>CM076397.1:26143231-26743852 GCA_038363315.1 Mugilogobius chulae
ATTTATGTGATTATTTCAACTGGAGTGGCATTTTTTTGTGTGTGTGCTTTCAAATGAGAAAATTGCTTGTTCTTCTCTATGTTTAGCTAAATAATATTTGTTTTTGATTGTTCCATTGGCAAATCTTATTTTAAGGCAATAAAACAATACTCACATTAAAACTGTTGCTATTTAATTCAATCAGTTATGAACACATGATCTAATTTAAGAACAATTTAGCATTTTTTTTTTCAGTATTTGATGAATATTTTGTCAGTATATATAGACTACACATCCAAAACGTGCTCAATCGACAATACTGGATTGAAATGTGCACTGCATTCTAAACAACTAATCAATTAATCGAACGCCAATCGATCAGCAAAATAATGTTTGTTGCAGCCCTAATGGAGTGCCATGCAAACACAAACTCACAGAAAGACCATCTACAGCTTTGAGAATGGTCCAGTCTTGTGGCAATTCTTACCTGTTTTCACACCATAAACTTTTTTTCCAGTTTAAAAGTCTCTTGTTTTAAATAAAATGTATTTTTAAGCTTTAGCTTTGGCTACCGATGCTCTGATTGGTCAGAACTGTCTGGCCCGTGTTTTCAGCTCTGTTTGGCTCCACTTGCCTCACACTCAACAAGCTCATTGCGCAAAGAATCGTGAGGGAAACACAACT
Organism: Mugilogobius chulae; assembly: GCA_038363315.1. Lineage (NCBI taxonomy): Eukaryota > Metazoa > Chordata > Actinopteri > Gobiiformes > Gobiidae > Mugilogobius > Mugilogobius chulae. Next base: position 26,143,895 of record CM076397.1, read on the forward strand.
GCACATGTCCGCTTGCCTGACCTGCCAGTTTCTACAAGCTTGGCAGACAACTTACAAAGCAACCAACCAAGATATGAAGATCTGGAATCAGAGTGTCGTGTTTCAAATTCGAGGGTGGGCTTCGCATTGAATCAACCAATCACAGAAAACCTGGAAATTACATCGAAACAGCGACACGCTAAACTGGATGCTATTGTAAATATGTAGCGCAAGGATTTGTTCAGTATGAAGGCTCTCAACACGGTTTGCTGCTCAGATTTGAAGGAACTGATACGTTCCAAAGCCAGAGCCGAAGAAAATAACCTATCAGCTAGTTTTGCCATCTTAAGACGGTTAGAACAGCTTTGAGATTGGATCGTCCTAATTTTGGACGACGATGTGCGTTCAGTGTTGGGGTGGAGCACTGTCCGTACATAACAAAACTAAACTTCAAAAGACAGTACGACTATAGGAATCAAGATCTCAGGAACACAAATGGACAGCATCTCGGTTTTAGCTGATAGATTCACCTTCAGTATTGCTCAAAAGATTGTGGCGGATACACAACACCTGTTGAACCCTTAATACTCTCTCTTACCATCAGGACGAAGGTTTTTGATGCCCAAAATGAAGACCAGAATAGGCATGACAACCTTTGTTCCACGAAGTATCCAGCTTCTTAACAAACTCTGATGTAGATGTGTTCTTCATACATGGACAATGTTTATTTTTTTAATTCAATTGTGTTTTATGTTTGTTTTTTTTTTGTTTGTTTTTTTTTTTTTGTCCCCCTTGTGCTCTGTGTGTGCAGGACAAATTACCCGTTATTACCGGCAATAAAGGTTTCATTCATTCATGTTATTGGCTCTGTTTTTAGTCCCAGACCCTTCTGCATTCAAACAGAATGTAGGAGGGGCCCAGTAGCCTGTAGAGCACCTAGCAAAAGGCTAAAGTTAACGGCCAATATGGCAACGAGCGCCACTGAGCAAAAGCCACGGGCGCATAACTATATATATCTATATTCGATCATTGGGGCCTGACTGGAACAGGCTCAGGTGGGAGTGACTTAACTAAGTCATGTGACCACACTCAGATCTTAAAAATAAAACATTGCACATATAAACAGAAATAGTTGTCTCGGTTTTTAATAATATACAAAGCGAAGACATGGTTAATCCTTTTTCCGTTTTTTTCAGTGCAACATTTGTGTCCTTATTGTTACATTCAGAATAACTGTTATGCTGGTGAAGTAGGAGGAACTGAAAGTGCTTTGTTGAAAAAATAGACCATAAAGCAGTCACTTGGCTAACAACAGGTGACAAGTGCTGTGCAGCAGGAAACAGGACGCTCCCATGAGGCTCACTTATTACAGCCAATTACAGAGCAGCTCGTTAATATTCTCCACCAATCAGGACAATTACCCTGGCTGTAATGAAATTGTCCCAGGCTGTGATTGGATGATTGATGCCGACCTCACCGAGCATGCTGTCGCGCAATTCATTAAGTATGTAGAAGGAAAAGGGCGAGGAGACATCTTGGATAATCATTTTCTGTGTAACTTCCATCAGCATTCTTTTTATTTAGCTGAAAAGTTTTTTGTTGCAACAAGTAATGTAGTAGGTACTCTTACACCTTGAACGTTGGTTGGCTCACTTACATTCAGTATAGCTAATGTTTAGCCCATTGAGTTTTTATAATGACTAGATAGAATGTCGACTGCAGCCACCACACCAAACGCAGCAAAAACAGCTTTTACACAGCAGACACAGGCCCAACAGTGAATTTACCAAACATTTACTGTTGTCAAACTTGTAGACAAAAACAAACAAACAAAAAAAAGAATACAAGGCAATAAAAATCTAGCCATTTATCCAACAGTGCTTGCAAAAAAAAAATATATATATATATATATATATATATATATATATATATATATATATATATATATATATATATATATATATATATATATATATATATATATATATATAAGAAAGATAATCAATGTCAAAGCAATTATTTTTCATAGAAACTTTATAGAAAATTGTTTATTTATATAGAAAAGCAGATGAAACCATGAGCCTGTACCAGATCTCTCATTTTCGTTTCCTTTCACTTTAATTCCCTATAATCTAAATAAAGGATTTATGCATTTTTGCAGTTTTAAGCCTTCTCCACACTTCAGGAGTTTGGGCTCGAGCATTTTAAGCCCGATGATCCTCTCTATGAGTTCGGAGAGGCGTGGCCAGAGGAAGGATTTTTGTAAGAGATATTTTGTGGTTTCTCTCTTTCTTGTCATAAATGTTCTTCTGTCTGTGGCCTGTTTTGTTTTTGACGCATCTAAAAATTACAAAACATCTTAAACTCCTCTAAGAGACAAAGACACAACTGTTTCAGCATCATATAATTCATTTTTTAACCTTGTGAAGTGAGAGAATACTATTTTATTTTGATAATAAAGTCATGAGCAGCATCTTTTTTTTATTTTTTTTTTTTTCTTCACAATTTAGGTTTTTATTTTTATTAGCATTCTTGTAGGCTGCATATTTTCTTAAATTAAAATGACGAATAGTTATGGACAGTACATTACATAAAGTAGATCAATACCAACAAATAAAACAGTTGATCAATACAATCGTTAAACAAAAACAGTAAATAGCAATCAGTGGATCATTGCAAGCAGAGAACAAAATATAAATACATTCTAAAACACATTGGCTGAATATTAATACATTTCATTAAAACATTTTATCTTATTTGGAAATTTAACATTGTATGCATAATTAAAGTAAGTAAGGCTTTTTTATTTGTACATTCATTTAATGAATCGATATAATAATAATATTCATGCAAAAAAGATTTAAACAGGGCTTTGATTCTGGATTTTGCATTTGTGAATATGAAATTTCCCCAACAGAACCATAAAGTTTGTAAATTTATGGATTAGGCTGTCTTTGTGTTTTATTCCGGTTATGACAGTTTTACAATCAATCTGAATATTTTCTTGGGACTTTGTAATTATAAATTGTTCAAGATCTAACCATAATTTTAATGAAAATTTGCATCTATAAAATAAATGAATCAAAGTTTCATGTTTTGCTTCACAGAAGTTACATTTTGGGTCTACTGTGCTATATTTTGACATATTTTGAGCAGCATCTTATAATATTGTATAGTTTAAAATATATCACTTCCTGCTTGTCTCCGTGGCGACAGTGTCAGAGTTCCATCGTCGTAGTTCCGTTCTTTCAGCTTAGTGACATCACCGGCAGACTCCATGTGACTGCGTCAGTGATTCTAAACCTCACAACTCACTGGTACTTGAACCGAGAAGCAGCACATAAGCACAGCTCCCATATAATAGTATTTTTTAAGCACTTTGTCGTCATTATCACGACAAACAACGCGATTTGGAGATGAAGTTCTTCAATCGTAACTCTGACCTGATAAAGGAACTGAGGGAACAACTCAGTTCAGCAGAGGACACGAACCTGTCTCTGCAAAACCAGGTCCAGAGGGAGAGAGAAGAGAAAAACCAAATGGAAAAAGCTCTGCAAGAAGCTCTGAAAGAGGCGAACAACAACTGCAGGTCCATCCAAGAAGAGATGGACCAAAGAAATGCACGTCTCCAAGCAGAGCTAAAGCAGAGCCGAGAAGACGGACAAAACAAACTGGGCGAGAAGGAGAAAGTTATCCAGGAACTAAACGAAAGCCTTCACAATGTCAAGGTGGAGAAAACCACTGTACTCCAGTGTATAAAAGACATGATTCGGGACATGGCATTGGAACACGCCCAGCAAGTCTCTAAGCTCCAACGAGACAAAGAGGAAGCTTGCAACGCTTCAAAAACCCTACAGAACAAGCTTGAGCAGCAACATCAGCTCAGAAAAAGCGAGAGTAAGGACTGGGAGAGCAGCAAACAACAAATGCAGGAGAACATGCTGCAAATGAAGGAGAAGATAACCCAGCTGGAGAAAGATCTTCTTCAGAGCCAAGTACACCTAGAGAAGCAGAAACAAGAAATGCGGACGACTACAGACCGAGCTGATATGATTCAGACGCAGCTCAAAGAAGAGACCGAACGAAGTAAGGGACTTCAAGAGCAGGTAACAACACATAAAGCTGCGTTTGCTACGTCTGAAGAGAACATAGTGAGGCTGGAGAAAGATCTGCTTCAGACCAGAGTAAATCTGGAGCAGCAGAAACAAGAAACGCAGACTACATTAGATCGAGCTGAGTTGATTCAGACGCAGCTCAAAGAAGAGACCGAACGAAGCAAAGGTCTTCAGGAGCAGATAACAACACTTGGAGCTGCGTTTGCTAAATCTGAGGAGGATAGGGAGAGGCTGGAGAAAGATCTTCTCCAGACCCAAGCAAACCTGGAGGAGCAGAAGCAGCAAACGCAGACTATGTTAGACCGATCTGAGATGTATCAGACGCAGCTCAAAGAAAAAAACGAACAAAACGAAGGACTTCAGCAGCAGATAACAACACTCAGAGCTGCGTTTGCTAAATCTGAGCAGGAGAAGACAGAGGAGAGGGAGACCAGAAGAAAGCTGGAAGATGGTCTGGCGAAAAAGGAGGAAATTGTGGTGTCTTTAGAAGCTGCTGCTGCAAAATTCCAGACCGACAAACAGACGATGAAGCTAGAGTTTGAGTCTGTGAAAGAAGCAGTGGTGAAGTACGAGCAGAGTGTAGAGAAGGAGATGAAAGAACTTTTGCAAAAACTTAACGTGAAAGAAAGTGAGACCCAGCAGCAGGAGCAGAAGATTGAAAGTCTTGAAAGGGAGGTTCAAAGTCTGACCGAGGCCTGCAAAATTTTACAGGAGGAGGTCGTGAAGCAAGCCCAAGACCAAAATGAGGAGGTGCAGTCTTTAAAAGCGACTTGCACCGGATCTGAAGAGGCTGAACGGGTTGTGGTGACAGAAATCGAGCAGGAGGAGGTTGAAAGTTTGAGAACAGCTCAGGACGTAACAGTCAGTGAGACAGAGAAGGAGACGACCTCAACAGAGTGGAGAAAACAGACAAACAAGCGCCACAAACAAAACCCTAAACCTATTCAGCCTCGTCAGAACCAGACCTCGAAGCAGACAAAATCCAGAATCTTCAAAGCAAAAAAACAGAGAAGGTTCAAGTGGAAGTTCAAACAACTAACAAGGCTTGTCAATATCTGAAGAGGCTTTGGAGAAGAAAACAAGAAGCTCCAAAAGGAGGTCGAGAGTTTGAAGACAGCTCAGGACGTAAAAGTCAGTGAGCTAAAGGAGGAGACAACGACCCAAACAGAGCAGAAAGAGCAGAGTAACCAGAGCCACGCTTTGAAGATGGAAAAAGAGAAGATACAGACAACTTCTCAGAAACGCCAGAGCAAAAAGATGGGGAAGGGTAAAAAGGAAGTTAATAGTACCACAGAAACCAAGAAAAATAAGACAAAACAACAGCCTGAGGACGACATAGACCTGATCATCCGCGACCTGGATCAGCAAATCCGTCAAGCCGAAGAGGCTAAGCTTGTTGCTTCTTTGGAGAAAAACAAGAAGAAGACAAGAGCCTCAGGTAACCAGAAAAAGCAGAGAAACAAACGCCACAAACAAAGACCAAGCCAGCCTCGTCAACACCAGACCAAGACGGAAAATCCTCTCCCCAAGATCGAGACGGGAGAGACAAAACTCTCCACTTAGACCACCTGACTCCAGCCGACCAACCTGATTGGTCCGCTACCTAACATAAGCATGCAATTAAAAAGACAAAAAAAAAAAAATCTTTCTTGTGATATCTTCATATTGTGATTTTATGAGAGCATGACAATACAATGTCTTTATTTATTTAGGTATCTATCTGTGGCAGCATTCTTTGAAGCCTGCAGCCCGGAGACTCGTTCCAAACCCAAATTGTCTTGTTGTACTTTGACTTACTCATTTTGTAAAGCACTTTATAATTTTTATCTGTGAATTATATACGTATATACTTTCTTAATCTGTGTTGTAGTCATTGTTAATCCAATGCACAACATGGTAGGCCTCCTTTAGAAGCATACATTTTGTTTTCACACAGTGATAAACTCTAGTTAGCTAGCAAAGGTTCTCCCCTGACTTGTTTGATAAACAAATAATCCCTCTAGAAGGAGTTTATGGCCATACAAGCCTGTAGAGCCGGGGTCTCCAGCCTGTAGCTCTGGAGCTACCAGTAGCTCGCCAAAGGATTATGCTTTATTACTCAAATTGTTTTTATTACATGCTTATTTCTACTGTAAATGTATCTTTAGATGCCTAATTGTGTCCACTTCTAAATAGATAATGAAAAAGTTTTCAAATAGGCCTCTCAACTATGCCACAGTTAACTTGCTCCTGCTGAAAAAGGTTGGAGATATTTATATTATTTATTTATAAAAAAAAAAAAAAAATCTAAACTAGACATGATGAAAAGACATGTTTTTTACCTTTAACCAATTACCACGTGAGGCTTATTTTTTCTCTAAAAATGTCAGACAAAAAATGTCCAACATTAAAACTGAAACAGTTTCTAAGCCCTTTGGAGGGCTGAAGTCAACCAAAGAAATTACTGAATGATTAAAGACACTGTTTGGCCAATTACATGTCTAAAAGGGGGCACAGCATAAGCTCTAAAGCTTAAAAAGTATCTTTCAATCTAGGTATTTATTTAACTCAAACTGCTCAAATAGGCAAATCAGTTCATGCAAAAACACCAATGTGTACAAAAAATGAAGAGTAAACATTGAATTTATATCTGCAAAGGCAGAAATACAAAAGGCAATCACAAACACAGTATTTTTTTTTTTTTTTTACTGTGTCGCCCAGTCTCAGAAATGTGTACAGACAATGTACTAGACTATTTTTCTCTACTGTTAGTTACTAGTAACTGACATGGTACTTAACTGGTAGGTACCGTGGAGGTCTTTTAAAGTGCTACCATATTTTCCCAAAGCCAAATAAAATTACTTTTAGACTCATGAAGCTGAATCAACAGGAAGCTTTGCACGCTACAGGTAAACATGTACCCTGAACTACAACAGAGGTCGAACCGGTGAACACATGGTAACACGCCTGTCCTAACCACAGCACACACGCTCTGTTTTTATAGTCTACTGATATTTCCTGGGAGCACGTTCTGACTCTGAGCTTCACATTCCACACGAGGAAACACTAAAGTCTGTGTATGAGTGTTGAGACAGGTAAGATAAAGTTCATCTTAGGTCTGGCATTGGGTCAGATTTGTGAACCCAGGTAAGATGCAGAAAAGAAAAGAAAAATAGATGGTAAAACTTGAACTGTGCTGACATCTGCTGGTGAAATGCTTGCAAATCTTTGGAGAAACTATTCACTTTAAAACATTTCAGAATGTTTCATGAATCAGACCTGGGCAAACTAGGGCCCGGGGGCCTAATGCGGCCCCTGACCTGTTTTTGAGAAATGCATGGCGAAGTTTAAGAGACAAAACTTGACAATGAACAATTAACCTGAAACATTTCGAGATTAAATTCACAATGTTATGATATTAAAGTAATAAAAAGCTAATTTTCAATATTAAACTTGAAGTTTGATGGAAATGAAATTGGTATTTGGATCATGGAACATTGTTATATATATAAAAGTATATTGTGTATGTTTATGCAAACATTTGACTCATCCAACTCAAAGTCCTGATAACTTTTTTTTCTTGAAAAATGATCATAATAACTTGTAACATTTTGAATTAAGCTAATAATATTAATAATAAAGTTGAGACTTAAGAAAGTTGAAGCCATAAAAATATATATTGTATATATATGCATATATTTTAGAGACTAAACTTGAAGTTTAATTTCTTGGTCGTCGAGTCTTGCCCAATCCTGATCTAACTGAATGAACAAGTCACTGAAAACTAAATACTATGTAAATAATTTATGTAATAGAGAAGTTGTCTGAATTGCTTTTTGTACAAACCCTTTGCACATTTAGTAAACACTGGTCATTTCTCAAACCATTTTACAGTGCAGCAGATGCCCTTTTGTGAAAGTAATGCTTATTAATAATATTTATTTATATTATTTCTTATAATCGCATAATTACTTGTAATCAGAAAAGAATCGAAAAAATATGAATTATTAAAGTAATGATATAAAGCAAGGGACGTGGAAGAGTCTCAAAGCAAAAAAGAGAAAAAAGATTTATATAGCAACAGAAAATAAATCCAAACACAATGTTTACAAGTCACACAGTTATTAACAGGCACTTAAATAAAACTAAATACAGGAGCGCATATATTTTACATTTTACATACTTGATTATTGCACTTGTCCTGTTTTTCATTCAAAGCTTTACATTTCAGCCACTGCAATTCACACCCACCACCTCTTGATGGCAGCATTGTGCATGTACAAAGTCATTCTAAAATCCCATCTGAACCTGAATCTAACACAGCTCATGTAAACAAGGTGCATGTAGGGCTGGACGACACGACAGCGTCAAAGGTGCACTCTGGAACTTTTCTGCCTGCTCGTTTCCATGGAGATGAGATGGTTTTGATTGGAATCTTCCAAAAAATATGGCTTTACACTAAGCTACATGAATTATCCTTCTAAATCCAGACCAAGAAGGCAGTTACAGTACATGAATCATGATCAAATCAAAATTATGGCTTCAAGAAAATTTTGACATCAAATGTGTTGCTTTATTGCTCAGTGTAAAACCGGTTATGTGATTGACAACACTAGAATGAATCATTTCATGTATGTTGATGATTTGTATTGTCTCTCCTAGTGGTGCTGCTAAATGTTTGCTCAGAGTGTGGACTCAAATAGCACCATTTATAATGCAATAAAACATTGTTTCCCAAAGTGGGGGTCGCAAAGCAAAACCTGGGGTTGCGGATTGCTTTCAAGATATAATTTAACAACTATGACTCAATTATTTAATACATTTGTTTAACTAAAAAGTGTATGATTGAATTTGGGTCATATAAAACATAACTAGTAAAATGAATATAAAACTAATTTTAATGGTTTTGTAACTTAAAATGATTACAAACGTTTAATTTTGGCTTGGGAGTTGGCATTGTTGTTTTGGGGGTCCCGGTCTGAAACGTTTGGGAACCCATGCCCAAGTGTTGTGCTCATATGTCAGACCAAAAGAGACAAAGTCTTAGTAACAATTCTTGATCTAGTTCAATTTTAAATGTTATTTTATATTTTTAGAATAATTTGTGCAACCCCAAAAAATGGTGTGACTGTCAATAGTAATTATTTAGTGATTATTTTTTGATTAGTTGTCTACTCAAACCAAGATATATTTGTAACCAAACACATATTGTATTATTACAACATCAGTACAATATGCTTTAATAATGCAGTAGCCTTTACTCTAAGTATGTGTTTTTACATATGTTTCTGTGCTAGTCTCATACGTGAGGACACTGGTACAACTGTCTTTCATAACCTTGTTTTATTGTTTGTCTTGTGTTTTTATTATGGACCTTGAGTCTGGAAAAAAAAAACAAATGTTGATAATGATGATGATCTCATCTAATTAAAAACATGCATCATGCAAATGGACTTTCTTGTTCATTCATCAAAACTAGAGTAGCATAGTTTGATTATTTCTGGTCACAGAATCCTCTTTCCTCCAAGCCTCAAAAACACTCCATTCTCAACTCTCCATTGCTCACACCTGTGAAACGTACTATTTCCAAATCCATAAATATTTAACCAAACTCATTCTCGTTCAGTATGCTCATGTAGTTCCCTCAGCTAAAAACTATAAATTAAAGCATACTTATTGATGAATACTAGCTGTAATGGTTTAAAAGCACGAGATGACAAACTCAAGGCACTTGAAGGTGGGTTAGATGATTTTCCAACACAGTCTCACAAGAAAGCGTATATTTACCACGACACAAAAACAGCGTATCATTACCACAATTTCCCGCCTTTTTTGCATCCTCAGTTGACGCAGTACGCACACACCAACAGGTCTGCTCTCAATCACTTTACACCCACTCACACGCCGAAAGACTTCCACCTGTGGCTAAAACTGACTGTTGGAGACTGTGCCAAAAGCTGTGTCCTGCAGCTGCTCCTTTGCACTTTGCACCGTATCCACTGATCCCCAGTTTTTGGTGTGAAGCACAGTCTTCACCATTATGTGAAATCGCATGCGGCACACGCTTTGGTAAGGTAGATTACACACTCACAACGCTCCTTTTCCGGGGAAGTGAAAGATCGAGCTGTAGATTGGCTCTGTTGATTAAATATTTAAAAAGTCCCAGTGTGTACTAAAAAGGACAATAAACGCCAATGCATTTTGTGTTTTGTGTCTCATCTTTCAGTCAAACATGGAGAAAAAGTTACATAGTGCACCTTTGCATAATGAGGAGAAAACACAATCATGGCACAAAAACTTGAACACAAAAAAAAAGTTTTCAAATTGATGTTTTTAGTTTACATTTGTGTGTGTGTGTTTGTGAATTTAAGTTTTTGAATGTAGATTTGTCTTTTTGAATTTGCTTGTGTGTGTTTTCTTGTGCATGTTTTACCCTTCAGGGCCATCGTATGATTTTGTAATTTATGACGGCAAACAGAAGCTGACCAGTGTTTAAGAATCCATATGCACATACACGTGTATAAATATCAAACATTCTCATTCACACATAACATCTCACTAAATACAAGAGTTCTTCAGCAAGCTCTTCCTTTGGTGCTCACAAAAATCTCTACAGCTCTCAAAACCACCAGGACAATCAAATGTTGACTTTTATTTCTCTTTTTATACATGTTCTTAGTTATTTTATGTAAAGTTTTATTTTTATGTTAAAGTGTGACTAACTATACAAACAACTGTATATAATTAGGCTATAACTTGTTTGTTCTGATGCATCCTAAATATACCTAGTTGTTAGGCTATATATTTTTATGCTGTTGAAGAAAGTTTTTATAAAGTGACAAAGTGATCCATCGGTGCACACAGTATGAGTTATTTTTAGCTTGTTGCAAATGCTAATGTTAGCATCTGCAGGCTACTGCTAGCTACATTCAAGAATGTCAAATCCCATGAAAAATCCGTGCATATAGTTCTAAAGCCAGACTATGACCACGCGTCTAATCTAAATGAATGAAAAGTTTCACAATCTGTCTAACATCTTCCACACAACCAACATGGCGCTGCACTGCCCACTAAAGGCTATTCTCTGGCTCTATCACTATAGAGCCAGAGAATCGATACGAAAACGATTTATTAAATATTGATATAGATCTAAGAATCGATATTGTAGCAGATGCCTAAATACCGGAAACATATTGACACCATTCCGTAAAAATAAGGTGGATCTAGTGTGTGTTTAAGTCACTCTTGCTCAAGCCTTTTGAGCATTCAGACAAAATTGGTAATATATATATTATATATGAAAAGAAAAAAAGCATATAACAATGTGGCACTTTTTGTGTTCTGTCTAACAGTATTGACATCATAAGGTGGAACAGGTTTTGCTCAAGAGAAAAATACAGACCAAACAAGCAAGACTTGTGCCTTAAGTTTAGACACAAATCACAACTCCAGCTCTGCTTTCATGAGGAAAGGGCGCTAGATTCTGAATGAGTATACAATAGGCCTTTTAAAGTCTACATTTGTTTGTCGAGCATCTCCTCCCTCCCTCTCGCAGTCCTTTATTTCTGATGGTGCTGGTTGCCATGGTTTCACTGGACATTGAGGGTCCGAGCCGACACGCCGTGGTGCCAGTCTCTCAGCTCGTGGTACTTTGGCCCCACCACCAGGCGGGTGGCGGTCTTGTTCACCCTGTCACCCATCGCACACAGGACAGGAGAAGAAAGGTCTGTTATACTAAAAATACAATTCTATCCACACCACTGACAGACACAAAGCAGGCTGTGTCAGTAAGTCACCTATCATGGGTTTCAGACTCGCAGTTACCGTAGAAATAACAATTCAGCATTATGGCTTCAGTTCACGTTCCAGAAGTCCCTAAATATAATAATTATTATGTACTTGGCCATGAAATGTTTTTTAAAACTTTTTCCTAGGTAACAGACCAATAGATAACGAGGTACCTAATTTTCTATTGACCAACATTTTACTGGCTCTTCATGTTCACAGTTTGTGTATATTTTGATGGTTCTTTTTCTGTTTCCCATACAGGCTATTACAAATTCATTTAGCTGTTTTTGACCAAGACTAATTTTGAAGTTCGTCTACAGAACCTTTAAAATTTGATGCTTTCTACAAAGGCTAATTAACCTTTTGTGTTAAAACAAAGAAATCATTTACACAATCATTTTAGCTGCCCTCCACCTGATTAAAATAACATTAGCTTGTAACTTAAGGTAGAAGAATCTATGCGTTCTTCGAGATAAAAATAAAAAGTAAAGTTACGCATATGTTTTAACTGTTAGATTTACTGAATAGGAATAAGCATCAGCTACGTACAATAACTTTTAAGTGGCCTTTTTTCTGTATTATTCCAGATATCAGCAAAACAGACAACAACACTCAGAGACTCAAATTTCGTTTGTTTGCAAGCTAACACTATAAACATTCCAAAGCAGGTAACTAGGCTTGGGCAATCTCAATTTGTTGCCATAGAATTGTAAAACACAATTCTTTCAAACTGAACTTAAACTGAAACCCATGACCGCAGGAGTCCACAAATGAGAACATGCTCAGAGTAAGTCATGCCACACTACAACATATGAGCTGTCACCACAAAACAACACTCATTTATTATAGAGCACAAACAGACACTGGTTATGGTGGTTCTGAATGTCCCTGGTCTGTGATGCATATGTAGATACTGTCTGTCTCTGAGATCTTCCGCACTGTTCACTATAAAGTCAAAGCATCTCTGCGGCACCAGCATATTAGACATGATCGGTTAGATTGTTTCTATGGTTGGCCCAACCCTTGAATTTTTTAAAGAGGTGACTGTCATGTGCACACCTGAAGATAAGCCACATCAACTATATAAAAAAGAAAACAAAAAAGTACATATATAGAGGGATTTTCGGGCAACGGCACTTTCCGGCCCATGTGTGCAAAAAGACCCGCTCTCCATCTGGTTACATGGGGAAACTTCTTTGAATAAAACCTCAAAACGGGACGACAGCAAGCTGTTTCCATCAGGTATGAACTGGTCTGACAGACGTCTGTCTCCTGAAGCTTGAGACAGTGTTTTTCTCACTGTTTTTAGGGGCGTAGGGTCGAATTTCATTTACAAATGTTGACTTAACAGCATAACTTCTGTTTTCGCACAGTGATAAACTCTTGTAGTTAGCTGACAATGGAGCTTTTTCGGCTTGTTTCCACTGTTTGTGTGTATGTGCAGAGGCTCTTTCTGGCGGGATGCGCGCACATCGCCCGTGTTGATAAACAAAAAATCCTCTAGGCTGCAAATGTTTATAGCTAAATCAATGACAATCTATAATTTAGTCGCATCTTTGCATAAGCTGCATGGTACAGTTTGTTAAAAAGGTAGTAGCTTGTAGTTCGTAAATTACATTAAACATTTTGCAAAATAAAACATGGAAACTATTATAGCTGAAGTTAAAAATATACAAACATCACAACACAAAATCACAACAAATATACACTCCAAACTACAGCAGAACCATTTTAGAATCTGTTAGTCGCCATCTTATGCAGTTAAAGCTGGAGTACCCAAATAAACTTTGTCTAGTCCACCAGAAAGTACTTTGCAAAGCAGCTCTTTGTGACAAAATCGGACTGCTGTGTACAACCTGAATCGCATAATAACGTTTTTCCAGTTTTATTTTAATCTTTGGTCACATGACCCCGTCTGACCAGCTGCAATCTCTCAGCCAACAAGGTTTCACTCTTTTCATTAACGTTGTGCATCACGGTTGGTGGGTTCAGTTCAGTCAGGGGTCTGGGGGGTCTTCCCCCAGAAAATTTTAAAACAAACACTTCAAAGAAAGAGCGCAAAAAGGTACTAAGTGTACATCAGGTGCACAGAACCTCCAGGTCACAATAGATTCATGCGCTTGAAGGAAGAAAGTTATGAAAAGTTGTGAACTGTCCCTGATGGCTCAGTTGGTATGGACCACACCAGTCCAACATAAAGCTACACCCTTGCTGCAGCCAAAAATTTGTGTGTGTGGATGTGAACACAGTGTGGAAGGATTTGTGAAAGCTACTGTTTCCTGTTGGTAGTGTGACAATAAGGTTCTCCAGCTTTAATTTTAACAAATTCATGACAAACCACAAAACTATGAACGTAAATAGATTTTAAGATTACATCCAACTGAACTAATAAGTGCAGATTTAACGGTTGCAACTTACTTTGTCTTCTTGGCTGTGTCCGTCTCTTCAGGTTGAGCTATAGCAAAAAAAAAAAGAGAGAAATACTTTATTACAACACATGCCTGATACAGACTTTCTTTGTGATGGTCTAGTCCTGGTTTAGTCTTCCTCTTGGCTCTGTTGTGTAGAACGTTTTCGTCACTTATGGTTCTCGATGCAGATTTAGTCTTTGCTTTAGTCCTGCTCTAATCCTAACTTAGTCTTAGTCTGATTTAGTTCATGTTTGGTCCTACACTAGTCCTGCTCTGGTTTAGTCATGTTCTTGACTAGTTCTTGTCTAGTTTAAGTTCAGTCCTGCTCTAGTCCTGGTTCAGTTCAAGTTTGGTAATGCTTTAGTCATGGTTCAGTCTAAGTTTGGTCCTGCTCTAGTCCTGGTTCAGTTCAAGTTTGGTAATGCTTTAGTCATGGTTCAGTCTAAGTTTGGTCCTGCTCTAGTCCTGGTTCAGTTCAAGTTGGTCGTGCTCTAGTCCTGGTTTAGTTCAAGTTTGGTTGTGCTTTAGCCCTGGTTCAGTTCCGGCTTAGTCGTGCTTTAGTCCAGGCTAGTTCAAGTTTATTTCTGGTTCAGTCCTGGTCTAGTTCTGGTTTAGTCATCCTCATTTAGTTCAACTTTAGTCCTGCACTAATCCTGCTTTAGTCGTGCTTCTAGTCTAGTCTTAAATCTGCTCTAGTTCATCTTTACTCCTGATCTACTCACAGTTATGTAAAATATGCTTGTTCTTGGGCCACTTATTCCTTGTTTAGTTCTGCGCTAGTTCCAGCTGTTTAAAACCTTCTTGTAACTCACGGTTCTCAGTTCCTGTGATCTGGGCCAGGATCTTGAAGGACCTAGACTGAGTGGTTCCTGTCCTAGGGCGCCAGTCTTCTGTGTCTTCCATGATGCGTTTGTGGCTGGCGTTGGCGTGGGTGGGAACGTGGTAGAAGTGGATGTCCGTGTCCACAATGTGTTTCCGAGGTGCTCTGCTCAAAGGCACAAGAGAGGGGCATGAGATCAGCACACGACAGCAGGAGAAATGAACACAAGATAGTTCTTTTTATGGAAATGTGATGAACCAGAGCTGCACAATTTATCATACAATCATCTCCAAAAACAAGGATTTTCTTGGTATTAGAAGTTCTCAGTGGTTCTATCCATTGAGGTATTATAATGACTTATAGCAACAAATGTCCAGTTCTGGCAGCCATCTTGTGTAGGGAGAGTTTACCAAAGATCTCAAACAAACTAGTAGGAAGCTAAATTTTTCAATGACTTTTTCACAAAAGCTTTTTCGTATTTGGAAACTAATGCCCAGAAATATGGGAAAGCACTTATAAACAAACAAATTAAGACTGTTAGAATTGTCAGTAAATCAGATTATTACGCATCAACAGATTCAATTTATTTATATATTTTTACTGAAAACACTGAAAATCCTAAATAGTGTTGACTTCAATACAGACATTGTTCAAAGCTTACAAACACACACTGCCTACTTGCATACAAAAGTTATTTGTAGAAATAGAAACTCATGTTCTCAGTCTAAAACAAACAAAAACATTTTCGTTTTCGTGACAACATTTTGATGACAAAATAAAAGGATCAAAAACAATTGCATCCTTAAATAGAAGGTATTAATCTATGATATATGATAATTTAGGAACACTGGACTAAAGCTTAACATATTTGCTCCTAGTGACCCTCTAAGTTCATTTTTTTTTTCTTCTTTTTCTTTGCACAGTGTCTAAGTCTACTTTGATAAGTTGTTGAAATATTGCTGTCTTGGATAAAGAACTTAACTTTTATGTTGTACATAGGTTGGCATCATAAGTATGTTTTACTTCTGCTTAAACCTTTTTCAGCCAAAATAATATCGTGATATGGAACTTTGTATCATTTGTCTAACTGCATACGACCGAATAAATTAATCAAATATTGGAAATACATTCATTATCACTTCTGTTCAACCAAGTGAAAAACATTCATTTCAGCTAATAAATTATTATTTTATTTTCATAACTGTGCAGTAAACATAATAATGATGAACATTTGTGCTTTATTATTCATGTTCTAAATGATAAAAACGTGCTTAGTTAAAATGAATGCGATGGATATAGTGTAATTTACGCTCATATTGTGCAGCTCTAGTGATGAACATGACGATGACGTTATAAACACCACAGCAATGGTTTAAAATGAGATGGTTTTGAAGAATCACTCGTGTACCTGGGAGCCTGAGGTTTTCTTTTAGCCAAAATAACAAATACAAACAGGAAAAGTGCATTAAGAAAGATGCAAAAGTAGACCAAACCAAATGATAGGGCTAAACTTACTTCAGAATACTCTGCGGTCCACTACAGCGTGCAGCAAAGTGGGAAAAGGACAACAAGTGAGTGAAGCAGAAATAGTAACAAATAATAATGTTAGAATGTGAGAAGAAAGTCACATCACAGAACAGTGTTAGTGTAAGTGCTTTGGTCAGACACTAGGAGGTGCTATTTGACCAGTGTATCCCTAAAGGCACTTCATATACACTGTAAAAAGGCATAAAGGCAATAAGTTAAATGAACTCAGACTTTTAAGTTATAAGAGTTAAAAGAGGGAGAGAGAGAGAGAGAGAGAGAGAGAGAGACAGAGAAGAAAAACAGAGAGAAAAGAGAGAGTGGAGGGGAGAGAGGAACAGAGAAGAAGGAAAAAGAAGGAGAGAAAGCAGGTGCAAGGTGAAAGACAGAGAAACAAAGAGAGGAGAGAGTACAAGAGAGAGAGAAAGAGAAAGAAATGGAGAAGGGGGTGAGATGAAAAGATGAAGAGGAGAAATAGAAATAAGAAGAGAAAGGAGAGAGAGCAGGAGGAAGGTGATAGAGAGAGGCAAAGAAAGGAGAGAAAGAGCAAGAGACCAATAGAGAGAAGAGAGGAAAAAAGAGAGAGGGAAGAGAGTCAGAGAGAATGTGATCGAGAGAGAAGAGAGAAAGGAAAAACAGAGAGTGGAGAGAGAGAGGAGTAGGGAGAGAGGGACAGAGAAGAAAAAGGAGAAAAAGCAGGACACAGGTGAAAGACAGAGAAACAAAGAGAGGATAGAGAACGAGAGAGAGAAGAGAGGAAAAGAGAGGGAGCTGAAAAGATGAAGAGAAGAAAGAGAAAGAGGAGAGAGCAGGAGAAAGGTGGTAGAGAGAGAGAGGAGAGGAAAAGAGAGGGAAAAGGGGTTAGAGAGAGGGAAGAGAGTCAGAGAGAGTGTGACCAAGAGAGAGGAGAGAAAGGAAAAACAGAGAGAGGAGAGAGAGAGAAATAGAGAGAGGGAGGAGGGGGTAGCAGAAGAAATGTGAAAGAGAGAGAGACAAAGAGAGAGCAAGAGTGAGAGACAGAGAGGAAAAAGAGAAAGAATGAGAGAAAAGCGAGAGAGCAGGAGAAAGGTGAAAGAGAGTGAGAGAAAAAAGAGAAGAGAAAGAGCAAGAGAGAGGAAAGATAGAAAGTGACCTACTGAGACAGAGAGGAGAAAGAGAGAGAGAGAGAGAGAGAGAGAGAGAGAGAGAGAGAGAATAGACAACTCACATAAATTAATTTAACTGACATAAAACTTTTTACAGTGTAAAGTATGAGAACAAATTCAATTGGAGTTCAACTAATTAGCCCAACTAATTATACCTAACTTATTTTTTGTTTAACTAAATATACAATAAGATATATGCATGATTCTGTGTATCCTTTACAAATGTTATAGAATCACACTAAACACTATTGTGATCTGTGGGCAAATGTGTAAAAAAAAAAAAAAAATCATCAGTGCATGCTTGTAAAACTGAAAGGAAAACAAAGCCACACTTGAACATGGAGAAGGAGGGACTAACTTTACGACTGGACGAGCTGCTCCTGTCTGCAGAGGAGAGAAGGAAGGGTTTAGGAAAGAGGAGAGCGAGAGGACAAACTCTTACATACTGTCAGATCACATCTGCAGAAACATGCTCATGCAGCTGAGGAATCAAAGACTGAATACAGGTTTAAAACTCAGCACTGTCAGAAGGAGAAGACAAAGAGGGAGAATAAGAGGCGTCTATGGCTGCAGAGTCCTCCCCTCCACACCTCCCGTCGCAGGTCGAGCGTACCTCTCAGCACAGGTTTATGTGGCAACTTTTTGACTTTCCCAAAGCCTGAAGCTTCACCAAATCACCCTATCTTAACTCTGACTCCAATTTTTACTCAAATTTTGGAAAGAAATATCAAAAACGATAAACATTTGCTGTCATAGCCAGGTGCAACAGCCTGTGCTGAAAGGAGGTCTGCAGGTGGATGGTCTTGGAGGGAACAAGAGGAACAGACAGGCCACGAAGAGGTAAAGTACAAGTACAAGTAACTGACAGGTATTTTGTGTTTTGATTTAGATAGAAGTCAGTTTTGTGAACAGCCCTAGAGGCTGATGTATTTTTATCAGTTCAACAACAAAAACCAATGACATTGGGGGTATTCCATGAAGCCAAAGTCTGATTTATTTGGTCCATCAAACCGTAAGGTTTTATTTCAGATTCACAACCATAGGTAGTTTGTTTGCTTGCTTATTTATTTATTAAAGTGCTAGACAAAACACAAGATTAGGTGTGTTTTTGGTGAAATTATATTGTAAATGATTACAAATTAGCATAGGCTCTTTAGGATGACTCACAATTCACCCTCAAAGCATCAAATTAGTTATTTTGAAAAAAATTACATTATAAAACCACTGAATATTTGACATTAGATGGATACTTGCTTTAACCAATCACTGCTTTGGCCTGAACACATCAAGGAAGGAGAGTGTAAATATGCTTGTCAGCAATCGCTGTTGTTTTTGTGCTGTAAAATTACAATTAAAAGTTACCATAAAATCTTTTATATATATATATATATATATATATATATATATATATATATATATATATATATATATATAATATATATATATATATATATATATAATATATACATCAAAACTAAACCTTATTTATTTATTTATTTCAAAACCAAATGAAAGGTTTCTCTAGAGGACTGTTATCGGGTCGGGGCACAGAAGCTACAAGGGCAGGTCCAAGATCAAACTGCTTTGCAATTAAATAATCAGCATTGTGTATCAGCCACTGCAGGATAATCTGCCTCTGGAAGATGGATTCTTGCAATATTTGTGATATTTACAAAATCTTGGAGAGAGCCTCATCGTACTGGTAAAGATGGCCACAGTGAGCTGGACCAATCACAGCGCAGCAGCAAACCAATCAGGGTGGATTTGGGCGGAACAATATGGCTGTAACGATGGACGTATCTCAACACACAGAAGAGGTTTATCCAAGGGTCTGCAAATCTTTATAGGATCATTCAAAAGTAAAATATCCAATTTGATTTCATATGAACAAAATATTGCCATGATGTTCCGCTTTTTCTCGACAGCTTTCAGCGGCAGTTTACCCAGACTGAAAATGAGCAGAACTCAACTTAGAGTAATGCACGGATCAATCTGGTGTGAACAACAGAAGGTTGAAAATCGGATATTCAGAACTTGGGTCCAAAAATCTACATCAGCCCAAACTAACTTTGGCTCTGTATTTCAAAGTATGGACCTGTAAGGTGACTTTAATGAAATACCCCCATAAATGTCATACCATCATCACAATGGGGGTTGTCTTCATTATTCATTTACATGTGAAGGACCATTTGAAGTAACTCTGTACATGTAAAAGTTTGTTATGCCTGTCTGTTTGGGACGTCCCATGCTGCCGCACTCACCCGTTGGCCAAAGCTCCGCCCTGGCTCTCCAACAAGCCCCGCCTCTGCCCCTCGGCCACCTCGCAGGCGTTCTGAGCGGAGTACAGGTGGATGGGGGTGTTGTAGACAGAGGGCTGAGGGGCGGGACCAGGCCGGGGCGGGCTGAAGGCGGAGGAGGGGAGGGGATGAAGAGCAGGGGGGGCGGGGTGAGTGAGGGGGAGGCGGAGGTGGGAGGGGCTGAGTCAGAGCCACAGGTCTGATGATGTCGTCCTGTGGTGCGTGGAACAAAACATGCACACGTCACACACACATATGTACTGATGCCTCGCTGGATAAAAACACTACTGTGTTTAGGGCAAAAGCTTGTTACTGTCTTTGACTTGATCGATTGGTTACAAATTTGTTTGCATTTGTATTGCTTCCAGGTAGTGCTACGATAAAAAAAAAAAAAAAAAGAAATGCACTCAACACAAATTTTGATAATAATTTTTTTTTCTTTTAGACCTGAACAATTAAATGGCGTGTTTTTCAAAATCTTACATAGGTTCCTTTAACTGTTTAAGTTTACTTGTCTATTGATTTTGTGTCATGTTCATAGAACTAAATGCACTTTCTACAAAACTGTTAGATGTTCTGCGCAAAAAAATTGTCACGTTGTATTTTGACTACAGTGCCTTCACTGCAAAAAGGAATTTCAAGCCAGTTTAAGTTCCTCAATTCTAGGATTTGAACCTAATTTTAAGCATTTTGACTGTGTTACCTCTATTGTTTAGATACTTTTTCTTGTTTCAAAGTGTTTTGTACTAATTTCAATAAATTACTTCTTATTTTGAGCCAATTTATTGGCCAGTGGGTTAAGAAAATTGTTCTTACACCATTGGCAAATTTTTTTTCTTAATTTAAGTCAAATTCTCTTAGAACCATTAAAAATATCTTGAAACCAGTGAAATATTCTACATTACATTCTGATTCCAAGTCATTTTAAGCAAGTCTATATATAGTTTTAGCCGTGTTATTTTCACAAAGGATTCAAAAATAATTTTCAAACAGTGTGCATGTGCGGTCAATCTAAACTATTTTGACAGATGAGACAAATCTCACTAAAGGTTTTGCCATTTTTATGACAATTCTAAAAAAAATAAAAATGTGCCCAGGAGAACTTTAAAGCTGCAAGCATCACTTTAGTTGAGGAGCAGGGAGGCATCAGTACTTTTAAAGACATGCAACTATAGTGGCATCATGGATTCAGAACATCGAAACAACCAAAACAGCTCTAAATCATAACAGGAGACATTACAGGTTAAAAAGCCTTTGAGACACAAATTGTGTTTAAAATGATCGTGTTTCCAACGCTGATAAATCTTTTGGCAGATCTCACATTATTTACCTACAAAAGCCTTTTTTTAGATGAGGAAACAAAGTAGCCAATGAGCTCTCATCAAAATACAGCCAGTCAGCTATTGATGTATTTTGTTTGTTTGTTACATAAATAACAAACTGAACTGAATAGGTATTTGACATGCAATGTCTCCCACAGTGCACAAAGCATGTCGATAGAGAAAGCAAAAGTGTATTATAGTATCTGTTTCAATATTTGTAAATAGTAAAAATATTAATAATAATACTCAGGTAGCCTTGTCTACAAGAGAGAGTAATATAGAAAAGCTGCTAAATGGTTATAAATATTTACAAAGATAATCATCGTGTAGTCCATGTTCTTATTTTCCTAAAAAGTCAGCTTTTTATTAGAACAGTATTATTGCCGCCTGAAACACATAGCTCAGAAAAGTAGAAAGTTGTCCTCTGGACAGCGTGTTTGAAGATCAAGGCATTTTGACTCAACCGAGTCATTTTAAATCTCAATATCACAATTTAATTTCAAGTGATTGATAATGACTTTCGGACGAGAGTGGAAACGGTTGGATCTTTGAAAACGCTGTCCAGATGACGACTTTGAATGAGATATTACAAATGCAAATTTTGTCTATTCTGCATTTAGTTTTTTGGGCAATTTATTAAAAACTTGAGTGTTTGAACTCTGATTCAGAATATTGACATACATTATATTGTTGTTGTTGTTGTTTTTTTAGTTCATGTTCATACAAGTTTTTTTTTTTAATTTTGATTTTAAAATTGTTAAGCAAAATCAAATCGAAAATCAAGATTAATCAATATGACGAAAAACATCTTCACTGTATTTTTCTCAGATCACCCAGCCCTAGTTTGTCATTTTTAAAAACAGGCTGTATACTTTTTAGTCAAACAAAATTGTAACTCGATATTTTCAAAATCAGCCATGCATGGAAGAATTTTACTTTCTCTATCAACCCACAGTCTAGACTAAACTATAGCTTGAACGTGTCCATGCAGATGTAGTCTTACCTTCGGCGCTACTGGCGGTGGCTTGGGAACATTAGGAGCCCTGGAGGAGACAAAAGAATATTAGTGTAAATAAAACTTGCCTTGAGTGAACGGCGTAGATAAATGTGTCTGTAACTAAAACCGTGTGAGTGGAGCAGCGCAGGAAAAGCTCTTCCACAGTCTGGTTTCAGATTTATGAGTCCCATCGGGAAAGCTCAGAGATGTTTGGGAGATTGCGAAAGACAGCAGCTATGACTTATAAATGAGTAAGGTTAGCTCGAACACGGACAACATCATGTGTGAAGTACAAAACAGGAAGTATTAAGTATTTACATTTGTCCATTTACTAGCACTTACGAATGCTTCGGCACAGTTCATACCCACATAATTAATTTTTGGATGCAGTTTTGGTCTAAAAACAAATGTTACAGACAACAAAGTGAAAATGAAGTGGACAGCCAAGCACAGCCAATCAGAGTGCTGCTTTTGGTTATCTATGTCAGATTTTATTTTGATTTTCTATTATTCATATTTTTAATAATCTTGGGAAGTCCTCAGAGACGACTGTTGCTGTGATTTTGGGCTAAACAAAAATTAATTGATTTGATTTGATATATTACTTTCTATTTTGATCTGAATAATGCACAGCAATCTATTTTTTTCCCCACAAAGCGCTGACAACTGGGATGTACCAAGCCAGTCTTTTCTGGTATCAGTTTTGATCAATTGACTTTAAGTATCTGCCAATACCTTTTATCAGCCGATACCTAACCTTTTTAATTCTCAAAACTCAATGTTGTAAAATGGGTCATGTTGTGTTTATTGCGCAAAGAACAATCTTAAGGAAACCTTGTGTGTTTTTCTTTGTGAATCTTGCTTGGTTCGCGTTCACAATACACTTTTTGCCAATCAAACCTGCGCAGTAGAGACATTTGCCTTTCGCTTGTAGAGGCGCTGTGGGACAGAAACGCTACGCAAACAGCAAAGAAGACACCCTAAGGCTGCATCCAAAACAAACAGTCGGCTGGACTTTTTATGGATTTATCCCACAACTTCTCTCACATCAACAGTCCAGTGTGAGTGACAGACTAAGTGTCGAAGCATGCGCAACATGGACTTCAGAAGACGTGAGGGGAGGGCTGGACATTTAGTTCCAAATGTATCTCCGGAGCTGTCAGACTCCGGGCTCAAGTCTGACAGAACAGTCACTCTGCAGTTATCCTAAAAACACATGAGCCCAAGGAAGCTTTCTGCACACTGACCTGAGAGAGTCAGATCTCAGAAGCTAGATGCCACAGTGGTGGACTTTGTGTCTTTGGGCAAAACATTTAAAGGACATATGTTATGCAAAATGTACTTCTTTGAGTTTTTAATTGTATTCTAAAATTGCTTCCTCATCAAAAACACAGCTGAAGTTTTGTCTGTGAAATATCTTTTGTTCCCCCCAAAACACCATTTTGAATGTCCTTTATCTTTGATGTGATAGCTACATATCTGAGTTCTTCTGCACTGTTTTGAAGTTCAGAAATCATTTGAGCATCAGACAAGACCAGTTTGATTGTTTACCCTGTCATTTCTTTGCAGTCGTTAGATGGAGCTCTCACTCGACTGTCATGTGTGCTTTTACACACTTTTTATTGGTCCCAGCTGCATAGGATTCCAAAGTGGAGGTGTTTGAAGGATGGGAACAACTCAATGTCTGCATCTCATGCATCAAATTTGTCTTTTTAACCACCTCGTTTCAGTGTCTGTGTGAATAAGTGAGTGCTTCTCATGTCATAAACAGACGTAAGATGTTACAATTTTGCAAATGTGTCTTAATGTGGGTACGCCGGGTGTACACAGACTGTGTGGCAGGTTCGATTCCGGAGAAGTTTAATTTCTTACAAACTGCTGTTACTGCTGCAGTCCACTGTGGTCCTGACAGTTTTGACCCGCACCAAGCTCGCACTCACATTGCCAAGATAACCCATTCCACCTCACTGGTATAGTGAAAATGAACATTGCACAGGGGTGTTTTAGGCTGCCACAATGAAGTGACACTGTTTAGTTCTGTGTTGCATATAAAATCATATGTCAGATGTAAAACCACTAACTTTGAAGAACTAAACCATCACAGAAAGTTAAAGAGATAGGTTGCTTTTCCACTGACGAACTCCTCTCATTTAAGCAGATAGATTCTAAATGTGGTACTGACAGACCTCTCAGTTGCTGTTTATGACGCTAAGATAAACATGTGAGCACATCTGTGTCTCGATCACCTCCGTGCGCTCCAACAGCAGACCTTTTTCACTCGCAGCCAGCCTGACAGACGGCTTGTGTTCAGCGTGAGCTCATTACAGCCCAGTGTGTGGAAGTATAAAGTGATGTCATGGGTCGCTGGTTCTATGTCCGACTCAGTCAAAGCAGGTTTGTAACAGTCACATGTTTATGAGGCTGTGCACAGAGAGTGGTCCTGTTCAGGTGTTTGTGAATGAACTGAGCTGTCACGCAAGCAAGGTCAAAGGTCAGGAGCAGAGCTAATGCACTGAGTGCCATCACATACAACAGGTTTAACACTGGGGGACTAACATTAATCAAGCATTCACACTTCATAGTAAATATACAACTATCTGGGATTAATACATTAGGTATATTAGTTTATGAAAAGGTAATTTTTGGGGATTTGTTTTGACGTCCGTCTGACTTCACTGTGCACTTTGTCCTGCTCTGATTGGATCCAAAAGCGATGTTATTTCAGAGCTATTCTGGGAGTGTGATGATGTGGAACAGAGCTGTAAATAGTCTGGTGTTATCTGTGCTTCTCCTCCTCTCATATCTACACAGAGAGAGAGGGGGAGAGAGAGAGAGAGAGAGAGAGAGGAGAGAGGAGGCAGAGGGAGAAAGAGAGAGTGAGAGGGGGCTTCTCCCTCTTATGTCTACTGAGAGAGATCTTCTCTCTTATATTACAGAAAGAGTGAGAGAGAGAGAAAGCTTCTCCTCACTTATATACTGTATACAGAGAGAAGAAAGAAGAAGAGGAAAGAGGTAAAGAGAAAGACAGAGAGATAAGAAAGAGAGAGAGAGAAGAGAGAGAGAGAAGAGAGAGAGGAAGAGAAGAGAGGAAGAGAAGAGAAGAGAAGGAGAGACAGAGGGAGAGAAAGAAAACCTTTAAAATCTTATGTCTGTAAACATAACATCATTAGAACAAGAGGGAAAAACAGGAGCGGACATTAAGCAGAGCAGAGAGAGGGAGAAGGAAACTTATGTCTGTGACCACTTGAATGAGAGCAAAGCAGGAGTGGATTAGACAGAAAGAGAGAAAGGAGAGAGAGGGGGGTTCATTCAGAGAAAGAGGTAGAAGGAGTAAGAAAGAGAAGAGAGGAAAAGACAATGAGGGTGAGAAGCGGACAATGAGAATAGGAAATAGGTGAGATAGAGATGGACAGGAGAGAATGAAAGAGAGAGATGCCAGGGAGACAGGACACTGAATGAACAGAGAGAAGTGAGAGGGGAGAAAAGGAGAGAAAGAAAAGGCAGAGGGGCGATGGAGAGACTAGGAGAGACAGAGAGAAGAGAAGAAAAGGTAGTTTTAGATAGAAGAAAGAAGAAGACATAATGGAAGGCAGGTGAAGAGAGAGAGAGGAAGAGAAAGAAAAAAGTGAGAGAGATGGGAGAGTAGAGACAGAGGGAGGAAAGAGAGAGCGAAAAGAGAGAAAGGATGAGAAGAAGAAGATGGGGATAGGACATGGATGGAGAAAGTAAAAAAAAGGATAAAGGAGAGAGAAAATGAGGAGAGACAAGATCATTTAGACCAATAAACAGCAGCAGAAATAGCGTCTCTTGCACTGACTTCTAACACCACCTCTTAACCTTTCCAATGCTAGCTGCGCTACATGTTGTTCATTCATAGAGCCGGCCCATTAGCGTTCCGATAGTTACACACCAACAAACATGGCCGGCGTGGCATACCTGATGTTCTCGCTGAAACATGCCGTGACTGAGTTTGTGGTCTGGGCTTTAACCGCAACAGGAAGCAGGCATGTTGAATTAACCCAACCCGGTCAGTGCAATAAATGTGATTCTTAGTAATGTAGTGTGTGTGTGTATAGCAGCATGCATAACTTCATCAGCAGTGGTTTATTCAAGTAAATCACTTTCTGAGTTGTTGTAACAGTGTTCAAGATCACAGGGATCTTGAGAGTAAAAAACAAAACAAAATCGTCATTGTGTGTTTAAACTACGTAGTTCCCTAATGGAGTTATGCTGCTCCGGTTAGCAAACCTTTCCCAAATTCTTAAATTTAACCAAATGAACTTAACCTAAGCCTAACCCTAATCCTAACAATAACTTTACCAAGTCCCTGAAGTAAAGTAAACAATTTCAAATATAAACTTTGTCATTTAAACCACTCCGGCATGATTGGACAGAGTACGATTACAGACAGGACATTGCCTGCACCACTCACCAAAGTGAAAAATAATTGATTCTAAAACCAAATCTTTTATTTATATAACAAATTATTGATTCATTAATTAAATAATCTAATCTGAAGGTTGTAAGATCTTTCACATTTCTGTTGAATCCATTCTGAAAATTAAATTATGCACTTAACCAAAATAAGTTGTGGTTATGAAGATTTATGGACCAGAAAATTACATACCGTGTTTAAATTAAGTATGCAGATGAGTTTCCTTAAATGCACAATAAGAGTCTAAAAGAAATGCTGAATCTTGACTTCAATTATCAGATAATAAATCTTTCAGGAGTTAGCGTCCAATATTTGGCATCAAAATAAGTGCATATATGCCATTTTTGACGTCAAAAGGCTGTCTGGTCTGAAAGCTCACTAAACTATGAAAAACTGTGTTTATACATAGCTTAGTCTCACAAAAAGCATGTCAGTGCACGCTATGTTAATGACATATAAATGCAATTTCTAATACTTGTGTGTTTATTTCACACGGTACTGCCCTTTCATTTCTATGTTGGAGTGTAAAGATTAGTTATTTTTTATGAACGAAATCTTAATAATAAACTTAATAAACAGACCTAATCTTACCCAATTATGAAACCACTCACAAAAAAAATACATGTTTCTTACAGTAATACAGACTGATAAACTAAACAAATGCAACACACGCAAGTCTTAAAGTCTAAATGTTGTAGTGTGGAACAATCCAGGCACAACATCATCATGGAAACAAGTCATTGGCAAAGCTTACATTTAAAAAGAAGCTTTTTTTAATCAACCCTCTTTAAAAACTACACTTTAAATGTAGCAAATATATTTTTACTGAAATAAAACTTCCAGCAGCTACAATTAGTTTACAGGAAATACATCTTTTAAAGGAAAGTTTGACTGAGTTTTGGTGCAGAGAGCTTTTACATCGCAGAGCAGTAAAACAGGAGATGGATGGATGCTGGGACTATGTTGTCTTTGGAGATCTAATTTGAAGTTTACAACCCAGTTTAAAGTGGACTGAGAGAGAGAATAAACTGTCTGAACAAACAGTGGAGAAGGGGGCACTTAAAAATGCATTTGTCAGACTTTATGTGAGCTGGAGGTGGATGTTAATGGTTCTCTGGGACAAAACAGTTTCCAGACCTCAGGCAGGTTTCATCACTAAAGTTGAAGTGTAACTAAACCACGAGGCCACTTGTGAAAAGACGTGTCATAAGTCTTATTCATAAAGGGTATGTGAAGGGTAAAGTCAGTTAGTCAAGTTGTTAAATTACTTTGTGTTTACAGTTTATGTTAGACAGCTTAAAGATTTATGGACTTAAGTTATGACTTGGACTTGAGTTAGATTTGAGAGACTTTTTTGATGATACTTGACTTCATAGAATAGACTAATGCTGCGTCGTTCCATAAGTTATAGACCGAATGCGACCACATTGCAAGTGACAGGTTCCAATGCTAGAGCCTATTAGGGTGCGAATGGCCCAATCCAAATAAATTGCGAGTGACAGTGTCTCAAAACAAAGAGTACTTGCAGCTGTTGTCATACATTTACTTCTGCGTTCAGACAAATGACTTTAAGTTTGATCTGGGAGCAGGACCACACCACATCCACGCCCCTTCCGGTTGATTCACTATTTAAATCACGTGTTCAAATACCACCTTTGTTCACTGTCTTCATGCCCACCCGCTCTACCCTTCATCCTATCTCTGCTTCTTCTTCTCAGTGCGGGGAACGAGCCTAGGCCCAAATTGAAGCCAAGTCACACAGCTAATTCATCATTATTTATTCCTTTAATAAACATCATTCAAATCTATTTGTGGTTTGAGGTCCTTGCTACTGAATGCATATACTGACAAATTAAATAAAGACATGGAGTTTGTTTTGCATTTTAAAACGATAACTTAATGTGTATGTAAAGAAGTAGGATTTGAAGCCAGGATCAAACTCACACACCTGCAATCTCTTGACACCAGAGTCTTGTGCATTACTCTGCATTCTACATGATAGTCAAAGATACTGTAGTTGCATGAACGCACCGCGATTAACACTTGAGAGCTTGAAGTTGGCCGTGTTTCAGGACAAGCGACCACGCGCGACCAATGCCCCGCATCTGGCACTAATTTGACGCTCAATATGTGAACGCACCATAAGACTTGAAACTTGACTTGGACTTGAAAGTAAGTGACTAGGGATGTCAAATTTTTTCTAAGAATGCCAATATTTTCTGTCACAATAGGTTGACTTTTTACAACACACGCAAAGTGTCTTTAATAAGTGTAATTTTCATTAACAAACTGGAACGTCCTTCATTTATTTATTTTTTGAAGAAAAAAAAAAAACTTGAAACTAAAATCGACTTGTAGGGCACTGACCTGAAACTTGACTTGCCTCTTTTTGACTTGGACTTGAGGCTAAAGAAACTTACTTGAAACTTGAGAAACAGTGACTTGGTCCCACCGTGGACTGTAACTACACAGCTGACATGAGAAGCAGACTTCCAGTCTGCCAGTGTCATGTCTGTGCAGTAATACTCACTCACTGCTCCACAGCTCTAGGCTTTGTAACGGTCTGAACAGTCCTGCTTTGGTCTAATGGGCTGTGTCAGAGAGAAGAGATCCCAGGCTGCAGAACAGAAAGCTCTTGGATGTCCTGGAGTGGTTTAGCTCACAAGGGCCACAGTGGGAGTTCAACAGCTCACACAGGTAATATGGAATCACTCAAAATATGGTGTCTGTTACTTTCAGCTTAGAACATGCAAAAACACCAACTTGTCCATCTAATTCACCAGGCAATGTGTTTGAATTTACTGTAAATGGGCCAAATGTTCACTTTTTTCTCTCTTTCTTCACCTCAGTCCTAGTGGCAAAAGAGAATAATAAATGCAAGTACTGTATGTTTTAGTGGTTTCCTTTCTCTTATCGTTGTATGACTTGTTATAATAAGTTGCTATAGTATAATTTGAAATAAATATGACATAGTGATCCACGAGTAGGACGGAAGATCTCACTTGAACACTTCAGATGCAGCAGTGCTCTGTGTGCTGTTCCACGTGCTTTTTTCTTTTCGTTATACATATCGTATGCTGTATATGATTTTGGACATGCAGAGAAAAAACAAGCATTTATTGTGTCATCACTGTGTTTGAAAGAGTAGCTTTTTTTATTTTAGCTTTGAGTTGTTTCCTACTGTGCTAGTTACAAAACTTGGTAAATTTAGGTTGTAGGCCTGGTGTTGGTTAAGATTAGGATTATGATTCTGTTATTGTTCGAACAGAGAAAAGAAAGATTTATTGTCATTGTCAGAGTACAACATAACTACTTTTGGAGTGAGCCCCCGGGCCGCTGCACCTTTTGCGCGCCGACACTTGGTCTTCTGAACATGAAACGCAAAGAAAAAAAAAAAAAAAAAACCTCAACAACACATGACAAAACACCGTGCACGTGGTGGGATTTTTTTGCAAAGAGTGGGTAGCGGGAAGAAAGGAAAATAGGCGGCAGACGTCATAGACAGAGGATGGTTAGGGGAGGGGCCACAGCAGAGATTTTGACAGGACAGTCCAAGATATGAGTGTGTGAGTTCATAAATAATACCACATCTTTGGTAAATGGTCTCTATTATTTATATAACATTTTTACACATTTCAAGGCACTAAAAATCCTTTACAATCAAGGATCCACTCACCCAGTGTACATCACTCTGAGGCTATGTGTCTTGCCCAAAGACACAAGGGCAGTTCACTCTTGTCCTCCCACTGTGACACTTGGTATGTCAGTGGCCTCCCATCCAAGTACTAACCATGCAGTAACTTGCTTAGCTTGTGAGATGAAATCAGGCTTTGACAAGCAGGTATCTTTACTTCAGCCCAGTCTCCGAAGACAAATGTAGATATACAACGAAATGTCAAAAATGTACGATAAGTAAGTTTTTCTTAATGAAAAGCAACATGTAAACCACAAATCTTGGTTGAAGCAAGGCGACATTTTCTTTGGATTTTATGGGTAAATCTTAACCTTCCCCACGCAAGCCCCAGTCCTGAACTTACCCATTTTTGTCTTTTAAAGCCTAAACGTACTCGATAAACCCAAAGAAAATGTCTCCACGTGGCTTCAACCAAAATTCCTGGTTATTTTACGTTTTCCTTTTTGTAACATATTTCTGTACATAAGGCATGAAAACACGCTCATCTTACGTTTTTGACATTTCGATGTACATCTACTGTTTTGTGTTGCTTTACATCCACCACAGAAATAAACTCAGGCAGCAACGTGCATCAAAGACATGCAAAGGAAGAGAAATTGCTTAGCATGCATATTGATTTCCGTGATATTGGGCTGCAGAGACCAGAGACAGGGACCTGATTGTGCCAAGTACATTCCCTCTTCCTAAACATCATTGGCAGAGTAGAGATGGTTCACACTACTGGAGACTTTCAATTTGGAACATAGCGGCACAAGCTTGCCAACTCTTTATACTATCTGTGCAAACAATCTTATTAATAAAAGTCATTGGTGAGGACATGGGAAAAATGCATACGTTTGACCCCAACAAAGCAACATGCAACTTAAATATGAGCAATGTTTGGTTATTTGTCTTTTTTATCTAATTTTCTCAAAGTAACGATTGCAAACTGTTCCTTTCCAGTGCTGTTAATGCGGAGGTGTCGTCAGTTTGACAGTGTTGTCCCAGAGCAGAAGTGTGAGGGTGAGGTAAGCACACTGTCATCTGCTTATGTAACCCAACAGGCACAGATACTAAGAGCTCAGGTTAAAGCTGCACTAGTGTGAGGCCAACTTCAAACCAAACACAACAACATGATACATCGCTGCTCCGGGCTGGATCTGCTGTGTTCTTCTGAAATGACCCTTAGTACTTTTTTTTATATGTTTGAATAATCATGTATCATATTGAAACTGAGAGTCAAGTGTTCAGAGAATGTAAATTCCCTGTATTAAGTGATTGTATGAAAAGAAATGCACTATTAATCATTACCAATTTTAATATAAATATGAGCAAAAAAAATGCTGACTTATTTATAACAGATTTTTCTTTTAGGCCTGACCAATTTATCAAAAACATGCCATTTTGTATGTTATTTTATCAAGAAGTCCAATTGAGATTTACATCTCAGTGTGTAGAACCATATACATTAAAACACATATTTAAAACATGACATGAAGGCTATAAAAGTAAAATATAGACCTAATTGGATTTTTTTTTTTTTTTTTATGTGGATATTTTTATGTACTTTTTGGTACAATGTGTTCACTTTAATAATGACTAAATTTACAATAATTGTCAAAAAAATCTGAGTAAGCTAAGACAAAGCAAAATGTATTATGTTTCCCTTTTTATTTTCTTGCGATTTTTCTTTTCCATGGGTGTTTTCACACATTATAGTACCAAGGACTAGTCCCAACATTCCTAAAGCTCCTGTTTAGTCAGAGGATCCTGTTCTCATGTTTGTGTTCACACAGCAACAGTTCTTTAAAGTTGGTAGTAGCTTCAACATTAGCATCTGTATAATCTGGAACATTTAAATAAGCCATTAAGTGGTGTTAAAATCTCAAAAGTTGTCTTTTTCTATTCCACATAAAACTTTGATCTACGAAACCTATAAACGCTTGTGTTACCAAAAGGTTCCTGGTCTGACTGGAAAGTATCTGCCCCAGAGCAGGAGCTAAAAAACCCTAAATGCAGCCCCCCTCTTTCCTGCTCTGTGTAAACACGCCTAAAATGGGGACTGGGACTGAAAAAAAAGGCCTACCATGTGGTTTAGTACTTGCTCCAAAAAGCTTTGATGCTTGCTGAAATGAATATCTATTCAACACTAGTTTTAGTATTGATTAGTAGGCCTATCGGTGTTTTGACGACCCCAGAGTCCAGTCTTCCCCTTCGGGCAGCTCTTCCAGGGGGATCTCAGGTCACAGAGACACATTGTCCCTGCAGTGTGTTCTGCTTTTTCCCAGTGTGACATGCCCAGAACACCTCACCAGGGAGGCTTTGTCCAGGAGGCATCTGAAACAGGGCACCTCAGCACCTCTACTCCGAGTTCTTACTATGTGACAATGAGCTCCTCACTGGAATATCTGACACAGGAAATAGAACACATATTTGTAACCCCTTGGAAAAAATAAACTCAAGTTCATTACAGAATATTTAAAAAAAACTTATATGTCTTCTTCAAACCCTGTATGTCTCTGTGTCTCTGCTCCAGCTGCACAGATCTGTCCACAATGCTGGCTGGCTGAAAGATGAGCAGGCTTGGCTTACTGCAAGATAAATCTGGGAACGAGAATGTCTAAAAGTGAAGACAGACGGGCTTACTCTGATCTGGGCTGGGAATAACAGTGCTGTGTACCTCCGTGTGTCACTAATATTCCCGGGAACGCTGTTTTCTTTGGCAAAACGGGCCGAGCAGCGGCAGACAGACGGTGACAGGTGGTGCTGGGCAGGGGTATTCTGGTGGCATTAGGGTATTACGGAATGGGCCGGGGAGTAAAGCAGGGTTTGAGAGGAGCTTTGGCACAGACAGTGAGGGACAGAGGCAGGTGAGGGAGCAGCAGCTTGGCTCTACGGCACCTTTGGGTGATATGACGAATGACAAAAGCAGCTGGCACCGGAAACACTAGGACTCCAAACTGTCAAGAGTCTTGTATCAATCAGCAGATGATTTGTAAAAAGAAAAAAAAAATACATTGGAAAATTATACTTGGATGATCCCAGAACACAGATCACTGAGAAGTCAATGATTATTATCTGGATCCAAAAAGAAGTACATAACTCAAATGTTTTGTGACAAGCACATGCAATGGCTGTATTGCATTAGTTTCCACAATTCAAAACAATGAAAATATGTAAATATCCACTCTGTAACATTCAGTGCTCGGAAGTAACTAAAATTATGAACTGAAAATGGCGGCTGAAACCTCACAACAACAAGAAGTCTCCTGTGTTTGGGTGGGCTTCCTCAGGCAACGTACTCTCATGGCTTGCGCGCCATGTCAAATTGCGTGTCATGACGACGCTTCTGCTTGTTATAGCGTGCAATTACACGCCCGTTTTTTCTGGCATGGTCTGGACACGTGATGTGACTGAGGAGCAACAGGAGGTTTAGGTCTGAAGTTGCAAAAATGGGTAAGTTTAGGTCTGAGGCTTGGAGTTGGTTAAGGTTAGCCAGTGACACATCAACTGTATTCAGAAAAAGTCTTCAATATGAAACAGATAGTTGAGTTCTCAGTGTGGAAGGGTCCAAAAAAATCACATAGAGCCTGAAAACAGCAAATGTATCATAAAGCTAACATATAGTGCTTACGGCAGCTGCTGGAGCTCAGACTATGGGTCATAAATCACATGAAATCACTAAAGACTTCATCATTATTAACACTGTTTATCTTTTCATCCTTCACAGACTTAAACATGATTGAGATTAATCAGCCACACATCCTGACTTGGCTCTGTCCTGTCACAACACACAATCTACTGACTCAATCAACTGGTAATACAAATGTCAACTGCAAATATGCAACCATTCAATTTCCAGACGTTTTAATTTTAACAACTAAAGTTAGCGGCCGTATGTTTCTAAAGCATGTTTATTAATGACACATATTTATTTCTTTCTTTTGATTTAACACTGCAGTAAAAAAGTACTTTGATATGTATTTTAAAGTCTTACTATTATAGATTAGGAATAAAAATATATGATAATTTGTATTGTCAACTGGTCATTTAACCAAGTCAAATGTATTTCTGCTGGGAATGGGACAATCCTGTTTGGATAAATTAGATTCTTGTCTCAATACATGGGTCAAAATTTCGATAAACTTTTGATTTTCTTAAGTAAAAACAAACTACTTTTACTGTGAATTTGCTAAATGAAAAATTGCTTTTCAATAAATAACAATATTATTGGTTTAATAGGGAATTAGGTCAGAAGTTTGATAGGTTGAATATAACAATAAGCTTCTGTTTAATTCTTCTGACTGAGAAATACCAGTGGAATCACAGTCTGTTCTCACAGATATGCCTGTATACCACGGCATGTTTTATGGACCCAATTTTAAATGTTTTTAATAGACACGCAAAAAAAAGGAAGAAGCGTCGTCATGACAAGCAATTTGTCATGACGTGGTATAGATATTGCTTGACCAGTCAGCCCCGCCACATTCTGTTTGAATGCAGAAGGGTCTGAAACCGAAGACAGAGACAACAATTTCGTCGTCCAAAGTGAGGACGATCCAATCACAAACGGCCGTCCTCCTCCCCCTCCCCTCCGCAATTTCAAAACTTTTTTTCTAATAGTTTCAAAACATTCAAGATGGATGACGTAACTGATAGATCATTGTTTTCGGCTCTGGCTTCGGTTTTGAACAATTAGGAACGTATCAATCAAACCCGAGCAGCAAACTGTGTTGAGAGCCTTCACACAGTTTAAAAAATCCTTTAGCTCCATATTTACATTAACATCCGGTTTAGCGTGTTGCAGTTTCGGTGGAATTTCCGGGTTTTCTGTGATTGGTTGACTCCGCACGAAAGTCCGTCCTCAAAATTGAAACCCGGCGCTCCGATCCTAGACCCTTACATCTTTGTAAAGTGTCTGTCAAAGTGTGTTGGGACTGGCTGGTCAGGCAAGTATAGATATTGAATCAACCCTTTCCTAACCACACAAAAACAGCAGAAGTGAACTAAAACACCACCATCAAATGACTCGATAAGATTTTCAATATTGATCCATCCCTAGTTGTTGTTCTTAATCTGGGAATAATATGACTACACACTTGAATACAGTATGGGTACTGTAATAGTCAGGACCGCACTAATCAAGACCAAGACCTTTCCAAGACATTACTGAGAGCCAAGATTAAGAAAAGCTTGAGATTTTTATAGATTGAGACGGAGACTAGACCAAAACCACAATCTATCGAGACCAAATCAAGACCATCTTTGTAATTTTATACAATTCTCAGTGCCTACATGGTTATATTGTGCAGTGCTTGTGCCTGGGACCGGTCACCGTGCTTTTGGTGTAGGTTTAATAGAGCGTGGTGGCAATGAAATGTGGACTCGGTGTCAAGATAAGATCAAGGCTGAAACCAGGACAAGACCAAGTCCAAGCACCCTTGAGACCAAAGACAAGACCGAGTCCAAATGTGCTTCAGTTTGAGATGAGATCAAGACCTTAAAAAAGTAATCTTAAGACCGGTGTTAAGACCAAGACTGGTCCTGAGTATACAACACTAAAGGATACAGTAGGATAATGGGATGTTGGGTTGAGTATTTCCCATTAAATGGTCAACTTGGTAAAATCTAATAATAAAAACTGCTCACTTATTCCTGCCTCTTCGCAGCCTGTTGACATTTGACCTCCGGGCTAGCTCAGGACAAGCATTTCCTCGACACCTCTCTCCTCATGTGCACAGGCCAAGCATCGTATGGCCCTATTCAGAGAGTCAATGTAAACAAAGTGAAATGTATACGCAGAGCTACACAAACTTCCTATGCAGCTCGACCTTCAGCTCCATCAGCGCTCCCAAAATAACCCGGGTTACCATGTCTGAAGGCTTGGGCACATGTGTGGAGTCTAGTAATGCACTCGGAGGGTCGGACCGGGTAGAAAGGGGTTGATTTCAAACCGGACAGACAAATTATATGAGCACAGATAATAGATAATTTTATGTAACAGCACTTTCTTGTGACACTTTGCAACAAATTAAGACACATAATCAACTAAATCTGTAACAATACAGGAAAAAAGAGAGAGAAAGCTATCCTGAACAAATGGGTCTTGGTTTTGAACAAAAGCAGAGTGTCTATAATCGGCCAAGCAACATATTTTGGGGCGTGGCCTGGTAAGGGGGAAAATCATGGGGGAAAGAAGACATAGAAAACTAAAAATGTTCTGGCCAATTACATGTATTTTTACCACAACCACTTTCAGTTGATTCACAATTACGCTTGAATGTAAGTTGATATAAAAGTAAATAGAAAGTTAAATTTTATTTTACCATTTAGCTCACAGCTCCCGTTAGCATCTATCTATCTACATAGCATAAGTGGCATAACTGGATAAATTTACATATTTGGACAGTTGAATTACTTTATTCATGTCCATGTCTTTGTATCTATATTTGACCCAATCTATTTCCTTAAGTTCCCATTTGCAGTTGTGGACCAGGTGGTTGGTCATAGATTTAGGGCTGATTTGGGGAACATTACCAGTGAGTGAATCTGCAGTATCTGGGTCTTTCATTTGAGCTTGACCTAGAGAAACTTATCAGGATGAATGTTTGTGACACAACTACACATGGTCCTTTTCACAGACTTGTCAAACAAGCATCATTATCCTGTTTGGAAACTGTCAACACATGAGATGTGTCTCCATAAAAGGACCAATGGATGCAATTACAGAAACAAAAGTCTCCATAACACTGCCTCTGGTCCTCAAGGCATGTTTTCCACAGTCAGAAGAATTTTTGTTTTAGTTTTTCAAAAATCCTTAAAACCAACAAGTATATGAAATGAAAGAGAACAACTGGATATTTTATCTCTTGGCCTCTGATCTGCCAACACTGATAGAGCTTAAACACAGGATATTCCTTAAACTCAACATTGCCAACGGACAAGCAATTCCAAGTCAACTTTGTCAGAGAAACACAAAGGTGTTTTTGTTAGAGGAACACTGCGGCCTGAAGAGTTTAATAGTGTTGGACTAAAGAGAATGATTACAGCTAGTCTAAGTGCTGTAATTTAACTGTTGACATTTTGGGATTGTTCTGAGAATGTTCCTGTTTAAAACAGAGCCAATAACACTTCATTTAAGAGCCTTTTCCTTCATCTGACCTCCACACACCACAATATCAAAACCAGCGCTGCCACTAGTTATTTGAGTGCAAGGTTTCAAAAAGGTAAACTGGTTTCTCCTACGGTACTGTTCACTCTTCTGCACACACTGAACACAGCTCAACGTAAGCTGCATCCTCGCGCTTTTTGAGGAAATACTAGTCTGTGACTTTTGTAGTGACAAATAGACTAGATTCATAGTTTGTGTTTCTCTCTCAAAGAATCTAAATGTGAAAACATTTTTTTTTAATTTGCTTCTTAATTTATCTGTTGTTTCTCCTCATAACTGGCCCAATATGTGTCCTATTGCCGCAAAATAAATCTCAGCTAAGAGCTTATGATTTGTGGAACATGTTACTGCTTTAGAAACGGTTGCCAAAGTCTTTGTTGTTGTCCAAAGATTTTGGACCAATTAATATTATCGACTGAAGGAGTGAATGAGCTGCTCACAGACATATTTTTTTTTTGACTGAATGAGAAAGAGCAGCCATTGATTGTGTAATTTCTTCAACTTCTCTCTACTCCCTGTTCTTTTCTTTACCCACTTGTTTTTGATTTATGCAAAACTATCATTTATAATTACAGCAGACATTAATTTTCAAAACAACGTTAAAATGCCAAAAATGTCCTTACGCTAAGAACATCCCGCTGTCTCTCCCACGGCCTGCTTCCACATTCTTGAGCTGTACCAAACCGTCTTAGACCTTTACCTGTTTACCATTACTCTGTACTCCTCGGGACATGTGGACGCCATGTGTGACCACTCACTCACACACACAGATGTTATGTTCCGTCTGGACCAATCACATTCACCCGGAGCCTGATGGAAGTGCATTCACAGCTTTGGCAGCATTTGTCTCACTGTTGTTTACAAGCAATCCATCTCTGTTCATTGGAATATAATGAGGAGGTTTTCATAAAGCCTTAGCTGCAGTAGCACGTCCGAGTCAAGGCCCAAATCAGAGACAGACAAGTCCAAGTCAAGTCCCAAGTCAAATACACAAAGTCTATATCAAGTCCCAAGTTAGTGCCCTGCAAGTCCAAGTCTGAGTCCTTAATTATTCAATTATCCATGTTCCAGTTTGTTAATGTAAAAATGCACACTTTGTTTTTTAGAGAAGCATCGGGTTGTCTCCAGTCACAGTCCAAGTCAACCCCTGAGTCACAGACCCTCAAGTCCTAAATCTAAGTACCGTAAGTCCATTTTATCAAATCAAGTCTCTCGAGTTATTAAAATAGGGACTGGGATGAGAAGTCTGACGCAAGTCCACATCTTTGCTTGAGCATCTGTGTGCAGGGTAAGAGAAGATTGATTTTGTTCCAAATGACAGCTGAATTGCGTTGTGGATTTTACACAAGATGCATTTCTGGTTGCCTGGAAAATTCAAATGATTTATTGGAAATATATTGTTTGGCCACCGTTGCACAATAGCAGAGCATCTCTGCCATTGTGCTGAATGGAATTTTAAATGGTAAATGACCTTACAAGGCACTCAAAGCGCTTTAAAAAAAACAATTTTACATTGTCCTGTATAAAAATTACCTTTTTTTTATCTTCTGAGTGCGTGTGATTGACTGATGAATAAATCAATCAGGAACTTGCATTACTATCAGCGACTGACTTCTTAGAAAAGAAACAAAAAAGTCTCACAAAACACTGAAAAACATTTTGTATTTCTGCAGAATGAATGAGCAAAGCAAAAAACTATTTTAATGTGAGATGAGTGAAATGCAATTGTGTTAAAATGAAAGGGGAAAATGAAATATGAATAATTTGAAAAAGTGGAAAGTTTGTCCTCAGTAACCTTCATTTTAGCAGAATATTTATCTTTCAACCTAACAATTCAATCAATCTTAGCTTGTCCAGCTTGTTAGCCTGTAATTCTGTCTGCGTTCCAGACAGAACACAAACTGTGAAAAAAAGTGATGGATAAACAACAGCCTTGCAGCATACTTCCTGGTTGCTATTTTTGAATCCGTAACTGAGCGACTGATTTCACCACAAGATATAAAGAGTGTGGTCTTATTAAATAAGTTTTTCTTTCCCAAATGTGTCCAGTTGATTTTATACGGCTTTACTGCGCTGCCAGGACTAATATGTTTTTATCAGTGAAGGTCTGGCTTGTCAAACACAGCCACAGACTAGCGGAAAAATATCCCAGCTTATGTAAGAGAAGTAGGATAAACTAAATATGTTTTTACTGAAAAATAATAGTGTGGGAAAAATGTCCCCTTACTCCCTTATTTAAATGCTTTTTTCTCCTGCCATGACAAATATGCATCAACACCACTGCATTTTTCTATGACAGCAGTGGCCAAAACAGTGTGGCACAGTCTTTACCAAGACAATCATCCATAACCTAATGTCCTTTAGCACAATCAAAGTCTCTGGTGCAATGGGTTTTCACACAAACAAACTGAACTCTACACTGCTTCGATAGTCCAGACTCATGTGTTTGATCGATATCATATGATCAAAGTCTGTGATCGCAGTTGTGCAGAAAAGTTATTGTTTTCATTGTCCGCAAAAAGACCAGTCCAATCCAACAGTCAGTACTGAACCAGATAAAGTCCGACAAGCTGATTCTACTGGAAACAAAGACAAAGTGTCACCTTCACTCTCTCTGTCTCAGAAACCTTCAAATCAAGTTAGAAGTAGGAGTAATAATTGACTCAGACAATAATTTTAACAGCCGCATTAAATCAATAGCATCAGCAGCTTTTTATCACCTAAAAACATTGCCGAAATTAAAGGTATAATGTCAAAGCCTGACTTGGAGAGACTTATCCATGCATTTGTCTCCAGTAGGTTAGACTATTGTAATGGCCTGCTCACCGGCCTATCCAAATGAGCTGTAAAACAGCTGCAGTACATCCAGAACGCTGCTGCTCGAGTCCTGACCAGAACCATGAAGTACCATCACATTAGTCCTGTGCTTTAGTCCTGTCTCTACACTGGCTTCCACTGGCTCAGAGAAAAGATTTAAAAACAGCTTTGCTTGTGTTGAAGTCTCTCCATGGACTAGCACCAAAGTACATCTCTGACATGCGCCTTATGAATCATTCTGAGGACCTCAGACCCAGCCTCCTGCTGGTGCCCAGAGTCAA
This sequence comes from Mugilogobius chulae, assembly GCA_038363315.1. Taxonomy (NCBI): domain Eukaryota; kingdom Metazoa; phylum Chordata; class Actinopteri; order Gobiiformes; family Gobiidae; genus Mugilogobius; species Mugilogobius chulae. Next base: position 26,184,649 of record CM076397.1, read on the forward strand.
TAACTGCAATGGTTAGGATGGAGCTGTGTGGAACTGTATGTAGTGGGATCAGTGCATCACAGTTATTATGATCCATAGCCTACTTAAGCAAATGCTAACCCAGATTAACTCATTGACTCATACATGTCTATGAAGTCTTCAGCCCTTTTGTGTTTGGTGGCTGCAGTCTGAAGATCTTCTGCTCAGGATTGACTAAGATTGACTCTGGAAGTACAGAGTCCAGGTGGGTAAAGAGGAAACGACCAGACGCTCTGCATATCTTCAGTCTGACTGAGGTGGATGTTTGTAAAGGTCTTCTGGTGGAAGATTCCTCACATATTCTGCTCTTCACCTGCTGCATGGATCATCTTCTCTGTTCAGTTGTTTCAGCTTGAAATAAATGTTCTGAGAGTTGTTTGATTTGATCTTAATGCAAATAAAAAGTTTTTTTTTGTTTTTTTTTTATGTTAATGGAACCTAGAACCAATCAGAGCACTCCCCTTGTGGTGACTGGAGACTAAAATTCTAATAACAAATTCTCTAAGAACCTTAAGATGACTTCACTGACACAATCAAACCAAATAAACTCCAGGATTACGATGTAAAGTTCAAGAAGAATAACCCTTTATATGATAATGACATACAGTACTTTCATTAAAATAAACCCATCTGGTAATGTTGAAATCAGCTCAACACCTGTAGATCAGACTGATGGCCTTTGTCTGTCCTTTGGCGTGCTGTACAGGGACAAACTAAACAGAATGCTGAAAAACTTCAACTTGAGGCCTGTTAAAACTAACAAAGAAGGACTAATTTGTTCTTTCCATTACTCTTTTTCAGTCATTAAAGTCCAGATGGTGACCCAGGCTGGACACGCCAATGTGCCAGAGAAACAGTTTGAGATCATGGGGACAAAGGGAAAATATTCTGTCCAAAGATGGGCCTTGTGTTACTTAAGACCTGTGCAGTAAGCCAAGTTCAGTTCATATAAAGATTCACAACCTCACATTTTTTACAGGTGTGGAATAACAAAACAAAAAAAGTATTATTCTAATGAGCAGACAATTGTATAATAGATTTGTGGCATCAAATCAATGTATTTTTATAGGTCAAATCACAACAATAGTGCCTCAGAAGGTTCACAAGATTGTTGATTTGGCAAACAGAAATTTTAGAAAATCAAGCAATGAAAAATGAGACCCTCCATTTCGGTAAGAAAAAAAATAAAAAAGAATGGACAGAATGAGCAGATTATATGGCCAGGACTAACAGGCACTGCAGATTACAGAGTTTAAAGTCCATATAACACATAATAAACATTTTCTAATCTTAATTTGGTGGGATTGTCCTTGTATTTATTTATCATAGTTTTACATCAGTTGATTTCACTTTGAGGTAAACTCTGCACACCTGAAAAGGCGACAGGTGCGTAGAGAAATGTCCTAAAATATAATAAGCATAAATCTGCAATATGCCTGTATTTTTCCAGTAGAGCACATGCACGACTCAAGCAACCCTCGTAAGCCAATAAACATAGGACACATACTTTTGATTTTTATCATTTGTCATCTTGTTGCATCTGTGTCATGTATGTGTCTTTATTTACAATGTGGTTGCTAGGTAACATTTGTGGAATTGTCTCTAAATATTTGTTGGACAAAAGACAGTAATAACGTTGACAATTTTGCTAGATTGGGTGAAAACAAGCTAAATGTTTAGTGATATCTTATTTAGAATCATGTCCTTTATGTTTCATTAAAAACTCAGTCTAACCTGTCATGTGCACTTTAAGTCTGCAAAGTCAGAGTCCATCAGCAGAGGGAAACGGGCCCATCTGGCAGGATGAGAACAAGCTAATCCAGAAAAGAAAAACAGCAAGTGTTTTTTTATTAGTTTTGTTTTTTGCCTTATTTCAAGACTCTAAGCTGAACATTTCTTCAAATCAAGACAAACACTGCAGTACTGTTTAATCCAAGCACTTTTTTTTTTCCAGAATGTTACACGTTTCACCAAACCACCTATAATATTCTTCATGTTTGAAAACACATCTCTGTACAATGGCCATAAGTTCTGGTTCAGATTTGGAGCTAATTGCATCAAAATGGCCTCGCTAATCAAATCAAAGCAGCGCTGAATCAGACAAGTGTGTTTCCATGTGTTCTCAATGGGGCATAAATCTACTCTATAAGTGATCCAGCCAATCACAGAGCAGCTCACAGTCACATGACCTCTAACACAGCTTTGAAAGGTCAATAAAACATGAGTTCACAACAGTTTTGAAGAAATACGGGACTGTTTCACTGTAGCTGTGTTATTAAGTTACATTATGTCACTGCTGTGGTCATTAGTGAGTAATTTGAGCGCCGTAAAATTGCTTCAAATTACAGCGTCTTTCACCACTTTTACTGTCACCATAAACTTCTTACACGCTGGAACATTTTTTAGAGGATTTTAAATGGAGGACAAAAGGGCAGGAAGTTAAAAATAAACTCTCCCAAAAGACCCAGTACAAAATGTGATACAACAAATGACAGAATTAAATTGTTTTTGCTTAATACATTGAAAAAAATACAATAGCTCTTTTGACAAGCATTTGTGTGAATAATATTCTCTCAAAAAATCTTCCTACGACTGACACATGGCTTGTCAGCGTAATAAGTAGGTTTTACGCTGCACTAACAATTGATGTTTTTGCACCAAAGCTTAAATATTAGGTCAGTTTAAATCTGTGTCTTGAGCTCACATGGATCTATCAAAGAAATAATCTTTGTGGTTTGTTATGCTACTGCTGCATGACATGGCAATGGAGGAGTACAGAGTCCGGTTTAAAAAGGACATTGCCTGGAAGAGAAGTGAGGAAGTTGTGCTATCAGGGAAGTTATAACTTACTAGTTTACTACAGTATATACACCAAAAAAGTCACTTTGACTCAGACAAAAGGCAATAAAAGAACGCTCAGAGACAGAGTAGCTGAGTATCGTAATGCTATTTGCTCCAAAACTTTTAATTACCCCATGGGAAAGCATTACATGGAAGTTCACCATTCAAATTATTCCACACTAAAAGGTGTTTGGCATTGAAGCCATTACATTGGATACCAGAGTTGGGGACAAAATCCAGCGCCTTAAACAGAGGGAGGCCTATTGGATTTATGTCCTCCAGGCCACAAAATACCCACGCTTAAACAAGGACTTTGACTTGTTGTGTTACCTGTGACTTCATCAAATAAAATGACTTTATTAAACAAAACTGTTTGGTCACAGACAGCCATCTAGTGCCAAAAGTTTGAATGGGTCCCTTTTGCTAAAAAGACACTGAATGCCTCTGGCCCTGGAGAAGCACTGCCAGTCTCCATCCTGGATGCACACCTGCAGTCAGTGAGCGTACACTGGGACTCTCCTCTGGCTTCACAGTCACACCATGAAGAAGGCTTGAGGAAGCCGACACACGTCAGTGTGTTTGTAGTGTTTCCAGCCCTATGAAATAAGGCTTTTCACACTTTTTGTGAGTGCCTGATATTTTTTTTCTTAAGCAAATTAACTGAACCCTTTTGTCATGAGCACCCTTGGTTAAGGATACCAGAAGCTCTCTGTCTCTGTTGTCTTTCTATTTCAAACGTCTGTTTGGGCGTCAAAGACACTTTTCAAGGTGTAAGCTTCATAAACCATTTCTGGTCTCAGTTTGACCCTGACTCTCACTCATCCACTTGCCCAGCATCCAGTTAAAGGGGGCTGGAATTAGTTGGGCAGATCACTGGAACAGAACTCCCACACAGTCTCATCGCCTGGCCATCGTTCGGACTATTCCATGGATATTTAGTGTCAGTATCTCATTCAGTAAAGAGAATGTACCTTTATCTGGCCATACCAAAAAGTAAACACTCGCCACTTTCTATAGAAACACATTTTCCAACCAGCAACATATGTGACATAAGCTGCTATTAAACAACTTCTGATTCGCTCAACTTCAGTTTTTTAACTACAATTTATTACAGTATGCTTATGCTTGAGACCTCCCATGAACAAACCCTTCGAGTATAATAAAAAACACATGCACTCACTTCTGCAGATTAAGGCTGAGGTTGCCGGTACAATTCTTGATCTTGTTCTGCGCCTCCAGGTGGTTCATGCCGTCAGTGGAGATGCCGTCGATTGAGAGAACCAAGTCTCCCACGGCGATGCCTCCTTTGGCCGCTTTCCCTCCGTCGGTCAGCTGCACAAAGCCAAAAGCAATGTTTAATAAAAAAGCAGGAACACACAGAGCCTGTATTTACGTATGATGAGATTTATGGATCTTGGTCTGGTAATGATGGGTTGTGTATTAAACGACATGATGATTGGTCTGTAAAGCTCTCACTCATGTGGTCAGGCCTCTGCTGCTGTTTAATAAATGTGCAGCACCAGAACTAAAGCTGGACATTTGAACCACAATTAAATTCACCACATTAAAAGTTGACTAATCAGATAACCCAGGGATTCGTTCATATTTTTGGTTAGTGTGTTTACATGCATACGAGAAATCATGAAAAACATCTAGCAATTTTCAGATTCCCGCATTTTTGTTACAGAAAGGCACATTCACTAGTCACAACTTGTTTGATTATGAACCAAACTGCAACATTGCATTTTGCAACAACACACACACATTCCAACCCATGTTTTTTCTATTTATTATTTTAGTCTTGATGGTAGAGGGGTTTGTGAGTCCTTCTCCAGAAGTGTTTTATATACAATTTCTTAGAATGTTGGATTTTTAGATAAAAGATGCATGTTTTGTAGTTGTTAACTTGCATAATTTTATATTACACTATGTATCCTCACCAAGACTCAAAATGTTTGAGGCCCCAAAGTAGTGGGGGCCTAACCCTCCTCTCCACCACTATTCTGTTTCCAAAGCGCGGTGTTAAGCTACATTTGAGCAGATAAAAATGCGCCTCATATCGTGTTTTACAGTCAGTGAGATTGTCATTGAATGCTTAACACACTGGTAGCTCTGCTCAACGATCAACCGCTTACAATAGCTTACAAGTGGTAGAAAACGATTGTATTTTTCAAACTGTGCCCAGAAACTTCCAGCACTCTTTGAGCTCAACAGGGGACAGCACCTGGCGCCCTTCCCCTCACTCTTCGCTCTTACCATTTGCCTACAGCCTATACTGGGGGCCAATTCTGTGTGTCAGCTAAACAATCATAGAGCTGGACAAAAGCTCTGAGGGAGATCATGTTCTTGTATAGATCTAACCCACATCCTGCCCTGCATACTACCACCAATAATGATGTAGAGAGGTACACATCTTAGTATGTACTTCAAAATCTTTCGGTGGGTCTGTTTTCTGTAATAATGACAGAGCAGATCCCTCCACATGACAGTTGGTCTGATGTGGTTGGCTTAAGCTGCTTCACCTTCCCTTTATGACCTGCTGTTTTAGGAGAAGCAAACTCAAAATAAGAACACTTAAAAGGTCTGGTTCCCACAGTTTGTAAGGCAGAAAACTAACATGTCCACATAAAACGCTGTCAAAACAAGGATAATTGATTCGACTGCCTGTAAAAGGCGATGGTGCGGTGTTAAAAAGGTGACAAATTGCCAATGGGGTTTGACATTAGCTACACACATTGTGTTTTTACAAGGCGGAAAACCAGAAACATCATGGGCCTCATTTATCAATCCAGACTAAACTGTGGGTGCTAACTGAAAATTAGCACGTGGAATTTGTGGATGTGTTTCATTGTACTAATAGAAAATGTGCTTATAATTTCTTCTGCTAAACTGATATGGAAATAAAAAATCTTCTGTTCTTGTGTTTTTAGTTTACTATTTCAAAGCTTGAACTGCAAAAGTCTCAAAGAGACTTGTAAATACTTTGAATAAGGTTAGTGAGTGAATCGAAATGATTTTTCCTTTGAGCTTTTTCTTTAGGCTTAACTGGCTTCAAGTTACCAAAATGGGTAAGTTTGTAACGACTGGGGCTTGGGGTAGGTTAAGATATCGCCATGTGACTTCAACCAAAATTTGTGGCTATTTTACATTTTTGCTTTTGTAACATATTGACTTTTTTTTTTTTTTTTTAAGTCGTGAAGATCTGCCTTTTCTACATTTTTTGTACAATTGTTGCACAATACACAAAATGTTTACACTTTTGTGCCCATCATAGGCTACTTTATATTCATGAGTTTTTGGCTAGTTGTGATAAATCAGGCAACATTAACAACTTCTTTTGTAGAATGTTGAGTTTGTTGATGAAAAGGCCTCGTTAGCATATTAATTCACTTAGATGAGTAAAACCGCACTGTCTCTTACTTAGTGTTTGTGTTAAAAGCAAATGTCAGTTGTGTCAAGTTTTTGACACTCTTTAGCTAGCATGATGGATTAACCAGTTTCATTTCACTTTGTTGAAATTGCATGGTATGGTTTAACAAGTAAATCTTGACCCAACACAAGCCCGTCCTAAACTTACCAATTTTGTTAACTTGAACCCTAAAGTTACTCGTGAGAGTACGACACTTAGTTAGATCAAATTATGAAATTAAAGATGAATATGAAATGTTCAACTGAATTATGAAGCTATTAAAGGAAGCAGTTCATTTTTTTTTTTGTTATAGAAAGTAATAAGTGGTGGGAGATAATAAGTTTTACTTCCGCCCCTTTTTGAGCTAAAGGAAATGTTGTTTGCTTTCATATGAGACATGTTTGCTCATTGTAAATGCATAATAATTTGCTTGAAATAAACTAAACTAAACTAAACTGGGCCCTAAGTCACTGGGATAGGCTCCTGTCACCCGCGACCCCTAAAAGGATTAAGCAGTAGAAAATGAATGAATGAATAAACTAAACCCAAAGAAAATGTTGTCACATGGTTTCAACCAAAATTGTGTTTTGTTTATTTTATTTTTTTTTACATTTTGGCTCTTTATAACAAATTGACGTAAAATTGTTGCTTTTGACAATTTATTGTATATCTATGTTTTCTTCTGAGACTGTGTTGCAAAAATTAGGCCTATTTTTCGACCTCTTAAATTTATGGGCCATTTTCAAGACTTTTTAAGTCTTGTAATGACATACTGTATGTAAGTATCTAAGGTAAGGTAAGATCATGTTTATTAGGACAATGTACAATGACATTAAGCACAATGGCAGAGATGCTTGTACCAGATTCTAGCTTACAGCTAATTTCCATCTGTAGTCCTGGGGAGGGGAGGCACATTGGACATGTTTTTAGCTGTAGGAGGAAACCAGAGTACCCGGAGGAACATGCAAACTCCACATAGAAAGGCCCCGGGCGGCCCAGGAGTCAAACCCAGGACCTTCTTGCTATGAGGCCAGAGCGCTAACCGCTGTGCCACCGTGTCTTGGGTTAAATCTGGAATATTAACATCTGATGCTTTATTGTTATCAAAATCTATATCCATTTCTATTTGTGCAAAGATTAGTACAGCTAAAATAAGATTATCAGAAGGATAATAAGCCTAAACACTGATGGTAACAGTTCCATAAGCAGAGTCAGTTCTGTGTGAGCTGCGTTCCAAACACAAGCGACTAAACAGGGTAAAATTGCTCTGCTCTGGGTTGAGGCTCGAGGGAAAACTGCATAATTTGAAACAGATTGAATCCGCGCAAAAAGTTTAACAACAGCTCTGGAATTTAACACCAGCCTGACTCTTCACTGTCTGGATGTGGGCCACGATGTACAACAAGGAGCAAATGGCATTTTCATGAACTGTAGTCCAAAAAACGACTGAATGTAAACATTCGTATATCAGTCTCATTCATGACTGTCATTGTTTTATTATTATTATGTTATGGCAAGACAAAACAAATCAACTAGGAAAAATATTTCATTTAAAAATTTAAGAAAAATGTATTGCACATTTGTCATTATGTCATGTTTATTGTTTATTTATTGTAATGCTTCACATTTTTTGGAACGCAGAAACACTTTATTATTGTTTGTTCAGTCATATCGTGTAATTATAAGTATTTTTTAATGAATCATTCTTGACTTATTTATTTATAAATAAATAAATAAATAAATACATAAAAATGAATTGTTCTGGCTTGTTGCTGTTTGGGTCGCAAGTGACTTCAATTTACTTTGGGCCTTAGGCAATGGAACACCCTGGACAATGAAAGAATCATCCCAGGGTTACATTAAAGTTTGGGTAACTAACTTTTTAGTTGTAAAGTTGCAAGCACTTATATACAGACCACTGACTGTCTGAATGAAATAATAAAGAATTTCTTTGCAACCAGAATTGAATGTCGCTATCAACTGTGTGTCGAAGATTTAAACCTAAAGCATTTTTGAATGTGTGAAAGTCAGCTAGCGGACTTTTAAATAAAAAGGATTTAATGTAATATTTTTATTTATTTATTGGCTGCAAATAACTAATTGAGTAATATGAATTTATTGTAGTATTTTTGCTTTGGGATTGAGTGTCAAATGTGTCCGTTAGAACAGTGGTTCCCAAACTTTTCAGACCGGGACCAACGAAATATTAATGTAACCAACTCGTGAACCCCACAGCAGAATAAAATGGACGTCTTTAGAAATTGCAAGTTGGAAAACCATTCAAATTGGATTAAAATGCATTTGTTTTTGTAATATTATTGCTTCATATGACCAATTTCCAGTCAAACCTGATGCTAAAATTAAAAAAAACAGATTAAAAACCAGTTCATAATTGTAAAATTGCATCTTGAAATCATCTCGCGACCCCTAGAATTTGCTTCGCGACCCCCCGAGGGGTCCCGACCCCCACTTTGGGAACCACTGCGTTAGAAGGCTCCTGTTTGGCCAGAAATATTTCAAGAACTTTAACTTTTGTTTTCTCTTTTCTCTGGCATGTAGAGAATTCTGAATGAGTTGTAATTGGAGAGGTTCTTATCAATGACTAGGGGAAAGACTTGGGGTCGGTCACTAAATCAAACATATTCCCACCATATATAGAGATAGCTACAGTTGAGCACTTTTGGAGATACAGTATTGCTGGAAAATGGTTGAAAGACATGCGCAAGAAATGAATGGAACTTAACTCTATATCTATTGCATCATATTAAAGGAGCACACTGCACAACTTTTGGGTCAAGAATAAACTTGAAAAAGTGTTTGTCATTTCTCTAAAAGAACAACAACAAAAAAACTGAGTTTTTACTTTGAGCTGGCTTATATGGCCACTGGCTTTAAAGGCATTAAGTGCTCGTCAGTCACTGTCGAAGTCGGACCCCCCATTGACTTCCATTGATTTCCATGTATTTTAGCAGTTACAAGGACAATGCTGAGTAGGGCTTGATGCCAGGAGTTTAGTTTTAGAGGTTGTGCGCTTCGCGCTGCTTTTGTCAACAATGAGTTGTTGACTATATTTGCATTAGCAGAAGCAAGTATACACATCCCATGCCTTCGACATGGGCTAATTTGTAGCTCTCGCAGGGGGCAGGGTAGTGGCTGATCATGATGGCTAGGGTTAGCCCAGCCATCATGATCAGCAAGAGCGTTGACAATGCACCTTCGGCCTGCACTCATTGTTGAGTATTAGCAGAAGTAAGAATACACATCCCATGATTTTGGCATAGGCTAATTTCGTAGTTCTCGCACGGGGCAGGCTAATGGCTGATCATGATGATCAGCCACTGCCCAGCCATCATCGTTGCAGAACCAATAGGCCCTACGCCCTGCTGGGGGCTCGGGTCTAAAAATAATTGTGGCCCTGTTTTAGCTGCTGATCTTTGTCTCTGAGCTGCTTTATCTGACACAGTAAGTCATGTTTGTAGATTTTTTTAGCTGCGTAATCTGTTAGTAGTCAATAAAAACTGTGATTCAGTTACAAGGACTAGGACTAGTATTTGTAACACTGGCAATTAATGAATAACAAGGTGGAAATGATCGTATTCAATTTAAGAGGAGAGGACCAAGACTTGTGTAAAACATGCGTTAATGATATTGTAGTAAGTTTTAGACGAGAAAACAACTTTTTTTTTTTTTTTACCAGAATCAAAAATATGTGCATTATCTGTCCTTCGAATACCTGCTTCTCACTTTGCAAAGTGAAAATCACATATTCCAGCTTTAAACGCGACCACAGACACACTGTTTGGGGTTTACATGTACTACAGTGAAAATAACTTCTTTGACCTTTGCATTCAAAATAAAGAAACGTTTATTTGTCTCTGTCTCATTTCTTTGTTCATTGACAGCATTTCAGGTCTGCCTTCTTTGTAAACATGTAATTATTAGCATAATCAATTTCAGTCATCATGATTAGTATTTATTCCATAATCGAGCAGCCCTAACCCAAGCCCTAGTCAAAACTATCAAACAAAAAAATGCCATTGTTCTGTGCACGTGTAAGAGACGCGTGCAGACAATCCGTACAAACACAGCTTCTGCACAAAGATAGACCCACTGTGAGCGCGGCTAATAACACAGGATTAGTCTGAAAGCTCCACGGCCCCAGCCTTTTATAGTCATATTAGTGCCCCACACGCAACATCGCTCATCGCCAGCACACTCGCACTCCTGTCCACCACTGACAGTTAGAAACACACAGGTAAATCAAATGTACAGGTAAATGAAACATACAGTACTTCTGGGGGTGGATGTACTGCTAGGAATGGTGGAGGTGGCTTAAGATACAAGAGAAATGAACATTTAAAGTAGGGCCATAGCTCAGGTGATTATTCTTGCAGTAATATGACAATAGGTTGAGGTATTCATGAGTATAGTATGATGATGGCATAGGTTCATATCATGACATCACAACATTCTAGAGGGGAAATGTGTTTCAGGTGGAGGGCAGGTAAAATGAATAATGTCATAATACAAGATGTTTATGAGTGTACTCATCTACAGAAATCATCTACAATAAATTTGTGAAATACATGTTTAGTTCGGGGCTTTTAATCAATCAATCAATCAACCAATCAACTTTGATATATATAGCCCAAAGCAAAAAGTGACCAAAGCCGTTATGCAGAAAGAGCAACGAGTTCGCATGGATTGCGTAAAAAAGCATGCCATGACAAATTGCATGTCATGACGACGCCCTCTGCCTGTTTTGGCGTGCAGGCGGGTTGAGGACAAACGCAAGGTTTTCAAGGGATGAACGGTTAACTTTAGTTCTGAAGTTGCAAAGATTAGGTCTGGGCTTGGAGTTGGTTAAGTTTATGATTGTGTTAGTATTCATGAATAATAACACGTCTTAACATTCACCATTTGAAATGAACTAGGACAGAAACGTGTGAAATACACACGCACAAAATAGAAGTTGCGTTCATAGGACACTCTGTTTACAATAGCGTGGTATTGACACGCTTATCCATGAGAACAGGCTGGAAAGAGCCGCCGCTCATAGACACAAGCAGTAGAAACAAGTCGAAAAAGCTTCGTTGTCAGCAAACTACAATAGTTGATCACTGTGTGAAAACAATGTTATGCTGCTAAATCAGCATTTGTGAATGAAATTCGACCCTATATGACCCTTAAATGTTACATTCAGGTGAGTGAAAAAACATAGAGAAAAACACTGTCTCAAGCTTCAGACGTCTGTCATACCAGTTCATACCTGATCGAAACTGCTGCTCTCGTCCTGTTTCGTTATTTTATTCAAAGTTTCCCCAGCTAAGCAGATGGAGAGCAGCTCTTTCTGCAAAAAGCATGAACAGTAGAGCGGAAAGTGACATCGACCGAAAATCCCTCTATATGTGCACTTTCTTGTGAGATCTGGATGAAGAAATTGTAATACTGACTTCAATGGCTTAGGTATCTCATGGCAAAGTACAATGTTGCCCTCCATCTGCTCTCCATTTGACCTCATGACATCATACAATTTTACAATGTGAAACCAACATTTTAATACTGTACTGTTTTACAAAAATATTACCATTCAAAGGTCATTTCACAGATTTTCTTATACTATTAGTGATCTTTTGTCAAAGAATTGTACTCTAAAACTGAACAAGTGTCCTTTTATTGTGGCCAGCCTGTCACACAACATAAAGATATGTTCTTTTTTGTAATAAGTAATTCACTATGACATAAAATATTCAAAATAAGCATACACCGGACAACACAACACACAACACCGGTCCAAATGTCCCAGATATCCGACACAATTAAATTTTCTACCATGCTGAAAAAAAACACTGTGTTGCTTAAAATCAATCTTATGCTTGTATCAGTAAAGTTTACCAAACATTTCAAGTTCCAAAAAACAAAAAAATGTGGGAAAGTCACTACACATTTCATCAGTAATTATCCGAGCCACAAAACCAAAGCCTTAGTTTCTACACATGTCCTGCTCATGAGGAAACCGGGAAACAACACGTAAACAAAGGACTTTCTTCTGACTCCAGTGGAAACAGAAGAACAGTGACCACAGCAGCTTTGTCTGAGTTCAGAGTCAGTGAGTGTGGAAAGAGGAGGGTCGACAGCAGAAATGAGCCGCTAAACACCTCAGGGAGTCTCAACCGGGACATTGTTAGACTTTACTGGAGAATGAGTTTGTGTTTGCTTCATCAGACTGAGCTTACTCACAAACAACTGCCAAAAAATTAAAGAACCTATATTGTTCAAATTTTTTCATGTTATAATGTTGTTTACTCATCAGTCAAGACCACACTAATCCAGACCAAGACCTTTCCGAGAGTTCAGACCAAGACTTTTAAAAGGTGAGACTGAAATGAGACCAAAACCATTATTCACGAAGACCAAATCAAGACAATCTTTGTAATTTTCTACATGTTAGTGTCTTACTGTCACAGTGGCACATACTGTAAACACCACTAGTCCAACTGTCCTCAAGTCCAAGACCAACCCTTAAAAAAGCTAGACCGATCTCAAGTACTACTACACTATCAAAAAACACAGCTGGAGTTGCTTTTTCTCTAATTAACACATATTTAGCACAATTACATGTTCTAAAGTACAAGTGATTTCATCAAGTACAGGAAGTTCTCCATTGTGCATTAAACTCCACACACCTTCACTAAAAAACAGCTCAGTCTCAGAAGAAAACATAGATACACAACGAAATGTCAAAAACGCATGATGAGCATGTTTTTACGCCTTTTTTACGTCAATGTTACAAAAGCCAAAATTTAAAAAAACACAAATTTGGATGAAGCCACTTGATGACATTGTCTTTGAGTTTAACGAGTAAATCTTAACTTGCCCTAACCCTAAACTTACCCTTTTTAGTAACTTGAAGCCTAAACTTACCCGTTAAACCCAAAGAAAATGTGGTCACTTGACCTCAACCAAAACGTGTTTATTTTATGTTTATGTTTTTGTTGACATTTTGTTGTATATCTACATTTCTTTGGGGACTTTGTTGCTAAAATTGTTTAGCCGTAAGATAAAATGCACTTTCAACATCAAAAAAGACATTTGCCTTGGTCATGCAGCACCTGTGTAAATGGCTGGATTGAAAAATGACCTTTAATGGTATTACTTTTATAGTAATCTCTGCTGAGGACAAGTAAAAACTAAGAGACAACAACAAACTCAATCCTTTTTTAAAAGCACTGATGATGACCCAACGAAGAAAAACACATTTTGAGAAAACGGTCCTTGAAGTTGCAATGTTTCACTGAATTCTATAAACGAAGTAGAATAAATGTAATAATAAAATGTCTTTTGAAGGAAAGTCTATATAGTGAGAGAGTAAACTGATCCAAATAAAGTTAAAATAGGTCAAAATCTCCACCAAAATTAACTTGGAGTGCATAAATAAAATACAAAAAATATATGTAGTGAGTCTGTAAGAAAGACCCTGATTTGGAAGTCTGTGTTTTTATTCTAGTCTATCACATAAAACAAAACACATTATTATTTTCCCATACCCAGCTTTTCGTTGTAGCGTGGAGAGACAATAAACAGCTCAACATTCGAGCGTGGCTGAACTTGCCGCGATGACTCTTGGTGTGGTTTCAACACTCTCTGATTGGACTGTTTTAAATGGCCTTTCATCACATGATAATAACGACTGAGCTCAGAACACAGGGACAGTGAGTGAGACCTGAACGGAACAGCAGACATCACGCAACTCAAATACGCTCACATCTGATTAAGTTGTGGGCCTAATCTTTCTGGAGATTTTGCTTTTGTGCAGAAATCAACACCAGTAGTTTTTGTAGGCCGGAAGTCTATTGTCAAGAAAAGTGGGCGGGCCAGAATAAGGTGTACTGTCTGCCTTTAATAATTTACTGTTTGTTCACTAAAATCCGGCAGTGTTGGCGTTGTGGCACATTGCCGTTGATATACCGACCAATTCTTAGGCTCAGAATGCATTAAATAACAGAACAAAACATGTAGACATAAGTATATGTTTAAAATTCTGTGTGCTTCATAAAAGGACCTATAAAATGCAGCCTTCGATCAACCCTGACTCCAAACGATAGTCTGCTCAATTTGACATACAAAACAATTTAGGCAACAACTTCAGACTCAGTGCATGGACTCTATTCACCTGAAAGTGTTTTAAAGGAACAAAAAACGTGTTTTTGTAGAAGCTCACCACAGACCTTTTCCATCACTTCTACAAGGCCCGCAACCAACATGTGATATTATGCCGACTATTTCAGTTGAAGTTCGCCCTGGTTCTAGAAGTAAATTTCCTCATTAGGTCTTTTCGCACTTTAGGATTTTTTTCAGTTCCTAGCCATTTTTTAAGTCCAGCCCCTATTTTAGGTGTGTTCACAAAGAACATTAACTATATACTGGGACCGCACTTTAGAGACATTTTTAGCTCCTACTCAGGTACTTTCCAGTCAGACCAGGAACTTTCTTGTGACACAAACACATTTACATGTTTGGAAACATGTTTTATAAGTTCTGACATTTAGACAAACTTCACATATCCTCAAGAAAAAATACTTAAAAGCAGGAACTCCCATAATAAATGGTTAAATTTGCAAATAGCAACTGTTAACACAAACATGGAACAGGACAGTTCTTCTGACTAAACAGGAGCTAGGGGAATGTGGAAACTTAGTACTTGGTACTTTCAGGTGCAAAAACACCTATTGTAAACTCCCATAGGGATTTCAAAAATGTCAACATTAAGGGCCAGATTTATCAAGCACTTGCTCATGTGCAAAACAGGTTAGGGGGAGCAAAACCTTAGTAGAGATTAAATTTTTCTCTCACACACACTAAAGATGCAGAATTTTAGGTGGTTCGTATCTGTTTTGTTTAGTTTCTGTTTCTGTCATCTTCCAATGTTAAAGTTTGTGTAAAATGCTCATAAAAAAAACATGATTTTTTTTTTTTTTTTTGCACCAGCAATTTAGCACCTGGCGTGATAAATCAGGCTCAGAGTTTTCAAAATCCCAGTGGGGATTTATGATGGTAACCCATACTTTTAAAACAGTTAGTGAGCGGTCACTGTTGAGCTCTATTGTCTTGAACCAGGGAACACTATGGTGCCTTCAGATTTTGCTAGGTGTGCCATTACAAATAACTTTAAAATCACTATGCAGTCATGAACTATTTTGGTGAAAATTAGTTTGCAATATCCTGTCCATCTAGAACTGTGTAAAAAAAGTATATATAAACTGTACAACTTCAGGTTTAAATGAGGGAACAATGTCATAAAAATGGTAGAAGATATTGTCCTATAGCAACGGTAAAAACACTAACAAACATAACTCAGTGTGTGGTAGTGAGAGAAGATGAAATGTTTGGAAGATTGATGGAGCAGGCTGGGAGGGAAGAGGAAATACAACGATTCAAAAAGTACTTGGAGACGTCAGCCTATCCACATCCATCAGAAAACCCACAGAAAACCAGTCAATTTATGTGCACTCACGCTGTCGACTGGGCCAAGATGTGAACGGTTATATTTAAAAAGCGATTCCAGACGTCAATGTCGCTTTACTATTTTGTGCCTTATGTCTTAGAGATGGTAACTTACTTCTAAAGACACAGCTGTCCTGAAAAGCAACACTTTAGTTAGACATACGGCTGACAAATTCTCTGAAACACTTCTCTGAACACACTCTGAAACACTAAAAATAACATTCAATTGAATTTCAGGTAAATAGTTCTGATGGACAATACACATCCATAAAAATACTAAGTAGAGTGTCTTTTTATTGTGGCCAGCCTGAGGCACATCTGTGCAACTTTCAACATCTTGATAGGCCACAACTGTAAAAATGGACTGCATTATTTCACCAAGGAAAAGTCCTCACTAACACACATTTAGATCTTTTGTTAATTTAGAAAGATGTTGTTAAATCTTTGAGTTCAGGTCGTGATTTTTATTTATTTTTTTTTTAAGTTATGTTTTTATGTTTTGTAGATCAGAGTTTTATGTGAAATTGAAAAGACAACTTCTGTTTTCCTAGCATCACTTAATGACTTATTTACATGTTTCAGACCTTACAGATGCTAATGCTAGAACCAGTTTGACACATTTTTGACACAAACATGGGGACAGGTAGTTTCTCTGACTAAACAGGGACTGGAGGAATGTTGGGACTAATTCTGGGTACTTTCAAACGTTTTTAATAGTAGTTAGGTAATGATTTGCTACTTGGACTATCATTTTTTAATTCAGTTTTTTTTTTTTTTTTTTTTTTGAGTACAGCTACTGGCTGAGCAGGCAGGTGGAAAAAGCCTCCCTCGGCTCTCTTTTAAAAAAAGAAGCTTAGTGCAAACGGCTGATAATTTAGTCAGAAAGGAAGGTACAGCATGGTTAATAGTTTTGAAGAGGTGGGTTGCAAATAGTTTAAAAGCAAGACATCCAAAAAAAAAAAGATCCAAGCACCACATGTATGACTTATTCTAACAAAGCAATGCAAAGGGGAATCTAACCTACACACTAAGCTCACAAGATGTGCCTTTGAGGTTTGTGCTGGCACAAAAACTTTTGACACAGTGATCACACTGATCATGAGACGCTTGTGATGACACAGTATGTCAAAGTACGTCCTCTTTTACCTACTGTCTGAACTTACAGTAGCCTATACGTGCGTCTTTGAGCCTTTGCCAGTTAAATAGCATAAATGAGCAACATTCTCAGCAGAAGTGTTCAGGTTTGTAAACAGTTTCAAATATTAAATGGTTTTTGCATAACACATTATCCAGAAAATTGAATCTTTCTTCAAGAATATAACTTCACCATTGCACAGTGGTTTTGTCTTTAACATGACTTTTGCAGCAGTTACATAATGCACAAGTCAGCATTGGTTCCTGTTGAATGATCAGACTGTTGTGGTGTTGGCTCTGGGTCTCAGTAATGGCACGTTTAGAAAAAGTGGTGACAGAAAAGTCAAAGTCCAGTCCACATGCAGGTACAAGGTGGACTGTGTCTTTTCAGTAACACAGCTCAAAGTTCAACAAGCTATCACTTTGGTGAACAGGACAGGCTATGTTTCTGCTTTGGGAGAAATTATGCAATGTTACACCCATTATGTGACAAAATAGGTGATGAATAACAGAGCAGTCTCAATGAAAACTGTTTAAATGCGTAAACCTAAACTCAAGTCACTAAAATAAAGATGTTTTGACATCCCTGTCCTTCTTCATTTGTTCTTGATTTTATCATCTATTAGAAAAAAATCGGTTTGTAGTGTCTTATCTAAAGTATGTCTTTTGAAACATTTTCTTCTCTGAAATCCGGAAGCAATGTTTGCCTCATTACCAAAGATCTTAGATAAAAACGTTTCTTTTGAAAGTTGTAAAAAGCACTTCTAAACTCATTGTGTTGAACAATTATAAAACTTGGAAGTAGTTGAGATTGCGGAGTCAAAATCGTAGCATCATGTGATTGAACATTAAAATGTAATTGTTGATAGACACTAGAAATGTCCTGGACACAAGGCAGAATCGTATCTCAATGGCTTGTGCAGAGATGTGTTAACTGTAAGTCTGGAGAAAGCCTCTGGTGTAAGAATGGTGGATAGATGAATAGAACAGTAGTTAGCAGGGGTGAGTCTAGACCATTTTGGGGGTGCTTCAGCCCCCTAAAAATTGCATAGCATCTTTAAAATGAAAAGGTCTTAAGTTGAATAACCCTCATAGTTTGGAAATTGCAGTAATGTGCATGTTGGTTTGCGATAGCTTCTCCACACTCTCTCTTACTCTCTCTCTTTCTTTCTGCCTATGAAAAGCATCTGGACACCCACAAGATCAATGGTAACTTAAAGATCAATTAACCTAAAGCACTTACAATTAAAAATTCCCTCACCCAATGTACACACTGGGGTTTAGTTGCAGGGTTTTGCCCAATGGACACTATGACAATACATCCTTGCCATGTGTGACCTAGGGTTGAAGCGGTCTCCCATCCAAGTATTAACCTGAACCTAACTTACTTAGCTTCTGACAGGATCGACTTTGACAGCCACATCTTTCCAGAAAGTGGGTAAAGTTTCATGTTTTTGATGACAGACGACGATAAAGTGCTATGTATTTGCTGCATCCTTTGTTTTTCACCAATCAATGCTTCTTCAACTTAAAAAACATATAGTGGACTAATCAAAACATGAGTTCTAAAGAAATAAAGTGAGTCTGATTAACCTTTTTTGGCAAACAGGTGTATTGCAGCTGTTTTTCTTCCTGTATCAATACTCTAAAGTCTTTTTTTGTATGACAATCTCTTTACCTCTGTCCAGCTGCTCTTAGTGAAGTCCTGATGTTGTTAGAGGAAGATAGAAACACGGCCAGATCGAGAGTCCATGTGGAAAGTGAATTAAGCTCCATTCAACAATAGCTCATTCACTGCACTGAACGTTATGACGCGTTCCACTGCTCAGCCACAGCAATAAAACACATGTCTGCTACTAATACATCGGTTCATTGTGGTTTCGCTAATAGCTGCATTTGAAAAGCCACTACAGAACAAATATGCCTGAGATGATATCGAGGCAGAGCAAGAAGTACAGAAATGAAAATCTATCTCAGTTTGTTACAAGAAGCTGGCTCAGATTCTCAGGGACGGTCAGATGACTGTCATTTCTGGAAGTGGCCAAAGTGTAGACTCTCATTAGCTATAAACAAGTGAGACCTGTATATGGTCTTTTTTATCTAGTTGGTGCAACTTCAGGTGAGCTCAATAATGCAAAACTAAGGTAAATTTCACAACAAATCTAATCTTGTTCATTCATTGTTCATTCACCAGTAGTTTACTCAAAGTTGAATCTGTATTTATTCATGCATGTTTGAGTATCTTGTATATCCCCCAGCTGGTGCTTGAGTGCCCAGAAAATTCCTAGTGATTAAGAAAATTCAGATTTAAGTAACTACAATAAGTTGCACAGGTTTACCAGTTCTGTAGTTTTGAACCTGGATCTGTTTCTATTCAGTTTTCTGAATAGTCAAGCTAGCTTCGAATGAGAGTAAATGTTTTTGTTGTATGTTAAAAAGCTAAAGCTTATCTATGTAAACAAAGAGGAAGAGGCCCTCCTCTAAGCCAAAAAGGGATCTATTTAGAGGTGATACAAGCCTGTTTGATGCAAAACCATAGATTTGTAATATGTTTTTGCAATAAATTTGTAATTGTAATAAATTACTAAAATATGATTTTATTCAAGTTCATTTTTGGTTAAAAAGTTACATAGTGCACCTTTAAAGATTCAGATTTATTCACTCTGTCAGAGGTTCCCAAATTTTTTAAACCCCAAAACAACTCGCAGCCCCAACAGCATTAGAATCGGGTTTAATTGTGTTTATTTTGATAGTGCATTGCTTTATATGACCACAATCTCCCCAAAAAATGTATTAAATGCCAAGTCCTAATTGTAAAAATACTATTTGAAATCATTTCGCGACTGCAATTTGACATTTGTTGACTAACGCTCTAAAAGGAGTTTTAGTGCTTTTACGGTGCAAAGCAGATAATTAGCTATCGTTGCTAGCTTTGATGCTAACATGCTTTAACCACAGTTTTCAGTTCAAACAGGAAATTAACACAACCCTGGTGGCTGGTGCAAACTCCTCTAAGAGCCACTGAGTTTCGCAATGTCCTGCTGGATCTGGAGAAGAGGGAAAAATTGTAATCCAAACTCAAATGTCCGCTTTGTTTCAGCGTGATAACTTTGACTGTAGCCGTTATCTGTGGGTCCGCCTTGTGATTCATGTTTACTTCATCAGAAAGGCATTTGTCAATCACCGGTCTAGACCCAGACTGCTCAAGAATGCCTCGATTCCCCACTGGAGCTGCTTTTGTCCTTTCAGCCATGCAGCAAACTTTTCCTCAATGTTTAGAGTTGTTGGGTTTGTGTGATTTCACAACCAAGACCATTTTTAATACAGCAATTGTTTTATTGTACTCTCCCAGCCTCCCAAAGTGTAAGAAGAGCCAGAATAAGCACCTTATCAACTCCTCTTCCACAAATCTCTCAGCAACGCTAACATTTCCAGCGCTGACCTGTCTGCGCTAACATCTTCAGCGCTAATTTCTCCTGCGCTAACATCTCCAGCTAACAGCTTCAGAGTCAACATGTCCAGGGTTAACAGCCTCAGAGCTAACATGTCTGGGGGCCTGTCGAGTTGTTCTTGGACCAGCTCCTCCAGACATTGAGCTGTTAACATTTGAGTTCAGGAAGCTAAACATGTCTGAGGTTTGTCTCACATTACAAAACTACACAAAACAGCTTTTTGTCTTGATAGTACAACAATAATTTTCCAAGTTCAGACAGCAGGCTCAGGGCTGTAACTTGAATTCAATGAATGAATGAACGGTTTATTTATAATCACATTTACACAAACAGATGTCTTCCAAAGTCACTCAGCAGAAGTGATTCACCTTAACACCTGGCTCCTCAACGTCCGACCACCACCAAGAGTTCCGTAACCTGTGATTGTGTGTCTGTAATGTTTTTGAAAGAATTTACAAATGGATGATGTACAAATATAAAGTCTCAATATGGCGGGGGGGAAAAGTATGCCAAACGGTGGCCATTACTAAGTCGATTCGAGCAATTAGTCTAGCTGAGCTCACAGAGTGAAGTTCTGTTGGAGCAATTTGGTTTATTTGTCCTCCTGCCTCCATATGGCACTGTTCCTATATTTTAGCCCACATGTGCCACCTACCTTTAAAAAGGTGGGGTTGAACTGTCCATATGTGCTGCTAATTTGGAGGACAATTCTTCTTAACGGTGTGGTAATGTGTGAATCTGTGGTAATCCTGGAATTTATCATTTTGAAGCATTAGAACTGTGGAACTTTATCTGGTGGAACATGTTAGCAAACCCTGTTTATGCAGCCACTGTGGCAGTACTGTATAGTGTTCTGCCACTACAGTTCTATAGGACCCTAAATTGATCCTTCTTCATCAAAATTTCATTCATAGACATTTGAGTAATCCTTTTTTTTGAAGGTTACACATCGAAGCTCATAATGCTTTGCCACCTAATGAGGTCATAAAGTGGCAGCTTTAAAATTAAAGGATAAATAATTCCTTAATAGGTTTTTTTGGTCCCATTAGACCCAGTTGACTTTTTAAATATAAAAAAAAACTGCACAGATCCTGAAAAAGTAAAAAATTAAAAGTGATTTGTAAAAATTCCTATTCAAAGATACTTTATCCATCAACCAAATAAGCGTTAAATTTTTGTGCCAATGTAAAAGTCACATTAATATGAAATATTATTTATATATAATTTTTCATGTCCCAAATTTCTACTTTAACCTTGACCTTTTGCAGAGAAATTATCAAAACTCAAATATTCTAAAAGTAGTTTCATCCGGGCCTAGCAGCAAACTATTGCTCTGTATATTATATTGGCTGATATAAGATTCTATTGTTCTTTTGAGCGAAGCCTGTTCTCACTTCTCAACACAATTAGTGTCAATCAGGAATTCAAGACTAAAAGTACAAAGCCTCAATTAAAAAAAAAAAAAAAGAATCCAGCCAATTGTTTGGCTCCATAGACTCTTTTACAATTTAGGTGTAAAAAAAATTAAAAAAAAAGTAGTAGTCCAAATAATAGTTTGTAACAATCCAGATTTTAACGTTGCTATGAATTTTTTCTAATCACTGGTAAGGTCTCTGGAACGCAAAAGGCACACTTTGGTAGAATGACCATAAACACTGTATTCTTCTAATTATGCCTAGCTTCACTTCCTGTGCTGAGTGATCCTGATGCTGGTCAAACAGCAGTGTCAGGGGTTTGTCCTTGTGCATTTGCTCTGGATTGTGTTACAGGTTCCTCTGGGAGTGTGACTGAGTGAGGGAGAGTGCAGGAGTAGTGACAGTGGGACCTCCAAGAGCTGCATTCTTCTCTGAAAAGCTTTCACATGGATTAGCTTTCCACACATATCAATAACATGACCATCGCTTTTAATCTCCCTGTTATTTTTATATCTCAACATGAAAGCTCCAGCCACACTTCATTGCAAACTCCAATTTATATTTCAGATTTTGTGCAAAAGTGATGGTTACAACTTTTGCCTGAATGTGACAGAAGTTTACACACAGACCTGAAGTGTGTGCAGCAGCAGTGTTTTTTCTGCTCAAATCACACAGGACAGTCCTGACAGGTTGAGTCAGTCTGAATAACCATCATAGTCTCACTAGATGGCGTACTTTTACCACGACACAAAAACAGCGTATTTTGACCACGACTTCACAGCTATTTTTAGTACTTACGTTACGCCGTGCATTTAGCATGATATGAAAAGCGTAAAAATTACACGAGATTTCACAGCGTCAAATAGGACGAGTTTTGGTTGAAGCCACGTGGGGACATTTTCTTTGGGTGAAACCGGTAAGTTTAGGCATAAAGTTACTAAAATTGGTAAGATTAGATCTGGGGCTTGGGGCAGGTTAAGATTAGAATCAGGATTTCATTAATATTCATAAATAAGAAAACGTCTTAACAACCACCATTGAAATGAATGGGGACTGTGATGCGTACTATAATTACGCGAAACAGCTGTGGACTCGTGCTAATCATACCTCATTTACATATTGTGTTATGTCGTGGTAAATGTACGTTTTCTTGTGAGATTGGGCTCGACTAACCCTCACAAAGCCCAGTTTTACAGGGGCAGAGCTAAAGGAGGCCTAATTCTGGTCTCCATAGGGGCCGATCACACCATAAAATATCTGTCTAAATCAGATGCTAGTGTACGACTGATGCTGTGTTTTGTGAGTGAGTCTGATTGGTTGAATTATTGCTCTTATTGTTGAATGAGTATAATTGCACTGTATTATTTATTTCTGTAACTCAGGGTAACTCAACTAGCTATCTAGCTATAATCTGGTGCAGAACATCTCTGTTTTTTTAACTTAATGTCTCTGTACATTGTCCCTTCAAATAAAGACTAAACTAAACTATAAGAATATTACATCTAAAATTACCTCAAATGAAGAAAAAAGTTCCCATTTGTTCACTCAAATGAATATTATTACATCTAGTCAAGATATTGCAAAGTCATTTTCAAGTGAATACATAAACAGAATATCTGTGCTGGGGTAAAACTAATTTTAAGTTTTTTCATTGCAAAATTGTGCATAGTTCTTTCATGCTGACATAAGGCATATGTATAATGCTGAATCAACTCAGTGTTAAT
The DNA here is from genome assembly GCA_038363315.1 of Mugilogobius chulae. NCBI lineage: Eukaryota > Metazoa > Chordata > Actinopteri > Gobiiformes > Gobiidae > Mugilogobius > Mugilogobius chulae. Next base: position 26,208,146 of record CM076397.1, read on the forward strand.
GCATTAATTAAGTGTCCACTGATTTATTGTGTTCATTTCATTAAGTCATTTTTTCAGTGTATGTCCAATGCAACAAAAACTTTAAATGTATCTGAATGGAAACTGCACAGTTAAAATCTCCCTCCTCAGATGGTCCTCGGAGAGCTCTTTGACAGTCTGAAGTCTCCCTATTCTTAGACACTGATGTGTTTACAGTGTTCCCCTGGTCTCGGACCAGTCCAAGGTTTCAGAAGCACATCCCATAATGATCACACTCACTGAGGACCCAGTATTGATCCTTTGTACCTGTTCTACACTTACTGGCAAGAGCAATCGTTTGTCCCATTTTAAAACCACTCTAAAAGTGCAGCAGAGACAAGCTGATACATAAATTATGACTTTTGTTTTTGTGTTGAGATGGTCATTTCACACATTAAATTGTATTTAAACTGACACATTAACGGTGTAAAACTATTCCAAGTATTCTAAAAAAACGACATATATCAATATTTCAGCACACTTGAAATTCCATTTAAGTGGTAAAGGGCTAAAACAATCTGTCATGCATCTGAAAATGTTAAAGATAAAAAAGAAAACTGAGGCCCTGTTATTTACATTTAAATCAATCATTCTGAACTGAATCAGATTCTGTGTGTACTGTAAACTTACAAATAGTCATTCAGTGCCCAGTACACTGAACACAGCCGACTAACCAAAGTCCTCTTGTCGAACTTTGTGAAAATAATAACGTCTGACATTTCTGTCAGAACAAAAGTGGTTGTAACTCAGTGAATATGTGTTTATTAAAACTGGCTAATAACATATGACTGAATGAACTTATAATCATCACTTATAACTTATAACTAGTCAGTCATTAGAGGCCAAAAACCCACAAAACCTCAGCTTCACAGAGAATCCATTATTTTGTGCTCAAAAAGTTCAGAAACAGATTCAGTTTGAACTGTAGATGATTTTTGTCAGATGTTTTAGCCATGATGAGGGACTAAAGTGTCAAGAAGAAGAAGCAACTAACACAAAACTATGAGACAAAAAGGAGAACCTAAAAGTTTGTCTATTTGGACATGTTTGAGCAAATATTGTGTCTCTTTTGATGGATTTTATTTGCATTGTTTATGTGAAAAAGGGTGCACTGTAACAGAGTGTTGGAGCTCTGGGTTCCCAATAAGAAGATTGTGAGTTTGACTCTCAGGTCGGACCATATCCACATCGAACAATCTCGCTACTTGGTGGAGTTTGCATGTTCTCTTACATGTTCTGTTTTTTCTCCGGGTACTGCAGTATCCTCTCTCTATGAATGAATGAATATTGATATAAGAAACAACCTCCAAAATAACTATGGATTCTTAAACATTTTGGGCTGTCGAGATGAGATTTGTCAGGATTGGAATATTAAAATGATTTCACTTTTTCTTTTTTTCAAACAAATTGACTTGAGACAGCATTGTTTTTTCTAACCCCTAAAAGTTGTTTAATCAAGACCACTTAATAATAAATAGTTATAACTCTGTATAAGGCATTACAATGAAAATCCTCCCTCTGTTTCCAGGCTGATTTTCCTGTTTCTTTAAAACCCTCCCTCAGTTAAAGCTGGTAAAACATTTCATAGCCACTTTAAAGCAGCCGCGCCATCAATCTGGGTTTGTTATAAAATCCATTTCAGAGCTAGCTCGTAAAACATGGAGCGACTGGTGAAGGCAGGGTTCACAGAGGAGGCACATCCTGACTCTCTGACCCATCATGCACCTCTGCTCTCGTGTGATAATACCATGGCGACGGACCGACACAAATCAGGCAGCAGCTGTGTCTGTGAGGTTTGGCACAGGTCCTACATTCTGTGTTCAGCCCAGAATCTCTGAAACTGTTCAAGAGCAGAACACATCATCAGAACAGTCTTAAGATAGGAGAATAAAAGAAGAGGAACAAGAGGAAATCAATACAAAATAAAACAAAGTTATGCATAAAACCAAAACAAGCCTAACAATCAACAACAAGACTGCAGTGAGACTAGACCAAGACTAAACCTAGTCTACATTTGGATTACATTAGAGGTAAACCTCATCTTGAACAAGACTAGACCACAGAGTCTGAATGGGACTAATGTTACAGCAGTGTTCTCTCATGTTGTATCTGGATTGATTGATTGATTGATTGATTGATTGATTGATTGATTGATTGATTGATTGATTGATTGATTGATTCATGTATGTTTGAGTAATCTTGTATTGTCTTGTAGCTGATGCTTGAGTGCTCAGAAAACTCCTGTCTTCACCTACCACCTATCCCTGCCTACTTGTCTGTATTTACTTACGATTACTCAAAAATTCAGATTCCAAGTAAAACATGTTGGATTCAAAATTGTCATGTTGCCACTTACCAAGAACTAAAAGTTGTATTTAAAATCTGTAGCTTATTTTTAGTTGTTTTGTTTTTTTTCAATGAAGAGGCGAGACTTATCTGCTGTTTTGAACAGTAAGTTAATGGACCTGTTTTTATTTCTTTGTTTTAGATAATTTTGTGTTTTACAATGAACAAAATGTGAATTATTCTTCTGCAAATGCCAAGTTTCTTCCTAAATACAGTAGATAGAAAAATCACAATAGTCTTCTTTAAATTGCATAACAGAATCTAATTTAAATGTACTTGGATGGGAGGCCGATGGAGGAACCTCAGGTGCCACAGTGGGGCGATCAGAGGAGAAACTCGTTGCTGTGTCCTTAGGCAAGACACTTCACCCACATTACTAGTATTGACTGGTGTGTGTGTTATGAATGGTTGATGGTGGTCAGATGGGCTGATGGCGCAAAATGGCTGCCTTGCTTCCATCAGTCTGCCCAAGGCAGATTGTGGCTACAATAGAAGCTTACCACTGCAGTGTGTAATAATGAATAATGTAAAGCGTCTTTGGGTGTCATGAAAAGCGCTGTATAAATCCAATGCATTATTTAATGATGCATAGCATAGCGCAATGCGTTTCATAGAATCTACACACTATGTTAATAACTTTCAATACATTTCTAAAACTTTTTTGTTTGTCTATTGTACAGCACTTTCACCGCATGAAATAGAGAAGTCAGTTTCTTAGGTCTTAGTGCTACGTTTAGGTCTGAAGTTACAAAAATGGGTCAATTTAAGTCTGCGGCCAGTTGGTTAAGATTAGGATTTCATAAAGAATACTGCCTTTTTACATCCACCATAGAAATGAAATGGGGCAGCAACATGTAAGATAAGCAAAAGGAGAAATTGTGTGGTTTATACAGATTTCTTTGAAACTGTGCTGCACTTTTTACAAAATGCATCCCAGTTTAGTCATTTTATATAACAATCTGTTTGTAAATAATGCAACACAGTTACGTAAATAATTGAATTAACTAAATTAAATAACTAATGTCAAAAACGTACGATAATCACGTTTTCACAATTTTTTTTATGCCAATATGTTACGAAAAGCCAAAATGTTAAATAACCATGTGGCGACATTTTCTTTGGGTTTAACCGCTAAAGTCTTAAAATGTAGCAATGTACTGACTATACTGACTGTGGTCGTCCCTTTGTCTTCTTATCATAATCTGTTTTAGATGTTGAGATGTTGAGTTAGAGTTTCCCTTCCAGATTGTATCCAGGCACAAACACGAACACATGCTCAAGCTGTGGTAAACCTCACGTGGCTCTAGTTAGTGGGAAAAGTCTCACATTCAGAATATCAAGGCAAACATGGCAGCCCACAGATGCCCGCAGGGGACTGGCACAAGACCTGGCAACCCTCCATCATGCTTTTAAAGATCATATAACATGTAAAATGAGTTATTTTAGCTTCTAACCATGTTATAATAGTGTTCTCTCATTAAAAACATACATGGAACTGTTGTTTCTTTCAAACGTTTGAGCAGGCTTGTGTTTTAGTCAAGTCCCAAGTTAAAGAGAGACAAGACCAAGTCAAGTCACAAGCCAAAGAGAGACAAGTCCAAGTCAAGGGTCAAGTCAAAGAGAGACAAGTTCAAGTCAAGGGTCAAGCAAAGAGAGACAAGTCCAAGTCAAGGGTCAAGTCAAAGAGAGACAAGTCTAAGTCAAGTCCCAAGTCAAGAGAGACAAGTCCAAGTCAAGGGTCAAGCCAAAGAGAGACAAGTCCAAGTCAAGGGTCAAGCCAAAGAGAGACAAGTCCAAGTCAAGGGTCAAGCCAAAGAGAGACAAGTCCAAGTCAAGTCCCAAGTCAAAGAGAGACAAGTCTAAGTCAAGTCCCAAGTCAAAGAGAGACAAGTCCAAGTCAAGTCACAAGTCAAAGAGAGACAAGTCCAAGACAAGATTACAATGAAAAAACTAAATAGATGTGTAAACTCAACACTTCGTTGCAACCTTTTTTTATGAGCTGAACTTAAAACAATAAAACTTTTTGTATCATCACAAAACAGCTATTTATTTTTCACAATTGTGAGATCTTTTAACATGTTCTCATGGATTGTGTGCAAAAGAGCATGTCAAGATGCTCTTCCTTCTCTTGTGTGTCTATCACACACCAATTTTCTTGGCTTTGGTTGAGGGCAAACATTTTATTTGGGTATGACAGCTTAATTTAGGTCCACCATGAAAATGAAGTGAGATAGCAAAAGCATGAAAAAGAAACGCAAATAATGATAAAATAAACACAAAGGGACGTAGTGCTGGGTGCAGCCAAATAATAAAACAATACATACAACAACTAAAAATTAAACAATTCATTTGCGTGATTTTAGTGTTGAAACATGGCTATACATGACATTCATTATTAAATCTTCTATTAAATTTACAACCAATCACATTTACTATTAGAGTTGTAGTCGACCAAAGAAATTCTTGATCTATCTATTTTATTTTATTTTTTAATAATGGTTTGTAAGTGACTTTCCTACATGTGCAAACCAGAAGATTCGTTCTGGACCAGTACGATTGCTAACGCTATCAAGGAAACATCTACTTTCTGTTTGATGAGCAGCCAACTCCAAGGCAATGACACTAAAGACAGGAAAAAAGCAAACCATCAGTACAGGGATTCAAACGGAGCAACCACAGCCAAGAACGGTGACATTTTTGGACGGCACACGACTAACAGCTGAAGGACAAAGAGGAAGTGAAAGGAAGATTTTTATTTTTTTTTCTAGGAGTTGTCAATATTGGACAGATGGTGCATGAGTTCATAGAGCTGGTAACATGTGCACTGGTGTGAAAGGAGTCATGGCAGAACAAAAGCACAGTGAGGAGGGTGTCATGGACCAAATCCTCACCAGAAAAGCAAGGTCAAGGACTGGTGGTGCAAGTATCTTCATTGCACATTGGCAAATAAAGTAACAGTAACATTTTAAATACTTGCTCTAACCTATAAAGCAGTAAATGATGTGGCTCCTTCCTTTTATCTTAACCCTCCACTGCTCACTAAGTCTCTAGTAGCACAGGAAGCAGAACTTTTAGTTACCAAGAACCCTTTTTATGGAAGCTCATGTCAAAGAAGTTGACACAATCTCTACATTTAAGATTAGGCTTAAAACATTTCTTTTTAAAATAGTTTATGGCCAGGCCAGTGCTCTGTTCTAGAGCAGTTCTAGAGCAAACATACGAGGGAAAGTATGGCAACTTGATCACTATCGTCTCACTTTTCCTTCTTTCCCTTTAGAGAATATTTAACTACTTCAAATAAATAATGCTACACAAAGAGCCAATTAAACAAATCTTTTATAAAGTGTATGTTGTAAGCATTTTTGTGATTAATTTTACAAAATGTTCACATTAAGCCTGCGAGGCAAGTTCGGTCCGGGATGTGTCCGAGTTTCTTGCAAAGTGGCTTGTACACCAGCTCCAGTCCACTGTGGTCCGTTATTGCCCAAAGCAGCGCAGATTCACGAGGATTACACAAGAATGCTCATAATAGGACTTGAAAGTCGCATCAGACCGCTGCGACCTCCGACAAAAATAGACTTTCTAGGGATTCTTTCCACACACTCGCACAACTTTTGGACGTGCGCTTGCACTGCACCAAGGTCTGTGTACAAAGTCTTGCGAGAGTCATTCGAGTTCCACCTCGCATCGAACTTGCACTCAGTGTATGGCAGGGGTTAGTCTGACAACACTGCAGCATTCTAAAACAGATGTTTGGAGCTCAAATGAATCTGGTTTAAAGTCGTGTTTAGTTGAACTACAATAAAGTAAATGTGTCAATAGAAATCACCGGATTAGACATTTTAGGTCAAAATACAATGTTACTAATCAGACCATCTGGACATCTGCTGGCACCGTTTTTCAATGTGAATGCAAACTATTAAATCCACTACCCGTTTCTGGTGGATTTACCTAATATTGTCTGGAAATTGTTATTGGGATTTTTTCAACACTGCACCAGATCAGCAGAGTCCACTTATCAGCTGATTAATCCAAGTACTTATCTTCTTTCTCTTTGCACCCAGACAAACCAGATCTAAATATTTAACATGATATAACCAACTTTCAGAAACTACATTCCATAAAATTACACACACAAAACCATCATCACAGCCTGTTGCATGTGTCTGTGTCTGATTCCTGATTCTTACCCTGGAAATGGCGAGGGGCATGTTGAAGTCTTTGCCCCCCTGCAGCCTGAAGCCCCAGGGGGCGGGGCCACTCAGGGTCACGCTGTACTGGCTCATGGTGCTTTGTCCTGGGTCAGGCAGGAGCGTCTGGAGGTGCTGGAGATGGCTGAGAAGGGTTCAGGACAAGATGAAGAGATGGAGATGGTCTGATCAGGGCAGGTCTGAGGACAGAGAACGCACCAGATGTAAAGAATCCAATCCAAAGTCTACTTTTTTTGCACATTTTGTAAACAGGATAGCTTCCAAAGTGCAACATAAAATGGACCCTTAGATCTCAACTTCAGCAAATATAAAACTATGAACAATGAACTAATAAAATCAAATTAGACAATAAAAAACAAGTGAGAGCAAAACATTTGACTAATACCTTGAACATGAAGCCAAGGAAACCAGGTTTCAGAGTACAAAGATTTTATGCCAACTGAGCATCTCTGCCTTATCCACAGTTTTTTTTAACAAATCCACTAGTGAGTTTGTCACTATTAAGTCTTTGTCATAATATTCCAAAGACATGTGAAGCGTAAATCTACTTTCTTGGGCTCATCTGTAGGTTTTACATCCACGTTGCTCATTTAGATTATTTGCTAAATAAATCTCCACCATATAACCCTAACTCTTTATTCAGAATACTTACCACGTTTAGAAGAAATCTCCTCTAATTTTCTGTTGACATTTAGCAACTTTTCTGCACATGCTCACTGTCATGTATTCCTCTAGTTTTTGCTGAATAATAACTCTTGCCTTATCTCACATGTTTCTTTCATACTGTAGGTCTTGACATGCACTCTGTCATGTCTTCCTAGCAAATAATCCATCACTCAAGGTTTCACATCAAGATGCTAATTAAACAGCATGATTATTGCACAGTGTGCCTTTGACTGGCACGAAATAAAAGGACACTGAAACCTGCACTTTTTTTATTGGGGGTCGGAGACTCAGAAAACCAGTCATTATCTGCTGTGAGCACCATTTGTCTCATGAGTGGAACACATCTCCTTTACACAGAGTGGATCAGGTTGTGGCCAGTGGATTTGGTCCTTCCTCTTCAATAGTTGTGAAGTTGTTGGATATTGGCAGGAACTGGAACATGCTGTCATATACATCGATCCAGAATCTGTGTACAATTCTGGAAGCTGAAAAAATTCCATGTTCTTGCATGGCCAGCAGACTCACCAAACAGATCACCATTGAGCATGTTTGGGAGGCTCTGGATCGGCGTATACAAAGTGTGTTCCATTTCTACAATATCCAGCACTTCCACAGCCATTGAAGAGGAATGGACCACAACCTGATCCACTCTGTAAAGGAGATGTGTTGCACTGCATGAGCAAATGCTGCTCATACCAGAACTGACTGGTTTTCTGAGTCCCCAGACCCCCAAATAAAGAAAAGTGATGTTTCAGAGTGACCTTTTATTGTGACCAGAACACCTGTGCAATATTCATGCTGTATAATAAGCATTTTTTTATGTGACAAACCTGTGAAGTGGGATAGATTATTTCAGCAAAGGAGAAGTGCTCACTATCACAGATTTAGACATTTGAGAGAAATGATTTTATACTGTGTATGCAGAAACAGTTTAAGATCTTTGAATTCATCTCATAAAAATGTTAGAACAAAAGCAAAAAAAAAACTATAAAACATTTAGTTTTTAATCAGTGTACATATAGTAAATGTGTCAAGTTATGAATAGAAATGCACAGATTGAAAAAGTGTGAAATGAGGGGGAAAAAAAGAGCAATTAAAAACAAAATTTGTAAGCATATTGTGATTAAAATGTTCTGTAAATGTTCGATAACGGAATTTTAATGAATTGAAATGAGGCTGCACCTGTTTCATAAGAATAATCACAACAATGTACAAAGAGCTACTGTTTATGTTACAGTATATATAATTCACATGAACGTGTTGCAGTTTAGCATTTAGAGTAAAGTAAGCAGAATAGAATACTGTAACTAGTTAAACGGTGTACAATTAAGACACAAAATAGTATACTATAACTCTATAATACTTAAATCTTTAAAACTACAACTTTTTTACAAAATATAATTAAAAAAATGTAAATTAAATAAATAGGCACAATCCAAAGAAGCTCATATGTAATTTTTAACAGTAATAATATTTAAATATATAAAATACATTGTTTTATTGTCAATTACATTTAATGCACAATGTAAGAAAAATATAGAGCAGATAATAAAAACCAAAACGCAAATAACAAGTCTACAATAAATTCACTGTACTCAAATGTTTAACAATGAACTGTACCTCCTCAGTGACAAATCCAGACTCTGAGACGATGTAATCCTCAGATTCCCCCGTCTAGTCCAGTCCTAGTCCTGTCCCGGTCCTGGAGCGAGAGAGGTGTGCGGCGCAGGGAGGCAGGGCTCTTATACAGGACCAGAGAGAGAGAGAGAGAGGTGGAGGAGGGGAAGAGAGAGGGCAGTGAAATGATATGTGTGTGTGGAGGAGGAGGAGGAGGTGGGAGAAAGGGGGCGATCGAGGGGCGGGTGGTGAGGGGGATTACAGGGAGTGTGGGAGCGTGCACAGGAACAGGACAAGAGCAAAAGGGGCCAACACCAGGCTTATCTTTCATCTCGATTATTTTGGGAACTAGACTCAGAGTTAGTTCAGTCTGATACAAGTTTATGCTCCGCGCAGAGTCAAGTTAAAGGTTCTGCAAAGGTCAGAAGAGACCCCTGTGTGTATATACTGTATGTGTGTTTGTTATTTGAAATGAGTTCTGTTTTTAATAGTAGGCTTGCAAATGTTGGTGAATTAATTTGAATTTAGGTCCTAAATATCTACTTGTGTTTTCAAATTTTGGTGAATGAATTTGAGTATGAGTTTGTGAATATTTGGTCAGCAAAAGTGAATTTCAGGTCTTTGCCAAGAGGACTAGAAATTAGAATATCTATCCTCATTTTCAGTTGTTTTAACCAGATAAGGATGGATTGTTTAACTGACACAAAACCACTTGTATCAAGACATTAAAGGGCATCATGACGATTGATGATTTTGATAAAGGGAAACCTCTTTAAACTGCACTGTGGATCAATAGGATGCAAATGTTAGTGCATGTCCTGGCAGAGAATTGTGTCACTGACAGTAGCATTTTAATTTCATGTTCTACAAATGTGTGTTTGACAAAAGCAATGCAAAATATTACAATTCCATAAGTTCGTAATATTGATATAAATCTTTTTTTTTTTTAGTTTAGTTTAATTCAAGCAAATTATTATGCATTTACAATGAGCAAACATAACTCAAAGTCAACAACAACATTTCTTTAGCTCGAAAAGAAGTGGAGTGAAGTAAAACTTATTATCACCCACCACTTATTACTTTCTAGAATCAAAAAATATGTGTACTTCTGTGTAATGTGTAATTTAATGGTAATTTAATTCAACTAAGTGTCTACTCAAACTCTTATCTTTTCAAAAACTTTTAACATTTATTTATAAAATTACAAAAGGCCATTTTTGCATGGACTTTGGTTGGATCAGTTACATGACAGATTTAGGCCAAAATCAAAACTACAAGCTAGAAAATAAAACTTCATCATAAAATACCCCTATGAGTTTATTTCCAAATTTCCTTGGGGATGTTCCCTAGACCCCCATGCCTTCAAGACTAGATCATCACGGAATCTCTCACTCTAAAACCTAATAATTGTTGCCAATGAAAAGGCTACAACATCGTCATGGTCATTTTTTTAGACCATTTCTGGCATTTCAAGCTATTTTGGACCTTGGCATGTTCAGAATCGTGCCTACAGTCCGTGCTTATCTGGTCATTATTTTGATTAGAGGGTAAAACAGTCACTCAATCATGAATGTCAAACTATATTGCACATTGACACAGATTTTGTATTTAGCTCTACGTTAGACGTTTGTCCCTTTGGAGTGACTAAAATGATCTGCTTTTTCTTCACTGTGGTTGGCAGCTGTTACTCACTCAGAGCAGGACAAGGCAACAAGAGAAGTACATGTACTTGAACAGAGGCATCAAAAAGGGAGAAATGTAAAATAATAATAAGACGATTTGATAAAAAATAAAGCGTCTTATTTGACTAGAATTCCAACCGGGCTTTTAACAGAAATCCAACATAAACCCTGGTCAATAAGCAGATACATTTCATCAACAGTGATAACCATCTTTCTCATGTTTCTCCAATATTTCCAACCCAATCCAATCAAGTGATCCCGAGCTTTCTGTAATCTAATCTGTGAGAGTGAGAGTGCCCCTTGTGGTGGGCTTTGTTTATTTATGAAGGTTCCATATTTCACATTCTGACAGCGGCGTATTAATCTTCCTCTGTGAGGCGGCTCTGGCTCCTGTCGTCTCCACTCATCAAAGCTGACTTTTATTTGGACTGGCTTTAAAGTGGTGCACTATAACAATGTTGGTATCAAGTCGAAATATTTGGAGAAATTGGTTGTTTTATTTAACCTTACCAACAAACAAAAGAGAAGGTAGAAAGCTCAAAAACAACAACTGACTTTTTTTTTAAATAAACTTCACAAAACCCCAAAGCCTGATGGGTGTTTGAGATGAAGTTATTGTGGTCCATTTAGATGTTTTTATTGTTGAGCTAAGTTTTTAGAGTAACATATTAGGAACTATAAGTTACAGACTTTAGATTGGCCCTGTTAGATTTTGTAACAAACCTGTTTGTTTTTCTGGTAACCATGGAGACATGGAGCCAGGTGCAATAGAGCTTGAGATTGTTACATCAAGTAAATGATACATTTGATAAAATTACCCGTATTAATCTAGCTGTTTTTGTTTACTCTTTTGCATTAGTTTGGCCGATGCAAAATATTTTTATGCTGTCAAATGTATCAAATTTCAATTTCAGTCTTGATTATTGCTGTAATTGTTACAAAAATTGTGTAATTGAGTAATGGTGATTATTGACCTATTATAAGCCTACTCATAAGTGCTCTTTATTTCCTTGATATAGAAAAAAAATGTACTTTCTTCACAATTGTAGAATATATTTATGTTTATTTCTGTGAGTTCTGTCACATATTTCATTTTACTCTTCACTCTTTCTCTTTAGGGGCACTAACTAACACTGTGCAGTCTCTAAACAAAAAATAATTTGCAAATCAAGAGGCCATATTTTCATAGCAACAGTTGTCTTTTTCATTCTATTCTGAGGTCATGCTAACTAGAGCCCTGAAAACAGTATGTTCCTTGTAGAGAATATATATATGACCTTAAGAGTCTTTTATTTTTACAAATAGTATGTATATATAACTTTTTCTGTCTTCACTAATTGCACCAAATCTTCCAGCTAACACCCTGACCTAAACAAGTTCATTATCATGGATGTGCTGCACTGTTATTGTTGCACAAATGTAAAGACTTCAAAGTTCAAAACCTCCAAAAAAGGCAAATTATGCCATAGACTTTGAAGCACTACACTGTACTCATTATTCTTTTATTCCTTACACCAGTCGGTCGAGGGTCACATTTAAAAATACAGGACTCATATGTTAGATAAGGATATTAGGCTATGTAATGTGGTATATGTTCACATCCATTGTTTTACATTTTACAACACACACCAGGGCCCCAATTGTTCTGCCTTGGAAAATTTCAAACAAATTGTAAATAATTTGCTGTATTCAGGTGCATTTCATAAGTTCGCCGCCAGTTTAAGGCCCCTGCCATACACCGTGATGGCAGCTACAGCACAACAACACACGCCACTTCGATGTGAAAGAAGTTGTCTATCACATTGTAGCACCTGGCTTTTCAGCAGTTTTCCATTCGAGTACTGCTTAGGTCTAACCTGCATAGCAAAAAACAATATCAGGCATTGACAGATAGTGACATAGGGTCCTATAGCAAATAGACCCATGAAAAGATGTACTGTAACTTTTATAACAACAAAAGTTTCTAAGTGCACCTCCAAGTCTGTTTTAAGCATATACTGTATGTCTATACTGCATATAAATTGAACACTACAGTTAAGAGTTTGGAGGAATGGTGGTCATTGTAAAATATATATTGGCTAGCATCAGAAGAACTGGATTTAGCTCTCTGTGGGAAGGTGGGGCAACATTTGCAACACAAAACAGAAAAATATGGTGCAGGGAGTGAGTATATTTAAAGGCAATGTCAAACAAGGGATGTATTTGCTTTTGGCCGAAAGAAGAGAGCAGGAATGAAAAAAACACCCTGGCTGCGCTTGTTTTTAAGGTGCAAATATGATAACATGGGTGAAAGCTTCTCAAAAATGCCTTTGGGATTCATGCTACATTTAAAGTCATTTAGCATCAGGGGTCAGATCCAGTGTCATGAGTCGGTTCAGCCACGTTTAATGAAAGAAACAGGCTCGCCAAACACAAGTGTGGGTTATTGAGTGGTGTTTGTGGTCACCTCTTCACCTTTGTGCAGCTGAGAGCTAAAGCACATCCAGGCTTATGCTGCGGACAAACTGATGACACATACACACAAGTTTAAATTATTTTGACATGTACTGTGATGGTGACCAGGTTTTCTATTTTTCTACCCATTTAAATAAAGAATCAATAAAAGACTGACTTAATTTGGATATTATTAACCATGTGCCAAAGGTTGGTGTTGTTTGAAATCAGAAGGCTCCAAGTCCAGACCAAATCCAAGTCGAGTACAAGGTCTTTGTCCATTTTATGAAGTCAAGTCCCAAGTCTGATTTTAGTCCAAGTCAATAGCTACAAGTTCACACATCTGCTTATTATCATAATAAAGGTTGTAGTTTTCCAGTAAAAGAAATAACCCAAAGCTACTGTTGTGTATTTGACCTTAAAAGACTTACAGATGCTCTCTTTAGTGTTGATATGTGGATAAATGAAACCTGTGTTTGGGAGAGTCAGTGTTCCAGCAAACTGAAGCAGATGGAAGATTGTGGCTGGGTTTGCTGGTATACATCAAAGTCCTGTTTTGTGTGACTCTCTCTCAAGTAGGAGTGTTCCAATTGGGCTGCCCAGTCCATTTCACCATTTTCTACTTCTACTTGATCAATTGTTCAAACCAAGCAACATGCAAAGGTTGTCTGGAGCCATAAGGGAAACAATGACAAGGCAACACATGCAGCTTTGGAACAGAGGTCAGTACATTCTGGTACATGATAGATGAGCAGCCGCCAAGGAAGTAAAAACCATCATCATCATAAACTTTTGACTGCTAAAGCTTAGAAAGCTATGATGTCATCTGCATAACCTCCAAGTCATGCTCTATCAACAAGAAAGAAACTGCTTTCACTTTCAATGCGCTACAAAAAGTAAAACATTTTAGATTATCAGTTGCCATATTTTTTTCAAGTAACATTTGGTCAAGTTTTAAGTATCATTAAAGGGACTACACGGCCATAGCTTATCCATGGAAAAAACAGGAGGGGCCCTCTTCCAATTTTATTTATTTAATGCACCAAAGAGGTCTATATAAAAAAAACATGTTTTTTAGTTGGTCAAAAGTTACACAGTGCACCTTTAAATCAATTCCCTTTAGCAAAGGTATCTTTATCTATTCAGGGGAAATGTGTCCACAATGTTCTGACAACATCTAATAAATGTCTGTTTGTTCACCAAACTCCAATAAGTTTGTCTCATTGTTAGCATTGTGGCTAACTTCTGTTGCACAAAGCACTTCTACTCCTAACAGCCGTGAAAAAGCTGATTTCTGTTTGTTGACATTTTTAAGAAAGCAAAAATTAGGTATAGTACTTTAATTACACACACATGCACAAATTAGTAAGATGCTTTCTCCAAATCTAATTGTTTTAAATAAAGCTAAGTTAGTTGAACTGATAAAGAGAGCCCGATCTCACAAGAAGGCGTACATATACCACAACATTACACAATATGTAAATGAGGTATGATTAGCACGAGTTCACAGCTGTTTTGCGTATATATATTATAGTACGTGTCACAGTCCCCATTCATTTCAATGGTGGTTGTTAAGACGTGTTCTTATTTATGAATATTAATGAAATCCTGATTCTAATCTTAACCTGCCCCAAGCCCAGACCTAATCTTACCAATATTAGTAACTTTATGCCTGAACTTACCCGTTTCACTTGAAGAAAACCCCACGTGCATCAACCAAAACTCGTCCTATTTTGACGCTGTGAAATCTCGTGTCATTTTTACGCTTTTTCATATCGTGCTAAATGCACGCGTAACATAAGTACTAAAAATAGCTGTGAAGTCGTGGTCAAAAACGCTGTTTTTGTGTCGTGGTAAAAGTACGCCATCTAGTGAGACTGTGTTGATTAAAACTAAATGTTAGATTTTAGCCACTCACAATGTTTTCAATGTATGCTTTTTTATCTGAAAAAATTTGAATATTTCCCAAAATAAGTTGGAACGCTAGTCGAACTGGTAAATACCACTTGCAAACTGGAACCTGGTCAAGGGAGTCCCACTTCACTCAAGAGATCAACCATAAAAAGTGAATCTGAGGGGCTAAACTGCCACACAAACATGTTATGGTTATTTAACATGATTTTGTTTAGCATAAAGGTTAGCATTAGCAGTAATGTTTACATACGAGTTCATTCAGTTAGAACGCTTTGAACTTGAACTGGTATTTTAACTGAGAAAGTTCCCGCAGCAAACATGTTTCCCACTTTATAATTTAGGATTTGACTGCTTAAGACTTGGCAAAATGCTACTTTCTGCTCCTCATAAAAAGCATGCTCAATATATTACCTTATAAAAGTTGTGAAAATTTCAGAAAATTCCTTAAGTTATTTTGATTAAGTGAGCCAAACATTTAGCTCATTTCGAGTAAACTGAGCTCAATCCTTTTAGAGTATCATGTGCATCTGATTTTACAGTGATGATGCTATTGTAAAAAAATTAAAAAAAATAAATAACAATAAATACAGGGTAAAGTGCATGCAATTGCAATTATATTTACCCAAACAAGCTTCTCTTTGTCTGCTTAAATGCATCAAAGAATTGCTCATTGACCACATATTAAAGGCTGACTGCAGACACCCTGGTCTTTGTTGGGGTAAATCGTCTCTGTCCCAGGCCCCATATGTCCACTTCTCCACAGGCTTAATGATCCAAGCTTAACCACCCCCAACCAGAGCCCCTTACAGCCCAACACCCCCCTAACCCCACGCACACACACCTCCAGACAACAAACGCACACACACACACTACACGCTATAATCTGGCCCTTTAAATGACTGTAATGCATCATCTGAGTGAATAAATCAGGACGGCCCTGCGCTACCAGCTGCTCACCTCGGTCTTGCTTGAATTCATCATTTATATGTCTTCCATTAAAGTTATTTACTAGGTACAGTATTATGTCATTGTTAGCTAACTCAATGCTGTATTTGGCTTGATGCGTGTTTGAGTAATCTTGTTGTGGCAGGATTCAATGACAAACTCAGGCTTGGGCGAGATTTGCGTTTTTTAGGTTGTTTATTGTGACTTCCATAGTGCAGAAAAAGTGCCAAAATGTGCCAAATGTTATTTACGGTTAATATTCTTAATAAAAGTTCATAAAATTGAAAGAAAAAAAGCCTTCATATTATTGAGTACGCTTACCTTTAAGTTTCTCAGTTTTAGGCAGAGCAAGTTGCCTTCAGCGTAACCAGGTCCAGTGAAGCACTCACCTCCCAGCTTACATAACAAACATAGAAAATATTAATCATACCGTATCCTACAATAATGGTACCTTTTTCACAGTTGCACATGTGTGTAAAGACTATTGCTTTCATAGAAAATTATGACATCTCAAGAAAAACCCAAATATGTACAAAACAAAATTTTGTCTATGTAGTAAATGATTTTGGCTCACATGATCATGAAACCCGTGGGATGAATATGTCCGGGTTGTCCGGGAAATAATTTTTAAACTGTGCTGTAGTTAATATTGATTGATGATGTGGTGGACAAGGCCTGCCATCACACTTGTTTTGTCCAGGAACTGATGCTCATTGCTCAGAAAAGTTTCATTTTTCACCTACTACCTGTACACGCCCACTTGTTTGTATTTACTTCCAATACTCCTCAAAAAACCTAAGGAAAAGCTATTGGAATTTACAGTGATACCATTTACCTGCATGTTTTGGAAGTAACACAGAGAGAACCACGCAAACTCCACCAACTCCACCTTGATTTGGTCTCACCCTGGAGTTCAACCACGATTTTCATCATGGGAAGCCCTAGTTCATGTGATCACTCTCCTACCCTGCATGAATGTATTCAATTTAAAAAAAATTCAGTTTTTAGGTTTCGAGGAAATTTTGACAATTTTCAGTTTGGGAAATGAAAATGTTTGTGGGAATGTGCAGCATTTGTTGGTTTACAACTGAATATTTCTTTATGTATTTTAGCAGCTTAGTGGAATTCTCCAGATTATTTGTGATGAGTTTTGATATGGGAACTGAAGACACGAGCAAGCCCACTGTAGTGTAGGTCTAAAGCAGTGTCCAGAGTGAGGTCAGAGGCTCTTTATAACCCTCCCTCACAGTGGAAACTATTCATGTGCAGCAGACAGAGATAGACTCAGAGAAAGAGGAAGAAGCCCAAAGATAAAACTCTCCACTGACCACTGTTACACTCACTGTTATGAGCTGTAACCCTCCTCCTTCTTCCTGAGTGAAAGCCTACCAAAGTCTGGAGTGAGCATGATGTTTGGATCTGTTGTAGGGATAGTATGATATCAAAATAGTGACAAATCTTTCAATGGTTCAGTTTTGGTGTTTGGTCTTCGCGTATTCCGCCATAGCTCTGTTTTGTCATTTTGTAAGGAAAATGCTGATTCCACTGTCATTTCTCTGTCAGAGGAAATAAACAGCATACTGTATTACAGCTTATTTATATGTGACAAGTTTTGTCATTCAGCCCCTTTTTGTTTCATGAAAATTGACTGAAACAGAAACTTTTTTAGACTTAGATCCAAGCAAGATCATATTAGACTCATTAACAGTAGATTTCAGCCATTGTCTGTTCTTGTAAATAGACTAGTCAGCCAAAAGGAAGTTTTTTTATTTGTATTTATTTTTTTAACCTCCTTATAGTTTAGTAGTACTCAAGACCGCTTTTTTTAAGGTACTGCTCTCGTCTACAGATTTATATTTTATCACATCACACTGCACCAGGACAGCGGAGGAGACCCCAGACGGCATCGAAGAACAAGACAGTGTTTGCGCTGTACTTCCTGGCAATGGGTTAAAGCAAAATTATCTCTGCCAACGCGAATGGTTTCCACAAAGTGAAAGAAACCAACTGATATATCAGGCTAGCAACTTCCTGGTGTGATGTCATCCTATAGAATCAGGAAGCACATTTCTAATCTTAAAAATGAGATGAAAAGTGTGCATTGCTAACCTTTAAATGTTTACATGTGATGTAACTCAGAAAAGAGTGGACTCCCTGATGATGTGCAGATCTAAAATTAGAGCCTGAGTTTAACAGCAGCTGATCTGAGCCTCACACAGCTGAACACTTCATGTGAACAGTGGAAATACCTCAGTGGAGCTCTGTGTACAGCAGGGATTACTCAATTACTGAATTTAAAAATGGCAACATGAAAAGACTGTTTGTGCTTGACCTTACTACTCAACGTGTGGAACTGTCACTGTAACCACTCCTGCACTAGACACCACACAAATGAATTGACTTGTGCCAAGCTGTGCACAATAGAGACCCTTCTCCAGGCAAAAGAACAGTCAAGTTTGTGGCCAGGCTAGCCCATTCAAAGTCAAGACACATATTTTTATTATTTATTTACTGCAATAAAAGCATGTACATAACAAAACAAACAAAAAAAACTTTCAACATCAAAACAGTGAAACAGAACAAAGAAATCACAGGCCATGGCTGGTGTCCAGATCAGATACTACCATTGTTTGTCAGTGTTAAAACCCTATAGTCAGCTAAGGGAAAAGGGAAGTAACAAGAAAACAAACCAAGAAGTTAAAAAGTAAGTAAGGTGGTTTTAATACAATAAGGGTGAGTGTAGGCAGTTGTGACAGTATAAACAAAAAGTGTATAAATCAAAAACACAACCCAAATTACAAATAGGCCTAAAAGTGACTAATAACTAAATAAGGTTTCTGTGTTGAGCAGCACGTCTGCTCGCGTTGGAGGCGCACAGGACACTGAGTCAGGCCGCCAGGAGCAGCAGGTAGACGCACATTTATTCGGATTGCTGAAAGAGGTCTCCTCCAATCAGGCTCAGTAGGCAGTTCTAGGTCCGGCCTCCGGCAGCAACTCCACCAGTCACAAGCCGCGGATCACCGTAACGAGGTCCTGATTAGAAGCACAGGCGGGGAGAATGAAGCAGGGCGTGTCATGGAGTGTGAGGCAGGGCGCTCCACGTCAGGGGCCGTACCAGTCAGTGATTGTTTTTTCAGTGTGGTGAACTTACTTAAATTTAGAGGTACAATATCATATCCATTAATATTTGAGACAAGATCAAAGAGAAAAACAAACACACTGTTTTTAGTACTTATGTTATGCCGTGCATTTAGCACGATATGAAAAAGCGTAAAAATGACACGAGATTCACAGCGTTAAAAAAAACACGAGTTTTGGTTGCACCCACGTGGGACGTTTTCTTCAGGTGAAACGGGTAAGATTAGGCATAAAGTTACTAAAATGGGTAAGATTAGGTCTGGGGCTTGGGGCAGGTTAGGATTAGAATCAGGATTTTTTAATATTCATTAATAAGAACACGTCTTAACAACCACAACTGAAATGAATGGGGACTGTGACGCGTACTTTAAGTACGCAAAACAGCGTGAACTCGTGCTAATCATACCTAATTTACATATTGTGTAATGTTGTGGTAAATGTACGCTTTCTTGTGAGATCGGGCTCCCAATTCTATCACAATCAAGTTGGTTTTGGCCAACACACCGCTGCATATTTGTACTTCCTGGTTTTCGGGAACCGTCTGGAGTTCTGACCTGACCTATACCAGCTGAAGTGAAATTAAACTAATGCAATATGCAGTTTTATTGAGAAATAAAAGTATGTAACACACACAATTTGGGAAAAGTTCTAGTTTTCTCTACAAAGTTGTTCTTTTATTAATTTAAATTTGTTAGAATGAGAAATCATAAAAACCTGTCATAGAAATTAGAAAAATCATTTGTCAGACAGCAAAGTGAAACTGCCCAAGCACAGCCAACCAGAGCGCTGCCTTTTGGCTCTTGGTGAAAACTGTGAAAGTGAAAAAATGTTCGGTGTGTGTTGGCCTTAAAGGGCTTTACATGGTCCTTAAAAAGTAGCAAACACACAAAATTAAATTAAGCTTCTTACTTGAGTTTACATGTTTGCTGACTCACCCAATGCATTGGAGCCTGTGAAAAGTTTACTACAATGTGGTTTATTTCACAGCTGTTCTGAGCAAGATGTACCTTTATGCTCATGGAAGCAACAGACAGATATGTAAATTTCATGGATACAGCACATTATTAGAAGCAGACAGGGCATTGCAGACTAATTTTAACCTGATCAACAAGATATCTATGCTGGGGGAATTGATTTTTTTTTCTATTTTTTTTTTATTCAAATAAATGTGTAGCACCTTTAAAACATTATTAAATTCCAGCTGTACTTAGTGTCATAGTTTTTCCCCAAAAAAAACACTGTTTGATGGAAAAAAACAAGCTGACTCATTTGCAACAAAATTGTAAACCCTTCAGCTGGTTAAACTTCCTTGAACATAGAACGTGAGAAGATCAGTCTTCTTCCAGCTTTGTAATTTCTGTTGAGCCGACAGAAGGACAGTCCAAAGCTTCCTGCTGAGCTGTGGTGCATTTTTCTGTAAAAACACACTGCTTTGCATCTGGAAAATGGAAAACAAACTGCTCAGTGAGAGGACAGCTCCAAGAACCTGCTGAGAAACACAAAATAAATGAATTGTGCTTGTCCAAACTGGCAGCTGCAAAGCTCTTAAATTCTGCTTTTAAGTGAGTAGCCAAAACTATAACAGACGACAAGCAGACTTGATTAATGTTGTGGTTTGAAGTATTGTATGCAATAAACGAATGTGGAGCTCAAGGATTTACTGTATTTGTATTGTGCAAAGGCCAGATATACAAGGATACATATTACAGACAAAAAAGCTCCTTCGTGTTTTTAAACTAAGACGTGAATATTGAGAGCATATTATTTGGAGTTACCATGACAGACAGAAGCTCAAAGAAGAATCATGTCCAGCCTGTTCTCACAGATATGCGTGTCTATAGCACGCAATTTTAAATAGCGTGTCATAGGAACACAATTTGTACTTTTTGTGTGCCTAACCCTAACTCTGGATTAACAAAATCCTAATCTTGACCTACTCCAAGCCTTAGACCTAAACTTGCATTTTTGTAACTTCCGACCTATAAGCATAGTCGTTGAAAACCTCATGTGTGTCCTCAACCAAAATGCGTGTCGTCACGCCTTCACAGTTTTACTATGTGGAGTTTGCATGTTCTCCCCGTGTCTGCGTAGGTTTCCTAAGGGTACTCCGGTTTCCTCCTACAACCAAAAACATGTCCATTAATGCCTCCCCTGACCCTTCCCCAGGGCTCCCCTGCAAAAGAGATTCTGAATCTCAGTGGGACTTCCCTGGTTAAATAAAGGTCAATTAAATTAAACACCTTAGCCTTAAAACATCATCAACAAAAATGGGAGAAACTGAGTACCAGACTGAACCCCCATCCCAAGTCTCTCTACCAGCCTCCCTGTTCATGCATCAGTAATGTAACATGCTTTTGTTGTGATGTGGTCCTTACTAGAAAAAGCTAGATTAAAAGGACAGCTGAGACGCTTGTACCAGATCCTTTACAGCTAATTTTCATCTGTAGAGATGGTAAGGAAGAGAGGAGGCACAACTGGACTTGTGCTAGCGTTTGGGGAAACCAGAGGACCCGGTGGAAATCTAAGCCGACACAGGAAGAACATGCAAACTCCACATAGAAAGGCCCCGGCCCTTGGGAGTTGATCCCTTGACATTCTGCTAGGAGCCGGGCACTAACTGCTGTGACACGGAGTCCTTATGGAATAACTAAACAAAGGCAGCACCTAGCTCTTGCCTATTGGTCTAACCCCCTTTTTTTTTTTTTTTTGCAATAAAAAAAACTTAAAATCAATTTCTGCCTAGTGCAGATATCTTGTTAAAATATCTTTTCAGCAGAAATGTGTCTGCAATGTTTTGACTACATAATAATGTCTCGTTTGTTCACCAAACTCCACTAAGTTAGTCCGTTGCTGTTGTTAGCATTGTGGCTAACTGCCATTAGCACATCGGCACGTCTCGCTCCTTATAGCTGTCTAAAAGCTTAAAACACATCATGATGAACAATTCAGAGGCTCAGAATGCATTAATGAGCAAAAACATGTGGACTGGTGTAGGAAGTTCAAAAATAGACAAATGTAGCCAAAACCCCATTTACTGTAAACAAGAAGCTATGCTGTCACAATTTTACTGCTTTGATACTCGCTAACGTTAAATAGGGAATAGATACTGTCATTTCTTGTGATACCCAAAGTGGGGTCTGAAGTCTCCTGGAACAGGAACCACACAACATGTATGAAAGAAAAACTTTAAATCCATACTGAATCAACAGACATTATCATTGTGCTATTGCATTTTAATCTAAGACCGAAAACATGTCAATTTGAATTGACTGTACAATATTATTGAGGGGCCTTGGGAATTGTTTGGGAATGACTGAGGAAAAAAGCAGAAATCTCTCAGATTCCATCTTGACTAAAAACAGAGTACTGCTCTCTGTCAATTATGATCAACACAATGACATAATCCCTTGTTCAGAGCGTTTTGGAGGCTGTTCTATTCTTGTCTTTGGTGTGTCTTCTTTAGCTCTTCCTCCAGACAGCAGCTGCTCAGTGTGGACAGTCATAAAGACACATGATGAGACACAGGGTGAACTAGAGCAGAGCCATTGGACAGAATAGGCTGGTGCTCTGGAGGTCCTACAGCCCCAGGCCTGAACCGCTGCTGTTGTGTCTATAGAGTCTCCAGGGACAAGGATGGTCAAGACATCTGCTCACTTACACCATCACCAGAAATCAATGTAGAACGACCTGAACGATTCACAAAACAGAATTTATTTATAGCTATAAAGAATATCTGTATGTGCCTGTGAAACTAATTCAATCCAAATCTGCTACTAATACTAACTCTTACATGAAGAACACCTTATCATTCGCAGATTTTAGATGCTATAACTGATTTTGTACAATTAAATAGCTTAAAAGTTTCCCCCAGCACACATTTCTTGTTGTTCTATCTACCGTATTTGAGTGAAAATCAGTTCCGATGCCCGATCTTCGTGTAATAATGTCTTGTTTGTTCACCAAGCTCCATGAAGTTCATCTGTTGATGTTGTGGCTAACTGCTGTTAGCATACAGCACTTCTTGTGTGAAAAAACCTTGAAACACATCTTGCTGAAATATGGAGCTCAAAAGCAGAAGTAAATTTGCCAATGTAAAGTACCATAGGCTTTTCGAAAAATTTAAATATTAAGCGTGTAAAGCCATATCAAAGGCTAGCCAGCTATGTGCGAACTCAGAGACATGATATGATTGTTTTCAGTCTAACTTGAAATTCGTCGAATCGGCAAAATATCTAATAGCTTCGTAGTTTATAAAGCTGCAGAAACGGATGTTAAACAAAAACGTAGGCCGGAGCTTGTTGTACCAAGAAGTGAGCGGTCACTGTTGAGCTCCATTCAGATGCATTAGGTAAGTGAGCAAAACATGTAGCCTGAAGCCTGAAATTACTTATTTCTGTCTGCTTATGTTTTAAAAGTAACAAAAATTGAATATAGTAGCTTTAAGTAATATTATCTGCCAGTTTAAAAAGAAAGTGTCTTCAAAAACTTGAACAAGGACATAAATGTCAACAAAAACAAGCTGTCTTGCAAATAATTTTACTTGACAACTAAAATATATTTAAATAAGATAATAAATAGCCTAATGTAGTGAAGAAGTGTTTAACTTTCCTAAAAACATAATTTATTGTAGTACAGTATTAGTTAAATTTGATAAAAATGCCACACTGGTTATCATTCAAACAACTAATCAATTAATCAAAAGAAATAACAGAATAATCAATAATCAAAATAATTGCTAGTTGCAGTCCTAGTTCTGAGTGGATCTGTGAGGGTCTATGCTGCAGATATCTTCTGAACAGACATGTATGTGCAGATTAGCGCTCTCTGGTGGTCATTGTACACATTAAAGTCTGAGTGAAACAAAACAACTCAGTAGTACTTCTCGCTCTATCATGCTTGGGAAGAATTTACCTTAATCATAAATCAAATTAAGTATAGGTTAGATTAGCTTTGAGATACAAATATTTTATAAACACATGTAAACTTACTGGTTGTAACTTGTCGTCCGCTTTGCGTCAATGAAATATTATTTTAGGGCTTTTCGGCTAATTCTCTATGGACCTGAAAGAACTGTCCTCAGGTATTTTTAAATGGGAACACAGTAAAAAGGGTCACATTTAAATCATGATAACAAACTACATTTGAATAATACATTTCAATAAACTCAGTATTTGAACAAGCGTGACGTAGCATACAACATCCAAATTACACATCCATTCAATAAATCCTTGATAACTTTGATCTTTAGTGATTGGAAACAGAGGAGTTCTCAATCAGCAAAGCCAAATACTTGTACTGTACATAGTGAAATCTAGTGGTGACATTTTTAACTGCAGCACCAAAAAAAAACATTTTATTTGTTCATAAATTAAAAAAACTTAACAATAAATACATTTTATTAATTAGTAATTCAGATAAATAGATAAATTAGAGTTTTAGGATTATTATTTATCAGTAAATTCCAGTTTATGGTAGAAATACTTCCAACCAAAAGCTTTTATGGTACAATAATCAACCAGCTCGATTGTACCTACAAGGACCAGCTGATAGAAACGTATTTTAATGCTATAAAACAGGAAGTAATATAAATATAATGCTGCGATCATTTGCTCTGGGAAAGACGGTAAATAACACTTGTAAGGTAGTTACCAGTAGGTTGTGTTCAAATGGTTTTGTGGTGGTAACAAAAGGAAACTTGTTAAAAACACACTTTAATATCTTGACAAATATATGTACATCCAGTGCAAACAAGTAAATAAATAATATCCAATGCTTGTAGGATTGGTCTGAGGAAAAAAACATGAACATTTGTCATATATCATTTTCCAGATAAAAGATCAACCTGCCAACAGGTGAAAAACATTTAATATTCTTACTTTGTGATATCGTTGAAAAAACCTTTGGATATTTAAACGCCAAAGGTTGTTTTCAGCTCGGCAACTCCCACACAAAATGAAGGCAGCACATACATAAATCATGTCACCTGCAGCAAGAATAGGCTGACTAGGCCAAATCGACACAGAAACTAGAAAAGTGGATTTTTATGCAAAACCTACGTAAAAAAAAAAAATACAAAAAATTCTGCTTGACAGTCTCTTTTTATTAGATGTTGGACAAACATGAATAAGTTAAGAAAAAGCTGAGGGATTGAAGAGATTATGACATAAAACATATGAACACATTGATTTGCTCCATTCTCCATGTATCCACACAAATGTCCCTGTTGTAATGCCATTGTAGTGTCCTCTGCTTCACAAGTCCTTAGGCTGCTGTAGAATGAACTGCTCGTCCAAACGTGCGAATACAAACCACACACACATGATACAAACGCAATGTAAGCATGCACTGTAAAAAAGGAATATGTATCTGTTATTTGTTTGGATAAATTGAAACCACTAAACCTGATTTATTAAAAAGAAAATAAGGTAGAATCTGTTCTCCCACAGGCACAGCACAGTTACACTATTGTTAAAGTATAGTGCTCATAAATGGATCATATCTCAGAGAATGAAAATGTTCACACAAAAACACTTTCCACTTATGATAGTGTTTGAGTAAAGCCATTCAGCATCAAACTAATGTGTTTGCTCTTCTAAAAGTTTAACTAATAATGATTAAAAAAAGTACTGAAACAGAAAAAAAATCAAAGAAAGAATGATGAAGGTCCACCATTCCTACAGTAAAACACGAGCTTGGATAACTGATGATTTGAGGATGTGTGAGCTACAAAGACATTGGAAACTTGGTCACACTTGAGGATGAATGCAGCATGTTAACAGAACCTTTGAACTCATCAGGTCAGAAGCTGTGTATGGGACAGACTTGGACTTCAACATGACCACAATCCAAAACACTTAAGACCAAGTAGACCTCAGCAGAAAAATGCAAAGGTTCTGAGTCTGATGAACTGTGCTGATGATAACTGGGTTTTAAACTTTTGATTAGGTCATTTGATACACTCTGTTGTCATTAGTTTTTAAATAGTGAACACATTTTGTTCCTCTAACTAAGGTCGAAATGCGTGGGAGTTTTTTGCCATGTGTAATAATGGCCTTTACATTTTTGTAAAATCCCTGAGTGCTTCAACTACCTTTGCCTTAAGACGACTTTAATCCTAAATCCAAAGGGCATCTCAGTGTTCCTCTTTTCTGTGCAGGAAGGCATACCCAGCTTCCTGCTAACTAGGGATTTTTTATTTTTTCAGTTGAGACCTTTAGTTTCAGGTTATAATTGTCCTAAAATATTATTAGTAGCAGCTTAATTGCTTTAATAGTCACTAAAATTCTCTATACTAATAATTATATACAGTATCTGCAATATGTAGGTCTATCATTTTCCATTGTTGCACATATGCAACCAAAGCAGCCCCGTAAGTCAGTAAACCTAGAGGAAACTGCATCTGGCCATTCAGCATTGTAGTTACTTCTTAATATTTTTGTGAAAGCAAACACATTTGTTTGATATGAGATACTCAACTTGAAAAAAAAACATTTTTGTATGATATCATGATTATTGCACTCTCTAAGATTTTGTCCAAAATAAATCTTCCAAGGTATGTATCATTTCTGAACTGTATCTATTGAGGCAAAAAGATAATAACATAATAGATTGTTTGTTCTCTTAAGTTTAGGATGTCGGCTTGTTGTTGCTGTTAGCATTGTGGCTAAATGTTGTTAGCACACTGGTTCTCTTCTAAACATTCTCCTCTAAACAGTGCTGTGTGCTTAAAACACACAGCATTGTTTCCGTTTGTTTACATTGTTAAGTAAGCCTAGCGCATTTAATGAGTCATTCACAAATCTGGTTCAATAGTAAAGTATTACAGAATATTCTTTGTCTGGCAGTGTTGCAGCTAATGGTGAATCTTTTTAGCACAGTAAACTTATGATTCCAGCTCTTCTTGAACAAATCTTCTGAACGAGACAATCTTTAAGACAGTATGTGAATAGAAAAAATCTTTAATTTAGGGAAATGTCTTGTGAAGTTTACTAAAAAAAGAGAAGAATAAAATGTATTTTTTCTTGTGATTTTGTTTTCTTCATACTGTATATAAACAAGGCATTTTATGTGTGAAAATAGTATTGCATATAAATACATATATGGCTCTGTGACATACTCCAATAGTTATGAACTATAGACCAATTTACACATTTCAAACAGTTGCTTATTTAGTTATTTATAAATCATATTATTAATATAATTATTTTGGAGACCTTTACTTTGTGGTTGGACACAAGCAGTCTGTAATGTAAATGAACAATATTGTGATAACAATGGAATCGTGAACTCATCCCTGTGACAGTCTGCTTTTTTGATTAAATAATCATATTGTGATTTACCATTTGTGTATTTAATGCATCTGTCTGTTCAAATACAGACTACTTTTCTCACCTACTTGCCAAGTCTACTTCATTAAAGTGATTTTGGGCTTCTTTTTTTAAGTCTCCTATTAATTTTGAATGTTGTTTTTTGGGGGGGGGGCTGCACTTTCAAGTGAGAAAAAAAAAGAGAGAACATTTTAGCAATTTTTCAAATTTGATTTATGAAAATTATGTATATTTTTATCCTATTTTCATGTCTAAAAGTTATTATTATTGTTAGAAATTGTTAAACACATGTTTGTGAAGACACACAGTGTTCCAATCAAATGTTTTGGGATTTGTTTTTAAAAGTTTGGTCACTTGGTCACCTGGATTTAGCACTGACAGTGAAGAGGCAACGTTCTAGTACTTTTTTTTGTATTTACCTCAGATACAGAGCAGAGTGAGGGTTCTGAAGTGAAGGACGACCACATGGGAGGGCATCTCGTCATTTTGTGGATCTGAAGTGTTAGTGAATGAAAATCTTGGTGTAATAAAAATGTGTAGCACTGACCAAACTGACTTTGTTTTATTATCTACGATTGAGCAGGATGGACAGTTGAGTTGCAATTTATCATTTCTAACCTCCAGCTCACACTGCATCCAATCTGGGCTCCTGGTCCGTTTCTTGAAAAGCTTTCGATCTGGTAATAGAATTATATAAGCCGCACGGATGTGCTCTGGTTGTCCAAATCTTTTCTGTTGAAAAGAACTTTTTGAGGACCGCCGGAGCGTTCCGCAGCCCTTTTTGGCGAAGTTGGAAAAACAAGACACAACAGACAGGAAACCAAGTGAGTGCTGATGAAGTGCATCTGATGGTTTCAAAATAAGCTCATCACACGCTACTACCAATACTACAACTATGTCAAAATTATACACATATACACGAATACAAACCCATCCTGTGTTTATCAAACTTGGATTTGAGTTCTTCCACAGTATCTATCTGAACTTTACTCACGGAAAGCATTTGGCAAAAGGTGGGACATTCATTAAAATACATGGAGTTGATTGGGTCATTGCAAACAACCCCCCTTAACCCGCCCTACTGCAAAGTGATTGGGCTGCTGGAAGGCAGATGGATTATCTCGAGTTTGTGAATTCACAAATATCGCAAGATTATCCATCTGGCTGGCCAGGTTAGTGCTTATCCATTGTGTGGTGAAAAATCAAACAGAAAGACTTGAAATAAGCCCAAAACTCGAAGCGAGTGTTCTTTATTTCCCAGTATTTTTTATACATGTGCTTAGTGATGGCATGAACAACCATGATGAGCGTGAACTCGTGGTCTCGCGATGGTCTCAGTATGAGTTGCTACCACACCCAGATGGATCCGAATTAGAAACTGGATCCGGACTGAAGGCAGTGTGGGCGCAGTGTAAGCCCCTATGTTCTGATAAAGGTTTGACTTTGTCTGACAGGTTTTGTTCCTTCAACATTTGATTCACAAATTAAGGATATTTGGATATTTTGACTGAGTGGTTTACATTCTGAGCATTTGTCTCTAGCTTCAACTCACATGAATATTTCTTTTTCACAGTGTGGACAGCATACATTTTTTATAAACCTTTAGGTCAGGAAAGTAGTTCCACTGCCTCGAACACTTCCGACGAGAAGTTCATTGGGACAAACACATCGTCATCCTCAGCAGTCTCCTCTTGTCCATTCTGTCTCTCCCCAAGGTCTTGGTGTACAAGACTGCTCTCTGAAGTCGGGCTTATTACAATGATCCGAGGAATGTTTTTTATAGCCAAGTGTTGACTGGGCACGTTTCCTCCTCTGCAGTCTATGGAGTAGCTGCTGAACGGCCTGCCGTGTCCCTGACCTGTGCGACCTTTGAGCTTAGCAGCTCCTAAGAGGTCGGTGAGGCTGTGACTGCGCCTGCGGGTGAGCACGAGGGGGAGTGTGGCGATGGAGAGCGAGCTGGAGATCAGATCACAGCTGCTGGGGAGTCGCTCAAAGCCGAGTGGTGCTGTGGACGTATATAGAGATGATATCAGAGCTGTTTGTCAAATAGAATTATACTGCATCTGTCAGAGCTGTCAAAAAGGCTTGGACTTGATCAAAAACAGTGACAAATGTCCAAACAAAGATACTATTTTAATGCGACAAACATAAATGTGCCTGCAGTATGGGCTCTTGTATTGCTTCATGACAGATGCAACATTTTCAGCAAGGATATTTTGCAACAGAATGTTACACTACTGTTGTAATTAGTAATGCACCGATTTGATACTCGGATCAGATATCTGAGTCGATCCATTCAAGCAGCCAATATCCGGTCTTAGTTGGCTTAAATTTTTTGGTAAATTTTTTTACGAGTTAAAGGAGTTTTGACAATAAAAAACAATCTATTTTCAGTTCTTACACTTGTCCAAATAATTGGTATCGGAACTGACAAAGCTGGATTGTTTCATCCATAGTTGTAATGAATGGGATTTGAGGTCTGGTGATGCTTGAAGATAGCTTTAATTACTTGAAAGGTCTGGTTCAGTTCTTACTTTCACCACAGATAACACTGTGTCTCATATCAAGGTTGCACTTCTGACTTCAAAATCTTTGGTAATGGTGTACCACAGGGTTCATCCCTTAGTTCTCTGGTGTTTTCTATATTTATTTCTTACCATCTTCACATACTCTACTGATGTAGTCATTGCTTTGCATTGCAAATTAGAAAAATAATTACTTTTTACCAATATTTGATTATGCTTAAAAGTTTATAAGTTTCTTTCTCATATATTTTCACAATGTGAGAAAGAAACATCTTGCACACATACCTTAGCAATAAAATGGACAGCTACACAAAAACATCTTTCTGACCACTGTAAAAATGGATTAGGATGTGGCTAGCGTCATTGGGACAGAGGACAACAAGCACTAACGCTGGATAAATAAGGCAATTCAACACACGTCTGTCTCCAGATTCACCGGCATCTCATTTGTTTCAGTCTGAACGCTGTTTAAGTCTGTCTGTTAGCAGTGTGGAAGCATCTTTAGAACCTTTTTACCATGTAAGTGTTTGTCGCTTTTGCTACTACTAGTTTTTATTTCCTTATTGACTGACAAATAGATTGATTGACTTATTGATTGTTGAATACCTTCTCTGTGTTGTGAGTGTGTTTCTTGGTGCTCTTGCGCAGCAGTGGTTTCTTGGAGGATCTGTGAGTGGACTTGTGGCTGGGCTTTTGACTGGACCTTTGGCTGTACAGGGATGCACTTCTGGAGGAGGAGGTGTGTCTGCCCCCAGGGTCAATCTCCACATCACGCAACGCCTGCACACAGACGCACAAAAGGTATCAGCACAAAATAAATAAACAAGACATGTATGTTATGATAAATGTTTACTTTATGGAAAACATTCAGAATAGTAAGCCGCAGGGGTGCAATAATTCTATTTTGTCATGATTTGTTTCTTGTCTCAAAACATGATTCATATATATTATCGATTTTGTTATTAATACAATGTCCCTCCCTCTTATTTTGAGTCAAATCAGCCATTCTGGAATGAATCAAACCCACTTTCTATTGTAAACTTACATTTAAAAAAAACGTCCCCAAAAATTAAACATTTTAATAGGACTTTTGTATTGGCTCTGCCTCCGCCAAATTTTTTTGAATAATTTTAGTTCTCTAAAACTCATTTTTACCTCAATTATCTTTAGCTTTTGCAGAGGAATTGTCAAAATCCAAAATATGCCTAATCTAGCGTCATTTAGATGTAATTTAGGTAAGCATACCAAAAAATTTTGAGGAAATTAGATTCTGGGTTTTTTTGTGTGTGTGTGGAGAAAGTTTATACTTCTGAGCCATAGACATCAAGAGCTAAAACTACAGAGTTGAAGCTTTAAATAGACTCAAGCCATTTACTTGTGCTCCGAAGGGTTCAGAAACACTTTTAGTTTGATTTTTAGACCATTTTAGTCACATGTGTGAGTTTGTGTTTTTTGTGAATTTGCTACATAAAATGCAAATCAGGTTTATTAAGATAATGTTTGGGTTAACTGTCATCAAACCAAAAGGGACAGAATGACAAAACTTTCCTCACTATGAATCTAACGACAATAAGCCTGCTGTTTAATTCCTCTGACTGAGAAATGACAGTGGAATTAATCTTTTCCAAACTGCACAAAAAAGGCAAAACAGAGCTATGTAGGAACACATGAGGACTGAACACAACACCAGAATGGAATTGACACACCAGTATCAAAAGATTTGATCAAATGATTCCCATCTCTATAAGCTGCTTACAAGGAGTGGAGTCTGGTTTTAATCATGCTATTACCCTAAGACTACTTATTAAACTGAAGGTTATCTAAATCCACCTTAAAACAACCCCCTGACTGCCCTGCCGTGACCCCGCTGAGGACGTACCACATCGTTGGACACAGAGATGCAGTGTGAGCGTGAGACTGTGGACTGGCGACTGATGATGGAGTCTCTCATGGAAGTCTCACTGACGGAGGACGAGGTGCAGTCTTTCCGAGCTCCAGGGGCCAGGCAACGCAGGCACGGGACCTTCTCCGCCAGAGTCATCCTAGGAAAGATTACAAATTCATTGGCATTTAAAATCTATAAATCGTTTGCTCTGGATGTGTGTCATGGTGAGTGGTTTGTGTGTGAGATGTGCCTGGTGATTGTAATGTGAGCTGACCTGTACTTGTTGTGAATGATGGCGTAGATAAAGGGGTTGTAGATGGTGGAGGCCTTGGCGATGATGGCAGGCACAGCTTTGGAGTACGGCGTCAGGATGTTGGAATAGCTAAAAACACACATGAAAACAAAACAAACAAAAAGAAAACGTTGAACTAAACAGGACAGCGATTTGTTCTCCATCTTGTTTAAATGATGTGAAAATGTCCAAACGTTCATACTTTATTTTCCTATACTTCTCTTGCTTTGGTATCTGATTTACACACTGCAAAAAAGTATTTAATGTGTGTATGACAGGCTAGACTACATTTTTAGTAAAACATAGTAAACATGCTAATTATTAAGATTGTTTTTACCCTTTTTTTTTTTTTTTTTTTATCGTCTTTTTGTCCAGTAAATATGATAGATGTGGAGGGAATCCATAAATTTGACCAAGCAAAATCTGAGCTAAATGAACATAAATAACACAGGAGTGACAAGGTGACAGATTATTATAACTTATAACACTTTATTTTACTAAATAATTGTTCAAACTTACAGGAAACTTTGTCAGTTGTGTGTAAATTGTCTTTGCATTTGATGACATTTGTGGAGGGATTTTGTTTTAAAACTAAAATGATTTGCTATTGTATTTGCAATTTTCCATTTTTAGTTGTCAATTTTTTCATAAGTTGCAAATTAGCTGTTGTAAAAGTACCACAAGGGCTGTCACACCAAACTAAGTCAAAATGAATGGCTAAGTAAAGAATACTGAATACTGAGCACTCTCGAAGCAAGACTCTTCATTTTCCATTTATAAGCTCTTTTGGAGTTGATCTACAGTAGTAATCGTAAGAAAATTATTTAAAACTTCATCTGTTGCGCTGTAAATGCAAAGTTGAGCACATTTTCTCTGTATTCCTTTTCAGAAGGTTTATATATTTATTTAGTGTCCCAGAATTTTGTACTACACTCCTATTTGTTGCAGTCTTTATGGCATTGCCGTTCAAATAAACCAAATAGAGACAATAGTGGAAGTGGAGTGCTGCACTGGATCAAAAACGAAGTAAAACTCACAAAAAGGTGCTCATCAAACCTAAAGGCTCAGAGATATGTATAAAAAAGAAGAGTAGAGGCACTCTGTTTTGCTATGAATTTAATGGTGAATCACGCCAACGCGTTTCGACCAGAGTCTTCTGCTAACTAGCCCTGAAGAAGACTCTGGTCGAAACGCGTTGGCGTGATTCACCATTAAATTCACAGCAAAACAGAGTGCCTTTACCTCTTCTTTTTTCTACAAACCAATAGAGAGTTGTCCTCCTGTTACCCATGATGCAGCAGTGCTAAAAGCACAGACAGTTGGGCTGTAATCAGTATCATGCCTGATGAGAGGCAGACACCCCACAAGCTGCTTACAGACTTAAGCCTCTGTGATGGAGATGAACAGTCCACAGACTCACTGTAGTGCACAAGCTCAGAGGAAACACTCCACCTGCTGATGTCATGAGGTGTTGACCTCTTCCAGAAAGGATTGCTTTCCTGAAATTTGTTTATTAAGTTTGCAAGTAAAGCTACTGAGGACTCTGGTCAAATTGACTTCAACTATGTAATTATGGTGTTTTCTCATTTTAAGTTTACTTAAGCTGAGAGTTCGCTGCACCACTTTAACCACCACTTCTGTAATCAAAGAAATCTGATTTTGGGCTAAATCTCCACAAGTTGTGGAAAAAGATTGTGGGGCGTAAGTCTCACAGTGAGAAAGACAGATAAAACTTAATCTCACAACCAAATACGAGCTGAGATTTACATCAAACTTGGCTGATGTTTTGAAATCTTAATCCCAGACTGACATTAAGCCATTTCAGATTAGTTATGTCTTTTCGAGGAACATGTAAAACCCATTACTAATCCTTAAAAAAAGGGTTAGGGTTATAATGGTGATAATTATATAAAATGTCTGCCTACACTGAACTTATATATGAACATCTTTGACTTTGCTCAAATTCAACTAAATGCTATTACATGTGTCTAACTCTATGTCCTTGAGACCTTTGCAGAGACTGTGCTCATTAGACAGCATGAATATTACACATGTGCGCGTTAGGTTGACCACAATGAAATGTTCCTTTTAACACAGAGTACAATGCTACAGATGGAGTGTGCACTTCTTACATTACTGTAGGAATGTCCAGTAGAGTTGTTGGGCATAAACCATCTCTAAAAGTGTTTCACATTACTTGGAGTGTAACGTTTATGATTTTCAGAAATCTAATGTATATCTTGCAAAATGTATGTAGTGTGTCATTAATAATAATGAAACTCAATCTATTTCTTTTCTGTGTTTGTGTTGCTCTTACTGACCCGGCCCAGGAGATCAAGGTGACGCAGGCGTACGGAGACCAGGAAAGAACATACACCACGATGACTACAAAGGCGATCTTTGCTAACTTCCACTCGCTGCGGATGGACTTCTGCTTGATCAGGGTGGACTTCCTGACCTGGGTGCCCAAGCGCTCCACCTCTCTGAGAACAGACAGACAAAATTTTACATTATGTCACTAAGGAAATTACTGTAATTTCTGCCCTATCGAGCGCACCTGAATATAAGCCGCACCCACTAGATTTAAGTAAGAAAAATGATAAAGTACATACATAAGCCACACTTGTTAATAGTAAGTCTATGAGAATCTATAATTTTGCTGCATTGCCTTATAAGCCGCAGAGTTCAAAGCTCATGAAAAAAGTAGCGGCTTATAATCCAGAAATTACAGTATCTGTTCCCAACAACAACAACAATTGCTCAGAATCCCCAAATAATATTTCACCTTGATTTTACTGTTACTAGTCATAATGTCTGTTGGGCTGGATATTAATTTAAAGACCTACAAAGACTACTAATATATTTGATGGCACTCTCTTATTTTATGAGGAAGACTGTTCCAGAAAACAAAAACCTGTCCTGACTGGTCATGCGATCACATTCGTCCTCTGTCTTTGTTCTGGCTTCCATTGGCTCAGAGAATTGACTTTAAACAAGACCTATGGTGTTTTTCATGTATTTAGCAATGTACAGTAGGTTAGTAATTTTATATTCACTTCATTGCAAAAAACTAAAATGGCTTAGAAATAAAAACAGGTTAACTGGCGTCCTGTTCAAAGCTGCAGATCTAATAAACCCTGCTTCTTAACTTTTGCAGGTTGCACATTTTAAATTACTTGTTTTTATTGTTGTAAAGTGCCTTTGTGACAGTTTTGAGCACTACTGATTTTTTGGTGTAATCACAAGTAAATACAGACGAGTGGGCGGAGGTAGGTGGTAGGTGAAAACAGGAAAATGGAAGGTTACTGAAACATGCATGACTCAGTCCAAATGCATGAGGAGCTGACCTTAAGGGTTAGGTACTTAAAGAACATAACTCATTCTAGGACTAAACACTGACCGGCCTCCTGCTGGTGCCAGAGTCAGGACTAAACATGGAGCGGCCTCCTGCTGGTGCCAGTGTCAGGACCAAACATGGACCGACCTCCTGCTGGTGCCAGAGTCAGAACTAAACACGCACCGGCCTCCTGCTGGTGCCAGAGTCAGGACTAAACATGGGCTGGCCTCCTGCTGGTGCCAGAGTCAGGACTAAACATGGAGCAGCCTCCTGCTGGTGTCAGAGTCATGACTAAACATGGGCTGGCCTCCCGCTGGTGCCAGAGTCAGGACTAAACATAGGCTGGTCTCCTGCTGGTGCCAGAGTCAGGACTAAACATGGACCAACCTCCTGCTAGTGCCAGAGTCAGGACTAAACATGGACCGGCCTCCTGCTGGTGCCAGAGTCAGAACTAAACACGCACCGGCCTCCTGCTGGAGCCAGAGTCAGGACTAAACATGGGCTGGCCTCCTGCTGGTGCCAGAGTCAGAACTAAACACGCACCGGCCTCCTGCTGGTGCCAGAGTCAGGACTAAACATGCACCGGCCTCCTGCTGGTGCCAGAGTAGACTAAACATGGACCGGCCTCTCACTGGTGCCAGAGTAAGGACGATTTTAAGCAATTTTAAGAAATATATTTCTTTTTTTTGTACAGTCGGTAAGCAAAGTAATTCAAAGAGGAAAATACTCATTTGTGAGGCTTAAAGAAGACACTGAGAAGACAAACTTGTAACCAGGATTGTCAGTTAATCTAAATACAAGTCCAGACATGTTTTGATGAGTGAACAATGTCTTGCTACCTGCTGGTCTTGCGTATGGCCCAGAACATGTGGATGTAGCAGTAGAAGATGATGGAGAGGGGGATGAAGAAGACGAAGCAGCAGAGCATCATGGTGTAGCTGCGGTTGGACACGCTGTAGGTCACATAGTCCCAGGTACAGGAGGTCATCAGGCCCTCGGGGATGTAAGAACCTGCATCAGAACGGTTACACAAGATTTACATGATGAATGAAGGAATTTTAGCAAGTATGAAGAAATTAACAAAGGAAACATCACTGACAGGTAAAGACACAACTGTGGACACAATGAACATATTTGAATCATATGCAGTTAAAAAAACTAAAACTTTGCACATATGGCTTTGGCTGATATTTGTTCATCAAAGTACCCTTTGAATTAAAAGATTTTATGCATGTCACCTAAAATCAGGGCTTCTAAAACACAATCCTGGAAACACAGATTTTGGGTCAAAGTTGGAGTAACTAACTTTTTTAGTTATAAACTTGTACATTTTGTGTTTTCCACTAAAAACTATATGGTAAGTGCAGCACTTTGAGAACATTTGAGACCACTGTGTACTGTTTAATTTAATAGTAAAAGGTTTTTGTTCTAATCAGAGTCGAATGCAGCGTTCTGAATGGCTGTGCTTGGGTGGCCTTTACCAGTTTCACTTTCTGGTTTATAAAAAGTTTATATAGGATTAAAGAAATGTGTTTCTTGGGAAAAAATGTTTCCCTAGTGTGATGTAGTCAGTTTTATAATTTAGTTCCTGTTATTTTCAAATCTTTTCTTCACAAATCTGTTCTTGATTGATGCAAAACTACAGTATTATTTAAGATTTAAGCTAAAAAAAATAAATGAATACACTCATATACACTTTAACCCAGTACTAAACTCAAACAAGACAATTATATGATTACATGTGGCTCAATCTAGAACTAGAGTGCAAACACAAGTGGACAAGTGTGAGTGAGTATTGTAAGAGACAAAGAGTTAAGAGCATGTACTGACTCCAGCCCAGCAGAGGAGCCAGGCTCCAGGCCAGAGAGTAGAGCCACACCAGTGCGATGGCCACAGCAGTGCGTCTCTTGGAGCTCCAGCTGACCGAGCGCAGGGGCCGGGTGATCACCAGGTACCGGTCGATGGAGATGGCCAGCAGGTTTACCATGGACGTGATGCCAAAGAGAGCTCCACAGAACGCATACAGCTTACAACCTGCAGACAA
This sequence comes from Mugilogobius chulae, assembly GCA_038363315.1. Taxonomy (NCBI): domain Eukaryota; kingdom Metazoa; phylum Chordata; class Actinopteri; order Gobiiformes; family Gobiidae; genus Mugilogobius; species Mugilogobius chulae. The sequence continues at coordinate 26,245,526 of CM076397.1, forward strand.
GCATTACAAGTAAAGCCGACATTAGAATCCACCTCTACGTTTGAATGAGTCTGCATTGTTTAACCATTTCACATTTTAAAGCAACACTATGCAAGTAGGAAACTTTGCTGCAAAACCATACCACTCTGACACTGTTTGCTTTAGTCAGCTGCAAATGTAAACACAGACTCTCTGACCAAAAAGCTCAGTGCGTGAAAAGACCAGAGCACAGAAGATTGCAGATCGTTTAGATCGAACATAGAGAAAACAAAAAAGAGACATGTCCATGTGTGCATGAGAGTGTGCATGCTCAAGGCACATGAGTGTGACATGGAATGTTTCAAGCACCTTGCCAAAAGTAATATTTGTCGCCTTTGCTCTATCTATTCACATTTGACCGTGTTTGCTGGTGCTCTCTGTCTCAGCTGACCGCTGTGTGTCGGATGGAACTGCCCTAAACTGCACCACAGTGTTGTCAGGAGGCAGGTGCATCCTGAGAGCTGGGATGTGTCATATTTTCTGCTAACCAAACTTTTCAAGGCAAAAACATTGTTTGAAATATATTGTGAAATTTTTTAGTATCGCATCAAAGGTGTTTCGTCCAATATTTGTTTTGGTTGTTACAAATGTTTGATGTTTTGAAATGGAGAATAGTCCTAAATCAACAAATCACAAAAGACTCATTCCCTGAACCCATGAATAGTTCTGTTCCAAAGGTCGTACCTGTTTCTCCAAAAGCCACTCTTTGTAGAGGCTGTTGATGAAGAAGATGGGAGACTGAGTGAAGGCCATGAGGAAGTCACTGACGGCCAGGTTCATGATGAAGTAGTTGGGAAGGTTACGCAGCTTCTTGTTACTGCAAAAAAAAAAAACAGTTTATAGATAGAATAAACCACAAAGCTAATACAATGATTAGCAAGTGTGTAAATTCTGTTGCCAGGACAGCAGTGGCGGCCATCTTCTGAGTGGAGAGACACCAAAATACTAATTGGAAATTGATACAAACAAGACCATACTATTCAAAGATTAATAAATAAACAAACTTATAATTATGTATTTCAAATTCTAATACTACAGAGAACACCTGTTCATTTTTTTCTCTAAATTGTAAATATACTAAATCTCCTAAAAAGAATGCACTTAGTTGTGACATACATAAAATGTAATTTTCTGACAGTATAAACAATCCTTTGACAAAATAAAAGTGTAATCAGATTCTTTAAGGTGGTGTGAGAGCTCAGTACCAAAATGCTCTCAATAAGTAGAGTTCACCGAGCCAGGCTGGTGCCATTTATTGCTCATTTATTTCATTCCAACCACTAGGTCAGGTCTCACAGAACTACAAACAGTCACCAAACCAGGACGTACTGTTTTGGTCTCAATTAGTGCTTTCTTATCACTGTACAGGACTTGTTTTTGACACCTTAAATACTGACTTATATGCGAGCATAGGGCGTCTTTGAATCATAATATATGTTTGACTTCGATTCCACATGGACACAAGACTGGATGGAAGTGGATTTATTATTGAACAGCAAGAAAATGTTTTTTAATGGCTGTATTTATAGCTCTGGACACATTGTTTCCTCAGTTCTCCTTTTGCAGATAAGATAACACATTTCTCTTTTCTGGGACATGTTGGACTGTGTTAAGACTGTACCAATGTATGCAGGCCTCTTTTTGTTCAAGCTTTCTGAAATATTCAATAATAATATTAATAATCAATATTCGTGGGACATCACAAATTCTACTGTACAATGTTATTTCAATAAAGTGAAAGCTGACTAAGATCAAGATTGTTCAAATGCAGTTGTTTGATCTAAAACAAAAGGTTAATGGATCTAGTCATCTGCGAAAATGTTAAATCTTTTATTCTGTCATTAACAGAAAAACTGCTTCTGGACTCTAATGGATTCCAGAATGGGAGACTGTTCCATAGAGAACGTGATTCCCAAAGTGAATTTCAAGTTAAACAAATTTTATTGGTCTTGAAATCATCTTATTCTGCCTTGTCCAGTTTTCTTGGTAGTGCACTTGCTGATTATCTTTCATTATGGTGTGTTCAGACTGAACAGCAAATACGCTGTTTTTATGTCCATTTTCAATGTTAAGTAAATGTAAACCCGTGTTTTGAGTGTTCAAGCGAATTTGCAGTGTGAAAAGTCGTCTGGGGCGTCTATTGACCCGCCTTTATGCCTCTAAAGATGCGGCGTCTTGTGATGTGGAAGCTCCTGCGGCAAACACAGGAGTTGGGAAAATCCATTTTCAGACGTGTTGGAAATTGGCATCAGCCAATCAGAGACTCACTACACTCCTGTGACATGCGAGATGCTGCTGTTCTCCTCTCACATCAAGGGGAGAGAAATGTTTTTTAACGAAAGGATGCTTGTTTGGGGCTTTTTCAAAAGACTTGGTCGCTTGTTGCTCTAAAAATCTGGTAACACGGCAAAACAAACAACATAAGACATGATATGGACTGACAATGTCTCACATGTATCTATTAAAAATGCTTGTTGTGTTTAAACCTGATGTACGTGACACTGGAGGAGCTGAGAAGGACAGAGATAGCAAAAGGACATTTTCTGGAGAAGGAAAAAGTTATGCGATTGGGTAAGCTACGTTTTATAAAGGCAACAAGCCACTCTCTCTCCCTCCCTCCTTCTCTCTCTCCCTCCCTCCTTCTCTCTCTCTACGTGATCTGTCTACGTGCAAAACAAAGCCTGTGACAAGCAGGAAATCAAATAAGTGCGTCGGGGCGTAAAAGTGTCCTTGTCCCCCAACACCTCGACACGCATTGGGGCATTTTGGGCGTCTGTTTTTACAGCAAATTTACACGATTAAACGCTGTCTGGTCTGAACGCAGCATTAGCGATTGCCTCGCAAAACAGACAAGCTAACAAGTTGTTCATACCTTAGCATAGTTAAACAGGAAGTGCGCTGCCAAGAAAAGTGGGAGCGGTGAAATAAGATGAAAATTATTTTGCTGTGGGAGTCGTGAGGTGGTACAACCCAATGGCTGCTGTACAACTATGATAAATATTTACCACACAGACCATCACACCAAGTGCAAAAAAAAAAATGGGCTTCAATGCTCATGAAACTTAATTTCACACAATTGGTCTCTTTTAACATCAAACATACTTATTTCACCAATTTGCCATCATGCCTGGCTCAACGACACAACAGCAAAACTAACAATAAAAAACAAAAACATGAATATAAGAGGGGTGAGTAAAGAGCTTTGTTTTGAAGCTTTCAGGGTGACCTCTGCTGCGTGTAAACATCACAGCACTTTTCAATATGACAAAGTAAAGACGTGTCAATCAGTTTAATCTCAAGTCCAGATGGAGGACAAAACACTCAACAATCCCCTTTGCACTGCCCCTCCACCCACCGTTTATCTCTCTCTCTTCCTCATCATACTCTCTCTCTCCCTCTCTCTCTCTCTATCTGTAACATCTCTCTCTTCAATTTTCTCCTGCTTATTCCATTTCTATATGTAGCTTTTACCTCTCTTATCTTTTCTCCTCTAAATCTCTTTCCCTTCTTCATCCCTTTATCTGTCTCCCTCCCTCTCCTTCTCTTTCTCTCTCTCTCATACTCCTACTTTCTCTCTGAATCATCTCTCTTTCTCCATTCCCCTCTCTCTTTCTCATATCCTTCCTTTTTCTTTTCCTCCTTTTTATCTCTCCTCTTTATCTAGTTTTCCTTTTCTTCCTCCTTCTCTCTCTCCTCTCCGTCTCATCCCTGTTGTGCCCATCCCTTCCCCTCTCTCTCTCTCTCTCTCTCTCTCTCTCTCTCTCTCTTATCTTCACCTTTCTCTTGTTCCTTCTCTCTCTCTTCATCTTACCTCTCTCTTTTCTTCTTTGCTGCATCTGTTTCTGTTCTGTCTCTCTTTTTAAATCCTCATTTCTCTCTCTCTCTCTTTCACTCTGCATCTTTTTCTGTCAGGTTGCGCTTCCTCATTTCTCTCTCCCCATTTCTCTTTACTTTATATGTGTTTCTGTTCTCTCCATTTTCTCTCCCCTCTCCCTCCTCACCTCTCTCACTCTTTTCCTCTTTTTGACTCTACACCTCTGTTCCCGTCTCTCCTCTGTCCTCTATCTCTCTCTTTCTCTCTCTTTTTCTTCCACACTTTTTGCACCCTCTTGGTCTCTTCACTCTATACCTCTGTTCCTGTCTCTTCTCCCATCTCTTTCTCTTCCTCTCTCCACCGTCTTCTTTTATCTTTTCTTTTACTCTATCTCTTTGTTCCTGTCTCTTCTTTCACCAATTGTGTCGCTCTGTTTCTCTCTCTCTCTCTTCTCTCTTTTTTTCTTCTTTGTTTTTACTATACTCCTCTGTTCCTGTCTCTTCTTTCCTCCTCATGTTGCTCTTTCTTTCTTTCTTTCTCTCTCTCTCTTTCTCTTCCTCTCTCTTTTCTTTTACTTTTTGTTCATGTCTTCTCTTTCCCCTTACTCTCGCTCTCCCTCTCTCTCTCATTTCTCTCTCTCTTCCTCTCTCCACCTTCTTCCTCTCTCTTTTTTACTACACCTTTATTCCTGTCTCTTCTTTCCCCTCTCTCTCCCTCTCTCACTCCTCTCTCTCTCTCACCCTCCCTCTCTCTCCATCTCTCTCCTCTCTCCCCTCTCTCCCTCCCTCTCTCTCTCTCTTCTCTCCTCTCTCTCCCTTACTCCTCTCTCTCTCTCTCCCTCTCTTCTCTCTCTGTCTCTCTCTCCCTCTCTCACCCCCCCCCCCCCTCCCCCTCTCTCTCTCTCTCTCTGTGACCTACTTCTGTGGAGTTAGCATAAGCAGCTGGTGAGGGGTCGCGACCTCAGTGTGCTCTTCACTGCTGACAGAAGCCACACTTTACATGTGCTACATCAGAGCTGTGAATCCTGTTTGTTTACGCTGCGTCCTTCCATCAAACTGAAAACCTTCTGCTCCACCTTGTGAAGTCAATAACTGGTGATGCAGAATGTTCAAGCTCTTTTACACTTACCATTTGAATAGTGTCATTTGCTTCACTTTGATGCAGAGCTGTGTTATCTATCAAGTCTTAGCTCCAATTATGATTATTGCTTAAATATATTATTTTTATGTTTTTCCTTCCAGGGCTGCAACAACTTAAAGATGCACTGTGTAACTTTCTGGAGGTGAAAAGTCATCTACACAATTCAGTCCAATTAGAAAGTTAAAACTTGGGACTTTCAGAATGAAGATGAATAAATTTTTTTGCCATAATATTAAAAAATCAGCTAAAGGAACAGCTTTTCTGCGGAAACAGTTGTGTTTGAGCCCTCCTCCAAGCCAAATAATAGACTATTTTGTGGCCATACAAGCAAATCATTTTGATTTACAGATGACTTTCTTTATAGGAAAAAAAATGTAATTTCAGTCTTTTATTCATTTATTAATTTTAGGGGTCGCGGGTGACTGGAGCCTATCGCAGTGACTTTGGGCCTTAGGTGGGGAACACCCTGGACAGTGGCCAACTTGTCACAGAGTTAAACACACAACCGTTCACTCTTATTCACTCACTAAGGGGAATTTACAGTTATGCCCAATTAACCTAAACATGCATGTTTTTGAAGGTGGGAGGAAACCGGAGTACCCGGAGAAAACCCACGGTGACATGGGGAGAACATGCAAACTCCACCCAGAGAGATCGTGAGATGTTGATTTGGTCCGACCCGGGAGTCGAACCCACGATCTCCTTATTGGGAAACCAGAGCTCTAACCACTTTGCCACCGTGCACCCTGATTTTAGTCATATTTTAGTTAACTGAGATTTTATTTTTTCCATAACTGAGCAGTCCAACTCTGAACGTACAACAAATGTTTTAAGGGTCATTCACACCAAGCTGAGGATCGCTTGTCTGAAGTAGTTTGGCAACTTTTACCAACAAGCGTGTGTTTAGTGTGAATGGTGCTGTCGAGGGTCAGAGGAGTAAGTCGTTGTGGTTTGTGTGAAAGAGCCAATCAAAAACAAATACTACTGGATGAATTACAGACTATTTTGGCTTTTTAAAATTATGCTCATAAAAAAGACGCATTGTGGACAAGAAATAATTCGTTTTCTCTCAATTGGAGTTAACAAAAATGTTGCTGTATTCACTATTGTAATGCTTTGACCAATCAGCTTTTTTCACCTTGACATTTAAAGATACAAATCAAAAAGCCCTAACAGATTGTTTTGAACACTTTCAAGATAGAACACAGGCTTTTTGATTGGATTTGACGCTGAAGTACAAGTTTACCAAATAAAAACTCTAAAAGTCCAGTTCACATAAAGAAGGACTGGACTGGGCAGTGTCCTTGGCTCATTTCCATTGCTCAGCTTCACATTGAGTTTTGGGTCAGTGGTTCACATCCCTGAGGTCACATGTCAGTCCAAATGCATTACAACTGAAGTCCTGAGTCGTATACGCTCATTTGGGGACTTTTCTTGTCTTTTTTTTGTGTGGATATTTTAGGTTTGAACTTAATGTATTATGTCATTTATAATCACATTATCACATAGCTAATCAAGATAAAGTCTGTGGGAGGAACAGAATTAGTCTCATCGAAAAGCTTTTTTAACTTATGTCTCTGCAGTCATCTTCCACTGCAGGAAATCTCTGGGAGTATTGAAAAGAAAATATGAGATTTCCACACACGAACAACCTAAATCAAATGACATAGACATTCCAAAATTGTATCGTATAAAATAATACTTTAGTGGTCAAATCCAGGCCTTAACTCAAATCTGCAATAAATTCAAAGCTATCACAAACTATTTTTGTGTCCAATGAGCTGAGAATGGAAGTGAAATATTAGTTTGTGAAGCACTCAAAATAGGCTCCACAAATCAATGGTCAAGCATTCTTTCTTTAAAATAGATCCGTCAGGCATATCTTAAAACAAATCCTCCACAAATACTTTTGGCCGTGAAGAAGACATCTGCTATTGTCTGCTGTGGTTGTAATGGGTGTCATGACGTCTTAACACTGGATTTTATTATTTGTACTTACTAAAAATATGTGTTTGCTTCCCTGGAGTCGTGGGAAACTTTACATTGATATAAAGTAAGATTTGCCACCTTTCAGAGGCAGTGAAAGCAACTCATTCTCATGTAAATGCTTAGGTATACAATAAGTTTTCTCCTTTTTTGTGTGTCAGTGTGTGTCAGTTCATTTCTATGATACATGTTAATCTTAATGAGTTCTTAATCCTAATCAACTCCAAGCCCTCGAACTAAAAAGAAGCCCAAAGAAAATGCTTCCATGTATTTTCAACAAAACAAGACTAAAAACCACATTTTCACTTTGCGTGTAGCTTACATTTTGTCTTTAGGGGTCGCAAAAGCTATTACTGTTTTTGGGGTTGCAGCTGAAAATGTTGAGAATCACTGCTAGAGTCAATTAAAAAAAATCAAACAGAGTGATAAATGTTATAAAAACTTGAGTGGTGCTGGATCAAAACAGGTCAGGAGCTGCATCTCAAACCACATAATGCCCATCTGATTATTCCTATATACAGTACATTCATTTCTGCTGGTGTCCATGAGAGTGCACAGAGGCATCATGCGCTGTAAGAACACACTTTGTTGCCAAGTTACCAAGAGGGTCTGGGATAAGAAGCTGAGATGATTTTTCATGTGGTTCCGGGCTTTAGAAAGCTTCTGATGTTCTGCACAAAAGCATGAGCAGTAAGCCTCAGGTCAGAACACATGTGGACCCGGCTGTATGTGCGCTATTGGTTACACTAAACCAATGTAAGTCTTTTTAAGGTCACAACATGGGTCAAAACTATTAAACTCTGGTGTATTTTGCATTGTCCTTGAAAACGCATCTTCTGTATTTGCAATTTTGTCAACTTTTTGTCTGTAGCTGTGTTCTTTATATCTGGCTAATCCTGTCATATTAACAATGCATTAAGACTGGACTGGCAATTGAAAAATATATATATATAAAAAACAATCATGATTCCTTGTATTGATTGATCTCAAGTTTTGTATACCCTTTTCAAAAACTAAATCAAAAATGGTCCTTTTTCAAAAACAAATCAAAAATTACCTTGGACCATTTTCAGGTACAAAAAAAAAGTATTGGACATGTTTTTGTGATGGGCAAACCGGTGGAACCAGAGGAAACATGCGCAGACACAGGGAGAACATGTGAACTCCACACAGAAAGGCCCTAGGTGTCGATCCCATGACCTTCTTGTTATGAGGTCAGAGAACTAACTCTGTGCCACACTAATGATTCTCCATCTCTTGACTTTTGATTCATTGCCTAGAACTACGAGATCAGTGGCAAGCAGGCTCACCTCACAAAAAGGTCAAGTCTTTTCTGTGTCACTAAACCATGTATTTTACCCAAGACGACAAAGTGAAAATGTTTTAAACTGCAGGCCCAGAAATATTGACATACAGCGAGAAAAAAAGCAATATTTGCACTGGAAATAGTAGGATTTCTGCTGATTTGGTCATAAAATGTGCTCTGATCTTCATCTAAGTCATTACAAGAGACAAACATAGTCTGCTTTAACTAATGCTGAAAAAAAGTACAGTATTTAAGCATTTACTGTACAGGGTGGAAAAGGTATTCACACTTTTGGTTGCAATAACTTTTTGACCTTTCTTTGGTAGCAATGACCTCAACCAAAATGTCCTGCAGATCAGACATGCACAGCCTCTGAGGAATTTTGGACCAAAACTGTTTTGAGTTAGAATTTTTCTTTGGACGTCTGGTGTGAATTGCTCTTTTGAGGTCATGGCACAGCATCACAGTTGAACACTGAACCTCTTTAGGTGCTGTTATTTTGTTGTTGATTTGATTCTGTATTTTGGATTGCACCACAAATCCTCTGTTGAGGTTTGGTTGGTGGACTCATGGTCTCAAGTTTTCCTGTAAAAATTTGACTTGGAAATTTATCTTGCTGTTATCTGTCCAGGTTCTGGCAGACTATAGGTCAATTTCTACCCAAGGTACCCTGAAAGTTTAGATAAATCCTCTGTCTAGTAGAAATCTTTTGCCACATAGAAAATAGCCACGTACATTAATTTTTGGCTGCATTTAGAGTTTAAGAACCTCTTTTTACAGACAGCAAAGTGATACTGGAGCGGACCACCAGGCACAGCCAATCAGAGCGCTGCTTTTCAGCTCTTGGTGAGAACTACTAATATTCTTTAATTCAGATAGAAAGCAGCAGGGCTGTAGTCGACCAAAGAAATTCTTGGTTGACCGATTAATCTACTAAAAAGGGGGCGTAACTAATACTCTGATGCTAAAAATAAAAAGCATGATCTGACAATTTATCTGTCCCCAAAAAACTAAAAGTGCAATGGAATGGAAATAAGTATGTTTATATCAAAAAGGCAGATTAGACAAATGACTCGGTTCCAACTCTTCAGGTAATTCAATACTATCTGTTGCTGTTCAAAATAGCTTATTATAATCAAAGAAAAATAATTAGTCCACTAATAAAAATTGTAGTTGACAAAAGCCCCATCGACCAATTAATCAACTTTTTTTACAGAATACAGTTTAGTGGAAAATATGAGATTACCTAATTTACAACAAAACAGTTAAATACTCTTGCTTTAAACTGTGTTGTGGTCTATTATTGTAACTTTCTAGAGACTCATGTATTTTCAAGAGGTCCAGATAATGTTGCCTTCCACTTATTGGCTGCTCAGAATTCTAAACAATTGGCACTGAATATGAAAAAGCCACATTTGTCGATCGTATTCATAAAGACTCATTATAGAATACAGTAATGTGCACATTTGTAATCACCTTATTTGCAATGTGACACGAACCCAGTGTGAGTTTAATGAGTCTAGACAAAACTATCAATAAATAATGAAAAATGAAGGTTACGTCACAAAACGAGTTCATGTAAGTAAATCTCACAACTGGCTCCTATTAAATATTAAAGAACGCTCAATCTGTGTGATTCTTTTATTCTTATCTTTTAAATTTGTGCCATTATTTTTACATCTCATGCTTTACATCTTAAACCAAAGTCGACAGACAGTAGAGCTACTATTGACAAAAATGGATCTCTCAATAACTTTTTGGTATTCAGTTTTGTCAATCCCACAACAAACAAATATGACTAATGTCCTACTTGCAGCATATTTACAGAACCTAGGAACCTCGTTGGACGTCAACTGAGTTTCTAGTCCTGTGTAAATCGTCCATGTTTGTAAAGTTTCTTCCTACTGTAATTCATCAAACTCAGACGTCACACTTTAAACTCTAAAAATCAACCCCGCTGTTGTGGCAACGAGAAGTGGAAACGATTGGTGTTTGGGGAAAGTTTGGACAGAGCTGTCATTCCCCAATTGGAGTCACTTGCCAAAATTGAGTCAATCATGACTCTGTTTTTATTACTCAAGCTGGTAGGAAAAAATGTCAGTTGTACATATCCAATCAGATGAGATAAAAAAGTTTAGTAACATTTATTTTTGATAAAGTCACGTGAAATCTTGTACTTTCTACACAAATAAAAAACATTCAGTTTAACTCTAACATCGATGACGAGCTGTTTGCTTAAAGCCCATACGACAGATTATCACATATTTCTAATTCTGCCTTAGCTTGGTGTAATAGTCTTTGTGAGAAATATTTATCATTGTTTTACAGCAGTTAAGTTGCAAGTTATGAAGAAATTATGAAGTTATGAAGAAGAAAAGTAGACAATTAAAGAAACGCCCTGACACACACAACTTTTAAACAATCATTTAACACAATTTAAGTGTTGCAAAATATTGAAATTTGTCAAATCATAACATCTGTGTCACATTTACAATGTGGTTGCTAGGTAACAATTGTGGTTTCCCCTCTGCATAAGACTATGTAATATTTGCTGGACAAAATACAATTACCAACCTCATAAAAACAGTCAATCTAGTTGAAAACAAGCAAAATGTTTGGTGAAATCTTAGATGGAATCATGTTCACTGTGTTTTACTGAAAATATAATCTAACCTGTCCTTAAGTTTATAAACAGTTACATATTGTGTTTTCACACATTTTAAGCTCATATTTAAGTCAAAATAAACAGAATAAAAAAGTAATGCTAAATGTAGTTTGTCCTTGTAGGTGTTACCATATTCAAACAAACACTAACATTTAAGCGTTTGCGCAGAAGATTCTGGGCATGCGCACATCAACTTTCGACTCAAATTTGACACTGACGCTGACTGGGGAATGACAAGAGCACTGCAAAGTTTGGATGGAGGGACTTTATCACTGCAAATGGATTAAAAAGAGAAAGAGTACGGCTTTTTCATAAGAAATCTGATCGTGTTGATGTAATTCCGATCGATGGGCGCAACAATGCAACGAGGGGTCACATTTACGCTGCCGCAGCTCAGATCATTCATGGTAAGACAAACCGAAAACACAAGAAATGCTAAAGTCATTTCCGTAAACCGTGCTCACTCACCTGTAGAAGGCGAACATGACCAGTGCGTTTCCGGTGACTCCCAGAGCGCCGATAGCCAGGACGAAAACCGCCACGATGTAGTGCGCATGGTCCGGCACATCCACTTTACTGAACAGTGTCCCTATAACCTGCCCACCGTCCGGCTCCATGGCTTCACTTGCCCGCATGGCCCGGACAACCTCCCCGAAAACCGGCAAGCGACAGCAGCAGCAACATCATCATCCTCCCATCGACCCGAAAGAGAAAGAGTTCATGTACATTTGTTGGAATTTGTTTTAAAGCTGCAGGAAAATCCAATGTGGGCCGTAGCGGGTTAAACTGAACAAGTAATTGGAGTTACTTTCCAAAAACCATCAATTACCATATGTGTTTGCACTTTTGTCCATTCCATCCATTGCAGAAATTGACACCAACTTGTTCTAAGATATTTAAAAACAAATTATAATGAAGTTGCTTTGTCCAATCTATGAAAAAGAAAAAAAATTAAGAATCAACAAAAATCAGAGTTAAAACAGATCCACTCCAATGGTCCAGAAAACAAAAAGCTACAAAAATTAAATCAGTGTCTTCCAATGGGATACTTGTGAGTGAAAGAATGAAAAAGTGTTTGCAGTGAGGAAAGAAAAAAAAACAAACAAACAAAAAAAGAAATAAAATGAAATGATAAAATGTCCACGCAGGGCTGAATCTATGGTCCGGTCCTCTCGCTCCAGATACTTGTTGACAGATTGCTCAGAGGCGGTCGTGCTGGTGGAAGAGAGAGAGAGAGAGAGAAAGAGAGAGAGAGCCTGTCCGAGCTCCAGCTGTGACGTTCACAAACTCAGACATGTTAAGCCCCTCCTTTTCTCTCTCCCTCTTTTTATCCCTCCCTCTCTCTGTGTCCTTCCACTCTTTCTCTTCATTCTTCTTCTCTTTTTTTACTTTTCTTTTCTGCATCTCCTCTTCCATCTCTTTCTCTCACTGCCCACCCTCTACTTCTATTTTTGCTCTATATATCTTTTCTTTCTCTTTTCCTCTTCTTTCCGTTTTCGTCATCTTGACTTTTCTATATATACCTCTCTATCTTGTATTCCTCTCTCTATTATGACTGTAAGTGTCCTGTCTTTTTCCTCTCCCTTTCTCTATCTCTCTTTCTCTCTCTCTCTCTCCCACCGTTTTCAATTCCCCTTCTCCCTTTTTTCTTCTTTCTTCTCTATATCTTTCTATGTTCTCCATTTACAGTATATCCTTTTCCCTTCTTTCTTTCTTTCTTTCTCTCTCTCTCTCTCTCTCTCTCTCTCTCTCTCTCTCTCTATCTCTCTCTCTATCTATTTTTGCTCTATATGCTTTTCTACTCTTTTCCCTCTCTTTCACACTCTTCTTTTCTACATTTTGACTTTTCTATATTTATCCCTCTATCTTGTCTTCCTCTCTCTGTTATTGCTGTAAATGTTCCTTCTCTCTCCTTCTCTCTCTCTCGATCTTCAATTCCCTTTTCTCCTTTGGCTTTTATTCTTCTCCTCTCTTCCTCTCTCTATTTTCTTTCTTTTTTTCTGCATTTTCTCTCCCTCTCTTTACCTTCCTCTCTCTCTCCTCAGATAATACTCTGAGTCCTGATCCTCTCAATGTCTCTCCTCGCTGCGCTTCCTTCTCTTCTTGTTTCTCTCCCTCTCCCCCCTTCTTCTTTCTCCCCCTAACCATCTCTCTCTCTCTCTTCTCTCTCTCTTTCCCTCCCTCCCTCTCTACCCCCCCTCTCTCTCCCTCCCGCTCCTTCTCTCCCTCCCTCTCCCCCCCTCTCTCTATCTCTCTCTCCTCTCTCTCTCCATTTCTCTCTCTCCCCTCTCTTCTCTCTCTCTCTCCCTCTCTTCTCTCTCTCTCCCTCTCTCTCTCTTCTCTCTCTCTACCTCTCTCTCCCTTCTCTCCCTCTCTCTTCTCTCTTGCCCTCTCTCTATCTCTCTCTCCCTCTCTCTCTCTCTTCTCTCTCTCTCCCTCTCTCTCCTTTCTTCTTTCTCCCCTATCATTTCTCTGTCTCTGTCTCTCTCGCTCTCTCTCTCTCGCTTCTCCCCCCCCCTCTCTCAATTTCAATTCAAAAGGCTTTATTGGCACGATTGCACAACAACATTGCCAAAGCAAAAATAACAATAATAACAGTAATAACAACAATATAAACAGCAATCAATATTCTAAATAACAATATATACATATATATACATACACACACAGGTCAGGTGGTTGTATCAGATGTGTAGTTGTTGTGGTTGTCCCTCAGGTTGTGGCACAGTCGGACATATTTAGCTGCTGCTAAGCTGCTGACTCTGTTCTCTCCAAGAATGTGTTGCATTTTGGTTTGTTCAGGTAGAGAATCAAAGCCAGGACCTGCTGGTTCATTTTGGAGAAGAACTGGCCTCTGATGTTGTCATATTTGCTGCAGTGAATGAGGAAGTGTGTCTCTGTCTCCACTTGTCTGAGTGGACATAGTTGACATACTCTGGACATACTCTCTCTCCCTCTCTTTCTCTTCCTCTCACTTCTCTTTCTCTCTCTCCTCTCACTTCTCTCTCTCTCTCTCTCTCTTTCTCTCTCTCTCACTTCTCTTTCTCTCCCTCTCACTTCTCCCCCCCCTCTCTCTCTCCTCTCTCGCTTCTCTCCTCTATCTCTCCCTCTCTTTCTCCCTCTCTCTCTCTCTCTCTCTCTCTCTCCTCTCTCTCTCTCTCTCTCTCTCTCTCTTCAGATAATACCCTGAGTCCTGACCCTCTCACAGTTTACGTAAGAGTTATGATGTGATTGCTGACACCACACGCACTTTTATGATCACATGCCAGATTATGGGTCAAAAGAGCCTGAAATGACATGCTGCTGTACTTGTGCGAAGAGGCAAACAAATACACACTGAAATGTTTTCGGAAAAAGAAAAAGAATAAAAGAATGTCAAGTTGTTTTGCCAAATTGCATTTTCATTCAAAATCAAGGCTGAGAGAATGTTCAAATAGGGATGTTTTTTCAGTCCCTTAACAGTCTGGCTTGTTTCCCTAAAATGTCTGTATAAAATTGTTGAATTGATACTGAAATTGTTCTAGATTTGGAGCCAAGACCAAACCTCAAAGTGATAAATACTGATCAAAAGGTAGGCTGAAAAGATGGGTCTTGAGCCTGTTGTTAAAAACTGAATGTTCAATTCAATTCAATTCAAAACACTTTATTTATCCCCAAGGGGCAATTTAAAAAGGCACACAGAGCGGTCACACACATATCACATACACAAAATCAAGAAACTACCACATAAAAAAACAAAAAAACACCGCTAGTCGAAAAGTGGACAACCCTCTGCGACCCTGGGATCCTCCAGTGGACAGTTCCATAGACGGGTGTGTCCTGACTAGGAGCAGGAGGAGCACAGGGTCCGCGAGAGTTCATAGAATAAAAGACATTCTGAAAGATAAGAAGGCCCAGACCATTACAAACCAGCAAAAAACTTTATTGAATCCTAAAACACACATGGAGCCAATGCAGTGATTTTAAGACCGGTGTAATGTATTCCGTCCCCTGGTCTTAGTCAGGACATATGTTGAGTTCTGTAATAATTGTAAACCTGAAATACTATTTTAGGGAAGACCATAGAGCAGGGCATTACAGTAGTTTATACCAGAGGTTCCAAACCTTTTTTGTCCTGAGTATCTCCTAAATTATGTTCCATACTCCTCCTACCTATGAGTTTTAGGTGAATATTTTTTAATTTAAATTTGTCACGTTTTTTTCATGAAATATGGTCAAAATCTCAAAATTTCATATTGTTATTCAAACTGAGCACATATTTTAAGTACAGATAAAAATGCCTTTCAGCAACTTAAAGTCTGAAATCAGTGCCCCTGATAAATGCTTGCGTACCCCCAAGGGTCCCTGTACCCCTGGTTGGGAAACACTGGTCTATAGGACTGTCGCTTATTTATTTCAGATGAAGGAGAAAAAGTAGGCTAATTGAAAAATATTGCAAAAAGGGAGCAGGAATAAAAACTTCCTAGTAAGTTTACTCAAGTAGAGGTATACAGTAAATACTGACCCTTTGCGCGTGTCGACATGCTCTCTGAGGAGACACTCACTTCTCCATGATGGAGGCACTGTCAGTGTGCCTTGCCAAAAACCTGCCTATTTCTAAGTTACTTTTGTCGATGTTAATTGTAAAATAACTGTATCTTGTGCAAAACGCTACACAAACAGGCAAGGAGGTTGCACGCCTAAGTCAGTTTTTCGTTTACCTGGCGCCAGTGGGCAGCAGCAATAAATCATAAATACTGGAATTGCTCTAAGTTGTCACGGATATCCAGTGAACACTTTATACAAGGTAATGTTTATTAGGCACAATGACAGAGATGTTTGTATCAGGTTCTAGCTTTTACAGCTATTTTCCATCTGTAGTCCTGGGGAGGGGAGAGCACATGTTTTTGTAGGAGGAAAACGGAACACACGGAGGAAACCTCATGCAGACATGGGGAGAACATGCAAATTCTACATGGAGGTAGGGCCCCGGAGTAGAACCCAGGACCTTCTTGCTTTAAGGCCGGAGCTCTAACTGCTGCGCCACCGTGTCGCCCATGGTAAGTCAATGGAAATAAAAGAAATAAAAGATGCAATGAATACAGCCAAATGTTATGCATCATATACAGCCAAACTCTTGTATGCTTTTAAATCTGCTCCAGTGTATGACAAACCTTGTTTACCAAACAATGATACAAAAATGAAGAAAATGGGTGAGAATTTGTGAGTTTTGCACTCCCTGTAATGCTACGTACACACAATTCTGCCCTTGAGATTATTGTGATAGGTGCAAATGGTCAATAAGCAGGAGCCACACCTGAGTGATGTACGTATTAAAATTCTAATTTACAAGTGGATATTCAGTGGATATTCAGTGGAAAACAGCGCTAGTTTAAGTGGCAGGATAGCGTGACGACAACTGCAAAAGCTCTGTTAGCCAAATGTCTATTATTGATTTGTTGTCATATTCAGCTGTGCCAAAGACAAGAGGAGAGACACATGGATTCTTTATCTCATTCAGAATCACAGTAAGTGCAAACCCTTCGTTATATTCTTCCTTGTGTATGTAGCTCATGTATTTTGCAGAGCGACACGCCAACAGTGTGTCAGCGGATGCTACGAGTGCTAATGCTACATGGGCATGCACTCAGAGAAAAACTTCAGTCTGAACATGAGATGAACATGAACGCTGAGAGCTGAAATATCTTAAAGTTCCTGCAGTCGTCAACAACACGCTATCCCAGCATGCACCACTACACTTCACTCTGGCAGGGATGCAATTAACGTCACCAACGGAGCTCAACAGTGAAGATCACCCTGGTTTTAGAAGTAGCCTATAGATCCCATTTAAAACTCTCATTGAGATTTTGAAAAAGTGGAAAATGTATGGGCAAGACAAAAAAAAAACATCAAACAAACTCAAAAAGAAGAAAGGTAATGAGTTCAACTGTGATTCCAAAGTGTGTGTCAAATGTGAAAGACGCCATAGTATCTCTTGTTTTGGAATCCCATGCTTTCAAAATCATAGTATGGCCTCTAAATTATTCCAACTCTATACCTATCCATGTCTGACTGTGCACAACATGAGCCGCGACCTTCTTTCATGACCTGATCGACCTTGTAGTCTTTGTGTCTTCTTCTGAGACCCAGAGCAGTGTTTACATCCATTAATCACATAATATTTCAATGTCCAAGCGATTTACAGATACATAGAGGTCAGGAGGGCCAGGGCAGCCCTTTCACCACACACTACTTCTGCTCCTCTGATGACTTTTTATGGTGCGGAGATGGAGATGAGGAATGCCGCTGTGCTTATGAACCCCCTGCTAATCTGTGCATGTGGAAACCTATTTGAAGTTAGAACACATTGTGGACAAATGTATGTGGTATGTTTACACACTAAAATGATCTCGATGGCAACAGGAGATTGTGTTACACTCAACCTGGAACTCATAAACATTCTTTACAATCTTTCTACTGTATTTCTACCTTTCCCTAAAACGCCTGACTAAGATTGCCCACAGTTCAAGCTGAATCTGAGACTTTGGAGCAAACAAATAGCTTGGTTTTTGTGAAGCTGAGGTTTTGTAGTTTGGGCCTCTGGAGAATATTTTAGGATTTCAGTCAACTAACAACGGGCTCACACTGCATCAGTCCGGCCACTGAAGGCTTTCAGTTTCTTGAATAGTAATGCGAGGTACTCAGATAGCAATCTGTCCAGTGAGCCTGCATGCTCTGGTCTCAATGTGAGTGGCCACCGCACTAAGGGCTAGATTTATCAAGCATTTGCTCATGTGCAAAACTGGTTAGGGCGAGAAAACCCTTGGCAGAGATGACATTTTTCTCTTACACACACTCTAAAAATGCAGAATTTTAGGTGGTTCTGTTTTGTTTAGTATGTTGTATGTGCATCTTCCAATATTAAAGTTTGTGTAAAATGCTTATAAATAACACATGATTTTTTTTTTTTTGTACACGCAATATAGCACATGGCTTGATAAATCAGGCCCTAAGACGGTTCTAAATCCAGATCCAGACAAGAGGCAGTGTGAGCCCGGTGTAAGACTTGTAATATTCAACATTGGTAACGTTGGAATTGGAGAAAGGAAGTACTTGTTGTTAGCATGAAAAAGGCACTATATAAAATACATACAGTATCAATTAGCCACCAAGTCCCTCTTCGGGTTCAGTGGCATGTTTGACAGATTAATTAGCCAATCAGGGACCTGCATCTAATATGAAAACAAACATGGCTACTTAAAAAAAAAAGAAAAATATGGGAAAAAAATAACTCAAGGATCAAGGAACAATTTTAATGTGAGGTAAGTGAAGTTCAATTTTGTTCTAAATGACAGACAACCAATGAGCTTCTTCCACAAATAAACTAATATGATTGCCAGGTTTGTTGTGGAGTTGATCTGAAACAAAGACGGGTAAGAGGTGACCAGACCCACTCCCTGCAGTTGCTGAAGCGTGGGCTCTGGATAGACAGACTTGTTGTTCTTGTAACTTTGGACTTCTGAATGCTAGAAATTCCACAACTGAAACAAGTTCACCTGCTGACAGTGATGTGTCTTCAGAGTTTAAATGCTTCAATTGGACCTGACTGTGACTGGATCAAATGCAGAGATAAAAAAAAAACTTCCAAGAGATCAATAAAGCATCTCTCTCTTATGTCTGATTTACAATATGGTTCTAAGCATAAGAACAAGCTCTGCACAGAAGAACAAAAGAAAGGTTGGAGCATTACTATTCAGCATAGCGTTAGATTTAAAATTGTGTATCACTATGTCATTGCTTTATAATAGTCTTTCAAGGCTCTGGTATGATGCATGTGTCATCTCAAAATTAGTTTCAATATTTTCATTGCGGTACCTTTAAAGCTAACTCTCTAAAAAACTCCACAAAATACAAAGTCTGCTCAAGGCAGATTGTAGACACTCTACTGTGTCATTTTGTCTTTTACAACTCATATTTAATCACACTATAAGACAAGATAAGTCAGAAATCTTTGGTTGCAGCAAGACAAAACTGCGCAGTTGATACCCAGGGTAAAAAATCTATGACATTTTGTTTGGTTTGTATTAGCACAGTCTCTGGGCCAAAATCGCGCTTACAGGCAGATGTAAGCAGGGGTTTATGACATAATGCACTGTAATTACAACCAATATGTAGTATGATTACTGAAAATAACCGGATTAGAGAAGTGGAGAGAGCTTTCTAATTCTCTCATCACGAAATGTTGTAAAATGTGTAAAAGGCAAAAGGTAACCGCAATTTCCTTGTCTCTACAAAAAGGTTCATTGGTTTCTCTTTGCAAACTATATTTTTGATTTCTTATCAGACCAGAAGTGGATTCATTTTTCATACCTTTACATATTTCGACTGTCTGTCTGCGGTCAACCTCAAAAAAGTCAAGTGAAGATCCAATGGATAAGAAGCATGAAGAAGCAAGAAACATGCTCTACTAAACCAAGATGTAGGGGCATGTTTACTGTCTCATACTCAGGATGCTGTTCTAAAGAAGTTGAATTGTAAAGGGTGCTGTTGTCCTTCCGGAAGAGGAAGGAAAACAATTGTGTAAACCAGCTGACAAGACATGTCACAGTAACATCACGTGACTCCTCAGAGGATGATCACGGACAAGGAGTTGAAGCTTGAAAAAGGTAAAGGACTAAGTCTTCTAGAAAACTGCCAAACAGAATGGCAGAAGAATATATTGCATGTGTGACAATGTGCACTTTACAGCAGAAAGCACCAGCTCTGAAATATAAAATCTCCCTTAGTCTGCTTGCTTTCTCTCAATTCTGTCCAGTCAAAAACAGGAAAATTGACCTACTTATCTTGATCAAATGAGCTTGAATTGTCTCTTTGCAAGCAAGTTAGAGATATCTTTAAATATATACTGCATTAGATTATTTTGGAGGTTTAGTCATGGCTGAAAAGTCTTAGTCAGGCTGGCTCAATTTTACATCACTCCAACTAGTTATCGCAGAACTGCAGACAGTTCCAGAAACGGCCATTTAACAAACCGAGATGAAGATGTGTGTTGACCAGAACCTACTCGAGTTGAGATAAAAGACAATATATTTCTCCTCCTTTGACTTACTGTCAAACATTAACTTAGAATTTGATTTTGTGCTTTTATTTTGTAAGTTTAAAGCACAGAAATGACAGCGAGCACTGATACATCTGCAAATTCTCTTCTTTAGCTCATGTATGACGGCATTGCTCCCACAGACCATTTCTATGGTGAAAATAAAGATCAATTATTAATTGTTTTTTTATGAATATTCTAATTCTAAGATTAACCCATTTTGAGACCTAAACTTATCAATTTTTGTAACTTCCAACACGCTGTCACAGTTATGGATATCTGATCTATACTACGACATGTTAATAGCGTATCATGAGCCAGCACAGTTTCCAAAAAAACGTAGATAATCAACAAAATGTCAAAAAACGTACAATAAGCACATTTTCATGGCTTTTTTACATCAATATGTTGCAAAAAGCCAAAATGTAAACAATTTTGGTTGAAACCATGTGGTAACATTTTCTTTGGTTTTAACAAGTAAGTTTAAGCTTAAAGTGACTAAAATTAGGTAAATTTAGGGTCAGGGCTTGAGATTCACCTGCTGCACCCAAAAAAATGTTGCCATCATGTGGCTTCAACCAAAATTTGTGGTTCTTTATGACTTGGCTTTTTGTAAAATACTGACATAAAAAACACCAAAACGTGCTTATGGTATGTTTTTGACATTTTGTTTTATATCTATGTTTTCTTCGGGGACTGAGCAACTGTCACAGTAGTCCTGTGCACAACTGTGAGACTATGTCGGTTTTACAGCCGACTTATGGACGCAATAAATAAAAACAAACTATCCAAGTACTGTGCAAAGAACACTGTACATAAACACATAAATACTAAAATGACCTTCGTGACCTGTGCAACGGTGGATCGTTTGTTAAACGCTCTTGTGCAGGCAGGAAATTATCTTCAAACAGTGAGAGGAAATCTGAGTGTCCCTGTACATGTGAACTTTGACCCTCCTCCGTGTTGATAAAGCTCTTTTCTAATTGCCGTTTGTGTTGTGGTAGCTGGATTCAGTTATGGCCCTCCCTGTCCCTCCAAGCGTCCACCTGACACTCATTATACATAATTCTTTCAGCCATGTTTCTACTGGAGCTGTGGAGTCAATATTGGGCTTTTGTTGTTTATGATACTATCTCTCAGCCACATAAAAATGAATGAGTAGCAAGTAAGGACATTAAATATGAATGGACTGAATAACAAAATTTAATAAAGAGAATATGCATAATCCAAAAAAATGAGGTTTGCAGAAAACTCTTTTTAAGTTACACACAAAATAAATGTTTTGGCGTGTTTAGTACATGGTGTTAAACAGCTTTGCCTAATGTACTTTTTTTTATTTTGTTTTAGTTTCAGAACAGTAACTGATTGTGTCTCACTGAAAAGGCCAGATTCAAGTGTGGTTGTGACATCATTTTGGATTGCTCGCACAACTCTGTGTGCTGGTCACAAACACCTGCAGTCAAACAAATCACACTGCTATAATCGACTCTCAGCCCCTCCTTTCATCTTCTCAGCTATGAAATGATTTTGAAGGGGAAGATTAGGGGGTTGGCTTCTCTTTAGCTCAAATTGTACATAGAATTCTCGATGCCTCCTTCACGACTTCTGAAAGAGATGTTGTCATTTTAATAAGAAGAATCATAAGAAAAATGCACAACTGATAACAAAGGGAAGTTTTATTTGCGAGATGTGGAATCAAAAGACAATTAATGCACTCACGCACTGCCCGAGCCTTTCTGTGTGGAGTCTGCGTGTTCACTCCGGTTTTGCCACCACCCAGTAGAGCCCAATCTCACAGGAAAGCGTACATTTACCATGACATTACGCAACATGTAAATTGCCTATGATCAGCACAAGTTTGTCTGATTATGGTATGTGTCGCAGTCCCAGTTAGTTTCTATGGGGTTGTTAAGATTTTCTTATTTATGAATATTAACAAAATCCCGATTCCAACCTGCCCCAAGCCCCAGACGTAAACTTAAGCATTTTAGTAACTTCAAGCCTAAACTTACCTGTTTCACCTAAAGAACACGTCCCCACATGGCTGCAACTAAAACTTGTGTATTTTTAGGCTTTTTCATATTGTGCTAAATGTACAGCGTAACATAAGTACGCAAAAAAGGTCTGAAATTGTTCTTAAAATACGCTGTTTTTGTGTCGTGGTAAGTGAACGGAGTTTTGACGGCACGATGGCAGAGCGGATAGCGCTCTTGTCTCACAGCAAGAAGGTGCGGGTTCGATCCCCGCATGGACCGGGCCTTTCTGTGTCTGGCTGGGTTTCCTCCGGGCACTCCGGTTTCTCCCACCAACCAATAACATGCACGTTAGGGTAATATCCTCCAGCTACAGTAGTCCTGGCCAAGCCTACCAAGAACATCTGGAGATGGGTCCCTGGTGCTGCATTGCGGCGATCACTGCTCCTGAGGAGATGCCCCAGAGACATTGAAGGATGGGTCAAATGCAGAGGACAAATTTCTCTACGGGAACAATAAAGTATACCTTACCTTACCTTTTAAAATCTTTTCACTCTGGGACCTGGTTTCAGAAATATTCATTGATGATGTGTGGTTGAGGTCAAATATTTGTTCTGAAACGCTTGAGCTTGGCTTCGTGTGGACAAATAGTGACATCAAAATCTCAACTTTCTCAGATAACTCTCCAAATCCAACCTCACATCTCAGAAACCCGAGCAGCTGAGGACCACATGAATGCAGCGCGACCTCAAATGCAGTCCAACTTTCATTCTGGCACTGGTCATAGTAGCTCAATAGTTTCCAGCGAATCACCATTGCTCCACTATGTGAGCTAATTCCTGCACACAAACACTTGTGACTGAGGTTCTCCAGCGGAAACATGGGCTTAAACTGTTATTGAGCGACCTACGACCCCAGGGCCAGATCATGAGAGGACATCAATACTTCCAGCTCTGTGGCACTGAGAGATGGGACTGCTGATATTAGCACATGTGATTGAGAGTAATCAAAACCAATGATGGGCTAAAACTAACCCTGACAGAGAAGATAGAGTTCAGCAGGGAGCACTTAGAATGTCCTTGGAATGATTTCTGATGAATGGTGGTTTAGTGTATTGCCCAAGAACACAACGATAATCCACTCTTGTCGTTCCACTGTGGCGCCTGGTGTTCTCCCATCCAAGTACTAACCAGATCCTAACTGGCTTATCTTCTGAGGTCTGAAGGAAACAGGCTTTGACAAACATGACCATAAATCAAGTTTTCAGCTGTCTAACTGCCTCTAAAGATGTCTTGCCTATTATTTAAAGAACATGAAAGATTTTCTAATATTTAATTCCAAGATTGTATTAATACAGTTTTAAGTTAAAAATAAATGCATAAAAATCTGTCAAATTTAGACTTTTTTCCGTTACTACTCACCTGAAAATGTACTGCACCAACAAGATCATATGACTCAAGTAAAAAGCTTGGATGAAATAGCTTTGTTTATTCACGTTTTTAAAATGGTACAAATCAGGAACAGCGCTTTTGGAATTTAAAAACTGATTAAAGAAATCTTGTGTCTGCCTGGTTGGACTACTTTACTAACGCTTTACACAATGCTTGGCTTATGATGTAACAATGTAATCACCTTCGGAGAATTTTTCAGGCCAGAATAATATATGCATAGCAACTAGCGTATTAAATGTGTGCTAAGCCTGCTTACTGTATGTCCATGTGAAAGTGGGTTGTGTGTGGACTGTAGAGTAAGTAGGGCGTCGGAGAGGACTTTTCCAGAACCCTCTTTCCAATGAAAAGCTATTACTATGATGGGCAACACCTATTGATAATGATGGAGGAGGATTATGGGAGATTTGGCGCCTGGATGCAGAGGCACAATAACATATGACGAGGTCAGACGTAAGACTTTGTTATATACAGTATGTTTTACATTGTGGTTCTTTCATATTGATCATTAAACTGAAAATATAACATCTCTGCAAGTCCCCGAGATTTGTGATTTGCAATCATTTGTAAAATCAATAATATTGTGCAATTAGTTTGTCTCTTAAACCTCTGGGGAATTACCTCTAAATGTCTGTTTGTTACATTATGCTGCTCTTTTCCAACGAGAAAAAAATGAACATAAGAAAAAAAAAAAAAAAAACATTTGTTTACCTGCTTTGTGTGTGCTTTAAATACTGCCTTTCATTCTCATTGTGTTTTTTATACCAGCCCATGACGACGCTTCTGCCTTTTTTGGCGTGTTTATTACACTCTCGTTTTTCTGCCGTGGTACAGACACGTGGTTTAATTAAAAACAAACACGAGGTTTTATTTGGGGTTAACAACTAAGTTTAGGTCTGAAATTACAAAAATTGGTAAGTTTAGGTCTGTGCCCCGAAATGGGTTTAGGTTAGGTTTAGGATTGTGTTTGTATTCATGAATACCAACACTTTTTTCCATTCACCATAGAATTGAACAAAGGCAGCATTGAGTGAAATAGACGCACAAAAAATAGAAATTGCGTTCATATGACAGGCTGTTTCAAATTGCGTGGTACAGACACACATTTCAGTGAGAACAGGCTGAATGAAACATTAGCATCTAGCTAGATTTAATGCCTCTTCATCCTCCAAACATGCACTTTTCTCTCAGGCAGATGTGCACAGTTCACAGAGTGAGCTGAAGCTATTAAAAAACTAATTTTAGCTAAATTGAAGACTTTTGAACTGGGGAAAAGTTCATTATCTCAAACTAGCTAAGATTCAGAATTTGACATCTGTGGGTCTGTGAACTGTGTGGTTTAACTTTACATTGTACGCTATAGAAAATTTGCTTTCTGGACAGGTTTATTTCTGCTAGCCTGACGCATCAGTTGTTTGGTTGGTTTTTTTTTCACTTTGTAGAAACTGTCTAACATCACATCATTGGGGCTCGTTCGATTCACAATAGGCAGGGACTTTTTTTTATTTTACCAATCACTGCATAAACATGTGTCAGTGATTGTTGCCATTTCTGTTTGCTGAACTTGCAATTTAAAGGTTACAAATCCAAATTCTAAGTTAATATTTGACACAAGGTCAAGCAGGAGAACACAGTCTGCCATCTCAACTTGGGTTCTGTCCAATATGTTGCTCCACTTCTGTTCACTGATTGGACGACTGTGTTTCCTTCTTTTTGAGAACCGTTTGTAGTTCTGCGATACCAGACCTAGTAGCAGCTATTAGCTGAAGTCAAATGAAACTGAGTGGAGGAACTTGGTGGCGTCAAGCTGGCTACATTTCTACAGCCATGCCAAATGGATGGCCACTACAATTCAAAGTGGTAGGACTGCCCCAGCTCTGGGCCCAGGCGATTATCTTCTTGCAGTTGTTGCTTTGATTGCATGTGAGAAAAGCAGTATTACATGTTCAAAGGGCTGCACTGTCAGCGGAAGCAGAAAACAGAAACAACCATTGATTCAGCTATTTCTTCTTGAGACTTTTACTTTCTATCGCCTTCCTCAGAGATGTACAACACAGCCGTGCAGAGACTCAAACTTGAAAAATCACTTGTGAAGAAAACAGATTCTTGAGAATGCAAAATGTTGTTTTCAAAAAACTTCATAGACATTCACTCAACAAAGAGGCACCTTTAAGGGAGGCACTGTTTGACTTGTCTTGCATAGAAATGGTTTATGGGTACATTGATGTGTTTTTAAGGGTTGCATACATGAGACTTGCTGTGAGTGACAGTGATCTGACAGTAGGGACCTTCTTCTTTGTGTCTGATGAAACCATGAGAGCATCACATGACACTTCTCACTACTGAAAGTATCTCGTGTAAACAATTGCTTTTGTCTGAATACATCTTTAAAAACAGAAGTCACTAAAAGAAAAAAAAAACATTCTCAAAGCAGTGCATTAGATGAGTGTTTTGCAGAGGAGCCAGCAGAGTGCAGTGAAGAGGAGCGTTCCTCCAGAGTTCACTCCTTCTGACCCTGAGGCCAGTCCCAGATCTGCTGCTTTAGCTGGAGACGACAGAGAACAGGACAAGTCAGACTGGATAGGACAGGACACAAGCACAAAAATGCTAATTCAAAACACAGACTTAAAAACGCAATGTTTCTATTTTGCTGTGATCTGTTCGGTTGCATAATTCCCATCGGACGCTGACCTGTGACCCCTGACCTCAGCAGAGATTTCCCACTGGAGACGATTTTTGGTTTGATTTGTGATTACATGTTTGTGTCTCACCTCTGAAGATTGCACTGGACCTGATGTGGAGCCAGTAAACCGTCCTCTCCTGAGCGACGGTGGCCCTGGGGGAGGGAGAAGAGGAGAGTGAAAGGAGATAAGAAGAAGGTACGAGGGAAGGAGAAAGAGCTAGATGGGAAGGGAGGAAGGAGAGAAGAGATTAGAAGTAGAGAGAGAAAGCGTAAGATGGAAGGAGAGAACGGAGAGAAGATAATAGAGGTTGTGCAGATAACATCACAACACACTCAATGTTAAGACTGAATGGCAAGAAATGTATGAGAGTCTATGGAGAGAAAGGACAAAATACAGATAAAATAGAGAAAAGATGCTACGGTTTGAGATCAAATTCAATCCACAACAATTCTTTGAGTACTGGGTTTGTAACTGACATGTAAAAAGAGAGATCAGGTAAACAATGGCAGAAATGCAGATAAACAACAAGACTAGCTTTCACACATTGACATTGAAACCGCAGTTAAACTTGTTAACTTTTTTTTTCTTAAAAAATATGATTAGCAAACAACTGTGTGAAACAGAAATTGTTGCCACGACAACAGAAAAACTGTTTCCATTTTACCACATAAGTCAATTTTAAAAAAAACAAAACTCCAGGGATAAACATTAAGCCATAAACAGTAAAGAAGTACATTTCCTCCATTGCATTGCTTAATTTTGCCACTCAGTCAAAATGTTGAGGAGAGAGAGAGAGAAAAGGAAAAAAAGAAAGAAGAAATGAAAGGCAATTATGAAAGAAGAAGAGATGGGGGAGTGAAGAGAGGAGAAAAGAGGAGAAGAAGAGCGAAGAGTGGAGAAGAGAGGCAGAGAAAAAAGGAGAAAGAGGGAGTGGAAAGGGGATGGAGGTGAGAAAGAGGGATGAGATGAGGAGAGGAGAGAAGGGGAAGAAAAGACAAGATAGAGGAGGAGAGAGAAGGGCAGGGTGAGAGAAGAGGAAGAAGAGAGAGAAGAAAAGAAAGGAAAGGATAGGAGGAAGTAGAGAGAGGGGGTGTGGGGTGGTAAAAGAGGGAGAGCAAAGGTGATGAGGGAAAGAGGGGGAGAACAAGAGAATATAATGTAGTTCTGTTGTGATTACATGAAGTAGATGGGTCCAGGGGTGTCCGGGGCCATCCAGCTGAACAAGGTGGAGTTTCCCTTGATGTTGGTGTTGGAGTGGGTTATAGCGCCTTGTGGATTCCCCGAACACTGTAGATGAACATAAATAAATAAATATAATGATGTGATGAGTTGGATTATATGCACAGGATTTACAACATTTGAGATTATTTGCTTTGATAGAAAAACAGGAAACATTGTAAACTATTTAATTTATTATCTCTTGAAATGACAACCCTTAATGCTCGAGTGTCTGTCCTGACTGACCTCCAGGAAGCGTGTGTCAGGGGGAGGGAGCTGCCATGTCCCCAGGGCTGTGGGGTCTCCTGGGGCTCGGGCTTCCAGGAGCACACCTCTGTAGTCCGGTCCCACGATGGTCACTGAGAAAGACAGAAGGAACAAGGGGAAGACATGTGAGGACCAAGCAGCATTGTGGGTGACCAAACTTCTCTTACAAGGCTTAAAAATGATATGCATCTGATTTAGTCATGCCACTCCTAAGACAATAAGATTAACGTTTTTCAAATACCATGTGATTATGCTCAGACCCAACATGACTAATGGTACAAGACAAAACTGGTATTCTCCTCACAGCACAGTGTTCTGTTGCTAGTAAACATACTCTAATGGGTAAGGTTGGGCTGATGCATTCATGTTGGCTGCAGGACGCATAAGACAAGTTTTTAAAAAGTCTGCATTGGTCAATTTAAAGTGTATCTGGGTTTTATCAAGGAGGCTCAAAAAAAATGAAACCTGAAACTAATTCTGAACCCTTTGGAGCACAAACAACTGGCTGGACTCTTTGTGAAGCTGAGGCTCTTTACCAGCGGTCTGCAGCCTGCGGCTCTAGAGCCACATACGGCTCTTTAAAGCCTCCAGTGTGGCTCTTTTCTCATTGAAATTCTTGCACAATCAGATCTTTATAAACACAAATGTGTCTAGAAGTTGTTTTCTGAATATTTTACAAATTTAAACTTTGGTGATTTTTGAAGTGAATAAACTCATCAATCTTTTGTATTACAAAAATAAACGGCATTTAAACAATAATTACTTTAGGTTTGCTTTGAATTTGGCCAATGCGGCTCTTTTGCTATAAAGGTTTCAGACCCGTCTCATCTTCTGATGTCTGACTGACTCCAGCAATGAGTGAGAACATGCTTTGCACAAAAGAACATCAAATTTTATAGTCACCTAACCTTTCCTTGACATATGCTGTATGCGGAGCAGCACCTGTCATAAAATCCTGGACTCAAATGACACCAAATTAGGCAATTGTTGTTTTTTTATGTAACGAGTGGGCCAGGACAGGTTTCAGTTAATGTAAAACTACACAAATTATATTTAAGGAAAAGCATCAAGTTGTCTCAAGTCACATAAGTTCAACTCCAAGTTCAGTCCTGAGTCACTAACCTTCAAGTCCCAAAATGTAGCCTTGGGACTTATCAGGTAAAGTCACAAGTCATCAAAATAGTACTGAAGTCTGACTCAAGTCTAAGTCAAGTAAGTCAAGTCTACATCTATGTGTTTAGTCTGACCTGTTACCAAGCTCCCCGGGGTGTAGACCCTGGTGTTGGTGAGCAGGGTGTAGGGTGGAGGAGAGGTCTGCGGCTGCACTCCGTGGCGGGGCGTCATGTCCTCACAGGCTTCCTTTGGAGCTCCGTTGGGATGGGCTTCCACCCAACCCAGGCAGGGCACAAGCAGGACAAACAACTGGAACCACAGCGCATCCATCTGACTGAGGAGACTGAGAGGACTGGAGCTGAAGAGGACTGAGGAGGTTTAGGAGAACAAGAGAAATAAGATGCAAATGATACGCCTGACTGTAGATATGCTTTACGTGACATCTGTAGATTTCCTTCAGGTAGGCCATAGCTGATTGACTCCAACTCAGGTTTTAGTTCTCAGAAGGGTCTTTATTGAGGCTTTCAAATACAGGACAGATTACACTGATTTAGCAAAGAGCGTCTCTGCTCTGGCACTGCAAGCACATAGTTTTATGCTGTCTATTCTGTTAATATTAACTTGTTGTATAACCAGTCCATCCAGAGAGTTCTCTGTGACATTGATTTCTTAATAACAGGTAACATGATGTCCAGTTCAAGCACACTCTCTGCACGATCGATATCTCAAAGTCAAGTAGCATTTCTCTTCAAACTGGCAGCAGACAGGTGCAAGTTAATGATAGTATTCAACTGTCCAGTTACACAATCAGACCCCAGAGAAACCACTTTCATATTGTCATTATACATGTCATTGTGGTTAAACATAAGTAGTCAGATATGAACAAAACAGATTCTCCCTTTTGATTACATGTGATCACTTTAAAGGAAAACAAATCAAAATCATGAGTAACATAGGCGCAAAATGCAGCCTTTTCTAAACTACCACCTATATATGAGTAGAGTAATGTTTAGCCTTATTTAGTAGATTATAATTTCTCAATTAGGTAAATTAAACACATGTCAAAATCTATTAAAACAATATCTTGACGCTCGGACATTAAGGGAGAGACAGTGAGCACTTACTTGGAATTTATCCAAATCGGTCTCCTGCTTTAATGTCATGTCAAAGTAGTTTAGTCACACCCACTCATCGGGTTCAGAACATGAGGATTGAGATTGAGAATCATCAGTGAGTAATAGACTTTTGTTGAAGGGACATGTTGTGCCAAAGCAGTGTCAATCAAATCAGTAACATTTTTTTTTTATAACTTAAGAGACAATGGACAAAAGTCTGATAAAGCCAACTGAACCAAGCGTTGTCCCAGAATTTCTAGCCAGCTCTACAGACAGCGATCTAAGATTATTCAGAGCTTTAGAAATGTTTCCATCAGGGGCAGTATTATTTGGTATAAAAGTACAACATTCTGTTCCAAACATACTACAGACAGATGATTCTTTAGCAAGTAACATATCCAGGGCAATTCTATTTTGCCAGGCCAAGAGCTGTGTGGGTCCCAATTGTTCAACAATACCTTCAAATGCATCTACAGTATAGTTAATAAATCTTTGTTGGGTTATATAATAGAGATCATTTACCCATATTGCATTCTTGATAGTTGACAGTGCAGGAATCATTGAAGAAAGAGCAACCCAGATTTCATTTTGAGCTTTGTATTCTTCTGGAACTCACACTGGTGCCAAATGCGCCTATGTAAATATCATTATTGAATGAACCATGAGGTTTGGGTTTATCTGAAATAGTCAGCGACCTTTTGTACACATGATGAAACTTTGGATTAAGTCGATAAGGCACACGAGCTTGTTTTGCCGACAAAAGTGAACTTGCTGGACCTATAGTGAATTCATGTCTTGTCCAGTTTCAACTTTTATAGTATCTCTTAGTGAAATTAACTCATTATCAGAAACAGGCACATTAGTTTTCAAAATTGACTTGCATATAACCTTTAAAATTGTGTTTGATTTTTCTATTGCACGGTACAGAAGATCTGTGGAAATGTTGGGTTTTGTTTTGGGAATTAATTTGTATAAAGAATTCGAGGAAAACAGAATTGTCTTTATGAGTTTTACTTTTCTATCTCAGGCACAATAACATATGACGAGGTCCCCGAGATTTGTGATTTGCAATCATTTGTAAAATCAATAATATTGTGCAGTTTGTTTGTCTCTTCAACCTCTGGGGAATTACCTCTATATGTCTGTTTATTATATTGTCTGCTCTTTTTCAACAAGAAATATTGAACATAAGAAGAAAAACTGTTAACTGTTGCTTGTTTAAACATAGTGTCTCGTGGCTTTCGTGTTTATACCACCCCATGACAAATTGCATGTCATGGCGACCTTTCTGACTTTTTTGGTGTGTTTATTACATGCTAGTTTTTTTGGCGTGGTATAGAGACGCGATTTGATTGAGGATAAAAAGGAGGTTTTATTCAAGATTAACAACAATGTTTAGTTTAGGATTATGATTGCTTAGTATTCATGAGTAACTTTGCATCCACCATAGAATTGAACAGAGGCTGCATTGTGTGAAATACACACGCACAAAATAGAAATTGCGTGCATTGACACGCTGTTTCAAATTGCGTGGTATAGACACAATGTTTGTGAGAACAGGCAGAATGAAACATTAGCTGCTAGATTTAATGCCTCTTCATCCTCCATACATGCACCTTTCTCTCAGGCAGATGTGCACAGTTCACAGAGTGAGCTGAAGCTAAAGATTAAAAAACATTTTTTAGCTAAATTGAAGACTTTTGAACTGGGAAAAAGTATATTATCTCAAACTAGCTAAAATTCAAAATTTTCAAAATCTGTAGGTCTCTGAGCTGTGTGGTTTATACTCTATAAAAAAATTTTGATCTTTCTGAACTGAGGGATATTTTACTAGCCCGATGCATCAGTCGGTTTATTTCACTTCGTAGAAAGCGTCGCATCAACCAATCATTGCACAAACATGTCAGTGATTGTTGCAGTTTTCTATGTGATAAACTTGCAATTTTTAAAAATCCAAATAAGCAAATATTTGACACAAGGTCAAGCAAAAACATATATAGTCTGCTATCTCATTCTGGCCACTACGCCGCTCCACTTCTGTTCGCTGATTGACGACTGTGCTTCCTTCTGTGCAGTTCTGCGATACCGAACCTGGTAGCAGCTATTGTCAAATGAAATTGAGTGGATCGACTAGGTGGCGTCAACCTGGCTACATTTCTAAAGCCATGCCAATTGGATGGCCACTACAATTCATATTGGTAAGTCAGTGTGAGCTCTGGGCCCAGGCATTGTTTGTTTTTGTTTTTGTTTTGTTTTTCTAGCTCATTCTTTCAGTATTATTTAAAAATTGTTTTTTAATCTTTATCTTCTTGTAGTTGTTGCTTTGATTGGTCATTGCATTTGAGAAAAGCAGTATTACATGTTCAAAGGGCTGCACTGTCAGCGCATGCAGCCAACAGAAACAACCATTGAGTCAGCTACATTTCTTCTTGAGACTTTTACTTTCTGTCGCCTTCTACAGAGATGTACAACACAGCCGTGCAGAGACTCAAACTTGAAAAATAACATGGGAAGAGAACAGACTTTTATTGAGAATGCAAAATGTTGTTTTCAAAAACTTCATAGACATCACTCAACAAAGAGGGAGGCACTGTTTGACTTGTCTGCATAGAAATGGTTTTAAAGAACTAGATTTAAAAAAGTTCCTTGAGGGAAAAGAGACAAACACATTGATGTGTTTTTAAGGGTTGCATACATGAGACTTGCTGTGAGTGACTGTGATCTGACAGTAGGGACCTTCTTCTATTGTGTCTGATGAAACCATGAGAGCATCCCCATCACATGACACTTCTCACTACAGAAAGTATCTCATGTAAACAATTGCTCCTGCCTGACAACATTCATTTTTTATGCAACTTTAAAAACATAGTCACTGAAAAAGAAAAAAAAACATTCTCAAAGCAGTGCATTAGATGAGTGTTTTGCAGAGGAGCCAGCAGAGTGCAGTGAAGAGCAGCGTTCCTCCAGAGTTCACTCCTTCTGACCCTGAGGCCAGTCCCAGATCTGCTCCTTTAGCTGGAGACGACAGAGAACAGGACAGGTCAGACTGGACACAACCACAAAGAAAAGCATGCTATGGCGGACAACAGCGCCTTCTAAGCTCTATGAAGGCACTGCTGTTTAGTACATATTACCAAAGAAAAAGACAAAAAAAGATGTATAAAGTACACTGTTGCCACTGTATTGTCCCCGTTGTCCCCTGTCTGTTTCAGATGCTGCTGTTCCAGTGACGTGGGCCGGACCACTGATGCGGACTCCCTCCTCTTTTGGACCCTCCCCACCTCCCTCTCCAGGATTGGCCTGTCCTGTTCTGCTAGACGAGTCGTTTCCCTCTGCTTATGGACTCTGCTCCACAAACATAAACTCTATAACTTCAGCTTAGTTACATCTACAGCCTGTCCGTCCATGGAGTGGATCCTTCTTCACTGTGGTTCTCCTCGAGGTTTCTCTTTTTCCCTTAGGGTTTTTTGAGTTTTTCCTTGCCGAGAAGGAGGGTCTAAGGTCAGGGGATGCTCTGGACAATTATTCATCTGCTCTACTAATAATCTGTTTGACATGCTTGATCAATTACTGCTTCTGAATGTGTATTGTTTCATTGAATGTGTATTTTTTATTTTTATTTCCTACTATTCATGTTTGCTAAATAATAATCTTGGGAAGTCCTCAGAGACGACTGTTGTTGTGATTTTGGGCTAACAAAAATAAATTGATTTGATTTGATTTGTATCCATGTATACTGACGTAAACCTACACAGAGGCAACTAATTGTACTTACACAAGAGTTATATTGTAACTGTACGTTTCTTTTAAGTCTTTTTATTGTTGTCTTGTTTTGCTGTGCGTTATAACAATTTCCCCATTGTGGGACAAATAAAGGATATCTTATCTTAAAAACACAAATTCAAAAATGCAACGCAAACATGAGAAAAGGGTTTAAAACATAAATTTAAAATGCAAATTCAGAAATGCAAATGCAAAACACAGACTTAAAACGTAAATTCAATGTTTGACTGAAATCCCTTCTAGAACTTTCACCTCAACTTTATTTTACAAAATTGTTTTGTAGCTTTTTTTGCTAAGACTATTGCCCGCTGATCTGTTCGGTTGCATAATTCCTGTGACCCCTGAACTCAACAGAGATTTCCCACTGGAGATGATTTTTGGTTTGATTTGTGATTACATGTTTGTGTCTCACCTCTGAAGATTGCACTGGACCTGATGTTGAGCCAGTAAACAGTCCTCTGCTGAGCGACGGTGGCCCTGGAGGGAGAAGAGGAAGTGAAAGAAGATAGTGAAAAAAATCTTAAAATGTGTCTTTTAACAATAATATGCTTCATTCAAGTAATTTTATATAAGTTAGACTTTCGTTTTTTGCAGTGGCAAAGAGAAGGAAGGACTTGTCATGCATGTTCAGCTAATAATATATTTTTTATTTCTAATTGTTTATTAATGAGTGTAATGGTTGATTACATGAAGTAGATGGGTCCAGGGGTGTCGGGGCCGTCCAGCTGAACACGGTGGAGTTCCCCTTGATGTTGGTGTTGGAGTGGGTTATAGCGCCTTGTGGATTCCCGAACACTGTAGATGAACATAAAATAAATATATGTAATGATTATATTGATTATAATAACAAGGATTTAAACATTTAATTATTTGCCTTGATAAAAAACAGGACATTGTAAACTATTTATTTTTATCTCTTGAAATGACAACCCTTAATGCTCGAGTGTCTCTCCTGACTGACCTCCAGGAAGCGTGTGTCAGGGGGAGGGAGCTGCCATGTCCCCAGGGCTGTGGTGTCTCCTGGGGCTCGGGCTTCCAGGAGCACACCTCTGTAGTCCGGTCCCACGATGGTCACTGAGAAAGACAGGAGGAACAAGGGAAGACATGTGAGGACCAAGCAGCACAAACTTCTCTTACTTTCTTCTTACTCCCTGCATGGATTTAGTCATGCCACTCATAAGACAATAAGATGAACGTTTTTCAAATTACCATGTGATTATCCTCAGACCCAACATGACAAATGTACAAGACAAAACCGGTATTCTCCTCACAGCTAGTAATCATTACTTTAAAGAGTTAGGTGGAGCAAATGCAATTTTTATCAATCAGCATTGGTCCAATTTACAGTGTGTCTGGTTTTTATACAGGGGCTCAATCTTAAAAAAAAAAAACTGAAACTAATTCTGAACCCTTTGGAGCACAACAACTGGCTGGATTTTTGTGAAGCTGAGGCTCTCTACCAGCGGTCTGCACCTGCAGCTCTAGAGTCACATATGGCTCTTTAAAGCCTCCAGTGTGGCTCTTTTTCCATTGCAATTGTTGTATGGATCTTTATAAACCAAATGTTTGAAGTTTTTTTTAAACAGTTCACCATTAAAATTGTGGTTTTTGAAGTGAATAAACTCGTTAATCTTTATATTACAAAAATAATAGTTATTATGAAAAATACAATGGCTCAAGTGTAAAAAAATTCAACACATTTGGGGGGTTTATCTCATCATATTATTTGTTTAATCCAGTTGTGACTCTTTCTGAAACTGATTTGCTTTGAAACCGAGCCAGTGCGGCTCTTTGAGGTTTCAGACCCCTGCTCTATACTCTCAGCTTCTGATGTCTGACTGACTCCAGCAATGAGTGGAACATGCTTTGCACAAAAGAACATCAAATTTTATAGTCCACCTAACCTTTCCGTGATAAATGCTGTTGCAGCTTGAATGACATTAAATTTGGCATCTATTGGGTTTTGACATTTCTTAATCTTAGAAAAGATAAAGATGTTTTATTAAAACTGAGTTTTAATTATTGTAAACACAAATTGTATTTGGAAGGAAAAGCATCAAGTTGTCTTGATTCACATCAGTCCAACTCCAAGTTAAGTCACTACCATCAATCAAAATTAGTGGACATCAGTAGTCATGCCATCAAATAGTGACTCAAGTCTGACTCAGTCTGTCAAGTAAGTCAAGTCTACATCTCTGGTGTTCAGTCTGACCTGTTACCGAGCTCCCCGGGGTGTAGGCTCTGGTGTTGGTGAGCAGGGTGTAGGGTGGAGAGAGGTCTGCGGCTGGACTCCCATGTGGCGGGGCGTCATGTCCTCACAGGCTCCCGTAGGAGCTCCGCTGGGATAGGCCTCCACCCAACACAGGCAGGGCACAAGCAGGACAAACAACTGGAACCAGAGCGCATCCATCTGACTGAGGAGACTGAGGAGGACTGAGGAGACTGAAGAGGACTGAGGAGGTTTAGAGAACAAGAGAAATAAGATGCAAATGATACGCCTGCTGTAGATATGCATACGTGTGACATCCTCGAGTGCTGATTCACACTGACGTAATTAAGCGCTTAAGTTGTGAAGTTAAACCATTCTCTCTGCTTCTTTTCAAGTAGGTCACACCAAGATTCTTTTTCAGATTTAGAAAGATTCAACAAGCAAGTTTATTTGTACAGTACACTTTGTACACTAAGTATTTCTTCAAAAGAAACAGAAAACATACATTACAACATACAAATCACATCGCAAAAGAACATTATCAAAAATATATACTGTATGAATAATTATCAAAATTTACTTACCCATTTAGTCTTGACTCTGAGGCCGGTCCATGTTTAGTCTTGACTCTGAGAATGGGCCATGTTTAGTCCTGACTCTGAGGCCGGTCCATCTTTAAATAATAATAATAATAATAATAATAATAATAATAATAATAATAAAATAAGAAAGATATAGTGTTTTGTGATTGGTTGTATGAAATTAAAACAGCAACTTGAACCCAATTTGAAGTTTCCTCAAAATAAGCAGGGGCTTATGTGTGTTTTAGTGCTGTGTTTTCCTGCAGGTGTAGCTCTGCAGAGTGAGAGGTGAGTCCGAGGCCATCACTACAACAAAAACAACACATGTGAAAGGCTGTCAGACACAAGACGCTCTGACAGAACAGAGAAACATATAGAACGAACATACTCAGGGCAGGGAGCAATGTTTTTTTTTTTTTTTGAATTTCGCTTTTTTTATCGACGATGCTTCTGTAGGCTGATACACGAAGTGAAGACAAAAAGCTTTTTTCTACCAAAATAAAAATACACATGATAACTAGTATAAAAAAACAATAACAAAGAAAAAATCAAACATTATGAATTCTAGAAAAACACTAAAATTTTCCATTATATCTAGCTAAAGAAACATATATCGGCTAACTGATATCAGGAGCACGATACCCATCCCCCATATTATCCAGCATCGTGGATCAAAATACTGCAAAGAGGGAATAAACGATAAATTGACATTTGAAGCCCAAATGGACGCTCTGTGCACTACGCCATCAGCGCATGTATTTTATCAGAAAATTTAAGAATTTTAATGATATACTTTAATGAGATGTTTTATTCATGCTTTATTGTGTACTGCCACTTAAAAGTAAAACACTTGCAGAGCATTTATACATGTGAAAAATTGCAGGGTATATTTACTTACCTTCAAGACACTGTGCTATGCGCTTGACTTAAAAAAAAACAAAAAACTTTTTAATGGCCACTCTGCCATGTTTGCATTCGGCTTAAAAATGCAAGATTCTGACATGTGTGGTGTAGAGACAAAATTACAGTAGTAGCAATGACCCCAACAGCATTAGCCATCAACAAAAGCAAACTAATGCAATCTTTGGCTGATACAAACCCTTCTTCTACATTAACAAGAGTTCAAAGCCTAAATTAAAGTGATTTTTAATTGTGCAAACCTTTCGGTGTTTTATTTGAAATGATGAGTAGCTCTAAACAGCTGCATCTGTGCATCTGAAATGATCTTAAAAATTAATTGCATAAACATGGAGCTGTCTCAGGATTTGTGATTGTCCACGCTAATCAGTAAACTCACCTGAAGCCAGTGTAATGCCTGCACCTGACCAGAGTGTGGCGCTGTGACACTGACACAGAAAGTCACAAAACTAGAGGAAGACTTGGCACTAAGCATGCGCAGAAAAGTTTCTCAATGTAAACAGAAATTTTGCAGAGAATTATTTAAACTTGCAAATCTTATGAATGAACAACATGGATGGTAAAATGGTGAAAGGTCTCTATTTATATAGCGCTTTTCCACCTTGCATGGCACTCAAAGCGTTTTCCACTCACCCAGTGTACGCAGACACTGAGGCAATGTGGGTTAAGTGTTTGCCCAAGGACACAACGACAATCCACTCCTGTCTCCCACTGTGGCACCTGGTGTTCCAGCGGTCTCCCATCCAAGGACTAACCAGGCCCTTCTTTCTTAGCTTCTGTGATCTGACTGGATTTGATAAACAGGTATGGCCACACATGTGAAACCTATAGATAATACACTA
The DNA here is from genome assembly GCA_038363315.1 of Mugilogobius chulae. Taxonomy (NCBI): domain Eukaryota; kingdom Metazoa; phylum Chordata; class Actinopteri; order Gobiiformes; family Gobiidae; genus Mugilogobius; species Mugilogobius chulae. The sequence goes on from CM076397.1 coordinate 26,283,682, forward strand.
AGTATTTATTTATTTATTCATTTGTTGTTTTTGTTTGTTTGTTTGTTTCTTGTTTTTTGTTTGTTTGTTTTTTTTTTTGTAGGGCTGCAATTGCCTAGTGCCTTTTTATTTATTTTTTTCAAAGACATTGGTTGCTCTCTAAAAATCTGGCAACTCTGATTCAATGTTGTAAATAATATCTGTTACACTTGGATTAGTTGTTTAAATTAAGAATTGTAATTCTTTGGTGAAAAAGTTGTTCCAGACATACTGATTAGTCAAACTGTAAATTATGCATAGATTCAACGACTGACAACTGACATTTTTCAAGGCACAGCTGGCATTATCTCGAGGCACAATGGGTGAAAATCACTGCTAACAAATTATCTTCTGGACTGTGGGAGATTTTGTCACTGCACTTAATGGACTGGCCAGTAGTAAGACTTGCTGTGGTATTAAATAATTTTGAATAGAGTCACATAAGATGCCAGATGAGTGTTTTTCCTTTATAATACAGATTGGATTCAGCGCTCTTTCAAAGATCCCCTAGTGCCTCACATAATTGGACCCTTAAGATTTGAATTTCCATTCTCGGCAGGCAAAGAGTGAAGGTAATTCTAGAGTGTTGCAGATTCAAACCAGCTCATTAAAGGCAAGAATAGCACTTAAAAAAAAAAAAAAAAACTTCGGAGATTTCAATCATCTAATACTCGTCATTTTAATGTGGCTAAAAGCTCACAATAAAGTATTTTGTGCTGAATATTTAATTAACACAGAGAAGTTCTACACACAAATGATAGTAAAATATGTAATCTAATGAACATATGCTGTATGTAATGAAGAAATGATTTGATAACTCACTGACTCCAGACAATAAAAGAATTCAAGCAATTTACCATATTTATTTATGTGACAAAACATTTCCAAAATGAGTCTTTGCTCCACAGTAGTAAATATTTAATATTAAACCATTGGCAGACCAAACATTTAGATAAAAATGGTATGTACAAAAGTAACACTGAAGAAACAGTCATCTTAAGTAAGTTGAAATACTGGATCTATTCACATGAGACAAGAACTCTCCAGAGGATCTAAACCACAAGCTCAGCAGTGAGTGCCCAGTGATATGTATTTATTCAACCCGATCTCGAAAGAAAGCGTATATGTATATGACAGAACAGGACATATCAATAGCGAATGATTTTTTTAAATTGAAATTAGACACTTACAGGTTTCATTTGATGTACAACAAGTCATGATTCCAGTTGCACAAAGTCTTTTGTGGAGCTGTGACTATTGTTTAAAATTTGCAAAAAGGTCTGGCAGGGAAGGATGGTCAAGAATGAGAAAAGGGCTGGTCAAAAACGATGTATACATACATGTAGTATCTTTAAATGTGGGGTAGCTGATTTTTACACTGCAAACACATTTAGGTTTTAAATCCGATAACTTCCTCTTATAAGACCTTCTACACATGAATAATATCAACATGTATTAAATTTTTGTTGCAATTATGGTTTAAAACCTTTTTACAAACGAGAAAGTGAAACTGGAGAGGACCACCCAAGCTCAGCCAATCAGAGCGCTGCTTTTGGCTCCTTATTAAACTAAAATTCTTTATTATTCACTTCAGACACTAACCAGAAGTCTAATTTTTTCACTATGTCTGCATTTATCAGATACTTCTCATTGGAAAGCACAATGTTAACTTGTTTGCAACTAAAAAAATCAGCTACCCCAACTTTAATGTTGATGGCCCCTGCTATAGCAATTTTGGGATGTCTGCTTTAGGGAAATAAACTTAATTGTTTTTTTGTTTTTTTTTCAATGATTATTATTTATTTATTTTTATTTATTTATTTTTTTTCATATTATCCTGAGAAAGTGGTGCCATTGATTGTTGACACACAACACAATGTACATTTCAAACAAATGCGGATCATAAACGCGAACATCCTCTACAGTCCTCAGTTCAATCAAATGTCAACACAATCTACTGTATGTCTCTTTATCTTCAACATATTTAAGATTGTAACTTTCCAGTGAAGATTTGGTTTTCCCACTGCCACACGGTTTGTTTCCGATTTAGCGTGACAACATCAGACTTTCATGTGACTAGCATCTGACAGTTCCAGAAGTTACACAATACAAAGAGCTTAAAAACACGAGCAAAAAAAAAGTGCAGCATTAACTCCAAATCCACAAATCTACATCCAAATAAGCTCAGACCCAAACACATAATCTCCTAACCACAATCATGTTATGTCTCTGCAGCTACACTGAGACAATTTCCAGCAGGATTAAAAGTAGAAAAATAAAGATAGAATTATACAAACATGTTCCTCAAAACCATCATTGGCCTATTTTTTCTTCACTTGGTAAACATTTTTTTTTTTTAGTCAGGAGGTCCCATTGAGATTCATTTTCGAGGGAGCCCTGATTACAACAACACACATTAAAAGCATGAAAGACAGGCTAAAAGCATAAACAATGAAGATGCAGGGCTACACAGAAGATTACTCAAAGATTTTCTATTATTAAGACACCCGCATAGGTCTGAAAAGATCAAAAACAAGCTGCGTCTAAGAATCTAAAACCTGTGTTCCCTAGTTCAGAGTGTATTTGCAACTAAACCCAGTCTTTCTTCAGACCTTGTGTAATGGTGGGAGTTAAACTCAATTGAGTAAAGCTTTGTAAATGAAAATGTGAGTGTATATAAATCTGCAGTTCTGTAAAGAAGTCCAGCCAACCTTCCTGTCTAAGTCAAAGTGATGAGTATAGTAATGATCAGAAGTAATAAAACCAAGTGCACTATGGTAAAGAGTATCAAGCTTTTTAAGGGTGCTGTGTGCTGTCCTAAAACTGAGCCTAACATTGTCAGCACTGGGATCTTTTAGTGGATCAAGTACATGAAAAAAAATGTTAATTTGGATTTTAAGGTGACAAAGTCTAAAGCTGCTTCTGTGGTTTAGGTGTGCACTGCAAAGGGAATGCTTAACACATTTGAGTAGTTTTACTAGTAACCTATTTGTTTATATAACACTGACAATATGCTCTGAAAAATAATGTATTTGTTTTATATTCTTATGCTAATTTTCAATCAAATCTACTTAACTTAAAAAAAAAAAGATGTTCAGAATGGTCTTTGTTTAAACACAAATGACTTTTTACTAATGAATCCAGATGTAGTAACCCCATAATAAGAGCTTCAGGGCAAGTATTGTTAAGTAGTTATTAGCCTGGATCACTTTCATTCATTTCTGTTACTTCTCATAAAAATATTGCCAGTGATATGACATATTGATCAAATTCAACATTAATGAACATTTACGTGATTGAAAAACTTTCAACCTAATTCTGAAAATATATATTATAAAATGTTACAAACATGTGTCTTTTTCAAACTATGTGTAATAATAATCTGCACTTTGTGTATGAGGAGCTGCCATAACACGTGAATGTCTTCAGATCAAAATAAATATTGATTTGTTTTATAAATCGCAAAAAGATATTTTCATTTAAAAAGGTACACAGTATAAGTTTTCTGTCCATAAAAATGTTATTGCTCTACCCACATTAAAACTTTTACACTTTTTGTTGTAGCTTTAGTGTGGAAAGGTGAGAGAGAAAAGATGTGGCAGAAACCACATAATGTATGTGAAGCATCAGAGAGCACTCTCCTGTGTCTGTACAGACAAGCAGATCACAATAATGACAATGCATTTTGTGTGAAGAAAAAGCATCTAACAGGCGGCTGCACAGTAGAAGATTTACAGTATAGGCCTGATTTGTCTCTGCTTCTCTCTGAAGTGATTATTTGCCACGACATTTCTCATTTTGATGGGTCAGTGCAACTCTCTAATCACTTTCTGTTGGGTTTCTACTTTAAAATCTAAAAATATGAATCAACTTTCACTCCCAATTTACTTTACACCAGCCAATCAGAGCAGTCTATTTCATTATACCAGGCCTAATAATAGCTCCTAAACTGTAGTTTGTTCAAACTTCATTCTCATCACTGCTAGTGACTGTGACAAACTCATCTACAGTTCACACTAAGTAATGAATATGATGAATATCATTAATCCTAATTTTTCATCTCACAATGTAATCATGACAATTCAAGAAAATATTACAACCAGCTTAGAAGCAAAGTTAACAGTGCGGTGCTCAGAAGAGCAAATCTGCTCTGGACTGCAGAAGTAGTTTCACTTTCACACTGAAAGTTGTGCGTTTCTGCACATGCTGGCAGCCTGATGCATTTCCATTCCACTTTGTGGAAACCGTCTGACATTGCACCATTTTGGTTAATCTATTCCACAGTAGGCAGGGCTTTTTTGCTTTAGCCAATTCTCTGCTTTTTGGTCTTGCCCGAACACAGGAAGTACAGCGTAAACATGTGTGTCAGTGATCGCTGTTGTTTCTGTGCAGTAAACATACAAATTAAAAAGTACAACATCAAATTCTAAGTTGATAGGTCAAAGGAGGTAAATACAGATTACAGTGTGTCTCAACTTGGGTTAGTTTTGGCCATGACACTGCTTCCTCACCGACTGGCCGATTGTACTGGTTTTAGAGAACCATTTGCAACTGGAGTGAAACTAAACTGAGTGGGGGCACTAGGTGGTGCCAGCCTGGCTACAATGCTGGCACACTCTACCGTAAAGGTAAGTTATAAAGCATGATTTTCCCACAGTTTCTTGTAGAAAGGGGTTAAGTATTGTACTTTGCGATGAGTGTGCAACCTGCAGACAGTCAATCACAGCATAGATAGAGGATTGTGCTCAATAAAAAACATGTTTATCTGTATTAATAGAAATTGTGCACAATAAACCCACCACTCTCTCCTTATTTGATGGAGCGTAAATCTTGTTGCTGTGTAAACTTCCCATTTAATTTTCTGAGTCAAGCAAACAAATCCAAAATTAGTTCAAACTACTCAAAGTAAGATCCTGAATTCTAGTCATCGTAACTTCTCAAGCTGTAGCGTTTTTGCAGTAAAGAGAAAGAGTGTGGGGCGTGTCTCTAGGTGGAGCAGGTGTTGATGTTCTTCCCGTCGGTCGCGTCCTCCACCAGGGCCAGGTGGTAGTCCGTGGACAGGGTAAAGTGGGACACGCAGCCCACCAAGCCGCCCACGTACTGCCTGTTTGTCTGCAGCGCAATCTCCTTCATGCCACCTGCACAAAACACATCTTTACTAGCATGTCTGCTGTATTTTCAAATAGAACTAGGCCAGGGCTTTTCAAATGTATTTTTCTGAGGGACAGTTTTTTGTAGGGATGAGATAGTGCCTCTGAGCTAAAGGTGCACAACATGTCATCACTTTTAACACAATTTTGGGTCACACTAAATATCCCAAATAAAAGCTGCTGCATTGGGTTTATGTTGCAAAACTAAACAAAAAAATCATTAGAAATGGTGTAGTGCAGGGGTTCCCAAACTTTTCAGCCCGGGACCCCCAAAATAACCCTGCAACCAACTTGCGACCCCACAGTTAGTTTTAAGTTACAAAACCATTTGAATTTGGTTTAATTGTGTTTTTTTTATAGTGTATTGTTTTATATGACCCCAATTCCCCAAAACCTGATTAAAAGTCAAGTCATAATTGTAAAATACTTTTGAAATCATCTCGCGACCCCCAGATTTTGCTTCGCGACCCCCGAGGGTTCCGACCCCACTTTGGGAACCACTGTGTAGTGGACACACCAGGTACAACTCACCCACATACAGAGGTCCATTTATATTGAGCTGCCTCATTTTTCCAGGGGATCGGCCCGTCTTGGCTCCATAGTCGTCCACTGTCAGCTTTCCAGATTGTCCATCTCTGCAGGAAAAACACATCAGAAAACCAAATTTACACAGCAGTCCATTGGAACTTTTATGACACTAAACATCGTCTTTTACATGTTACTAGTGAAAACAGCAGAAAAATGACAAAAAATCTCCAAATAAAAGTGTGTCCAGGTCGCATCGGCGAGTGAATAGCATTTCTGCCTATGAATGTCAGTTTGGGAAACACATTATAACAATGCTAGTGTTGTTTAGTAAAGCTTCATGAGACACAAATCAGTCGGCTTCTGCCATTGTGTTCATTGATTTGCGTCACCGCCTCTATCGGAGGAATATGGCGTTGTGCTGTTCGTGTTGTAGCAACAGAGCAGAGCTGCTGATTGCGCGTCTTCTAATTTATTGTCTATGTACGTACACTGAAAAAAAGTCGCTGGAAAGTTTTAGTTTCAAGTAAAAAGTTTTCCACAGTTTGTCTTTTCATTGTGTGTGTTTGTTTGTGTTGTGCTTGATCAGATGATTCTCAAAATCTAAGACATGCTGTTGGTTCTCATTTGTCTGAAAAGTTGAAGAGATAAATGCGAATTATATTTCTTTGCTGAATTGTGTGTCCTTCCTCGATGTACATTGTGTTCTTATTACTGAAAGCAGACCCACTGCTGATCACTCTCACCTCACTGCTTTGACTCGGTGCCACTTCCCATCAATGAAAGTCCCATTGACGACAATATTGACAGGACCACTGCCCAAGTTGTAACTGTAACACAGATTTAACGTGAATTCAGCTACAATGCATCACATTTCTTAAACCTTTTCATTACTTTAATATTATAATGGTAATGTCACTGATTTTTAGCAAATTGGATAGTTTAATTTGAAGAAGCCACATCATTACCACAGAATAAACAGAGACAAAGAAAATAAAACCAGTTTCCAAATCGGCTCATGTTCCATATTGGTTTATAACAAGTCCATATTTCTGTGTAGCTGCTACCTTTAGCCCGTAAAAACAAACACAAAAAGTCAAAATTATCAATCATCATAGACAGCTGATACAAATACTTCAACAACATTTAGATAAACCAAAGTCTTGTTTTAGGTTGAAGTGTTTTATTTAAGAAGCTAATTTAGTGTGTGTATAACAGGCATTTGGACTGAAGGCCAACCCACTAAAGTGTGCATAGCAAGTTTTCTTATCAAAGTGGTTTTCTCAGCCAGCTAGACAGACCACGTATCTGTGGTGACGTGGACTGATAAGCCTCCTATAGCGAGTAAGTGTTTACAACATGTAAATGAGACTGAGAGTCTCACCTGAACAGCAGCGCTCCGTCTTGCAGTCCCAGGCTCAGGTAGTCACTGTTGGGCCTCATGGGACTGTCTCCTCTCCACAGCAGCAGTCCATCTGTGGCTGTGCTTTTAAAGCGCATGAACAGGGCTGTGCGCGAGCCAGACATCCTACAACCACACAACAGTCATGTACAGCAGGTACAGCAGAAGAAGTGGTCTCTCGTTTGTTACTTAAGTTAAAATACAGATACAGTGGCAAAAAGACTAATTTGCAACATTTAAAGGAGAGGAGTTATTTTTTCATGTGTTTAGTGATAAACTGTGACATATGTAGCTAGATCAGTTATTTACATCAGTTATTTACATTTTGTTCATTCTAAAAAAAAACAAAAAACGGATTAATTATAAACGGATCCGATGTTCAAAACTGTAAAATTTATAAACCAAAGTGATATATTTCACCACTTTATAATGATAGCCGGCCTTTTCATTGTAAAATATGTAGCTGTAACAAGCAGCATATTTACTTTTACTGTTTTTAATGTTGGCAAGTGAATACATGACAATTCATTCAGCATCTGAATTAGTTAAACCAAAGCAGATTTTAAAATGCTAAATCTGAAATTACCGAATGATATAATATATTTACATTAGTGATTTAGTGGTAATCAAGTCATTCCAGTTGTTGTTCAAATTCCAGCTAATGTATTCCTATACAGACCCTTTGCATGTTATAAATGTTGAATTCTGGTGAGCGGAGCTTAGCTGGAGGCAGAAGATGGTGTCCATTTAAACCAGTAAAAAGTAGCATGTAACCCTAATCCTAACCCCTTATATTTTAACGATGATAAACTTTTAAAAGCATGGGCTATGAGTTTTCGTTTCTTTTGCCTAAGTTTAGTACACTTGCTGCAAACATTGCAGATCTCCATGGTAACAGTTATCTATTTATGCTCTAGTAGTCCAAGCTCTTTCCAAATTATAGATATACAAAAATCTAATAAATAAAAATATTTATTGCGCACCTTTTGATGATGTCGCTGTTGTCATATGTCAGGTAACTTCGTCCGATAAATTGTGGAATCTCTATGGCTTCCGTCACAGCTGAACAAGAAGACAATGTAGTTACACCAGACTGTCACAAGATGGCAATAACAGCACAGAAAAGAGGCCAGAAGAAGTGTATGTACAAAATCCAGTATAGTGCCTTTAAGTCAGAACTTTAACTAATGGCTGCAAAGGAAATGAAACAGGGGAAACAAATAGACCTTGCCTGATATGCTAATGTTAATTTATGGATTTAAAAAGCTTGCAGAAAAGGGTTGTACAATCCCATATAGAAAACAAAAGGCCTTTTCGCACTTTTTTTTAGTTCTAGTTGCCATTTTAGGCGTGTTTGCACTTTGCACTATGGACTAGGGAATTTTTAGCTCCTGCTCTGGACAGGAACAAACCAGGAACTTTTTTGGTGACACAAGCACATTTACAATACTAACTGTGCTTGGAAACATATTTTATAATTCTGACGTTTTGACTAACTTTAGACAAAAATTGCTTCAAACTCTAGGCTACGTATCTCCAAAAATAAATGTTTAATTTTGTAAATACTATGCCTAAAAATGTATTAGAATAACTGAATAATTGTGTTTATTGTTAATTTCAGTGATGTTTTTAGCTTTTGTACATTATAGGTATCTGTAAGGGAAAAAACAACTTTTGCTTTCCTAAGACAACTTAATGATCTATTTAAACAGACTGACTAAACAGGGGCTAAGGGAACATGGGGACTTAGTTCTTGGTACTTTCATGTGCGAAAATAGGAAAAAACTTAATAGGAAAATATTTGCATAATGTGGTGTTTCTTCTAAAAATACCTAAGCAAAATTGAAGAAAAGAACACCATGGTTATTATAGAATGTATTCATTTTGGGTTCATCATCATGTGTTCCACCCTGTTCAGGGTTGGATGCCACAATTCACCAGTCATCATGATTCACAGCTCTTCTTCTGATCGTTGGCACGATAATTCAGTCCCGTCCATCTGTCCACATTAATTGTAGTCTTTCTCTGCCCCTCTTTGCTGCTATCCTTCCTTCTAAAAGGATTCTTTGCAAGCCTTTGTAAGGAATAATATGGCCAAAAAACTCCACTGGTTTTTTTTTGTTTTGGATAATCTTGAGAAGATCAGTTGGTCTTCTGACTTCCTGGTTGGTAACTTTGTCCATCCATGTGATCCTAAGCATCTTCTTATAACTTCACATCTCAAATGCTCTCCGATGATGCACTTGATGGACCGTCTGAGAGTATATGAGATGTGGAGCCATAGGCTACAGCAGGGCTATTCAACTTGATCTTCCTGAGGGAACCGATTTCTTAAAGGCCATGGTCTCTGGGCCAACAGTTGCACAAGATGTCAGCAATTTAGACAAAAACTGAGGATGCACAAGATATTCTTCGTACAACATATGTTTTTAAAAATGCCTATGTTAGGCTTGTCAGGTAGTCAAGATTGTGCGTCCTTAAAAGTTGAGTGCTAAACCCAAAAATAATTTCAGTTAATCATTATATACGGGTGCACAACTTAAAAAAAACCTTCAGGACAGAAATACTCACATAGTTTTTTTTTTTTTTTTGGCTATTTCACACAAGTAAACGCTAACGCCGGCATAAGCCTTCCTCAAAGCGCTTGTGGAAGGCTTTATGCCGAAAACATCATGCAACTACCTTGCATGATGTCATCATCTATGACGTAAATTTGCTAAGCTGACAGCACTTGCAAAATGTCTAGTGAAATCTTTCAATACTTTATGGACATCATTTTTTCACAAAGTGCTGCATTATCATAACTCTTTAGTAGAAAGCAAGTTTAGTTAATTTATGACTAAAAAAAATTAGTTACCAGCCAACTTTAGCATTCATTTTAGAAAAAAAATAAAATAAAAAAAATAAAAGCAAAATGTACTGGTCATTGGACCTGATGTGGGACATGAAGTCACATTTTAGCAACATTTTATTTTTAATGAAGATAAGCTATTATCTTAAGTTCGGGAGCAGGACCACACCTCTCCTACATCCTTTCCAGTGCTACACTATTTAGCCACCTGGCTACACACTCACACCCTACCATTCGTTCTCAATGCATTTATTATTACATATACGTATGTGACCGGCGTGTTCAGCCTGTCCTGAACAAACCCGGGTCTCCCACACCGCGGGTGACCGACAAACACATTGAGCAAAAGGGAACGCTCCCCTTAGCCCAGTTTGCCGGTCAGTTCTTATACCTGAGGGAGTGAGTTTATCCCACCACTACCACACTTCACCCCTCTTGGTCCCTCGTGTGGCCTTTACGCTGGTATCGGTTATATATACATGACTAAGAAATCTATTTTTCGAGAGGACTGCGCTGGGGTTTATGTTTCAGTCCTACACAGAACCTTCTTCCTTTGAGGCCAGACCGCTGACCACTGCCCAAGAAAGGTCTATTTTTACTCTTTATTTTGCTCAAGTAACACATCTGATTCTCTGATGACAAACTGGGACTGACACATGTACTAATCACTCAATATCTGCCACATATGTAAGGTGACATACACTAGCCTTCTTGTACATGAGGGTTGAAAAAAGGGGAAAGACCTCAAAACACTATTCTAACTATGCTATTTGAGGAAGGGTAAAGGACTAGGTGGATATATACATATTTGTAACAAGACTTACTATTCAGACAATAGTTCCCACATTCTGAGAGCATTAAAAGAGAGAGGGCATGGAGGGCTTAGCAGATTAAAACCACCACTGCAGTTTTATATTATAGCATACAATTCCTTATTTTAAAAGAAGAAGAAACACAGTAAAGACACAGGTCATCATAGTGTTGTAGCAGAATAACAACTTTAGTACTTTGATCTAGTGAATCCACAATGGTCTGTCTCGCTGCAGTACTGACCTTTCTGGCAGTGGCGCCCGTCGTACCCCAGGGGGCAGTCGCACTCGTAGCTGTCCCACTTGGGCCTGCAGGTTCCCCCGTTAGCGCAGGGACTGTCCACACACGGGTGGTCCGAGTTGGCCACGTTCACACCTCCAGCCCAGCCCGAGGTGATAGGGAGGGGCCGGTCGTTGAGCACCAGCTAAAACGTAAAGAAATGTTCAAAATGATGAGCTGGAATTGAAGCTAGAAAAAACACTGTGTAACTTTAGTAGATCACCAAGGCGGGAATGATTTAAAGAGACAAAAAACTTTATATTGTTACAAAGTGTTCTCATCATTAGTTAACTTGCACTTGTATTGATTTATTTGCCTGACCAGCCAGCCTCTCTTACATTCTATTTCAATGCAGAAAGGTCTGAAACCAAAGACAGAGACAACGATTTTGTCGTCCAAAGTGAGGACAATCCCATCACAAACGGCCGTCCTAGTCCCTCCCATCCGCTCCACAATTACCAAACTCTTTTTCTAATGGTTTCCAAACATTCAAGATGGCAGACGTAGTTTATTGTTTTTTTGTTTTATTTTTTCAGCTCTAGCTTTGGTTTGGAACGCATCAATCACACCAGAGCAGCAAACTGTGTGAGAGCTTTCACACAGGTCAGTGTTCCATTGAAAAAATCCTTGCACTACATAATTAAAATCCCGTTTAACTGTTTTGGTGGAATTTCTGTGATTGGTTGATTCCGCACTCGAAAAGCTGTCAAAGCGTGTAAAGGACTGGTTGGTCAGGCACTTGATTCATAGCAAACCCCCGGTGATTCAATATGGCTGCCACACGGTCCAGTATGCTAGCTACAGCCTGTGGGTTTGCAGAGTTACAAACATGTGCACTTGTGCTCTTCTCAACGCAAGTGCGGACAAGCACACACCTCACTATCCAATCAGAGAACTGGCAGCAGAGCAAGACAAATCTAAAGATTGAAAGCTGATTCGAAAACAGACAAACACAAAATCCAACAGTTATTAAAGCTTGGCTCTATTAGCAGGACACAAACAGTTAATTTTTGCATTAAGCTCAATGTGAATCATGCTTTTTTGATTTTTTTTGGCTTAGTTGTAGTAGTAGTACTGAGGCTCAAGTGTTTAGAAAAGCAGGCAAATAGCCTTCGTTTTCAACTTCCACCTATCACATGTCAAATCTCACATAATGACTTTAAAATATATCATATTTGTTTATTTATTTTTGTTGTTTTATTTTTTATTTAACCAGGAAAAGGCTCACTGAGATTATAAATCTCTTTTTCTGGAAAAATTGATCCTCCAGCTGTAAGTGAAGTCACATCAGGTAGTTTACCCTAATTGAGATTTGAGAAATAAATTGAGGATTTTGATTGATTGATTGATTGATTGATTGATTGATTGATTGATTGATTGATGATTTATTTATTTGTTTATTTGTTAAATGGATCCCCATTAGTCGCTATCATGGTAGCCACTAGTCCTCCTGGGGTCCATAGTTAAAAATACCATTGCAAGCATTTTACATATTATAAAACATCAATACATAAAATTTGATAAATATTAAATACATTGATTGATTGATTGATTGATTGATTGATTGATTGATTGATTGATGATTGATTGACTGATGATTGATTGGTTGGTTTGGACCTGTGCATTTTCCAAATCCTGTGTGGTCCTGTGTGTACCTTCTGAATGACTCCAGTGAAAGGCTTGAGCACTCCTGCCATGTTCTTGGTTTGTTCGTACTTCGGGACTCCTCCGATGAACAGAGGAGAGCTGCATTTGAGCTGGGTGAAGGCTCCCTGGAAACACAAAAACACAACTGACACTACAGCAGCAGGATTACTTCATTTTGCCTGATTGGGAATTACTTTTTATTATAGATAAGATAAATGTAAGATGAGATTACTGAGGGAAATTTGTCCTGGGCATGTAGTGTTTGGTGCAGCAAACAACAAAAACAATACAATACAAGAATACAACCATAATTTCACACCAGTACAGTGGCAGAAAAAAAGAAAAATAGAATAAAGCAATCAAAAATAAGCTAAAGTAAACTAAAAACTAAACTAAAGTGAGCAGAAGATCCACACCAGCAGCCCTCTGCCCTGTCCAGAAAAGCAAGGAGGATCCACAACACCTAAACCTTTCCAAGTGGGAGGGATGAAGGGGGGGCTATGATAGTGATCCACAGCTGAGGGCCTCTCCACTAGAAGGGCCGTGTGTGGGTAGGGGCCTGACCGGTTTTACATGTTTATTTAGAAGAGAGAATGAGTTTGGGATGAAGGACTGTTTGATTCTGTTGCTCTCACATCTTCTGACTCTTGTGTATTCGAGAAAGCACTATGCATTATACCCGTGATAGTGCTGCCATCTTGTGGAGGGAAGAAACAGAATCAGATTAACACTAAAGAAACTTCAGTAATTCCATGTTTTAGAAATTATTTTGAATTACAGCAATTAATATTAGGTACAAAGTATTTCAGAAATCTACTTCTTACAAAATAAAATACATTTCTTGCGATTAGCACAAGCAGAACGCTCAGAATTTTGGCATGTTGAGGAAGTGAAAAGTACTCAATCTACCACTTGTTGCCAACATTTAGAGAATGAGTCGTACCTCAGCTATGCCCTCCACAGGCTTCTGGCTGTCCACCTGGAGGATACCTCTCTTTGCCGTCCGAGAAACCCTGAGCTCGTGCCATGAGTCCAGGCTGATCTGCTCCAGGCTCCTGGGCACAAGAGACAACCAAAGGACCAAGTTATTTGTGGCACTATACACATAACAAGATGTCCACAACAACTCCTCTCTAGTCAGTTTTACTTTTTCTAATCGCGTACATGAAAGAAAGACTTGATCACATTTTAACGGTTCAAACTCCTCTAGTGTGCAGCCAGCTTTAGTCCTGTTTTCATCCTTTTATGTGACACTTTTTTTTTATTATTTGTTTTTAATCACAGTGTAAGAAGTAGATTTCTAGTAAACAGCACCATGTCGAGTTATTTGTGGATATTTAATGTAAAACACATTTGTAGTTCACTTTTGTAGTCCGGTCCTCAGACAACAGCCTTTCCAAATCTGACCCACTGATCGATATAACTGAATATCCCTGTCAGTCTAACAAACCAACAATACAAAAATGTTATTGAAAAATGTAGCACCTTAGGACAGCGCTCCCGGACCCACAGTCGAATCGGAACTCCACGTATCGGTCACTGAGGACGATGGACAGAAAGTCAACGCTGTCGGTGTCCTCGCTGTACAGCAGGGTCCCGTCGGGCGCAGAGGGGTGAAACGTCACCTCAAACTCCATGAACGATAAATAACTCTGCGACGTCTGAGGGAAGGGCACGGAGGCGAAGGAGAAGACTGTCTCGTTAAAGAGCGGTGAGGACACTACAAAACCTGAGGAGTGCACAAAAAGAAAAACGAATGTGAAATTATCCGTATCGATTCACTCTTATGTTAAAATCTATTACGTCTTCTGCACACAAGTGAACTTTCGTAGCCCAATTTGCCTTATAAACTTTAGGAGGTTATATCCAAAAGTTTAATTTGTAGATGACAGTTAAATATGCTGATGATTACAAAGTGTTATTTTCACAAAGAAGTCAAGAATTTTGCACAAAAGGTGTGCATGTGCTATCATTCACAAATAATACATAAAGGTTTTGCCATATTTATGGTCCATATTAACACAAAATTGACTTTTTGAGGTTTTAGTCATGTTAGAATGTTGTTATTTCAGCCAAAACCTACTCAGAGTTGTGTCTTGCTTCAGTCACAAATGTCTGAGTAATCCTGCTTTCTACTTGTCCAAAGCTGAAAATGTTTCGCTCCACCTCGTGATGTCATTAAGTGGTAGCTTAAGAATTAAATGCTGTTTAGCTTAAATTGAAACAGTTTACTATACAATTCTGTAACATTTAAATCATTAGACGGCCTTAAGTTGCTGTATATTTAATTTGATTTTTTCTTGTTCAGTTTCGATTGCCTCAGAAAGTCTTTCTAGTTTTGGAGTGAATTGAGTGGCAAAAGTTTAAATTAGGCTAAAATAATAGCTGTAGATTACATTTTGAACAATTACAGGGCTGAAATTATATAAATGATTCTAGTGAAAGTGAATGTGGTAGAAAACCATAGTGAAGCACATGCACATTTTTATTACCACACAGTGACATCACAAGGTGGAACAGAGTGAAGTGAGTAAACATGCAAGGTATTAAACAAGTGAGATTGCAACAAACGTTTGCATGTAATGAGACCTTTATACATTCTTCTGCAACAAAAATGTTAGTATTGCTGGATTTCAGCGCAGGGGGCAGGAAGTAAACGCAGCCGCGGGATCCCATGTATTTTCCCATAGACGTTAGCATTAGCCCGAAGCAAATATAGAGTGTCAGCTGGTATAAACCCACCGACCACATTTAGGAGAGGTAAGAGCCTCGTTAAAAGACTTTTTTAAGTTAAGAAGCGTTGTGAGATTTTTAAATAGTTAATAATTAGCCACGTTTAGAACTTTGTTTCACCATAGAGCGTGTAATACGTAAGCAATAAACAACGAGGAGCCGTGCGTTAAAACTGCTTAACGCACGGCTCCAAGTTGTTTATTGCGCTTATACCACGGCTACAAAGTGTAATAGCTCACCTGTGGACATTAAAATTGTGCTTATGACATGTTAATGTCTGAGATATTAGTTATTCTGTGTTTTACACAAAACTAGTTCCTCTATAGAAGTTGTTTACATTTGGTTGCCTGTTGTTATAGTGATGAGCCCTGCTTAAAGAAATTATAGCAACTGTTGCCATGAAAAAATAGAATGCATAAGTTGTTCATTTAGTTTATAATGATACAAGAATTATAAACAACAAATGTAATTTAATTTAATGAGAATAAATGTTTAATGAGATTAATATAGCGACTAGGGATGCACCGATCCGATACCTGGATCGGATATCGGTGCCGATCCAGGACATTTTGCTGGATCGGGTATCGACCCCATGATATCGGTTCAGCCGATATCATAGTTGTGTCTTTAATTGGACATAATGAGACTATTTTACAGGGTGGTGTTGATCCAGAACATTTCATAATATTGGGCATTTTATTCAGATTAAGTTGTTAAGTTGTGACTTGTACTATAAACAACAGTTACATAACACATTATGACCAAATGGTTAAGTTTTTATAAGAAAAAGAAGCAATTTCAGTCCTTTCACTGGTATCGGTTGATATCGGGTATCGGCAGATAGTTAAAGCCAAATATCGGGATCGATATCGGAACTGAAAAGCTGGATCGGTGCATCCCTAATAGCGACCCTACAAAATCAAAGATAAAACGTCATACTTAGATTTAGAGATTAAACTGGACATTTCCATTAATGATACAGTTAATAAGGGGACACACTAGATAGAACATTGCTCTATGCTTTTCTCTCCTTGTCTCTTGCAGAAAAGGTCCTACACACTTCTTCTCTTTGATTTTGCTTTGTCTCCTCTTTTTCCCATTCTTCAAAGTTTTGATGGTCCAAAAATATTAAAATGTACATTGAAATCAATCATATTTTTGGCTCACTTTCTCATCTGCAGCATTTATTTACCCGTTGTTATGGTGACGGCCACAGAGCAGTGATTTGGAATGTGATTTGGCTGTTGCCAGAACTACCTGTGCGTTATACATTCTTAACGCACGGCAGTTAGCATTGGCATTCTCAATGACCGTGGTATACGTATGTGTAACACTATTTTACGTGTGTTGTGGAGTGTTACTTGAAGTGGGAAAGTCGTGAATGTAAGAAGACTCAACAGAAGAGCGGCAGTGCTTCAGATCGACAGTTTATCTTTAGTTAGAATTTGTACAGATCTGCCTCAAAACAGCCATTTAACTGTACGTGACCTTATCACAGCGGTATTACTACGCCACAAAATAGTTCCTCACAACAGCATATCACTCTTTTATCCTTAGATACAGTATATGTACTGTCTATGTGTTTCACTCACTGTGCCCTTTCAACAGCCATAATTCTGTGGCTCTATGGTTGCGGCTGGCTAATTTAGAGAAAGTTTTTCTGCGTTCGTATTAAGCTGCTACTCACCCAAGCAAAAACGAGACGACTGCCATTTAGAGCTTCCTTGGATCACAAGTGTTTGACCCGTCCAGAAACAAAATAATCATAAGCTTCAAGTCTTTTGAAGGCTTTTATATAGCTCAGTGTAGAAGGACGTCTGCCTGGCCGCAGGTGAATCCTCCAAATTGTATGAAAAGTCCGTCTTCAAACAATGAAACATTTGGTCAATACTAGGGGTGTCAAATTAGTGCATTAATTGAGATTAATTAATTACAGACAAATTAATCGAGTACATTTTTTTAATCACATTAATATTGTAATCTTTAACTTCATTGTTTCCATATGAGAGTTGCAAAGTGGACATAAGAGTTGTTCAACTTGACTGGAGGAAAGTCTGCATGACTTGACCATCAAAGGTGACGAGTAGCAACGAGCAGGCGAGAGTTATTGGACTGATGAACAGGAATTTTATGTTCAAACACTTCCTAAAGGCTTCATTTTTTGCAATATATTCATATTTCTATCTGCAACAATAATGTAATTAATTAAATTGGATAAAAACAAAACAAAAACACTTAAGTTGAGTGTTTTTCTCAGCATTTTTAGGTGGGATTAAAATAGATTAATTAGATTAATTAATTACAGATCATAATTAATTAATCTCTCAATTTTTAATCGCTTGACAGCACTAGTCAATACCAACAGAAACATTGAAAAATCTAATAATAATGAAAAATCATTATTAGGAAATGCAGGCAGATTGTCAAACAACAAATTGGCAAATGAAAATTGTCCCGGACAATTGTCCCTTTTTCAAACTGCAGGGGTCATATACTATATGTACCGTCATTTTTTCCTGGTAACGTATTTTTGCTGGTCCACTAAAGGCTTTGAAGTACCCTTTGTCGTTTACTGAGTTGTGTTTTGAATGGGAGCAAATTACTCCTTGCCCCCAGTGTGGAGTCTGTGCGTCCACGAGGTAACCCAGCAATAGGCAGTTCTTTTTGACTATAAGCATTTTTTACCACTTCAAAAATTATAATGGTTAATATATTTGGTACAAATGATTCTTCTAAATTTTTTAACATTATAATTCTAAGAGCGCGATCTTGCCCCATCAGCCTTCCTCAGTCCAAGCGGGCAGTCTTAGTTATTCCTCTGTTGGCCACTAGTGCGCTCTCTCCAAGAGCGCCGTTGTGAGTGCAGCAGGTGTGGTGCTCGCCAGATGTGTGGGGTACAATTTCAATTAGTGAACCATTGGCCTATGTGACACGTCGGTGACACGTGAGCATTGCAATAAGATCACAGGCAAAAGTTACTGTAGCAGCAGCTTCAGTTTGGAAAAAAAAACTCTATTAATAAAAATCTATTTGGTAAAAGTCCATTCAAATGACAAACTTTAACAACTTTGTCTAAAATGTGTCTTTCTTTTACATAAAGCCTGTTGACTTAATATAAAAAGAATTAGATTAACGGAGCTCTAGGAGAGAGCGCACTAGTGGCCAACAGAGGAATAACTAAGACTGCCCGCTTAGACTGAGGAAGGCTGATGGGCAAGATCGCGCTGTAAATGTCTTATACTCTTTAGTTTAATCAAAGACAACAAGTGCATTATGAATCTTTAAAAATAATGTTTGATATTTACAAATTATATGTCACGAGAGAAACAAAAATAAAGAGAAAAAAGTGGATAAAAATATTCTGAAATGGCGCTTAAATCTAACCATTTGTGCTACATAAGAACTGCACTTAATGTAATGACTTTAATGGGCGTCATTACAGCAGAAAGCTTCGACTGTATGGAAAAACTCACTTTCTTCACACAGGGGTCCTCTGAAGCCCAGCGGACACAGGCAAATGTAGCCGTCTGCGCGGTTAGCATAGCACGCTCCATTGTTAGCACAGGTCACCAGGTCACATACACTGTTATTGCATTCGCCTAAAACACACAATGACAAGCAAAGTACCAATGAAATTCTATAAGCACAAAAAGCAAATGCTGATTGAATCATGGTCCTCACCTATGTCCGCCCCGCTCAGAGCTCTTCCCTGGGGCCAGGGTCGGAGGTTGGTCTCTTTGTTGTTGATGACGAGGCTCTGGATGCAGCCTATAAAGCCTCGGTTGGTTCCTGTGGCCTTCACCAGCCAATAGGCACTGGGAGAGCCTCCCAAGTACAGCGGAGAGCGGAACGTGATCTTTGTGTACTGGCCCTGAAAAACAACATGTGATGTGGTCAGAACAGATACACTCAAAGCCTGGTACTCATGTAAACAATCTACAGCATATTCATTTTAATTAGGCGACAACTTAAAGACTAGGTTTGAATTATTTGCTCAACAGCTATGGTCTGCCCCAATGTGGTGAGATCAAACTTAAATACACAACATGCTGCATGAGCAATAATGCAGACAGGGGGCAAAGTAAATAGTGAGTAAATCAATTCTTTATTGTACTTAGTAAAAGTATGATTGAGTTCTATTGATATTATTTTAAATTGATTTGGGCTGTGAAGAGGAGGAACCTTACTGTGTGCGTTACACTAGACATAGAAGCGATTTTGTTTTATCTCACCCTCCCAACTGAGC
This sequence comes from Mugilogobius chulae, assembly GCA_038363315.1. Lineage (NCBI taxonomy): Eukaryota > Metazoa > Chordata > Actinopteri > Gobiiformes > Gobiidae > Mugilogobius > Mugilogobius chulae. The sequence continues at coordinate 26,303,343 of CM076397.1, forward strand.
GGAATAATATTTAAATAATAATTTCTGGAGTGATTTAGCAACGTGTTCCTTGTCTCGAATTGGCAAAATATTCAGTATGTGGTACAATAATTCAACTTTTCCCATCCAGCAACATGTAACTAGCTAAAACAGAAGTACGCTGCTAACAATAGCGGGCATGGCAGAATAGGTTTTAAGCTCCACTTTATAGTTAAATAAATGCATCTAAATGTTTTTGTTACATGAAGATTTTTTTCACTCAAAAGGTTTGATTTTAAAAAAAAAAGCTTGTCCTTGCTGTTTGGCAATGTAATCATAGTTGTGAACAATCGCTAAATGATGATATTTTGTCTTGTAATAATTCCAACACTAAAATGTGATATTGTGACATTGCTACCTGTGAGCGCCCGGAGATCGGGTCATCATTGTCCAATCGCAGCCAGCCGCTCATGCCGTCTCGAAACAGAGTCACGCTGTGCCACTGACCAATCACAATGCGGCTCTCTGAGATAATCTGAGCCGCTCCGGTCCCACAGTTAAATCTGTGAAGTGTAGAAACATGTACATCAGAATAGCCATTGTTAAAAAAAACAGCTTAAGAAACTCAAACTTAAAAAAATTACTGCAAAATCAACAAGACAACGGCAGATTAACACACAATAAATGACCTGTTTTATAACCAAGTTTAAAGTGCATTATTCAAAGTCATCACTGCCTGTGGGGAAAAACTGCCTGTGGGAAACAACTGCTGTGGGAAAAACTACTGTGGCGTGATATTGTGCATTTGATGGCAAGGTAGCGCCTCCAAGATGAAAGAAGTTCAAATATGTCCCTGGCTGGGTGATTTGTCAAATCATTAGTAATCGCTAATGCCCGTGAAAGAAGTCTCTGTCTATATATATCCTCCAGGACACCTCTTGTCTGGCTGGCCGAGCGGTTCACTTAGTGTAGATCTCTCTTTTCCTCAGCTGCACATTTAACAATGCTGCATGTCCATATGTGTTTACCTGTAGTGCAGTTTCCCTCGGACTAGAGCCAGGGAAACGAAGTCTCCACGTCCATGTTCATTCTCTCCACAGTACACCAGCAGGCCGTCCTCAGAGTCTGCCTGAACACACAACCAGCACTGACTCAGCTCCAGCTCAGACCAGTGAAAACCCAATCTAAGCCAGCCTACCTTAAACTCCACTGTAATCTGGAAGGTCTGGTAGGAATTCTTCAGAGGTTCAAAGGTCATGTGAGAGTATCCATAGAAACGTGGAAAGTTGATGGTCAAAGCTAAACAAAAAAAGGTTTGTTCTCTCTTATTTTTGTCACAATAAACCAGATTATGTAACAAAAATATGGAGTATTAATGGGTATATTTTATTATTTTATCATTGTTATAGCAAAACTGGAAAAATATATTCCTATTTTGTTAAAACAGCTGTATATAGGTTTGCACCATGTTACATACACTAACTTTCCAAGAGCATCTGCAGACAAATACTGCCCACCTCCAGCCACAGACCAGCACCTCTTAGTATAGACCGGATGTATACAGTCACCTCTCGTATGTGGCTATGCTAGCAAATGTTTCTTTTTTTCAATGTATTACCAAAACACGAGAAAGGTTGGTTTGGATAGGTAAGTTGGCTAAGTTTACAGCTTTGAGAAAAGGAGAAAGTTTCAAAATCTGTGTGTCCGATTTGTAACAAGAGGTGGGTCGGACGTGAGAGGTCTGCAGCCAGACATCTCTTGCTTTTTAATGTAAGGCCCCTGTGGACCAAAAAGAATATTTTATTGGCAGTGGAGTGATGCTGTTAAAGAAACAAAGGGAGACTGACAGAGCAGACAGCTCTTTAAAAATGAGGCACCTGGTTGCAGTAGTACTAGTATTTGCAGTACTGTTGCAGAAGTCTCCCTCACAACTAAGGTTGCGGTGGTAAAAATAGTTCAAGTAGCCATAGTACACTAGGCAGTCGCAGACTGTGATTGTCGACTGTATTGTATGTGTTGCTGAGTTAAAAATAGTAGAAGTAGCAGCAGTGGAAGTAGCAGTTGCAGTAGTACCATTGTTGCAGTAGTCTCCTTCACGGCCCAGGTTGCAGTGGCAGCGTGAACCTCCGCTGTCGTAGTCGCTGAGGCAGAAGCTGTCGGGGGGGCAAACTGTGTCATCACAGCTCAGGTCGTAGACTCGGGGTACATCTCCTCGCCATGGCGACAGGGTTGGTGGGACCGTGGTGGGGGGCAGCGTGCTGAGAGAACAGGAAACAGAACACTTGTGTAAAAGGTGCAGAGTTTAACATTCAGGTGGACAGTCTGGGACCTGCTCCTGCGGCGTGATCCACAATCTTTATTACTTTTAAAATTATTTATAAAGAGCCATAGTGCATTGTGCAAAGGAAGTCTAGGAGCTGTGTCTCCTCAAGCAGCAGAACAAGCATTGATGGAGCACTTATAAATACCTGGGTGTTCACCTCGACAATAAGCTCAATTGGTCTGTTAACATCCATAATCAGTGCAAGAAAGGACAAAGTCGTTTGTTTTTTCTGCAGAAATTGAGATCCTTTGATGTCTCCCCAGATATGTTGTACATGTTCTATCAGTCTGTGGTCTCAAGTGCCTTGTTTTATGCCTTTGAGAGTTGGGGGAGCTGTATTTCTGGGAGAGAGAGGAAGAAGCTGGATAAACTGGTGAAGAGGGCTGGGTCGATTTTGGGAAGCAGAGTGGAATCTGTTGGCACCAGACTGGAGAGATTTATGACACAGAAGATGCAGGCTATCATGTTGAACAAGGATCACCCTCTGCATGAGACTGTGGCTGTTCAAAAAAGCAGAAGGAGTGACGGCCTCCTATCTTTGAGCTGTCGAACTGAGCATTTTAGGAAACTTTTATCCCATCTGCATTAGACAGTTAAATGCAGAATCTGGGTACGCAGTGATGCTGTGGTGTTTTTAATTATTTATGAAAGTTTTTATTAACTTGTGTACCAACACTTAATGACATTAGTATTTGTGCTGACAAACCTGGTACGCAAATTGAACTTTTGGTTTTCCCTGTTCAGGGATGAATAAAGTATCTATCTATATCTATCTATCTATCTATCTATCTATCTATCTATCTAGCGTGGCAGCAGTGCTTGGGACAGTACCAGCATCGGCTTAGGCGACACCGTAATTTTGTTAATGACTCAGACTTTCCTTTCGAGACCTTACGTTAGAACGTCTGACGAACTGCTAAACGATGAATGAATGGCACGACTCTCCTGTAAGGACTATGTTAATGAGTTAGTAGTGTACTCAGTTGATTTTTTTTTTGTGTCACTTTTTTTTTTTTTCTATTTTTTTTTTTTTTTTTTTTTTTTTTTTTTTTTTTTTTTTTTTGAAGACTCCTTTTTTAATAGATGTTAAGGTAATGTCTCTCTAGTTAACTCTGGTTGAGATTTCTCCATTTTGCTGTTTTAACGATGACCGCCCTTCACTGCTACTGGGCCAATGAGTTACTTAGGAAACCTGAGGTTTGCTTACAGGTTAACAGGCCAATAGATAATGAGGTACCTCATTATCTATTGGTCAACGTTTTACTGGCCTCATCATGTCCCCGGTTTATATATTTTCATATTTATTTTTTTGTTTAGCATAAGTACAAGGCTGTTAAAAAATGGTAAATGTCTATTTATATAGCGCTTTTCTACCTTTCCAGGCACTCAAAGCGCTTTACAATCTAGCATCCACTACCCAGTGTACGCAGACACTGAGGCAGTGTGGGTTAAGTGTCTTGCCCAAGGACACAACGACAAGCTACTCCTGTCGTCCCACTGTGGCACCTGGTGTTCTAACGGTCTCCCATCCAAGTACTAACCAGGCCCTTTCTTGCTTAGCTTCTGAGATCTGACGGGATCAGGCTTTGACAAGCAGGTATGGCCAACAGCAGTATGGCCACAAATCTATGCAACTGTTTTTGACCAAGACTGACAACAAGCAATTTTTAAAATCCTCCATACAACCTTTAAGAATTTTAAATGGTTTTGTTCAGAAAAACTATGCATGATGTAGAAGTCTTTTGGATAAACATTTGTGTGCAACAAAATTACATTAGACATTATATTGTATCATATATTATATATATATGGCCAGTACCTGGTAGTGGTGGTAGTTGTTGTGGTAGTAGTAGTAGTAGTAGTAGTTGGAGGAGGTGTAGTGGTGGTTGTAGTAGTGGTAGTAGTCGAAGTTGAAGTTGTAGTAGTTGTGGTAGTGGTTAACAAGCGGCCTTTAAAGTCTGGCAGCTGGATTCAGATGAAGGGTCAACTGTAGGATCAGTGTTGTTGGGAGGGAAAATCGGGTTCATGCGGTACACCACGTTTTGTCCTGAAGGAGATCCAGTACGAGAGCGCAGCTGAGACTTCCGGTTATCCTGCGGAATCCCAGGAAACGGATTTAACTGAAAGAGGAAAAGATCAACCAATCAGAATACAGTAAGGTACAGAGAAATGTTGACAACTTTACAGGGAGCTTATAATTAAAAAGATTATATAGCTTGAGTATGTAAAAGTTATATAAAGTTTTTTGTTGTTTTGATTTTTTAAGAAACTAACATCAGTATTTTCCCCCCAGCAAGGAAAAAAAAGTATCTGTTCAGTTCTGCCCAAATCTAATAAAGTATTTGCCAACTAAAATCCAGGACTTTGCTTGTTTATGCCGTCAATAACTCATTTCTAAAAGATGTGAAACACATTGTGCTGAATAATTCAAAGGCACAGAATGTATTAAGTGAGCAAAACATGTGGATCAATGTAAAAAGTTCCAAATATTTATGATTGTTTAGCAAAGCAAAGCCTTTAAGTTAATATAGTGGAAAACGTTTTGACTCAGTTCCGCATTATACAATAGATTTAAAATATATTTCTGAAACCACCTCCTCAATGAAGACGTCATAATCCGTGTCATCTACGTCAAAACCGTCCTCATCTGGGCCAGGTCTGTGTTGTAGAGGCCATAGTCTGCACTGCCCACCTCCGACGACCCTGCGTACAAAAGTACACATATCATATACAGTACATAACCTGAACCCCATTATGTGTATCCCTCTGAAGTGGGTTCTGCGCCTTATCAATCTGGATAAACTGCCACTGAAAGCGTCAGGGAAAAAACATAATGACAGTACCTCAAGTATTTGAAGCTGTTTTTAACAAAACGTTACAATGCAGTCATTTAAGTTGGTTTTTTTATTTAAATCCAGTTGAAAGAAAAGCACAGATGGCTTTCTTTCTACCAATGTGCAAATCCTCTCTGTCGTGTCTCTCTCTGACCAGGAGCTCTGGAGGACTTTAAAACTCTTTTTTCAGATTAAATTAGGTTTAAATCAAGGTGTCCAGTGTGGTGTGAAAATAATGCAGGTTCCCAATTTGCCTTGACCTTGAGTTTAACTTATTACAAATCAAGAGCTGCACTCCGCAGACTTTCCCCATGAGTTCTTATAGAAAACGAGTAAGCTGGCGATACTAAACGGTTAGAAAACTCAACAATGACTTCTAACAGGCTCTGACACATTTTACAACTTGTGATTTCTTCCAGCTAATTACTAGACGCTAAAGGCTATAGAAATAATGAGGGATACTATCAAAACAAATACATCACCTCAGAGTCATGTAAGTATAAGCCAGGAGTCTTTCATGCAATAAGCTTCTGTAGAAATCAGCACAAAATAAAGCCACAGGTCCAGTTTAGTAAGGGCATAGTTCTCCACTAATAAAAGTCGTAACAATGTCATGGTAACTCACTTAGTCAAACTCATCAAGGGACCTGTATGCTTGAAGCTTTTCTCTTGTGCACACAAGTTTTTTCCATCAATTAAGGGTAAATATCAGACCGCTGAATATTAGGACACTCACTAACATCACGCTAACATTCAGTAGCTAACTGTACATGGATCTGGGGTCGCTTGCCATTCATTAAATTGAGTTTTGAAAGAGAGTTTTGTGATCTTTTAATGATAATGCTGCGTAGCTTGAAAAGTCTGGACACCAAAAGCCATACTCATCAGTTTGCACGCGCAGCCATCTTTGTTTACTAACAGTAAATGGGTCTATACACTGGCCTCCTCAATAACTCATCACTGTTGATTTTTAGCTATGTCTTATTTGTATTTGTAGCAGATCAATCTTCATATTATAATAACTATCTGTGTCTTAATATTTATCTTTCTTTTATGCAGCTTGCAGAATAAATTGTGAGATCAAATAAGGTCAATTAATCAAGACAACCATTTAACATCAATGAAACCTCAGCGTTTTAGTGCATCTGCTAAAGAGTCTTGTGTCTCTTGCTTTTGCCTTCAGCTTGAGTTTTGACCAGAGGTGGGACCAAGTACGAGCCAAGTCCAAAGTCTAACAGAAACAAGTCCAACTCGAGTCCAAGTCCTCTGCGTTCAGATTCAAGTCTTTTCAAGTTTTATATACAAAAACTCACCTCAGCTTGCATTTTTGTAATTTCATTGAGTTTTAGAAATGTTCCTGTTTAAAATTAAGCTCTGGTCACACATGAAGAAGTGAAGAATTTGATAATGTTCATTTACACAAAATGTTTTTTGAAGAGAAGTCGTTTGAAGTCACGAACCGTCAAGTCAAATACTAAGACCTAGTCCATTTTATTTTTTATGGTTTTGACATCACTGAGGTAATTCTTTAAGGGGCCTTTATGTTGAGAAAAAATAAGTAAGCCTACATGCTAAGATAAATATGGGAACAGCCGCGAGAGGAAAAGGTTAGGCATTAAAGGCATTAAAGATGAAGCAGTAAAAGAAGAAAATAACATATGTACTGAAGAGTAGTGTTGAAATACTTTGCTACTCTGCGGACGGCTTTCAAATCATTAGAATAGACGGCTAGAAAAGTGGCTAAGGAAGGAACATTAAATTTAATAATGGCAAAGACGTCAAAGCGGACTAACTTACAAGCGGAAATGGGAATCTTTAAATAATTGTCTGAAGAGCAAAGGCAGCATGAAAATTATGAATGAAAACAGGTCTGTAGTGTGTAGCTGAAGGTTTAGTGCTGCAACCAACAAACATAAAATAAATGTGTGTTAGTGTTTTGTTGTTGTTGTTTTTAGAGAATAATATTAGAGATTAGTTTTGGCCGATATCGGATCAGGCAGTTGTTAGGGCTTTGACTCTAAAGACGCACTCACAGTGATCAGCTGAGTCTTAGTTGGTTTGGACAGAATCGATAAGACTTCATCTATCTCTCTCCATTTATAAGTCTGCAGTTTTGATTTTATGTCTTTAAGTTTTAACCATGTTCTATGACTTTGGCCGCAGCATAAGCTTTAATAAGTGCCTGTTTGTTTGTCAAAATGAACAGTATAAATGTCTTTCATGACTCTATGGGTACCTTTTAACAATCAGATGAAGAATAAACCTGTTAGCCGTCTGGGGTGCTAATCAGCAAAACCTAATGACATTAAATCTTCAATACTGAAAATACAGGAGGGGCTAGCCCAAAGGCCTTCAGCGACTAATCTTGTGTTGTGTAACATTCTTCCCAGATTCAAACCACGCCGTCTGCAGTCATTCAGCAGAGAACCAAAACATTAATAGCTAACAATGCTGTATTTGTGACTGCTGACTGTACAGTATCTGGGTATTTGATTGGCAGGACTTGTGTTGAGTTCATAAGGTGCGTTTGTAAAGAAATAGGATTTAAGTGTGGTTGATTTGGAGGAGTTGTGAGGGGTATGCGATCAGTCTTAATCCTGTCTGATGAGGCTGGGAGGGTCAGCTCTGATCTCCCACTGTGAACCACGCAAATCTTCCTCGAGCTCTATCCAATGTTTGTGTGCAACTACAGAAGGGCAGAGGGTCATGGTCAGTCCAGGTCCCCTTTACAGGAGTTTGGGAGCGTGACTGTTCACTGAATGAAAAAATCACCAAAACGTGCACCCAAGCCACCAAGCAACAAGCCCAGCAGGAACAACTTCAGCAATCTCAACCAATGAAAAAGGGATTGAGACTGTCATACTCCAACAAACTTAAGTCAACCATGCTAGTTGTTAGAATGACTTTTTCTTTTCATTATTTATTACTGCCAAAAAATTGTTATTTATTAGTTGTAGCCTTATATCACCAATTATATGAGTTAAGGCCATTGAGATTGGAAAACACAATCACCAGACATTTAATCAGGCAACTGGGCGTACCAACTTTCTCACACCTGGGATACAGTTCTATAGAGATCGGACAGCAGATGGGGCTGTCTTACTGTTTCAAATTTGTGTGGCCATACTGTCTTGTCAGTGCCTGATCCCGTCAAATCTCAGAAGCTAAGTAGGTTGACCCTGAACAGTACTGGGAGACCACTGGAACTTCAGGTGTCACAGTGGGACGAGTGGAGTTTGTGAATGATTGAGGGTTGTCAAAGGCATAACCGCGAGAAGTAGACTTACAACGCAGCTGCGCTGATGTGACGAGCTGACCTGAGATCAGTGAATGAGCACCACACAAATGAGCAACAAACTCAGTGGATCACTAAAAGTTTGGAGGTTCAGAATTAAAGCGAGAGGTCCCGCAGCTTGTAGCTTACACACATCAGAACCTAATAAAGTTTGCGCGTAATACGGCGGGACAAATCCATGTGTCTCTGAAGGAGTTTGACTTCATTTGAACAGTGAGTAAAGTAATAACGCAACAGTACATCACAGGGAGGCTATCGTGAAAAAGCATCAGGTTGCTGCTATAATGTTCAGTGTGCTAAACAAATGATCCACCTTGGCGTCTTTTTCACATAAGGGGCAAAGTTCATGATGTACCTAACCTGCTCATGACGAGAGTGTGTATCTGGCGGTGTGTGTGTGATTCTGAACAGAAACAGTCTTATATCTGGCTTGTCTCTGGTGGTTACATGGTACACACGGCTGTGCTTGTGTGAGAGTGGCTCTTGCTTTGGCCTTATGGAGCACTTTTATTGAGGTATATTGACAATAAGCGGCGCTTGTAGAAATCCGAAGTGAGGGAAGTTCTCACTCTGTGCAGCCTGTGTCTGTGAGTGTGCATTTTGCCAAGCGCGGTGTGAATGTCTTGATGTTTAAGGAAATTTTGATTCTATCTTGTAACACTTTAAATTCGACTTACTGACATTCTCTTCCCTTGTTTCACTTTTTTTTTACCCCTAATACACAAATCACACAGACAGAGGCCCTTTTGGCTGAAACTTTTGTCCAGTTTTATGTGGTCTCTTAACATAAATGTGTCATGCTTTGCCCTGATGAGTGTGCAACACTTAATATTATTATATATATTGTATATTATTGATGCAACTCAAACTATGAACCCCTGATTGAGCTGAAACACAGACTGGCTAGTAGCTTATAGGATGTATGTGGTTGTGGTTCTGAAAGGTGCACAAAGTCTCTGATTATGTGCCATGTGCTGTGAATGATTTTGTAACTCTGTGACATTTCTGTTTTGCCCAGTATCGCGTGTATGGCAGTGAACAGAGAGCAGGTTACACAAAGCAGCAGGACGCTTACCCAGAGTACGCACAGGGCTGTTGATGTGACTAGGAGGACTCATGCCGTGCACATTCACCGCTCTCACCACAAACTGGTATTCTGTGTCCGGAAGCAACCCCTTTAGAACCATGGAACTGGTCTGAATAGGCTCACGGATATACGTCCACTCTGTGTCCATCTCTGGTCTGCAGATAGAGCAACACACTAGTTATTATTTCTGCATGAAAACATGACATGATGAAACACTTTTATGTGAGTAAACTACATGACAAGTTTCACATGAACAAATTTAAAGGTTAATTGGTGTAACTTTTTGACCAAAAATAGACTTGAATAAAAGCTTGTTTTGTCATTTAGATGTTTGTGATGCACTAAATACATAAAACAAAACCATGTTTTTATATTCAGCAGTTGAGGTAAGGGAAGTTAGATTCTGAAAAACAGGCGAGGGGCGTGGTGACCAGACCCACTCTCTCTTTGCAGAAGTGTGGGCTCTGGATTCCAGGCAAGACGTTTTCATTATCTCTTGTATATAATTATATTTAGTCATAAACTATGATATTTGTAGATCAGTAATTTACATTTTGTTCATTGTAAAACACAAAATGGATCTAGCACAAGTCCAGTGACTTCCTGAGCCAAACTAAATAAGCTACACATCTTCGGTGTAAAAATGAAACTGTAAATAGCGATTTTCTTTTTTTTTTTTTTTTTTTGAGTTTTTGTGTATGGCAGGGGTAAGTGGTAGGTGAAAACAGGAATTTTCACATATTTGACACAATATATTTCATTAACAGCACATTTGCTGTTGTAGTTGTTGAGCAGTGAGTGATAAAGCGATTGTTCTGATGCACTGTCCATGTCATGTTTCCCCCACAGAGGTCTGTCAGTGGGCGTGGCCTCCGATTCCGACTGTATCTCTTGTTTGGAGGAGCAGAGCCTGGGGGGATGCGTGTCTCTGATGAGGGACTTTTCTGTGACTGAAGAGGAAAACCTTTGTCTGGGACTAAACACATGTGCCTCTGTCCAGCCCTGTCACGGTTTGTTAACACTGTCTTCTAAACATGCTTTTGTCTCTGTGTCTCTTTCTCTCTCTTTGGATCCTTTTAAATAGTCACCGGCATATTTTAATAAATGTGTTATTTTTTATCAATTTTGCAGTACCTTAGCAGTGATGAAACATTTAAGCCTACATTTATCATATTATAATATGTAGTTACTATGGCAAGTAACTACATATTACATTATGAGACGTTATGGATCAACATCGGGTAAATTAGTCCCTTTAGGTCAGGAGCCTGTACTACGAACATCACTGAACTTATCCTGGAAAAGTTTCTCTTCCCTGGGTTCACTAACTAACGTTCACAGAGCAGTCGGCGAGGTTAGCGCTAACTGAGTTAGAACAACTGAGCTGCGGTCTTCGAGCGTGAGGAAACGTCAACCATGAAGTGAATTATATAGGTAATAATATCTAAAATCTAAGTGAAGGAAACGAGCTTGAGCTTCAAATGAAGTCTGCACTTACAAGGCCATTCACAGACACAAAAGTTACGCTTCATAGTTCCTTTAAATGTCATGCATGGATATAACAGACTGAAGTACTGTACAAATGTGCAGACATAACGAAATAGAATAATAGATCGACCGCTTAGTCTGAATGAATTGTGTCTTTAGTTCAGATAAGTCTTCTGTCTGAGTCAAAGTGATGCATATAATCCACAGCCAAAGTGCAGTCATTCAATAGGCCTATTTCTTGACAATGAAAGCGTTTATTAATCATCACACAGATTAAACAGGATTCTTCAGTCTAGTTACTGTTACATGTAAGATCTCAACCTCTTCTTAATAAATAGGCTACATGCATATCGCATTGATATAAAAAAATACGACACACTTTCACATTTCCTCATTCCTCAAGCAGGTTATGAGTTTGACACATGTTGCTATAGAGATCTGTGATAGGAAGTGATCCAGTTTCGTAAGACCACCAGGTTTAACCCAGAACTTACCTCGCTAAACCCGAAATCTAGCTCCGTAGTACAGAGCTCTGATGAAAATAATACTTCTCTGTATTAGTTTATTGTTGTGTTTGGTATTTTTACAAGAACATTTAAACTGGCCAAAAACAGAGAATCTAAAGTCTGTATACAGAGAGGCTAAATGCTACTTTGACGCCTAATAGAATAATCTGTCAATCACACCCACATATTTTTTATATATTGTCCGGCTTTTCCAGGCAACAATTTCTTTTTTGCCATTTATTATTGATTGGCTCAATACTACAAAACTAATCCAATTTGACCATGGAATACACAACGCTCAAAGAAAATGTCACTCCGAGTTATGACGTCCAAAGAAGACCTGAACGTAACATTAAGCAAACCACTTAAAGGGCACTGTGTAAGATTGAGAGGAATTTTAATTATCACTTATAGTCCACAAACATTTAAATCATATTTATTCTTTACAACATGAATACTTAAGAGAGCACTGTTAACCAATCCACATCAATTGTGATACATTTATACGTATTTGAAATGTTTTATCACGGGCCGGAATGTGGATCATTGACGCTAGATGGCATCATGCTTAATAGGCAAAATGCATGTGAGAGGCTCCCTCTGGTGTTCAAAAGTGGAAATCACTTTGTTTGTTTGTTTGTTTTTCTTACATAGTTCACCTTTAAGTCATAGACAGGTGCTACAGTGGAAGCATGTTCTGTCAAGTGGACTTGTATTGATCTAATTTAGAAATAAACTGGCAACACTGTTCATGTTTCAGAAAAGCGCTTTTGCAGTGGAGACAAAGAGCTGGTCATTTAAATTGGATTCAAGCTGGGGCTCTAATAATTAATAATACCTACTGTGTGCTTAGCGAGCATCTGTACATTCTATGCAGGTCATTAGTGCGGCATTTAGACCCTTTCAGTGGATGAATGGTGAAAAGAGGCAAAAGTAAATTGGAAACAAAGTGATTTTGATAGTCATTGAGTAGAACCCAATAATAACAAAATATTTAAAAAAAATCAAGATGGTTCTTGCAATAGAAAACCCACAAACATTGTAAAAACAGAGCACTGTTTTTCACACTTAAACATTGTTTAGACAGATTGTCTATTTGTTCATTTAATTGATTGATTAGTATGGTCTTTAAAATAGATGAACAACGAGATACAGTATGTAGGCCTTTTGCGTCTATAGTGTTATAAAAAGTGTGAAAGACAAATTTGAGTCAAAGCTGTTAGCTTGACTGTAGGTTCATTGCTTAAACTGCCAGAAACAATTAAACATGTTCTGTCAGTTGCAGTCCATATGAGATAAATTGTGGTGGGAGTTAAAATAGTTTTGGAGTGTTTATTTTTGATAAAGTCACATGAAATCTCATACTTTCCACAGTCATAGAAACCCATCTACAGGTCAAAAATGAATCATAGTGTTTTTACTGTACCTAATATATGCAACCAGGAAGTGTAGGACCGGGTCGCTCCCCTCACTCTCCCCTTTTTTCCATGACAACGCCAGCTCGGTGTCAGAGACTGCCATCACCACCGGAGTAGTTGGGGGAGCGGGGGGCATGCACATGTCTGCGGCACAAACAGGGAAACAGTGTACATAAGGCAGGGAAGCGACTGCAGTAGTATTAGATGTACTGAGTCTTTATTTATTTTATTTAACCAGGAAAGAGCAAGTTACAGTCACAGTATAAAATCACAGATACAATTGACACTCTGTTGACTCTAAATCAATGCTGTTCAGAATGTGTTTAAATGATTCTAAGGAGACCAGTTCCTTCAACTTTAAATCAGCTTGTAAAGTATTCCAGGCCTAAGGAGCAAAAAACTCCAAACTTGACTTAGGACCTTAGGAAGAGACAATGAAAACAAGTTATGAGAATGACAATCTATACAATAAACTGAGGCACGAAGTAATTTCAACTTCTATAGGAATACATTTAAAATCAGTATGGGGTATGTAGAGTATGTGATTGTATTATATATTATGTACACTAAAACTAGCCACATTTCTGTACTATGCTAATATGAGAGCATCTGGTGGCGCAGTCAGCCCACTATTTAAGATGACTTCCATGCTCAGAAAAATATTTGCCCGATGAAGAACACAGGTCGAAACATTGCAATGGTTTAAATACAGTAAATTTCACTGGCGTTGCAAGTACACAGTGTGCAAGAGACTTTTCATTCATACACTTTGTCAGTCTAAAATGAATAAATACTAGGAGGATCAGACAGTGAACAGTAAGTTGTGATGGATGTGTGAAAACATGTTAATGATTTTACAAGCCAGAAGAACATGACACTTGTGTGTTTATTTGTTTTGTTTAACAGGAAATACTCATAAAGTTGGGGTAGCTAACTTTTTTACTTGTGAATTAGTACATTTTGTGTTTTCCATTAAAAAAATATGTGATAAAAGCAGCACTGTCCACCGAGCACTGTCTGAACTGAAAAATAAGATTTTATTCAATCTGACCAAATGCTGCTCTCTGATTGGCTGAGCTTGGGTGGTCCTCTCTGGTTTCACTTTGTTGTTTGTAAAAAAATAAACATTTATTGACCATATTTGCAACCAAAATGAATGCATGTTGATATCAGCCATGTGTCGAAGGATTTTGGAGAGGAAGATTTAGGACATGAATCGTGTTTGCATTGTAAAATTCAGCTACCCCACCTTAAGTACAGAAGCTAGCTATTTTCAATATAAACAAACCAACTGAGGTTCTGTGCGCAAAACCTGCTCTAGGATATTTTTTTGCTTTAAAGACTGATTTAGTGAGTGTGTGAAAGGTAGAAAGTAGTCTGTGCTATTTACTCTTTTTACAGATACAAATATTAGCAGAGTTGCTGTAGTTTATAATTTGTTTTATATTTGCTAACCTTTAAAATGCTCTGATGTCATGTGCAGTTCTTACCGTGTGAAGCGGTGCTGATGTCTCTGGGCACGCTCGGGCGTCCTTCCCCCGCCCAGCCGTACGCTCCCACACTCACACGATACTTTGTGTTCACCTTTAGGTTTCCCACTGTCACATCCTGAAGGAGAGAGGAGAGAGGTGTGAGAAAGATCGGGGGGAGAGAGAGGGAGGAGACAAAAGGTGAATACAATGGAGAAGAGAGGAAATATTAAGAGAGGGGAAAGAAGAAGAAAGGGGAGAGGAGAGAATAGGGAGGAGAGAAAAGAGAAGACAGCGGGAAGAAGAAGGTGAGGGAGAGAGGAAATAGAGGATAGGGTTGAAAGGAAAGAAAAGAGAGATAAAGGAGAGAGAGGATGGAAGAGGTGAGAAGAGAGGAGAGAATATGAGACAAACGAAGAAGAGAGAGGTGAGAGGGAGAGGAGAGAGAGAGAGGAGAAACATGAGGAGGGAGAGGAGAAGTTAGAGAGGTGAAGAGGAGGGGGAGAGAGGACAGGAGAGGGAGAGAGGGGAGGGAGAGAGAGGAACAGAGGGAAAAGAAGATGAGGGACAGAAAAAGCAATGATGATAGGAGGAGGAAAAACGGGAGGGGGAGGTGAGGACATTGAGGAGAGAAAGAAAAGAATAAAGCAGAGTGGAGGAGAAGAAAGGGGTGAGAAGACAGAAGGAAGGAAAAGAAAAAGAGAGAGGACAATGTGGGGAGAAAAAGCAACACTTACAAAACTGGCCTGTCCGTCAAACTGGCCTGAAAGAAAGTCAAAGTCATCCCATGTAAGTTTCTCACAGATCAGTTTTCAAGTGGACATTTTCTTTTAATAACTATCAAGATAAAATAAAGTTGTGTGTACAATCCAAGTACACAAATGGTCATGCAGTATCTTCATGTAGGAGCTCCTAATGTGAGTCTCACAGGTCAGTGTGTTCAAGTAGCCTATTTGTTGTAAAGATGTTAACTATCAATTTTCCTGAGAGGAAGGACACGCTAAAGATAAAAGTAAAGTTGTGTGTGAGAAGAAAGAGGCAATCCAGGAGGCGGGGCTCCTGAGAAGAAGGAGGCAGGGCTCCAGGCGGGGCTTCAGTTCTATGTGTTTGAGAGGTAGGGGCGGGGCTCCATTGACGGCCTCCAGGTGTGTGAGAGGAAGGAGGCGGGGCTCCAGGTGTGTGTGAGAGGAAGGAGCAGAGTTCCTAGTGTTTAAGAGGAAGGGGCGGGGTTAACACAGCTCTTATAAATTATTTAAAAAATGATTAAAAGTGCCATTTTTAACTGTTTGGGGTCAAAGTCATTTTGAGTCATTTGTTATTAAAATAATTTAGTAAATAATGTATTATCAAATTAATTAGCACAAGTGTCTATCGCGAGAACCAAGTATGTTTTTAAGACCATTCATGTAAATAAAGACTGACAAAGTAAAATATAAGTTTGTATAAAAAAACTTAAGCTAGCTTGTTTGCTATCGACAGTTGGAGATTCAAGTCATTTTCACTGCTGTCAAGTTTAAACTGCTTAAAACCATGTTATTTAAGCATAGAAAGGTAATGAGTTAAACTGTGTGTGATCCTAAAGTCTGTGCCAGTGCGAAATGTGCTGTTGCATTTTTTCAGCTTTGCCTGAATTTTGTTTTACTGAACAAACTCATGAGTGTAGTTGTAGTTATGATTGTTTATATTTATTTGTTGCTGCTTTTTCCTATTTTAGTAGTGTTTGGAGAAGCCTATAAGAAAATGTAATTCCTCTCCATTGTCCCTAGTTAACTTTCGCCATTCACCAGTCCTACGAACATTTAGAATGATGTGGAGCCATCTGCAGACCTCGATTGATTTTATTACTTCTACAGACAACCCTCCATATGAAACTTTAGGACTATGTTGTGCCACCTCTTCTCTGGATAAAGTCTTTGTACTCACAATGGTCAGCATGTCCAAAACTGAGAGGCACCCTCCATCAGAGAGGCTGAACCGATGTGGGACGCCCACTCCTCATTCTCTGTGTAGAAAACCTGCAACAAGGAACACATCCTCTCCAGTTAAACGCTAACATCAAGTCCACATCTGTTGTTGTGGTTTTTGAGCTTACAAAAATAATTGATTTGATTTGTTTTATAATTGCTCAGAAAAGGATAATACAATATCAAAAAAAAGTATCAAATTGTTCAAAACTGGTGTTTTAATTCAATTCTGGTGTTGTGTTCGATCCTCATGTGTGCCTCCATAGCTCTGTTTTTTAATGATGTGCGATAGAAAAGAGTTGATTTCACTGACATTTTTCAGTCAGAGGAAATATACAGCAGCTAATATTTTTGTAATTGGTATATTGGTATTGACCAATGACCGTTGCATTGTTTGATTTCTGAAGTCAAGAATCGTGACAAAACTGATTCGTCCAGAACTGTAGACATATAAAAGAAGACAGATCAGTATGAACTGCAAAACTGCAGCAAGAACCAATAAGAGACTGGACTTGATTGCCATTGCCATACATTCCCTCTCAACATTATGATAAGAAACTACAGCAGTGTGTCTGAGGAAGACTGTTGGATCTCAGGCCATTAAAAACAACCTTTATGATCAGATTCTGTGCTTTTCTTTGGCCTTGTCGACAGCAGAGTGACAATTTCCATCGAACCAAAAATGTTGAAATGAAATCACTTTGATTCTACAAGGACAAGACGCTGGACAGTGAGGTTAACAAGCACTTTCAAAGTTAACAGGGGAAATGGCACTGGCAGAAAAGCACAGAGAAATGTGGAGGAGATTTGATTTGCAGTGTAGCTTTGGTGTGGTTTTTAAAATGTCTGCGCTTCTTCAAAGAGTAATAAATATTTAGGGCCATGAATAGCACTCCACGCAGAAGTTGTTTCTTCCATGTTTTCTTGGGTCAGGAAGAATTTAAAGGGAATAATTGAATAAATGGACTGCTATTTGACCTCCTCTTGCACGCTGTTCCTTTAGCTGTATTTTTTGACATTGCAAAAAATATTTATCCTCATCCAGAATGTCCCAAAGTCGCTTTTAACTTTCTATTTTTACAAAATTGTGTGGAATTGCTGGAAAAATTGTACAGCATGTAAAAAGTTTTATTTTAAAATGCACCAAAGTTGTTTGGTTGAGTAGCCATTAAAATTTGGCTTAGAAAAAAAATGTAATGACCAGAGATGACAAAAGTAGTGAAGTTCACTATTCAAGTAAAAGTACAGTTACTTGTGTGAAAAACGACTCAAAAAAGTAAAAGTACAGTTGAAACTCTTTATACAAGTAAAAGTACAAAAGTAAACCTGTGTAAAAATACAATCACACTGCCAAATGTAATTAGCTAGTCTCGGCTAAAGCTACTAGAATTCAGAATACAGTATTCATCTTAATTTTAGAGGATTTATACACATTGGACTAAAATTCCTCAAATTTGGCAGCATATTTCATGGTTTCAAGACATTTCTGACTTGACAAGACCAGTGTTTCCCATACATAGACTAATTCATGGCGGGCCGCCATAGTCTATTTTTAGCCGCCATAGACTCATTTTGACATTTTTTTTTTTTTTATAAATTATTATTGCAATTCCTGTTACTCGTTAGGTCTATTAAAAGCATGTTTTGCAGCCTGGCAACGTATTGCAAATACGGTAAATTCTCCGCTTGCTCCAGCACCTCTCTTGACCCAAACGAACACACGGACCAACTTTTCACAAAATCTCCGACTTTCTTCCCTCTGCCGCGTGCTCACCGCGAGCTTGTGCCTGCAGCTCTCGCTCTCTGTCTCTCTCTCTCTCTCTCTCTCCCTCTCTCTCTCCACCGTCTCCTCAACTGCGTAAGCCCCAAAGTGAGCTGTGCTCGCGCCGAAGTGAGCTGTGTCCAATTCGTATACGGACAACCCGCCTGGCTGAGCCCGTGCCTTGTAAAGCGCACGGATAGGCACATAACGCAGAGCGCGTAGGGCATCACCTGCTATGGGGCCAACAAGCCGAGCTGTGCCGTCCAGCTGCTGAACTCATAAGTGACAGAAAAGTCTGGTCCAGACGCTTGTGCATGATGAATCTTAACACACAGCGCGAAATCAAAGACCCTGGAAACCCTTTTGAAACATGTTCTACAACTCATAAGGTCTTAGCCAATCTTTATTTTGCGTCAATAGGACACATATTGAGCCAGTTACGAGCAGAAATAGCAGATGAATTAAGACGGCTGCAGGTTTTAACACGCAAATTACCGCGGCGAAATACGGCGGATTTTGACACATTTATGTTTAGATTCTTTCATACACAAACACAAACCACGAATCTAGTCTATTTGTCCTGACAAAAGTTACAGACTCTAGTATTTCCTCAAACTGTAGCGCGAGGATGCAG
The DNA here is from genome assembly GCA_038363315.1 of Mugilogobius chulae. Classification (NCBI taxonomy): domain Eukaryota; kingdom Metazoa; phylum Chordata; class Actinopteri; order Gobiiformes; family Gobiidae; genus Mugilogobius; species Mugilogobius chulae. The sequence goes on from CM076397.1 coordinate 26,322,081, forward strand.
CTTACGCTGAGCTGTGTTCAGTGAGTGCAGGAGAAGGAACAGTGGCGGAGCAGAGGGCAGTTTGAAGGGGCAAAGAGAGATGGGGCCCACTGGAAAGCAATTTGGAAAAAAATTGAAATTAATGGATTTACTGTTCTAAAACATCCCAGATAAAAGGAACATGTATTTATTATGTATTATCTATGTTTTTAAGACACAAAAAAAAAAAAATTAAAATAAAATATATAAAAATAGCACATTAAAATAAAAAGCAATTGTTATTCCCCCTATTTTGTAACATATGGTTCTAACTTACTTTGTAATAACTGAGTTGAAATTAATAGTAATATGAACAATAAAATGTTTGTGAATGCAGCATTGTATCACAAGGGGCACTGATGTACAGCTATGAGTTAATAATTGTAGGTTAGGAATCGTTTATCAAATATTCTAATTTGATTGGAGGTTTGTGCTCAATGAACAGAAGCACTTTTAAGTCCTTCTTCACAAGAAATAGGATATGTTTAGTCATAAGGGCTCATATGTGCAGTAATTGTTTTCACATTTTAACACCTACACTATTTCTTTCAAACAAAAAGGCAAAGCTGTGGGATATAAATTATAGTATCTAAAATTCACCAAAATGCAGGAAAGCACGTGTTTGCGTCAAAATTTCCCTGGGGGAGGACCCCAGACCCCCCCGACTAGGCTGAGACCTCATCCCCCATAGTCTCTCCGAAATCTGTGGGAAACACTGCAAGACATTTGAGTTAGAATCAAGTTTGCCGCTGCGGTGAGTAAAAATGTCTTGTCATAAGCAAATAATTTGGCTTGAAAGAAGAACGGATCTATTCAATCAAGTAAAACCATCTTTACCAGAAAAAAATAAAGCGTAAACTCCACACTTTAAAATATTTAATCAATCTAGAAATACATCATTTGCTGCACACAAAGTGGGTTTGGATTGGAATATAAGATTGGCTTAACAGTGAATTAACTATAATTAATCTGACCTTTTTAATTGTTAGAAATTATAAAGTTTTGGAGAAAGTGCTGATACACAGGAACACAGCATGTTTACACTGGTTTTAGTAGAAAGAAAAACTTTTTATGGGTTTATAAAGTAACTAACCTGTTTTTAGAATGTAGATAGTAGAAAGTACAGATACTTCTTGAAAAATGTAAAAAGTAAAAGTGTACTTTACTTTATACTCAAGTAAAGTACAGATACTCAAGAAAACTACTTAAGAACAGTACTTAAGTAAAAATACTCTCTGGTAATGACTTCCCATGACTTGATGCCAAGGTGATGGCTTGACTTGACTTACTTGACCCTGATGACTCGCTGACTTGTGGCTTACTTGTGACTTGCACCTAAGTGACTTACTCCCACCTCTGCAAATTACTACTGTAATTTCTGGATTATAAGCCGCTACTTTTTCTTTAGCTTTGTACTATGCTGTTCAAGTGCAAAGTGCGGCATATACTTGTTTGTATCATGTTTCTTTCTTAAATCTTGTGGGTGAGGCTTATATTCAGGTGAGCTCAATAGGGCAGAATTACAGTAATTATAAATGTGCGTTATGTGTATAATTTTACCCAAGGAGTCATGCCAGGTCAGTAAAACAAGAGGAAGCACTGAGTTTGTGTTTTGAACTCAAAAGCAAACAAGCAAGAAACATTCAAATTCCACCCCGAAAAATTGTGAGAGGTTGATTCTGGTCCGATCCAGGATTCAAACCCACCATCTTTCTATTGGGAAAACCCACCTGTAGATGGAAATGAACAGAAAAAGCATGGTTAGAGTTGGTGGAGTACCTTGTATCCAGTGATGGTGCTGACGTGTCTTCGGGGCATCTTCCATCGTATGCTAATGGCTGTGCAGTTCAGGGTCTCCAGCTGGATGTCCAAAGGAGGGCTGAGGCGCTCTGACAACACAACACAAGAATAAAGATCAAATGTTTGTCTAAATAAGAAATGCTGAGGACACAGGAATGAGAGAGAAGTAGAGGAGCCAAAGTCTGCAAAAGTTTACATTTGTGTCTTGAGTTGGAAGAACTCATGAATTATTAACCAAGACTATAAAAAAACAAATGCTGGATCAAAGAGGCAATAGGCTTCAGGAAACGAGGTGTAAACACATTGAATCCTGATAAAGAAGCATTCCAACATTCCCACATGGGACATACTTCTCCACCGAACACCGCACGTGATCAGGCACTTTTAACGAAACTGTTAAACGTATTAATATAATTAGCCTACACTATTTTTACTGTTACCTGATACAGAAGAAACTGCTAAACTGTTGCTTTAATCCTTTGTTCTGTCTTATTTTTCTTTCTTTGCACTGACCTCTCAAAGAAATCTAACCAAACTCACGTGTCTGCTGCAGTCTTGTCAAAAGCAGATTATATCTGCAGTGACACAAAGCCCTGTTGGCAAAGCTTCTTCCACTCCTGCAACAAACACAACCCCAAATCTGTCCAGAGAGCACACAACACAAGTACAAATGTCACTATTGTCAGAATGAACTGGCAGACGAACTGCCCCAGGCTTCCCAGAAAGGAATGCCCATGTGGACTCAGTACAAATTATTTATTTGATTTTATTTTGGTGTTGAGAAGTTATTAAAAAAAATGAAGTTTGTTCTTAATGTTAACCATTTTTATTGTTATTGTGTTTGTTTGTTTGTCTGTCTGTTCTGTCTGTCTGGTCTGTCTGTCTGTCTGTCTGTCTGTCTGTCTGTCTGTCTGTCTGTTGTCTGTCTGTCTGTCTGTCTGTCTGTCTGTCTGTCTGTCTGTCTGTCTGTTTGTTTGTTTGTTTGTTTGTTTGTTTGTTTGTTTGTTTTGCTGGTGAATGTTCCACTTTGTAAAATGTTTATATATTATTCAGTGCAGCTGTAGTGAACATTCCTGTAGTCATTATACAAAGATTGTGATATTTGATGTATTGTGTTATGTGATAAAACTGAACCTTTTATTGTGGCAGACCTAAGGCACATCTCTGCATTATTCAGGATGTCTTATCATGCCACATCTGTGAAATAGTATGGATTACCTTGGCAAAGGAGAAGTGCTCACCAACACAGATTTAGAAACATATTTTCAACTGATCTTTTGTGTTTGTAGAAAATATTAAATGAGTTCAATTCATTAAAGCATATGTTGTGTTTTTTATTTTTTCAGTGCAGTTTCATAAAGCCTATCCACTATAGAAGATTATGACATTGTTCAATTATAGAATATAGACTCAACCATTAGTTGGTTTCGCATTTTATCATTTTAAAATTTCAGAAGAGACACGTGAAAAAAATCCCTTCTCTCCTTCTGCACGAGGTCTCATCCACTTTCTAAGCTCAGGTCCTCTACCAGAGGCCAGGGAGCTTGAGGGTTGTGTGCAGTATCCTTGCTGTTGACTGCACTTTTCTGGACTGAGATATCTGATCTATTTCCAGGGATCTGTTGGAGCCACTCCTCCAGTTTGGGGTTACTGCCCTCAGTGCACTGATCACCAGACGCACCACTGTTGCCTTCTGTGCACAAAAGTCATCTGACTTTTTTTTTTTTTTTTCAAAAATGCTAATATCTTGCCGGCATGATTGTCATTATAATAACTCACTGGTTTATTTTCTGTTCAGTTCATTTCTATGAGGTTTTCACCATCTCAGTTTAAAATGAAAATGTACTGTAAGATCCTGCTGTGAGTTACTGCTTTTCTCTAAAAACATGTTAAAGCCTTCACAAATCAAAACACTTCAAAACTTTACGTTTGGCTTTTTGTGACAAATTTGCATAAAAGGTCATGAAATGCTCATCATACGTTCTTGACATTTCGTTGTATATCTACGTTTCCTTTGGAGACAGGGCTGAATATTCTCCAGAATAGCATGAAGCTGATGTATAACGATGAAGAAGGCCACAAATGTTTTATTTTCATTTCTATGGTGAATGTAAAAACGTCATATTATCCATGAAGACTAATACAATCCTAATCCTAACCTTAACCAACTCCAAGCCTCAGACCTAAACTTACTCATTCTTGTAACTTCAGACCTAAACTTGGCTGTTAACCCCGAAAAAAACTCCTGCTTGTCCTCAACCACATCGCGTGTGTATAACACGGCAGAAAAAATGGGCGTACAGATGGGCGTATAGCGTGTAATAGAATACTGATAGCACCCAGTACCGTTTACAAACTTGTATTTTTGAAAGGAGGCTATCCTTTTTGACATTTTCAAACCATAAGATGTCACTCGAAATTTTAATTTTTCAAAAAACCCAAGCAGAGCTGTGAGGATGTGAGTGGGAATAGGTGTTAGGTGTTACTATTCTGAGCACTTGAACCTCAGTTACAGAACAAAACTTTAACAGGTAAGAATCAATCAGAGTATATGATGAAGACACCCCTGTGAGAAGCAGATTAAAGTTTTGACCATGTCTCCTTTGATGTATTTCTGAATCACTTTAATAGACTTGAAATAATGATTAACTGCAGTTTAGCCATGCACCATGCTGCATTTTCTCTCCAGTTAACTGCTTCTGCGGCTCTAATAATTATCAAGAAAGTGTATAGGCCCTTTTCACAACGGCGACCAGCAAGATCCAGTCTGAAAAAAACAGCGGTCCTTTCAAATCTATTCCTTTCCTATGGAGCATGAGCATAAGAATAAAATAATTCAATATTAAATTGACATAAAGTGGACAAGAGGTGACAATCATATCATTATTTTCCACATAAGATCTTCACTCCACAAGAGAAAACCCATGTGTTTCTAAAATGTGTCATTTGTGACTCGATCCTAATGCTAATTTAATTAATAATATTGATAACTCTACAAACAGAATTAACTTTTTACAAAAACAATCTGCCTGACATTTAATGTATTTTTATCAAATTGTCTACTTTATATTCCAGATAATTATTTGTTACGTTTAGTATTACGCCTAGAAAATGCACTCTTATAAACACTTTCACTGGTGAAGTATTTACCTCGTATTGAAGGTCTAACTTGCTGCCAGTGATTATCCAGTGAAATCCTTCCTCTACTTGTGATCTCTAAATATTGATAAATCTTAGCTCATTTTGACAAATTCTCATCAGGAATGAATGGAACGAAACTGTAATATGCATTGGATTTATACAGCGCTTTTCAAGATACCCAAAGACGCTTCACATTATGCATTGTTCATTCATTCCACACTGGGTTGTGGTAAGCTACTATTGTAGCCACAGCTGCCCTGGGGCAGACAGACAGAAGCAGGCTGCCACCACCAACCATTCACACACACTAGAACCATACAAGGCAACGTGGGTGAAGTGTCTTGCCTAATGACACAGAAAGAGTTTCTCCTCTTTCGTCCTGCTGTGGCACCTGAGGTTCCTCCACCGGTCTCCCATCCATGTACTTCCCAGGCCCAACATGCTTAGCTTCTGAGATTGACTGAATCAGGCTTTGACAAGCTGGTATGGCCACTATCCACAGGTGTGAGGCAAACCGAGCCTAGCCTTTACACCAGACCTGGACAAACTGCGGCCCCGGGGCCAGATGCGACCCTCCATCTGTTTTAATCAGGCCCCCAGCATGTTTTTGAGAAAAAGCATTACTCTTTACACTGCAAAGCCTTGTTATTAGGGTAAAACTCCTAGAATTCAGAATATTCATCTTAATTTTGGTTCTTTTAGCCATAGTAAAATAAAGTTGCTAATACAGTATCTGGCAGCATATTTCACTTGTTTCAAGACATTTCTGAAAGTTTATAGGTATTTTAGCTTGAATCAAATTTACAAATGTATTTAAACAAGACAGAAACTCTTTGAAATAAGTTAAATAATCTAATTCCATTACCTAAAACCATCTTAACCAGAAAAAAATAAATAAAATATAGATTTCAATACATTTTTGCAAATCTATAATTAATTTGTTTGCACTGTATATTTCTTTTATTTGATTGTCTTGGCTATAAGCATGTGTTTGCACTTGTGTTAATACACAATGAAAGGACACAACTAATAGATACGTAGCCTGTATTTTTATACAAAATATGCTTGAAATAGTAAATTCAATAATTGTGGTCCAGCCCTTTTTCACTATTTTAGATTAATATGGCCCTTGGGGAAAAATAATTGCCCATCCCTGCTTTACACCACCCTTTTTCTACACTGGGGGCCTCTCCAAAACTGCCTCTTCCTTCTGTTTCCTTGTTCATTATGTGTTACATGCATTACGTGTTCAAACTGCAACCTGGTAGACCCTTTTTTTCTGACCTTCAGTTCCACATCTCGCATCATTCCAGTGCCCTCTGACAAAATGATAGCAGCCTGGTATAGACAAAATGCATCAGTAGGTGAGGCTTGGTGCACAAATCAGAGGTGTTCTGTGGAATAGCACTGCGGAGATGCAAGATGTTAGTCTGGAAGTTTGGAATAAAATCCATTATAGGTCTTAGTGATCTGGTCTTAAGTTTTGCATGCACTTTATATTTTCTCCGCATGTGTTGCAAACAGTAAAAACAGGTAAAGTTGTCCACTGGAATCAAAATGTTCTATAAAAGTTTATTGCATCTTGCCTCAGTTGTGTAAAGTTAAGGAACTATGAGACATCCAACAATCCTCTGTGCAGACCGCTCAGAAAATGCATGAACACTGCAGATTTGTGAATGACGAGCTTGTAATGAATGAAAAGCCCTAAACTTTACTTTAGATATGCTGCAGAGTGAACTCAAAATAAAAATTGTTCCGATCATCATCCTTGTGTTGCTGCAATTATATTTGAGTTAATAACCTTGACTAGACCTGGACGATATACAGTATCAAATTTTAGATAATAGTGTTAATGGTGCTTTTGAAGATATTCAAAAATGAATGTATTGTTTGTAGTAAAAATATGTCACATTTATCTATTGCACTAGAAAAATAATTATTGATCATAAAACAATCTTTTTTATGCTGATTTTAAATGAAGTAGCATGTTTTTCTGATTTTCATTTAGAAGTCAGTTTCTTAATGATTATTATTCTTATTTATTATTAATCTTTATTAAGGACACACAAAGCAAATACATGGTTCATAGTTATTTGAAATCTAAACCTGTTATTTTATGCAGGTTCTATTGCTATACAACAAACAAAATAAATATAACTTTTTTCAAAATTTATTAACATTTCAGCTGATTAATATCATCTGAACATCACTATCAAAATATGCCAAAAAATACCGTCAGTATCGCCAGTTAATTGTCTCAGAAAGAAGGGCAAACCCAACGCACTCTTCATACAATCAAAGTTTACTCTAGCCCAGTTGTCTCTCTAGCCACGTGTAAAATCCAACAAAAATCTCAAGGAAGATGTACTTTTTCCAACAACTCACCAGATCTCCGGACATTGGACCTCCGCGCCCCGAAGTTGCCGCTGACTGGACATAATGCAAACAGCAGCAAGCACAAAAGAGTCCATTCTTTACACGCAGCTTCCATTAGTCTTCTGTTTTCCCCGACAGTCATCAAAAGTGAATTTCAGAACTTGCAGATTCACACAGCGGTCACTTATTGAGCTACCTGCGAAGTTTTCTCTCAAACAAAGCTAAACTCGTGGGTCCATTCGCCATCCACATCCAGACAGAACGTGCCCAGGAGGCTCGGGCAGCTCCGGGTTGACACTGATAAGATTACTGCTTGTAAAAGATCAGCGGGTTGGTGGTGTAAGGTCCGCTACACATGCGCCTTTACGCACGGCAGAGAAATGGAGCCAATTTACGCACGACGCACAAGAGAGGAAGACTCAATGGGCGACTCTTCTAAAGCGTAACTGGAGTTCGTAGAAGTTGTGCCAGTCCGAGTGTTGAACCGCAGAGAAGATGGACCGCGAAGTGCGAGAGCGTGGGGCCATTTAGCGCTAAGAGGATAAAGGAGTTCCTAATCCGCGCGCTCCTGTTGTTGGACCAGATGGAGACGCGCGTGGAGCACGCAGTGTGTCTCGAGACGAACTGTGATAGTGGCTGGCTGGCTGGCTGCAGCGCGCGTGCTTCGTTTGAGAGTGTGCGTGATGTTTAGACTGACGGAAGCAATATTAAACCAGTAAACTTTATCCGTTTCACCAAAGAATATTGTAGATGGAGCACTTTGTGTCCACTGAGTTCTATCTGATTTTTCCACTAAACCTAATTAGTTCTTATCAATATTGAAAACTAAATACGTTTTTATATTTGGCGATTAAAATCTCAAAAAAAAAGTTTGATTTAGTATAATTTGTGTCTCATGACAAATGAGATAAAACACACGTGTATTCGTAGATCTCTGAGCTCACTGCTCCTGAACAGAAGTGAATGGACTCTAAAGTGTTAAAACATGAATAGGTGGACCGATGGTGCAGGTCACAGTCCTCTTTTGTCTGTCTGCCCCAGGGCAGCTGCGGCTGTGATCACTGAGTGAGGAATGAATGAAAGCGCCGTGCATGTAACGACAGACTGTGACCACTAGGTGGTGGCCTTGTGTCACATTTTCTTTTCCAGTAAAGAATGCGAACAACCTCCTATTTGATATTTTGCCAGATCTCTTTAAGTAAGCTAGATTAAGATGATTTTACAACATTTTATTACAGCTCTGATATGCTTCTCATACCTGCTTGTCAAAGCCTGATCCCGTCAGAGCTCAGACGCTAAGCAGGTTAGGGCCTGGTTAGTACTTGGATGGGAGACCGCTGGTACACCAGATGCCAAGAGTAGAGATGTCGATTGTCGTTGTGTCCTTGAGCAAGACACTTAACCTACATTGCCTCAGTGTCTGCGTACACTGGGTGAGTGGATACTTGTAAAGCGCTTTGAGTGCCTGAAAAGGTAGAAAAGTGCAATAGACAATTTATGTGATAATATTATTGGCTGTGAACTGTCAGTCTGAGTTTAGGTAAGAATGAATTAAACATCACATTTTCTTACTAGGTTTACTGCCATCAAAGAGCCAGCTGTAACTTTAAGAGTGTAATTAATATGACACACTGCACATAGTAGTATCTGCACTGAATGTTAGTACGTTAAATACGTCAAATACATCATAAGTATGCAAAATGAATCATTTATTAAGCTTTAGATAAATCATTTTCAATATTTCAGTTTTTTTAAAATAAGCTTAAAATGTTCCTTATAAAACCTCGAGGCCGCATGAAATCAAGTAGAAGGCCACAGCCGGCCCCCGAGCCTTGTGTTTCACCTATGCGCGCTAAAGAATTGATAATCATAAAACCTGAATACGTGACTTTTTGTTGCAAATTACCAAATGTCATTCCACAAAAAGTATATTATGGGTTAAATGCAACATTTTGTGTGTCTGTGTACTGTTTAAATCAATTAATAATATTTTATTTCTCATATAACTCAAAGCAATTGGCTGCGATTCTAGTTTGACTGTGCAATTTTTAAGCAGTCCTGCAGGAAGAATTGATTGCATGGGTCGAGGGGATTGTGAAAGCGAGAATTGATTGTTTTTTTTATTTTGTATATAAGTATTTAGACATATTTACATACTAACCAGCCATATTATAAAAGCTGATTATTAGAATTTCCTAACTATAAGCTGCTACATTTTTCACAAGCTTTGAAGTTTGCACACAACGATGCAGTTAAATTATGAATTCTTAAAGACTACTAAAACAAGTGCACAATATATTATGTAGTTTTTTAAATCTAGCTGGAGGCATTTTTGTTCAGATGTGCTCAATAGTGTGAAAATGACAGTAATAATCAGTAAGGATATACTGTATCTAAAGAGTGTGCACATGTTCTGCTGTGTGGAGTGTGTATGTTCCTTCACAGTGGAAGCCTCTCTCACAGTGATTAGTTGTGAAAACACAGAGGAGTTTCTGAAATGGCCTTTGCATGTTCAGCATCACAGACAGCCTGACAATGAGGTGAACATATGTGAGCAGACGAGACCACGATTTATCAAACAGAATACTTCAAAGAGGCTATTGACATGAGGTTACACAAGATACAAAGCTATTAAAGGCACCCCTAATATCCTATTTTTTTACACATTAAAGTAATATTACATTCCAAGCCTTTCTATGTGGAGTTTGCTTGTTCCTCCCTGTGTCTGGGTGACTTTTCTCTCTTTCTCTGTGAAACTGTAGCTTCATATTGATCCTTATTTTGTGCAAATCCATCTTGTAACCATGGAAAAGAGTTCTATAACAGTTAAATATAACATGTAAATAACAGCGTCACAAATCGCACAAAACACGCACCGTGGAAATGTTTAATGTGGTCTTTACAGCTTTTACTTTGACATAAAACAGACACTGACCTGACAAAAGTGTGTGCAGCAGTGTTTTCTCTGATCACACAGGACAGTCGTGAGGCTGACTGAGTTCCCAAAGCCCAGTTTGAGGCGGAGCTAAAGGCATGGAGGCCCCTAAATCTGCCTTTATGGGGGGACAATTTGTGTACTTTTTTTAAATTTTGCCTCATGTCTTTAGTAAAAGCACATCTGTGTGTAAATTTTAATTAAATATAAAATAATTTCGAGAGGGGACTGGAACCCACTATAATTTATATATATCAGGGATGCAATTTGAAATCTCGCCTAGGGCATCAGGAGTCTTGGTCGGAGGTTGAGACGCCAGGTGTTTAGGCAACTCTGTTTTGTTGAGCCGCCTCAGGGCTGCTGCTATCAATGTGTGTGAAGCACATTGGAAGACAGTTGCCTGTGTAAATGTGCTATAAACAAAACATAATCATAATCATCATCAATGTACCCCAGATTCCTTATCAAAGTATCTATATTCATGTGACATACCTTGTACCAGTGATTGTCACTTACTCAGCCTCTATCTGACCCAGTTATTTCTGCACAAATAGCTACAAAAAATATATAAATATACACTAATTTATCAGCGGCTTTAAAGCAACAGAATTTGATTCGTGGTCTGGCTCAAAGAAATAGAGCCTTGTCTGGAATGTTCCGCAGTATTAAACAGTGAATTTCTATAAAAACATGTAAAGCCACTTACTTTCAGCTAGGGTTTTAGTGCAGAGCGATATAGCATAAAATTATAATCAATATAAAAGACAATATTTGAAATAACGTTTTAAATGACGTCATACACACTTAAGAAGTTGTGAAAAGTGCTGGAAATACATTGTGGTGAACAACTTGGAGTCTCAGAAGGCATAAGTAAATGAGCTAAATATGTGGACTTATGTAAAAGTTTTAAAATGAAGGAAGTTGTCTAATAATTAACAGTCTGGCAGCAGAATCCTCAGATTACCTTTTGGCAGTACTCCACTATTATGCAGGGGCTGTTTATTTTGTTTGCTCAGACTTACTGCCAGAGGATGTTTTCATATATTCTTGCATTGTAAAAGAAAAAATACTGAAACTAAATCCTCCTTTTCTTCATGTTTTTTGCTAATTGTTTTCATTGCAGGACTGTTACAATCCTGTAGGATCTCTTATTATTTAATACAACTGCAGGTACAGAGTTGAATCTACAATTTTCCAAGCTTTTATTTGTCAGAAACCCAGGAGGACTTTGTGCAGAATTGTTACTTTGTTATTAAAGCATAGTGACAGTCCTATGTGGGGTACAGTTGCAGGTTTTGGCCAGATGCCTCAGACTTGCTTTTATAAACTTGATTGTAAGTTATGGCACAGAAACTCTTTGATTGCAGAAAAGAGCATGAAAAGATGCAGCTGGTTTTCTGATTCCAAAAAAGCCTTTTCTTACAAAGACGAACCATTATTTTGGTGATTTTTTTGGCAGCAGATTTCTGTAGTGTTTTTAGTTGAAATAAAACAGGAGATCAGATTTCACTACAAACTGCACTTTCACCACCTCAAATTACAGAGCTTTGGTAAACGATGACAAATGCAGACTAAACTTCTGTTCCTTAGACGTCCTGTTCTGTTTTGAAGGACAGTTGCCATGAAAATAGATGTTTGAGTTTCCATTAGCTCTGATCGGGTTCACTGGAGCGGTTCAGTAAGCTTATGTTAACACCGGTTTGTGTTTCTATTGGGTCTTCTGGGTACTGCAGGGTCCCTGTTCATGAGGGTCTGCTGACGTCACTCACTGCGGTTACATGATCAGGGAAATCAGACTAGGCTAGAAAACCGGACTCTACTTGGTTTTCCCCTAAAACCGGTTGGACCAGTTTTGCTCCTGTTTACATGCACAAGAGTAAACCGATTCCCCTGGAGAGACTGGTCCTGCTGTGTCAGATTCACTACTGCGATTGAGGCTGTAATTTGTTGAATTACTTTAACATTGTTAATGTTGTTTATTTTTATTAACTGTTTGTAATACTGTTAGTTAAATGACACACATTTTTTTCTGGAACATGTAGGACTGTTTAAAACATTTAGAACAGTGTTAAACATGGAGTTAAATGTGAGATTGTGTGAGTCCCTTTGTGCAAGGCACTTTATAGTTCTTAAATTCTTAATTTATTGTTGGAATGTGCAGTGGACAGGGGTTGTGAGCTGCTCAGTTGCATTTGTCCAGCTGCAGACCGATTGTCTGTTTACATGAGTCTGAAATCAGACTACAATTGGTCGGGACCACGTGCGCCAACTGGTTTTCCGAAAACCGGTTTACAGCTCCTTAACAGGTCTGCCGGGTTTACATGAGCTTTGGAAAACCAGTTTAAATCGGACTAGGCTAGTTATCCAGTTTTCCTGGCCTCCATGTAAACGCCCTGACTCACACATAACAGCTTTTCTTTGGTTCGAGACCTGTGTGAATCTGCTACAAACTGTTACAGTCAGGGCATTTACATGGAGGCCAGGAAAACCAGATAACTAGCCTAGTCCGATTTAAACCAGTTTTCCAAAGTGCATGTAAACCCGGGCAGACCTATTGAGGAGCTGTAAACCGGTTTTCGGAAAACAAGTTGGTGCACGTGGTCCCGACCGATTGTAGTCTGATTTCAGACTCATGTAAACAGACAATCGGTCTACAGCTGGACAACTGCAACGGAGCAGCTCACAAGCCCTGACCACTCCACATTCCAACTGTAAAGTTAACATTTTCGCAACACAAAAGTGCCCTACTCAAAGTGGCACACAGAGTCACATATTTAAGCACAGGCTTAACACGGTCCTAGATGTTTAACACTGTTCTAAATGTTTAAAATCATTCTACATGTTCCAGAAAGTGTGTCATTTTACAGACAACATTACAAACAGTTATTAATAATAAACAATATTTATAACTGTGCATATTCTTAAAAGTCTTAGTCTGGAGAGATGAGATTGGCCAAGATGGGAATATTTAATGCATTCTGAATGACATTGCACATTATTATTAGAGTTTCTTTTCACGGTTTTTGTGTCACATGTCCCTTCACACAGCACATACTGTATATTTGTTAGTGCTAAAACTGTAATGAAAAACTTTCTTTTTTCTTGTAATAAGACAGTTGTAATAAGCTGAGTGCTCATTTACCTGACAGTTTCGGCAGCAGGACTTCCGCCTTCGTCAGAGGTAACGTCTGGTGTTGTCGTGACATGTCTCTTATAGAATATTCACGGGAAAACCTTAAATCCGCAATATCCAACCACTGCAAAAGAGAAAACCCCATTATGGACTGGGACAACGCAAAAATAATTGACACAGAAGAACACAAATATGTGAAATCTTTAAATAGCCGCATTGGCCTTGAGTCGCAGGTTGTTACACCCCTTCCCGAACCATAAGAAAGATGAAAACTGAGCACAATGCAAGCCTGAATTGCTCTAAAATGTGTTATTTAAAATTACTAATAAACAGAGTTGCCAAGTTTCCTTTTTATAGCAACTTATTGTTCTAATTTTTTATGCTCTTTTAGCATATTTTTATGTTTTATAGTTAGTTTTACTACATATGTCAAAATCACTAAATATTCTGCAGTGAATTAAGAGGAATTCATTATTTTAAGAACTTTCTGTAGGCCTGAAGCTGCTGGCTTTTCATTCAAAAGCTTTCTCACTCTGCTTTTTAAAAATCTGGCAACACTGAGTACAAATAAAACTCTTTCACTCTCTGTGTTGACATTGCATATTTGGCGTGTGTCCAATTTCCCCTAAAAACATGTACAAGAGGCTCCAACTTTCTCCCTCTCCAGGACTTCATCTAAAAGACAAAAAAGTAAGTAGATACAAGTATATAAAACATCAATCTTATTGGTTATAGGGATTCAACTAACTAGAACCAGACAAAACGTAGCTTAATTACAAAATACGTACATAGAAAACGCCTGGCTTATTTTTACTTCACTGCAGGAGAGGTTTTGCAGTTTTCTGTTTCAGTTGGCACCACACTGCATTCCATCCTGATGGCTTTTCTCACTGGCAGCATGTATTGATTGAGCGTGCACTAAATGATGTCTCTCTCTCTCTCTTTCTCTCCTTGGCCAGCTTAAACGCTTCCTCTTTGAAAAACACAGACTGGATTCCTCCTTTACAGCTCAGCAGCCAGATCCACGGTGGATTTTGGACCTGCTTTTTCGCGTGGAGGGGGTGTTAGTGGTGTAGTAAATGGGTGGGTTCGAGGCAGACAGGTCACTCCCACTCACTCCGCGCGTCTTCTGTGAGGACACTTCACTCACTACACACAGAGAGGACCGGTGCTCTTAGTTGGTGACAGAAGTTCTCAAGGGATGTAACTTGATTGTTTTGTTTTGTGGACTAATTATTTTTGAGAGACTGCTTTTAAGATTTTTGAGAGAGAGCCTGGAATTTACATGTGTTGGACCCAAAGGAGAAAAAATGAAATCCTTTCGCAGTTTTTCCTCCAGATCTCCTTCGTAATGTTGCTGTTTGTAGCTGTGTAACGCCTTCGTCATGTTTTCTACTCGGATAAAAGTGGACCATAGTGATGCGCGGGTCGACCCGTAACCCGCGGGACCCGCGGTCAGCCCGCGGGTTCGGGCGGGTCGGATAGCACAATTTAAAGAAGTGGGTCGGGTTCGGGTGGGTCGGGTCTAAACCCATGTTCAAACGCTCGTATCATGCTTTGGCTTCAAGTGACGTGAACGTCAGTCCAATAAGCCTCATGTCAAGCACGTTAATTCTGTTTAACATAAGACACAACTTATGCGTTGTGAGCTTAGTTTATTTAGGTTACAACTGGCTATAAAACAGAAAGAAAGATGGACAAGAGTTCAACTAGGGCCTACAAGTAGAACGTCGTTCTGTGGAGACGGGGCAGCCACGTTCGACTCCGTCATAAAGACATAACTAGACAATGCTCCAGCCTGAACTTCATCATTGTAAACTAAACAGAAAGAATCAAATCCTCACTTGGAGAAACGTCCAGACTCCAGAGCATGTTGACTTTTAAATAACCCTCGCAAACAAGCTTTTTACTCACCGTGAATGTCTGACGAAGAAGTCTGACGAGGTCCACTGTCCAGGTGAAGCTTAAAATACATCTGTCTGACGGAGATTAATCCAGTTGTTTGTATCCACATCACAGGGCTTTGCAGATCCACGGTAAAAGTCTGCGGTTCTGTTTCTTTCTGCTTAAAATTCCGACGCATTGTTTAAATCCACGAGTAAATCCAGTCTGCATTTGCGTTCTGCGAGCAGCGGCCAAAAACATGCTCAGTAAACAGCCGCTGAAGTCCGTAGATGCCGCTTCCTGCTGCTGACATAATCGTATCGTTTTGAGCGCTACGAAAACAACTTTCTATGCAAAAATAAGTCCATGAAAGTCGTCCATTCCGCTGCTGAACTGTAAACAACCCAGCCTCTCACAAAGATTGTGTGTGACGAGAAGAGGAGCTACTCTGTACAGATAAAAGTGTATGTGCTCATTTCAGACAAACGTACCCCGCGGAGGCCGCAGCTCGCAAAAAAACAACGTTTTATACAGTTTTAATTTTTGCGGGTTCGGGTTGGGTCGGGTCCTGAAATTTAAGCACATTTTTTGGGTCGGGTTGGGTCGGGCTGAATTTTAAATCGGGTCGGGCGGGGCGGGTCCCAAAAAAAGCTGACCCGCGCATCACTAGTGGACCATGAAGTTATGGCATAGCCTGACCACGTGTCTTTGGATGCTGCTTCTGCTGAGCCCTGCACACACCGCCTCTCCGGTCGGACCGAGTGGAGCGCGCACGGTGGAGGAGGAGAAGGTGGAGGAGAGCCCTTTGGAGAGGCCCCCGGTGCGCGACCGTCTGGCAGGCTCATCCCCGAGCATCAGCTCCAGTCTGTCGGGCAAATCCACCGGGAGACGTCGTCGGTCAACGGAAGTGCAGGAAGAAAAGCTGCAGGTTGGAGAAATGTGTAAGCATCACTTACATCTCAACACAGAATGTACAACATCGTTTCTGTTGTGGAATCAATTAGGCCTAATTAGGATTCTTGCTTTTTGGGTGTAAAAATACAAAATGTATGTTTTTCCATACATTTTTGAACCAGAATTAAACTAGTTACCAGTTACCGGTGTGAACTTGAAAATCCTGTCCTGGATCCAAGTGTTACTTGAACACAATGGGACTCAACTTGAGGTAAGGAATTGCTGGGCTGCTCGATTATAATGAAAATAATAAACACAATAATTTAAATCAGGATTTAACGATTATTTGTTTAGAGTAACTGTAGCGTGTGATAAAATTAAATATGTGACAGGTCTCACAGAAATATTGTAAATAAAACATATTTCACAACAGAAATAAAGAGCACAGGTTTATAAGTTACGGTCAATAATTATGATTACTCGATTACACAATTTTTATAATCAATTACAGCAAGAATCATAATTGAAAATCAAATTCAATTAATTGCACAGCCCTCTGAGACTTGGCTTGAACTTGTAGTTCTGTGAAAACTTTTCAAATAACTCTCAAAAAAGTAATTTTACCGAAACAAACAAATGTCCTTCTCACTTCATTTGTGTTTTGGACTTTTTTAAAGTATGACAGCTTTTAAAATGTATTGGCACTGCAAAAAAACTGACTTGACTTGAACTTGAATCCTTTTGACTATGGACTTGACTTAGATGTGCCTCACTTTGGCTTTGAACCTGACATTGACTTTGGACCTGACTTTGACTTGCCTCTCTATGAAATGAGAGCTGGACTATTTTTTTTTTATGTTGTAGAATGTAATTATGTCGCAAAGTCAGATGATGGGCAAGAGCCATTGTTTCCTGTTAATAACACACTGTACTTTGCCAAGACATATCTAAAAAGTAGCTTCACAAATGATTTGATTTGTTTCTTTCTATTAGTGACTAGACCAATTCACCCTTTGTATCTCATCAAAAATGCATTGATTTCAGCTGCTAAACATCTGTATATTATACTTTATTGGCCTGTAGATTGTAGAGTATGTAGTCATCAAAAGGTAAAAGTAGATTTTGTTCATATTTAGACTTGTCTGCAATGTTTACACTGCGAGTGAGAGCAAAATATTTAACTGTGAAAGCAAATCTAATCGCAAACATTTTGTCAACATTGTCAGTGTTGGGGTCTGTCTCACATCTTCTGAAAGAATGTTCCATTTTAACTGCACATATTGAAAACATTGAAAGCCTTCAGACTAGGGATGTCACAATAACAAAAAAAAGACAAGTATGTTGTATTTTATATTATGGATTAGTCTTGTCTTTTAAACCTGCTCCTGAGAATCTTTGTCATTTTATGAACAAACTTTAAAAGTATAATAATGTAACATGTGACAGTCATGTTTGTTAGTCAAGAATTAAGTTAGAGGTCTATCCACTAGCTGCAAAGGAAATTACATTGGGGAAATAATCAAACAGATCTTGCCTGATATGCTAAAGCTCTAACCATCTAAACCATCTGGGCTCCACCAGGCGATAGGTTTGCAGTCAGAATCAGTGGTTTAACGGCCCAATCATACTGCAGCAGGGCGAGTTGAGGGGGCTGTTAGCAAAGACGACAGCAAGTAGCACCTGAATCAAAATAAAGACGGCAGCTCCTGTGGATGTGTGTGTTTCTGCTGCGACTGTTTTTGGTTTTGCAGAAAAACATTTCCTTTTTGAAAGAAGAGCAGAGAGATGTTTATGTGTGACATTTATTGTTCTATCCCACGCGCACATTGGATATTTGATTATAATTTGTTGCTGTGATTGGTTAAGCACAAACTAACAAGTCAACCAATCTGCTCAAAGTATTTCATTAAACGTTCCACCTAACAGCGGACTCACACCAGAAGCGACTCAGGCGACTTGAAAGAGCATTTTCCATTCATTTCCTCTGCAGGCTGGCGCAAAGAGGTGACATGAGGAAGTGACAAGACGAGCGGAGCGGTCCAGGCGACCAGAGCGCGGCAAAGTTGAGATGAAGTCAACTTTATGCAAATTCAGAGTGACATTGACCAGGCGACAGCTACTCAGTGAACACCTTTTACAGACACAAACAAAGCATTGGTCAAAGCGTTCCTCTGAAAACTTCCCCTAGAGAGCTGGAGACATGCTGCATTCATGTGCCCGGGAAACTCGGGAGTATCTACGTAACGATCGGACCTCCCAAAATCAGAGCGTTCATGACAGCAGCTTGTGGAACACACGTGGAACAGTGACACTAACAAACAATTTGCATCACTTCATCTTGATTTTCTTTGCAGATTGGTGAAAAAGTCATGTGAAAACTCTTATTGTTGTAACTCATGAACTTACTGAGGAGCTGTATCTTTTCTTGTTGGTAAAAGGTTGATAAATAAATGATTTCGGACATTACCTGTAAAGGTGCATTGATGTAAACTCATTTAGTCTGCGTTAAGGTTTTAAATGTGTTTTACTGATGAAGCAGAACTCTTAGTGTGATATAAAACTAAATCCCTGTCATTTTGAGTCAGTGCTCTGCTCCAATCTCATTTCGTCCTACCGTGGGTCCTGCCCAGGCTCTTGTGATGTAAACTCAGGAACTTGGCCGCCAACACTTCCGCACGAGTTTCCGAGCTGAAATTCTTCTATCTTTTCTGGTGTGAGTCCGCTGTTATCCGGAACACTATCCATTTGGAACCTCCCAGCGGGGCCAGAAGACCCCAGAGATCTATGACATCTCAAATCTCGCGAATTCTGAAGTTTCTGAGGTTTAGAGCTTAAAGAATAGCATCTCAGACCGAACTGTGCTGTGTTTTTAATGAGGAAGCCATGTTTTAACAAATAAAAAGAATCATTTGTTCAAACATGGCTTTTGCTTTTGCATATTCCAAAAACATAATATGCAAAAGCAAAAGTTTTCAAGAGCACGCAACAATTCATTATACATTATACTTGCCCTTTAACTTGTCAGATGCACTTCATCCTAATCATCCTTACATCTCTATTTCAGACATCATGAAAGAATTGCTGATGGAGGACTACGCAGATCTAGTGGACCTCATCAAAGTCACCGTTGGTCAAATAGATCCTTCCTCCTCCTCTGGGCCCTCTCCTTCTGACACAAGCTCCAGGACTAGACACAGAAGAGCCAAGAAGAAGAAGAGAGGCCCATCGACGCAGCCGAGGCGAGGGGTCCCGGAGAAGCGTGTCAGAGGAGGGAGGAGTAGGAACCAGGGATGTGTGCTGAAACAGGTCCAGCTCAACGTAACAGACCTGGCTTTGGGATATCGTTCTGGCGAAGAGATGATCTTCAGGTACTGCGCGGGGCCGTGTAGGAAGTCTGAAACCAACTACGACAAAATCCTCTCCAATCTGATCCAAAGTAAGAAGCTGCCCCCCAAAGACCGCCCCGCCCAGGCCTGCTGCCGGCCAGTGGCGTTTGACGATGATCTGTCGTTTTTGGATGATAACTTGGTGTACCACACAATGAGGAAGCACTCTGCCAGGAAATGCGCCTGTGTGTGACCAGACAAACAGGATTGGAACAAAATAATAATGAGTTAAATGACGTTAAATTCTTAATGTTTGAAGCTAAAGAAAATGTTATTGTGTGTACTGGATAAATGTTTTTAATACTTTAAAACATTTTACCATTTATCTAAGTAGCTTCTTTAGTTTTGACAGGGTTTTGGTAAAAGGAAGTAAAATGAACACATAGTTATTTTAAACTGGGGCTGCAACAAGTGAATCGATTATTCCAATAATCTTCTATTTATTAATTAAATAATCATTACAGGTGCATTGTGTAACTATCTGCAGGTGAAAAGTCGACTACACAAGTCAATAGAAGGAGAAAGTTGAAATCATACTTTTGAACATCCTCAATGTTTTATGCTGTAATATGGAAAAAAATACAGCTAAAGGAAGAGCTTTTAATAGAAACATACAAACAGGCCCAAGGCCAAATAATAGTCAGATTTTTTCAAATGTTTTGTGAATAAAAAAAAATTTGATTTAAAAAATGCTATTGAGCACGCAAAAATTAAATTGAAGCAGTGTTCCAGGGCATTTTTTCAAGTTAGAGGTGGGAAATATGTCAGTTATGAGTTGCCTAGAACGTGCCACGTCAGAGCTGAAGAATCTGTTTGGATGAGTGGTAAATATCATCTTAAATACTTCACATTGAGAGAACAAAGTTTTCTTTTGCAGTGGGACCTGCCTGTACGACTGAGGGACTACACAACCACAATATTTATCTTGATTTTGATCCGTTTTGACAAGTCTAGATTTACTTCATTTGCAAGATTTGTGTCTGGTTTCAAAATATTTTTGCACTCTTTGTGCAAATATGTTTCTGATTGTTCAGATATGGCACCGCTTTGTGTACATCACAGTAGAAAAAATATTGTCTTAATGGAACCGTATGTAAGATGCACAACTAGTGTTTTTAAAAGCTGTTACAATCACAGATGAACTTGTGATGCCAGCGAGTGAAAAGATCCATATATTGAAGATTAAATGCCACTGTCTAACCAATAAGGGACAAGGTTTACTGTGAACTTTGGGTAGTTACATTCTCAGACACATGACTGCTGGTCATGGCTCACTCCCAAGAATAATATTTCCACAAAATGTGGGTGGAGTCCGGTGAGAACTGTGTGGAAACAAATGCATAAGCCTATCACAGACAGCTGTGTCTGTGTCATGTTTCTGACTCATGGTTCGAAATCAGCTTCCGGCTTTAAGAAAACAGACTGGCAACACAAAGGAAAGCCATGTGAGGCTCATTCTCAACGTCTTGAGAACCAAAACACCAATTGTAAACATCATATGAGCCTCATATCCATTGCTTTATTTAATTAAGAATAACTCAGATTTGACTTTCAGTAAAAATCAGATTACATTTGAACATGTTTTACTTGTATCTGTGACACATAGAAGTCATGTTCATAAAATCTGAAGTCAAAATCTTACATATGGTTCCTTTAACTACTTTGAAACAAGTCCAAAAATAGTTTTAAAACTTAAGTAAAAAAAAAATATTGTAAGGTGGCTTAAAAATAGAAACAGCTCCAAAAGCTGACTTCCTGTTCAAAATTACAAAAACTGACAAATCCTGCCTCTTTTATTTATAAAATGTAAGAGTTTCCTGTTGCAAAATGTCTATATGACAATTTTGTTGTCGTATAGACTTGTTTTACTCAGTATCTTTTGAGTAATCGCATTAAACACAAAACATTTTTTTAACACTTGAGGCATCAACTGAAGGACAATACAAGATTACTCAAACATGCTTGAATCAATCCAAATACAATATTCTTAACTAATAAAAGAAAATGTCCACTTTTTTCGTTTAAATTCCCCTTTAAGTAGTAATCCTTCGACTGAGTTTGATCCACAGCATTACTGTTTTATTTGGTTAAGTCGTTGTTTAGACCTGTCTAGAGTCCGGCTAGGCCTGGTTTACGTCTAGCGGTACGTGAAAAGTCAAACATTTTCTAAGGCTGTATTTTGTGTGAAGACTTTGAGAGACATTGATTTGGAGCTACGATGCAATTCCAAGCGTCAAGGACATATTCTGGATTCATTTTAAACTGGTGGATGTATCGCGTGTTGCGGACTCGACCTCGGGGAGTGTAAATGTAAACACATGAAAGTCTGAAGTGATCTGCTGCTCTTCTGGTCCTGTTCCCACGGCGACGTCTCTAATGATTTCAGTGTGATTGGAGCTGACACAGACAAACACATCAGACTGTAACTCCGAGCAGACTTGTACATGTAAATACTCGACACAACTGTATTTATGACATGTGGATATGTTTATTAACTTATTAGTAGTATTTATTTTGTTTTTACAAGAATAAATGTTATTTATTAACATTGCTGACGTTGATTACTGTTAGATAAATATTAATTGCCTACATTTACAGAACTTCAAAGTTCCGACCTATTTTCCTTAAAATGCCTGTCTAATATTTTCTTAATTTTAAACTGAACTTGTATCTGAACCCTTTGCAGCGAAACTTAATGGCATTGAGTGAAAACAAATGTTTATCTTTCATCATTATATGAACCTAAGCGATTATTATATGGACCTAGGAGATAACTGGGTTGGGGTTAGGATAGATAGTCTGATTCACGGCATTGGCAAATGTACAGTTCCCATACTCACTCCTGACCTGTTATAAAAAGTGTAAGGGATTTCTAAAAAGAAAGTCTAATTTTCGTCATCTTTTATATTTCCAGAAGATTTCATCAGATGGTGAACAAAATGAATTGAGTAAGAAAAAAAAAACATCATAATGACAAAATTACATGAGGCATTTTACCATACCATTTTTTGTGACAAATGGAGTAAGACAAGGTGCCTGTGCTGCTTCAATGTGTATATGGATAAATGGTCTATTTATATAGTGCTTTTCCACCTTTCTAGGCACTCAAAGCACTTTACAGTCTAGTATCCACTGTGGGTTAAGTGTTTTGCCCAAGGACACAACGGCAATCTACTCCTGTCGTCCCACTGTGGCACCTGATGTTCCAGCGGTCTCCCATCCAAGTACTAACCAGGCCCTAACTTGCTTAGCTTCTGAGATCTGATGGGATCAGGCTTGACAACAGGTATGGCCATGGCATATTTGTCTCAGAGAGCAAGACTTTGTAAAACAAGCTGCATGATGGGTGAGATGCTTTTGAATGATCTACTTTATGCTGATGACTTGGTTGTTATGTCTTATACTGCAGGTCTACAGCAGCTGTTGAGGACAGTAATATGACATTAAATCTATGAAGACTGTTGTAATGGTGAGGACTAAGGAGTATTAAGTCTGTGTGTTGCATGTTTTATTTGTCTGGAGAGGAGCCAGCTGTGTTGTAAAAGTTAAATATCTAGGCTACATTATCAGAAGAGACTTCTGTGACGATGACATCCAAACACCGGCACAGAAATGTCTACATGCACAAAAAAAGTCAAAAACATGTTGTTAAAAGCTTACTGTACTCCGCTTTACACTTAAGGTGCAAATGCAGAAAGCTGCATAAATGATGCACTTTGCATTTTATTGTCCAAGATGGAAAGTGACAGCCTGTTATTTGTGCAAAATAACTCTGAACGCAGTATTCAGAACTTTGTATTTGCATTTGTGAAGCGCCTCGAAGTCTCACAAAATGAAATTCTTAATGTTTTCAGAATGCCAGAGCGGAGTACTAACAGATTAACTCTGAGTCTGGAGCTCTGTATATATGGACTCTAAATTATAATAATGTATTATATATTTTTATTTTTTACCTTGAGTCTGAAATAGAGTTTGCTTGATTATCTTCATCAGAACTATTCAGATTTTTTTAACATTGACACATACGTGAAGCATGTATAGTGTAATTGCAATAAGCCTCGGAATATCATCGAAGCTGGTTTTGGCAAATGAAAAACACTCAGAACAGAGTCTGTTTTATTTGTGTTGTTTTTTCCCATAAAGACTTCAAACCATGTGTGTTTAAAAATGTGTTATGATCTGCTTATTTTTCTGATGACAGAGCTTTTTAACCCTTAAGCAGTCACACTACTATGTCTGGTCTCTGAACAGACGCTGAGTGTGTCTGGGACCAGGATCATAGGAAATCATTTCTGTGGCAAGTTTGGTGCTGATCCCAGGGCAGCTCTTTGTTCCCACAGACTGTTCCCATGCTTCATCAATATGGTTTCTTTTAAGTACGACACAGTGGGACAAGGTGGTATGATTAGAACTCTGGCATTTATGGGTTCGAATCCTGCGTCAAATGAAATTAACATCTCCTGATCGCTCTGTGTGGAGTTTGAGTTCTGCTTCCTCCCACCTCTAAAATCATAATAAATTAAATAAACCATTTCAAGGTATAAAGTCCAAAGTAACAGGCTGCAGTCACTTGTGATCTTAAACAGGAACAAGGGGTGTTTTTCAAATACAGAAGACCAAAAAAAAGTATATTTGCTTAAAAATATACAAATTAAATGTTTTCATATCACAACACAGTCTCCGAAGAAAACGTAGATATACAACGTATTGTCGTATGTCTTTGTTATCAATGTAAAAAAAACTAAAGAATTTTTTGGGGGTTTAACAAGTAAGTTTAAGCTTCAAGTTGTTAAAATGGCTAAGTTTAGGCCTGGGGCTTAGGGTAGGTTAAGATTTGCGTGTCAGAATTCTATATCACTGACTCCCCAATTGTAGATGTGTTGTGATTTGAATATCTCTCAGTCTAAAATGAATAAATATTCACAAGATCAGACAGTGAACAGTGAGCTGTTGTGAATGTCCCAGAATACATGTTAAAGATTTTACAAATCAGAAAACCAGTGTATTTATAGAGCTGACACAGCTGACACAGTTTCCTATGTGCTTAAGGCATCATTTAACAAAATTGGCCCAAATTTACATGTGGTTGCTAGGCACAGCTAACCTGGCTCACGCCAGATGGATCTGTGTTGAACTACGATTTGAGTTCTTCCACAGTGTCCAAACCACCGCTCCCAAACCAATCAGCTGCTGGAAGGCCAGATGGTTTACCTCGTGTTTGTGAATTCACAAAAATATAAGATAGATAAACCATCTGGCTGGCCAAGTTATACAACAAAATGTTAAAAACGATATTAAGCACATTTTCACACCCTTTTTTTTCCACATCTTTTTCACACCTTCAATATGTTATGAAGAGTCAAAACATATAATAACAACATATTTTGGTTGAAGCCTTTGTGGTGACATTTTCTTTAACAGGTAAATTTTAACCTACCCAAGCTGGCCCCCAGCCCTGAACTTACTAATTTTAGTGACTCAATATCTTTCACTTACCCAGGGATCGGCATCCATATCTAATCCCAGTATCGGATCTGTGCATCCCTAATATCTACATTTTCTCTGAGTCTGGGCTGTGCTTGCAACCACATTGCAAAACGCATGAAATTGCATCGTACGTTTTTGACATATTGTATGTATATTTGCTGGACAATTATGAATCTTATCAAAGCAGCCAAGTTTAGTAAAAAAAATCAAAATATTAAGCTTAAAGATAGTCATTTCACTGTGTTTTAATAAAAATGTAGTCTAACCTGTCATACGCCCATGAAGAAGCATGAAAGCGGCGTGTGGTAGTGTAGGCTACGTATGACTGCCCGGTGCACACTGCTCCTGACAGCCGACCTGAACGATGGCTTACACACATAGCACAGCCTCCTCTGGGGACAATAAACATGTGGTCATTGAACAGAATTATAGACTCATGTTTCTTTCACAAAAACACTCCATCACTTTGTTAGACCACCAGATCCGACCAGCACCACCTGCGTTTCTGTGTTTTATATTCTCCAGCCTGAGCATTGTTACCAGTGAAAAGAATGAAATGAGCTTAGATCTTGTGACTTAAAGGACACTGACACTGTATATTCAAAGCTTCAAACGGGTCTTTGTGCAAGCTGAGGTTAAAGAAAACTGAAATCATTGAATAAACTCTGCTCAAATAACAGAAGGACAGAATACAGTATGGATATCAAGCGAGGCCCCAGTGAATAAAGGAAAAAATATGAGACACAAAGATGAACAGAAGAATGAAAAAGCCTTGAAAGCAAACTGGTTGTACAACTTAATACTGAATAAGTATGTTTTATTACATTGAAAAAAAAAATAATAGTTCACACGTTTTGTCATAAATAAATAATAATAATGATTAGAGATTGGTTGCATGGTAACCTGAAGTAACTACCCATAGACATGTTGTATAAAGGTGTTTTTTGGTTTCCCCTGGCAGCGCACGGGTAACCACGTGTGTCTGTTATGGATGATGGCTGGTGCTTTGTTTTTCTCTGTTTTCAAGCAGTTATTCATTTTCTTGTTCCCGCATCAGCCCTGGGCTCCACATTTGGTGCCATTTGACCAGCTCACGCTGTCTTGGTTCATGCTGACCCCTACACTTGCTCTCTCCACTCCAAAAACATGCAATTCACCCTAATGAATGAATTAAACTATTTCAAGGTGTTCCCCGCCTAAGGCTCAAAGTAAATGGGACAGTCACTTAGCGCTCTGGCCTCATAGCAAGAAGGTCCTGGGTCCGACTCTCGGGCTGCCCGAGGCCTTTCTATGTGAAGTTTATATGTTCTTCCCATGTCTGCGTAGGTTTCCTCCGGGTACTCCGGTTTCTCAACTAAAAACATGTTCATTAATGGCTTCCCTCTTCCCTCCCAGGACTACAGATGGAAATTAGCTGTAAAAAGCTAGAATCTGGTACAAGCATCTCTGCCTTTGTGCTTAATGTAATTGTACATTGTCCTTAATAAACATGACCTTCACCTGTGATCTCAAACAGGAACAAGGGAACAATTTCATAAGAATATACTAATTGAATATTTTCATAGCGTCAGATATGAAAACATTTTGGAAGTCTTGTTCAACTCTAACACACAGCGACAATGCCTGTTGGGATTTTAACCTTTGAGCCTTTTCAACTCTACTGGCCGCACTTCCACCAACACCTGCTAGCATCTGTGTATACCATTGATTCTTACAAAACGCAGCCTTGGGACTACATTCCTCCACTGGATTCACCCACTTCAGCACGAGCCCGGCCTTGTGCATTTTGGGTTGATCTGCCCGGTCTTGGTCCGGCTGCCCACACACTGATCAACCACAGTTGGTCCAGTTTTGTTGTGCTTCACACATGAGGTATTTTGTTTAGTCTTCACTCATTTCTCTACACTTCTCTTCTGTATTTTGACAATGTAAAAAGATATAAAATTTTTTTTTACTTCATTTAGTCTATAGATTTTTATGCCTTGTTTGTACACGGTGGCAGAGCGAATCGCGCTCTTGCCTCACAGCAAGACAATTGTGGGTTTGTCTGCCACACGACCCAGGCTTTTCTGTGAGAAGTTTCTGAGTGGTTTCTTTCGGTTTCCGCACCAGCCAATAACATGTAGATTAGGAAAACCTGGTGGTGGTCAGAGGTTGAGGCACCAGGTGTTTAGGCAAATCACTTCTGCTGAACTGCCCCAGGGCTGCTGCTATCACTGAGTGAGGAGAAGAGGTTGCTGTAAATGATCTCAATGTGAGGCACTACTACGTTTTTCTCAATAGGTTCTTCAGAAGAGAAATCACAACAAGTCATAAATATTTAAAACAGATGTTTTGCAGCTAAATATTATCTAGATATATTTTTGAATCTAGTCATTGTATACCAAAATGAACATTTGTGAAATAACCCTATAGATTTAAAGACTTTTCATTGCAAAGTACAATGTTAATCCTTCTTGCCCACCATCTGGACAACATCACTTTTCTGGAACATGGAAGTGACCGATTACAAAATGGCAGCTGCAACAATCACAGAAACAGAGCCCGCACTCTCTCAATCATTATTATTATAACTCAAAGATGTTGAATAGTGTCCAGTTCAGACATGAGTCAGCTTGGCCTACAGAAACTACACAGACCTGTCCAAGTTTGACAGCAGACATCTTCATCGAGATATTTCTGCCAGTTGAATGTTTTGTGTTGGATAGAAGTTTGCATGCTTCAGAAGTGGACTGAACGAATCCCAGTGGTGAGATATCTGAATAGAGATTAGAATAAGTGGCCAGTTCACTGCTTTCAATGAATAACAACTTTCTACAAGACCTAAATTAGTTTTCTAAAGGGTCAATTAAAAGAATAATATAACATGCTGAGAGTCTTGTAAAGTTGATCCAGTCAGTTGAGCTTGTATCTGATCCCAAACTTGTTGATGAAATATGGATAAGTGGTTGGTTTGGAGAAAGCCACTGGAGTCTGCGTGTGCCAGCCGATCCTTCATTAGTCACATGAGAAGTGTACTCTTTTGTCCGCAGTGTCAGAAGAGCTTGTAATGACGGCTCAGGTTCTGCACAGGTGAGTGGGGCAGCTGCTGGAGGTCTGCAGGCTCAATGTTTGTATAATTCACAGTTTTAAAAAATACTGGCAACCTCTATCCAGTTGTTTCCGCTCTATCCAGAGGTGGGTCACGGAGGCAGTCATTCTCTGACTTGTCTTTTCACAAACTTTCACTAGGTCTTCTCATGGCTCTCCGGGGGCGTTCAGGGCTTGTGAGGTATAGTCTCAAAATCTTTGAACGAGTCAATGCACTTTTGCTTCTGTAGTTTTTCGCTGAAGTTCTTCTGACACAGCCTGATGTGCAAACCAGAGAGGTGTTTATGAAAGAAGTCCACAGCTCCTCCCCTTGACACTGGGGAGCACGGTCTTGGACAGGCCTGTGGATTTACACCCCGGAGCAGGAAAACACAGCACAGGAAACAGACAGATGTGTTAAGGACTGAGTGCTACAGCAGCTACATTTGTATAAGGAAGTAAGTTTTGGAACAATGGTTCTTCTCTGATCAAAAATACATTCACACTGAATGCAACTTTGAAGATTGATATTAAGCGTTGACTTACATGTCCCTTAACTAAGTATCTACACTCCTGAGCAAAATATAACAACAGTCACTGTACATCCAGGAGGATGCACTGTTAAATTCTGAAAACGCCTCATTTTTGAGAGATCAACATCTGCAGTCACAATTCCAGACTACCTCAAAGCTGTGTCCTAAAACATTTAAGCGTGTCCTTTATTGTGGCCACTGACCAGCTGGAACACATCTCACTAAAACACATTTAAGCACATTTGTGAGTAAATTTTGAGAGAACCAGCTCTTTAATGTTTTAGAAAAACTTATATCTTTAATTCATCTTATAGAAAATGTGTAGCCTCAATGTTACAAAAAATTAGAGGAAAGTGTTTTCACTTTTTGAACAATAACTCAGCTTTCTTTACTGAATTATAATAGCGAATTCCGTATTTTAGTCCTTTTACTTACTTTCTATACACAATACATTCTGTGGGAAACTGCTTTGGTCAAAGAGACAGTAATAAAATACTCACAGTAATATTTTATAATATAGCACTATGTCATGCTGACCATTATCTTTGTCAAAGCTGAATCCCACCAGATTCAGAAGCTAAGCAGGCCACTGCCTAGTTAGTACATAGATGGGAGACCACTGGTGCACCTGATGCCACAGTTTGATGGGCAGAGCAAATTGTATTTGTACATGTCCTTGGGCAAGGCACTTGTCAAAAAATGTTGTGGTAAAAAAGTTAGATTTTTGCATAGGTAGCGATTGTTAGCTTTTCCAGCTACGGCAAAAAAAAAAAAAAAAAAAAAAAACACATTTAAACTGATTGTGATGAATAATTGGACATGGGAAACATGGGAACTACTGTAATACAAAAACAAATAGTTGACTTTGTTTACATTTTAAAGCTCCAAATTGAATACAATGCCATTAAATAGATGCTTTCATCTCTTTCTCTCCTTCACCTCTGAACTTTTGAAAGTATGCACACTGATGCATCCACTATGTATGCTATGTACATTTTGCTTCATCCATAAGGTTTATTAGCCCGCGGGGAGCAGCTGGAACGTGTTAGCATGTGGGAAGAAAAGGTTCGACTCCTCTTGATATTCTTCATGTCCGCATTGCTAAACGACGCGTGCATTAAGACTGCACATGAAGTTGTTTAGAGCAGCTGCCATCTTTGGGGATTGAACCGTCATTTTCCTAGAAACAGCGTGTGCATAGCATAAACATTTGACTGTAACATGAAATCTCTGCACTCAAAAACATAGGTTAAAAAAATCATTCGGATTATGATTGGTGGAGCTTTTTTTACTTTGGCTACTTATCAGGCCAACTGAGCAGATTTTTTGCTTTTTTTATTTTTAACATCTTGTGAAATTAAGCAACTAAGTAACCCATGTCATACAGTGAGTGCGAGTTCAATGCAGGTTGGGAACTCCTGTAAGACTTCGGGCCCAGACACACTGCAAGAGATAAAAATGGTGTGCGTGAAGTAGTGAAACCACAATCGTGCATCCACGAGATCACAACGCCAAGTTCAGCAGAAAATGTGTGCGTGTCACTGACCCTGTGTTTTTCTTTGGGAAAACTGTTCAGAAAGTTTACTATTTTACAGCTAAAAGTTAGATGCCCCACGTTTAAAAGCCACATGTGACTAATTCTAATAGTAAAGTAAATAAACATGCAAAATATATTTTTAGTAGCCACGTGTAAGTGTTGCACTGGTGCAGATGTCCTCCTTAATACTGTAGCACTCGTTGGTTGGGATTGGGTCAGAGGCTTTGGGGAATAACAGGGCTGGCATCACCTGACTGTGATGTGTCTCCAGAGTTCTGCTGGACCTGACTGTGACGTGTCTCCAGAGTTTACCTGGACCTGACTGTGACGTGTCTCCAGAGTTCACCCGGACTGACTGTGACGTGTCTCCAGAGTTCACCCGGACCTGACTGTGACGTGTCTCCAGAGTTTACCTGGACCAGACTGTGACGTGTCTCAAGACCTGGACCTGACTGTAACGTGTCTCCAGAGTCCACCTGGACCTGACTGTGACGTGTTTCCAGAGTCCACCTGGACCTGACTGTAACGTGTCTCCAGAGTCCACCTGGACCTGACTGTGACGTGTCTCCAGAGTTCTACTGGACCAGACTATAAAGTGTCTCCAGAGTCCACCTGGACTTGACTGTGACGTGTCGCCAGAGTCCACCTGGACCTGACTGTGACGTGTCTCCAAAATTCTACTGGACTGACTGTGACGTGTCTCCAGAGTTCTCCTGGACCTGACTGTGACGTGTCTCCAGACCTGGACCTGACTGTGACGTGTCTCCAAAATTCTACTGGACCTGACTGTGACGTGTCTCCAGAGTTCACCTGGACCTGACTGTGACATGTCTCCGGAGTTCACCTGGACCTGACTGTGATGTGTCTCCAGAGTTCACCTGGACCTGACTGTGTTATAAAACTGTAATTTTAATTTTCAAAAACATGTCACATCAGGACCTCAGTTTTAATTGATGTGTGGACCTGTATAAGTGCTTCTGGGTTATTGCCTTTCTTTGCTTTATTTTGCATAAATGTAGACTACGAATAAATAAACCTTCAAACAAAAAAACTCTAGCACAAATTACAGTGGTGAGTAGTCATAAATAGTCACAAATACACAATGATAAATAACATTTAAAGATTAAATGTTTTTTTATGTTAAGATACTAGGTGTCTGCAGGTTTGACGAGTGGACTGAACTAAAAGACGACGTCTCTATAGAACATTCTTCTTTACAAGTCACAGGTCAAAGAGCGGTTCTTCTCACACGCTGACGTAGCGCAGGTGTGAAGCAGAGACAAACTCACATTTCACATCAATATTTGAGTCTTTGAACACCTCGTGCAAACACTGGCTCCCACAGGATAGAGTTACAGTCATGAGTCAGAAACAGCACCACTCTAAATTAGGTCTGGTCCCGTTCAGTTTGTAAGTGATATTTTCAGTGTTTGATGTTTAAAGAAGCCCAAGAGCATAAAAGGGGACATTTTAATCACTTTCTTCTAAATGTTTCAGTTTGTTTGCAGTTGTAAACAAACTGAAACATTTTACTTTATAGTATTTTTATAGCAGTTCACATGTTTTGGTCACTTATTTAAAGCATGAGAGCCTCCAAAACATTCACCACAGTGTGTTTTAAAGCACTTTTCGTCACTTTCAATAGTGTGGGGGACAATGTACCTGCGTTGAGGCAAAACTGATTTGAAGTTGTTTTCATAATAAAATTAGGCATAGCTCCTTTAAGCGACTCATCACTTTAACTTGCAATAATCATATAAAGTGCATGGCTTTGAGAAACAGGTCTTATTTTATGTCTTCTATCAGTTTTATATCTTGTCTATTTTTATTATTTTATTATTATTAATATTATTATTATTATTATTATTATTATTATTATTATTATTATTATTATTATTATTATTATTATTATTATTATTATTATTATTATTTAATTTGGACAATACAAATATTTAATTTGGACAATACAAATATTTATGGTTAAGATAGGGTTAGAATTAGAATTAGTTTTCCCTGATAATTAGTTTACTCAAAGTTTTATTTGTATTATTTCCTGCAGCTGATCCTCCAGTGATCAGAAAATCCCATCTTCACCTTCCACCTATCCCCACCCACTAATCTGTATAAACTGGTAATTAATAAAAAGTTCAGAATCTGAGTAAAACATGTAGGGTTCAAAACTGTCACGTAGTCACTTTCCAACAACAAAAAAAAAATGTGATTTTTAAATCTTAAAATTAAAAAATAAACGTCGGGGCTTATTATATTAGTTCTGCAGTTTTGAACAGGATGTCAATGGACCTAATTTTTAAGCCGCTTTAGATAAACTTTGTGTTTTACAATAAACAAAATGTCAAAAAGATGAAGTGGGGATGGGGGGTAGGTGAAAACATATGTATTAATTATTTTTTTTCTGAGCAGTTGAGGCTTAAGGATCGAGGTGAACAGCTCTTTTAATGCAAATTCTGTCCAGCATTCTCAAATTGTAAAAATGTCAGTTTCCGTAATGTTTGAAAACATTTTTACCATTTTCAAAAGAACAAAGTGGTCCAAAAATGAAAGCGAAAAAACGCTTTTGAGGAAACTACTACTCAAGTCTAACTCTAACGTAACTGCACATAACATCTGATTTATAATTTGAGGAAAAACTAAATCCTGAAGGAACGATGGAGAAAACATGTTCAGACCACTTCATATTGTCAGTTTAAATGTCCTTCTCTTACTGAATGACTGGAGGCCTTGTGTCTGATGGATGATCCGCAGAACGAATGGTGCGTGGAGGTCCAGACTGCAGGTTGGTCCGAGTCCAGTTAAAGATGATCCATGTTCTCCCCTGGTCCTGTTCTTTGAGCTGTTTCCAGGTGAACCACTGCGGCAGACTCCCTGAAGAACCATAAGAGAGAAAGAAAAAGACAGAGACATAGAGAGATAGAAAGAGAGCGAGAAGGAGAGAGAGCGTGGCATTGAACTCATATTTAGCTGTGAGGTTTGTATGGTTATTTATTAACACCAAAGTAGAAATTCTGCAGCAAGTCATTCAGATCTCTGCTTCTTTGAACTCCAGATTTTGAGTTTCTGCTAAGTTTCAGTAGCTTGGGGGGAAAAAAAACATGATTCAACTCTGTAGTGGTTGTACAAAATAACAAACAACAATGAACCTAAAGGGTTAGGTGAAACAAAAAGATATTCTTTGTTTTCTAGTTGAAACTGCAATATATTGTTTTAATGAATAAAGTATCTATCAAAGTACAAACAACTCAGAACAAAATAACTTGGGACGACGTGACTTGAATGAGACAGACAATGAAAAGAAACCGACACTTGAAGAATGTCCCAGATCTGTGATGTCATAGGTGTCATAGGTCAGACCTGGGCAAACTGCGACCCGGACGTTTGTTTTTGTGTTTTTCTCATAAGTTTTGACTTTATTCTCATATAATTATTAGCTTAATCTCAAAATGTTACAAGTTTATTAGAGCAAACCTTTTATTTGTACTGGTCTTCTATATTCTGTCGAAGAAATGTGTTTCAAATGATGAGAATTTGTTACACCAATGTTGGCAGTTCGGCCCTTCACCACTGTTATGGGTTTGGATATGGCCCATGAGTAAAAATAATTGCCCAGCCCTGTCACAGAGTGTGTTTACATGATCAGGGAAATCAGACTAGGCCAGAAAACTGGACTATATCAGGTTTTCCCCTCAAACCGGTTGGACCAGTTTTGCTCCTGTTTACATGGACGAGAGAAAACCGATAACCCTGGAGAGACATGTTCTGCTGCATCAGTTTCACTACTGCAGGATTCAGACTATGTTATGTTGATTTACCTAAACATTGTTTATTATTAATAAGTGTTTGTATTATTGTCTGTAAAATTACAAACTGATCTTTCTGGATATGTAGGACACTTTTAAACATTTAGATCTGTGTTAAACATGTAGTTAAACATGTGGCTGTGTGTACCACTTTGTGCAGGAGCTTTATTGTTGTAAAAATGTTAGCTATATTGCTAGAATGTGGAATGGACAAGGGTTGTGAGCATGCTCAGTTACATTTACCCAGCTGCAGACCGATTGTTTGTTTACATTTGAAATCAGACTACAATCGGTCGGGACCACATGCGCCAATTGGTTTTCCGAAAACCGGTTTACAGCTCCTCAATAGGTCTGTCCGGGTTATGAGCTTTGGAAAACTGGTTTAAATCGGACTAGGCTAGTTATCCGGTTTTCCTGATCTTCATGTAAACGCCCTGATAGTTAGAGCTCTGAGATCTTCTGCACTGACTCTTTTGCAGCATTTCTGCAGCATATCAGATCAATTTGATTGTTTCGTAATTTCCTGTACAGGACCTGGAGCTCAAACTCAAATCCTGATTTGTGAAACACATGACTGGCATGTGTGCTTAACTCCTTTGCTTGATTGGTTCTAGTCCCTGGGATTCCAAAGTGGAGCATGTTTGAAGGACAGGAACAACACAAAAACGCATCATAATTGTCCTTGAATTTATGGATATAGTAGAGTGTTTGTGGCATCATGAGGGTCTAGACAACACCCAGCCACCACACACTGACAAATAGCAATGTATAGACGTTTATCCAGGAAATGAGCCCAAAGAGCAAGGCTTCTGCATGGGAACATTTGACATATAGCTTAGCATATGTCTAAACACAGTCCACCACAGCTCATCAGGACGTGAACAGTATGACCACAGGGTTTCTGACCACATGTCTAAGCATCACTACAGCACAACCACAAAGCATGCTTTTATTCCACTAAAGTAAACACACACTGGTCTCTTTAAGTGCTTCTGACAGGTTGGACACTGAAACGTATAGTTAGGTAACACAATTTAATGCAATGCTTTTGTTTTTTTATATACAAATGAGAAGCAAATGAGCTTAAAGGAGCCCTTCTGTGTAAAATGATTTTTTTCTAGTTATTAACCTTGTTATTACTGCCTTCTCTCATCATTAGTTTACTCCATTTTTTTACTAAGATTGGGCTTTTTTGAGCACTCATTAATTGTGAATATTTAAATTATACAGATTCACCATGTATGGTTCAAAAAAGTCACTAAGTCACTTTACAACAACAAAATTTCAAGTTTAAAATCTGCTTGCCTGGAAAATGCCACCGTGTCCCTCTTTCGGATTTCTGTAGCTGTAATTGACAGAAGAATTAGGAAATCAGAGACACGCATTTCCCGCTGTGTAAAAACCAACATGGCTGCTTCTGACAAAAAAAATACATACAAAAAATATCACGTGGAACTGAAAAACATCGCGGATTTCTGCAGAATCAATGAGCGAAGCAAAAAACGATTTTAATGTGAGGTGAGTGAAGTTAGATTTTGGTCTAAATGACAGACGACCAATCAGCTTCTTTGTTTCATGTGCGTCACACAAATAAGCTAACATGATTGCCAGGTACGATGTAGATTTGATCTGAAATGCAGGCATGGCAACCAGACCCACTCTTCGCAGCTTGCTGAAGTGTGAGTTCTGGATCCCAGGCAAAAAATCTGCTGCTTGTTACAAAATCTTACAATGAAGAGGCGGGGCTTATTAGTTCTGCAGTTTGCAGGAAGTAAATGGCCATCTTTCTATTTTTATGCTGTTTTACATGTTGTGTTTACAAAAAAAAAAAAAAAACAACAACAAAAAACTAAATGTAATACCAATCTAAATATATTCTAGTTTAGTCCTAAATACACCGAAAAAACTCAAAAGGTCCCTTTTAACAAAATGGCTTCTGGTTATATATTGCTAAGAACAGACCACGCCTCTAAAATCCAAAAGAGAGTCCAGACGTGCACACCAATGTGAGGCCCAGGGCAGCAGGAACAGCAAAACATTGAGATACTTTACAGAGTTGTACCTCCTAGAATAATATTTTATGTGTAGACAGCTAATCAAGCCTCAGTGATCAAATATGGCGGGTGCTGGGTGTCAATTGCTTTTACTCAATGGCATGCTTTGCCATATTGGCTGTTAGCTGTAGCCTTTTGCCAGTTGCTCTACACATGTGCAGTTGTGTTTCCCCCATGATTCTTTGTGCAACGAGTGGGACGAGCTCAAACTGTGCGAAGCTGAACAGAGTCGAAAGCTCAGGTCTGACTGTTCTGACCAATCAGAGCGGGAGTTACAGAGCCAACAGCGGTAGTTGAAGCTAGAGCTTAAAAGGATGTTTTATACGAAACTGTTGGTCATAACATGAGATGTTTTTGAAGTTTATGTCAGTCCTTACAGTTGTAATCCATGCTCCGGGTCTGATTTAGATAGATCCAACACAAGCCTCATGATTCTTCCAGAGGAAAATCAGAAAAATATAGTCCATGTATCATCTCAAACACGTGACCTGACAGTGCAGTCAACCACACAGCAAGTTTCAGACATAATTATTTGACTTCAGAACGGCTTCTAATGTAACGCGCTTTGTTTTGCCTTTCAACAGTGCGCCTTCATGACGTCACCTTCCAAAACTCTATACATTTTTCTACAACTACAAACATATGCAAAAACCTATGTAATGCAGTCAGCACTTATTAGCCTCCCTAAGAAAACACACAAGCCCACATGTGTGCTTTGACCTCTGAAAGTTATCCTAAAATGACTCATGTAAGCTCTATAGGCATGACCTCAAAGTGACCCCTGACTGACCTCAATTTGACCTCGGCTAGTATTATAGAGAAACCACTGAAAAGTGACAGCAGTAATTCTCGTCACACTTCACAATCTGACCCTGTACTGAATGGCTGGGTTGTACATATTAAAAGTCATTTTGTTTGAAAAAAAAAAAAAAAAAACATAAGAAAAATATATGCCTGGGACAGACACATTTCTCCAATCACAGACTTTCCATGAGGACCATATGGAAACAACTTCCTGTAACAACAGACACTTTTGGGTCAAAACATTTTATGGCAGTAGAGTTAATAGAATTGTCCATCATCTTATCTCTAAAGGATATGTGTTTTTTTTCTCTATGTACTTATTATTAAACTAGATAGATCAGTAATTTATATTTTGTTGAATGTAAAACACAAAGTTGCTTTAAAACAGCTTAGAAAAAGAAACAAGTCCTGTGATTTTAAAACTCTTCATAGTGATAAGCTCCACCTCTTTATAATGATAAACTTCACCTCTTCATTTTAACTGTAACAAGAGCTGATTTTAAAGCGAGGCTAAACATGCGGTCAGAGACTTACTCCGTCCACAACTGAACCTCAAACGTCTTCGCAAAAGTGAGAGATGCCTGGAGGCCTTTTAAGAGACGCCCAGGTGGGTGTGAACAGACATTGATTGACAGCACCAAATATGCACAGCGAGCTTGGTGAATGATGTGAGTTTTGTAAGTCTAGTAGCTTACTTGCACATCAAGATTTTTTTTATATTTACTTCACAAAACATATGTATGAAACCTTTGCTTTAGTCCACATAAGCGTGTGATCTTATGATGTGAGTATTTTCTAAAATGAAAATGGAAAAACTTGCCACTGACACAAATTTTCAAACCTGCACATTGTTGCACCTCGCACCACTTCCTCAAGAAAGAGTTTAAGTGGCGGCTTGTCTGTCGCGTCAACTCACTGTGACGTCGGCCTTGTACTGAAAATGCACTGACAGCGTTTGACCACCGTGGCAGTACAGTCGCGGTTTTTGCACACATAACTGCAAAATGAGCAAGTTTGCACAAAAATGTCCAAAAAACACCTGGAAACAGTAGATAATTCAAGTTTGACCCTACCTATATAATTTGACAATGAAAAAAATGTGATTCTGCATTTAGTTTCTCTTTAAATTTGCTCTGGTTTGGATATTTTAGTTTTGTTTTGGGGAATGTGGGTACAGGATAATATAGAACTCCTTTCACCTTATTCTGCCCCACCCATTTTTCTTGGTAGTAAATATAATCACAGTTTAAATAAACCCAGCAACTAAACAGGAAGTGCACTGCCAAGAAAAGTGGGCGTGGTGTAATAAGGTGAATTGAAAGTCGATGGTGATAGGTGGTAGGTGAAAATAGAAGTTTTCACAAGCTTTCTCAAACCTGCATGAAACAATCCAAAATACAACTGAGTAAACTAATGATGAGAAAGCACTGTTGTAAATGTTTCTGCAAACTCGAAGTAGCTGTCCAATTTCAATCAAATATCAATAGTCTTACATTTTGGTTGCATTAATATTTTAAGAACATATTTTTCCAGACAGCAAAGTGAAACTGGAGTAGACTATCCAAGCTCAGCCAATCAGAACGCTGCTTCTTATTACCTATGAGAACTAAGCTACTTTATTAAAGGGGACCTAAGGTAATGTATTTATGTATTTAGGAATAAGCTATAATATATGCACAAATTATGCAGAGATGGCAAAAGTACTGAAGTTCACCACTCAAGTAAAAGTAAAGTTACTTAAAAAAACACTGGTAAAAGTCCTGCTGAAAGTACTCCTTTGTAAATATTTAAAAAAAAGTAAATAGTACAATCAGGTTATTCTCTAGTCTCGGTTAAAATGACTACTGACTTGTTTCAAGACATTTACGGCTGTTTTCAAAAGTTCTGACTCTAATTTGCCAATATGGAGAGTAAAAATGTCTACAATAGCAAACATATTGGCTTGAAATTAAAAAAAATATTGAAACCAGCCAGAAAGCAAAACTAAACAAGTCATATAAACTGTACATCAAGTAAAACCATCTTAACTAAAAAAATACCAAAAACAAACTTTAAAATTCAGGTTTTAAAACATTTTAACTTATCTAGAAATACATTTTTGCAGTGCATAAAGTTGGTTTGTAATGTTGTGCAGTGTGAGATGGGCTTTACACTAAATTAATTATAATTCATCTGACTTTTACCATGTGATAAATATGTAATTGTTAGAATATTTTGGCAATTTTCACTTGTTAATTTGTATACAAAGCCCTGATACATGACAGTAAGTAGGGAGTAGAAAGTACAGAAACATCTTGAAAAATATAAGAAGTAAAAGTAAAAAGTCACCAGATTTTGCAATTCTCAAGTAAAGTACAGATACTCAAGAAAACTATTTAAGTACAGTACTTTAAAATACAGTTACTTGTCACTTCTGAATTTATGCAAGACTGCCTCAATACAGAACAGAACAAACTACAACTGTGTTTAAATAGTTAGCTGATCTACAGTATGTTCCCTTCTGTCTCGTCTGTAGACATCGTTTGTGCACCAGTCTGTTCCATCTCTGCGCAGGACTGAGATACATCCCTCCAGCTGCAACTTCCTACTTGTTAAAACTACTTTCTGTGGCTGTAAAAGTAGCTGTTGGATGTTGTGTGGAGGGCAAAGGGAAGCTAAAGGCTGTGTTTGTGTGACCTCTGACCCTCTGAGTGCTTCCATCTGGACTGAGCTGCCCTGTCAGAAATGGGCAGGTTTTTAGGCTTGAGTTTCACCGCTAACCACGCTAGGTTTTGAGGCGTAACTTTGTCAAAGTTGGTTCAAGTACATGTTCAAGTACATTCTCACATTTACACCTATGGGTTTGTAAAAGTAAACATACACATACAAACAGTAACAAGACACATGCATACAAAACTGGAAGCGGGTATTTATATCTGTCAAAATACTTCCTAACTCTTTGGCTATAGGTATATACATACATTATTTGTTGTGACTGTGGCTTAAGAACATCTTTTTGCAGACAGCAAAGTGAAACAGCCAAACAGTGCTATAAAATATATTTTTTAATTCAGATAGTAGACGGTAATCTGATTTGGTCAGAAAGCACTGCATTTGTGATTTACATTTTAGTGAAAAAAAAAGTTTGCTTATTGCACACATACACAAAAAGGTTCCCCCACCTTTAAAGCAGGGTTGCAATATTTTCAGAGAGCAACAAGTGACCCAGTCTTAGAAAAAAAGCCCAAAACAAGCGACTTCAGCCCCTCAATAAAAAAGTAACTAAAATAATCAACTTATTAAACATTACGCGTAGTAATTGATCATTAATAAAGGATTTAAAGCATGAAAATATGCTAAACGTCTATATTTCTCAAACTTGGAAAAACTGCTAAAAATCACTTTGTGTATGACGCCAAGTGCCCATTTGGAGCAAGCCCAAAAAAACGCA
The DNA here is from genome assembly GCA_038363315.1 of Mugilogobius chulae. Taxonomy (NCBI): domain Eukaryota; kingdom Metazoa; phylum Chordata; class Actinopteri; order Gobiiformes; family Gobiidae; genus Mugilogobius; species Mugilogobius chulae. The sequence continues at coordinate 26,362,377 of CM076397.1, forward strand.
ACCCGTGCAAAATTCGCAAGCAACTTTCCAAAAAAGAAACCCAATTTACGAGAGATATAAATCTTCCCAAAGTAGCTATAAACAAGCGAACTTGGCAACTTTTCTTAAAGGTGCACTCTATAATTTTCTGGAGATTACGTCAACTACAATTCACTAGAATTAAAAAGCTAAAACCATACATTGGGACATTCTGAATGGGTCTCAAACATAATGTGAATAAATACAGCTACACTACACTAACCACACTAACCACTTTTCTATAGAAACAAACACAAGCAGGCCTCCTCCAGGCCAAATAAAAGTCCATTTTGAGGTCATGCAAGTCTGCTTAAAGTAAAGACGCAGATTTATTATTATGGCAATAAAGTCAACAGCAAATATATATTTTTTTTTTTTTTTTTTTTTTTTTTTTTTTTTTTTTTTTTTTTTTTTTTTTTTTTTTTTTTTTTTTTTTTTTTTTTTTTTTTTTTTTTTTTTTTTTTTTTTTTTTTTTTTTTAGTGCAATAAAGAAATCTAACAGACAAATAACATGTTTATATCAAGTGTATTTTCACTGTTCTCACAGATAAGCGTGTAATACGTATTGTAAACAGCGTGTCATATGAACATAATTTCTATTTTTTGCGTGTGTATTTCACGCGTTTCTATCCCAGTTCATTTGTACAGTGAATGTACAGACGTGTTATTATTCATGAATAGTGACACAATCTAATCCTAACCTTAACCAAGTCCACCCATTTTTGTAACTTCAGATCTAAACTTAGCCGTTAACCCCCAAAAAACCTCCTGTTGGTCCTCAATCACATCAAGTGTCCAGACCACGCCAGAAAAAACGAGCGTGTAATTGCACGCCAAATAAGGCAGAGGGCGTCGTCATGACACGCAACTTGTCATGGAGTGGTATTTATACGCAAGCCATGAGAATACGCTGCTATTTTGGCCAAAGTTACATGAAAATTACGAAAGATATAAATCCTCCAAATAAAGTTACAATTAGAAAGTCATACAAATCTGTCATAGCAAATTTAAAAGACATGTTGACAAAATTTAATTTTATTTAGGTTTTGACCATGTTCATGTGTCAATGTCAAGTGTCATGTGAGATTTATTAGATATATATTTGTACTTTAAACTGTCTTGCTTGCCAAAATACAGTTTTAATTCTGCCTATGTGCAATTATTTTAGCAGCCAGGAAGCAATTAAGTTTTTATTGTGCATTGAGACTTTTGAAATACATCAGCCAAAGAAAAGCTGCAATTGCATAAATGAAGTTTGTGAAGAAATTAGACGAAAAACTGACACAACTGGCACTTTTTTCTAACAGTAAACAAACATTTTATAAAATTAAGGTGTTATCATCTGTCTTTATAGGCATTATCATAACTGTGGTGTCAGTTATGCAGATTTTGGCCCTTGTTTGATTTATGTTTTTTTAACAGTTATTCATTACTTTCATGTATGTCTGCTGCTCAAAATAAGTAAACTCTTTAGTGAAATGATGTATTTCGTTTGTGTTTGTTTGCTCCTCAGTGCATCTCTGCTGCTCTCTGTGATTCTGGCGTGACACAAAAGCATAACATCTGAGAAAGTGTTTTGTCCCGTGCCTGTGTGACTTACGAGCTGTTGTGAATGGAAAAACCTGCCGTGTTCTCCGCTAAGTGCCTCTATTCTTCAACACAAGAGACTTGATTGGACCTCAGCGACTGCAGGAAGCAAGTTGTCAGACCCTCCAATGTGATGTACACACCACAATATACAAACTGCATGGAAAGTAGGCCTCAAGCACATATAAACCTGAACTATTATCATAACAGGTCAAAGGCAAAAGCCAGAATATTGATCTAGCAAAGCTGTCAAATTAATCATTACAAAGAAGAATAAGGTTGTGTCAATTCCAGTTGCATTTATTGATTAGATTGCAGTGATAAAATGTTGTCTTTTTTTATATTTTTAGCAAATCAATCCACTATTCTACTGGCAAAGTACACCCAAATAAACATAAATATGATTTAATTTGGTCACTTTTTACAGTGTGTATTTCAGTCTTGATTTAATTCAACTTTAGACCTGTTTACTCTCGGTTTAAATCTGGTTTAATGCTGAGGTTCTCCAGATTTGATTATGTGGATGATTTGGACATTTCGTAATTGACAGTAGGCTAGCATTAGTTAGTATCACTATAGAAACAATTCTAGTCCTGTGAATATTCTGAGCTATAAGCGGTGACGTATTGTGTTACTGCCCGGCCCGGAAGCCATAGTCCTCGGTAAAGTCTGGCCCTCTGGAAAATCTAAGTGAATAGCCCTGTTCTATGGAATCAGATAATGAAGCGCAATGGTGTAATTTGTGGATTTATTCTGTACCTATACAGACATGTAATTGGACCAAGCTAGTATAATAAGGTGAGGTACTGGAGAGATCCTTGAAGAAGAAAGACATGTGACCATTTAATTTATGGTGTCTGAATCACTGACCTGTATAAAAGATGGACAACCAATGGCAACTCCTCATTCAAAAAGAAGTACTCGCCCCGGACGTCACCCATCCAGTCGCTTTGACCAACTCCTGTACACGTGAACTGTCTAAAAGTCCCAACGGCATCCGGTCCAGATGTGCATCTAGTCCAGAAAGAACACAAAAACAGTTGGAATTGAAAGCCCACTGAAAGTAGAACCGAGCAGCACTGTCAGCGCAAACACAGCATCAAGCGCAATCAAGGCAAAACCAGGCAAACACTGGCTGATCAATGCCTGGGACAGGAATGGCACCTGGAGGGTAGACTGCTAATCCAGGGCCACAACAAACAAACATCATCTGCAGTTGGCCATATACCTACTGACAGAAACAATGTGACTGGGCAGCTGTGTCATGTCTCTGGAAGTCCCACAGGTGAGGTCGTTGTTGTCCTGAGCAGAGGAGACAAAAACATGCAGATCTGCAGTAACACACTTCAGGAATAAGTTCAGTTTATGCAACATCCTCAACATACAGAAGACAAGTCCAGAAAACTCCATAAAATGGTTTGGGACTATTGATATATAGTGTTTCCCATTCTTAGAGGAGACTATGGCGGCCCCCCATACTCTAATTTTTGCACCCATAGTCTACATACTAGATGAGGAGTTATATTTAAGCTATAAGCATTGTTTTTATCAGTAGGGGCAGTTAGTGACTTTTATGCTCCAAAAGTTGCATGACATAAAATATATTCAGACATGCACCACTTGTACCACCATGATCTCTACATAAACTTGTGGGAAACACTGGATATACATATATTGCTAAGAACAAACCACGTCTCCAAAACATCAAAGCCCAACGGGTGTTAGAGATAATGTCAATGGATAGTCCACCACAACATGACTGTAATGTGAGTTTGCAATTTCTTAACTATACAATAATTGGTTAATGCATATATTGTAGATTTTTAGTTTTTTTTTTTTTTTGTATTAAAAAAGCCGTGGTTTCACTGTCAAAACTTAAGAATCATTCTGGACATTTTGTTTCAGTGTTGCATCAATTTATGTTGGATTGATGCCCTGATGGCAAAAGCATCAAGGCATCAACATTTGATGAACGCACCCAGAATTATATTTTTTAAAAAGGGCAGGAAAGGACAAATGTGAATGCAGTCTTTGGCTGTATACTATTAAAGTCATGTGTAATTATCAGAAGTGGCCACTAACTGAATATTTTTTTTCTCCAGTAGTGTATTTAAATATTTTATATCTTTTTTAGTATCTGTTCTTTATAAAAAAAAATCTTTGACTTTTGACATATATTTTTGAGTAATGTCTGTATTTCTAATTTACTTTTACTTTCTGTGCACAACTCTTAAAGCCAGTACTGTTCTGTTTTGCTGCAATGTTACTTTCTAGAAAAATAATATTAAAAATCCTCAACAATTTGTAATTTTTTAACAAACATCATTTTGCCACAAGAACTTTTCCTTGTTAATGGTTACTTTCCACCGCTTCAAACATCACTTCAAATAACACCTCCATTCTACAGTATATAATCATTATGCTTACATGACACAAGTACGCCACCTCATGGTCACGGTGAGTCACGGCCTCCAGTGCACAGTTGTGGTTATGCAGATTCTAAACGTCAGCAGTGAGTGGCAAAAATGAATGAAAGTCACTGAAGAGAGAGGACATATTCTCCTGTAAGAATTCAAAACATTATTAAAATATGAAAAAGCAACTACAGTCTGATCAAATACAAATAACCACAAATACTGCTGAATATTGCGTTTTAGCCTGTGTGACATGTAAAGAGAAAATCAGATAATCAGTGACAGAAAAGCAGAAAAACACTTTTTTGTCACATTTCTCACTGGCACAGGCTTAAGAATCACACACAGGTCAACTCTTTACATTTTCTATGCTTAATTAAAATGTTTTTAGTTCGTTTAATGAGTGAAATATTTATTGTTCAACAGACTATTTTTTTTTGTAATTCTCCAAATGCCGTTAGCAAACAAGTTAGCTAAAGTCTAGTTACATTTTTGCCAAACAAACACTCTCTGGAGGAAAAAGTTAGCCCCAACAGACTAAGAAACAGACATTTGTCAGTCAGAACGTTATCGACTAATAGCTTCACCTATAGCAACTAATGTCCAGCAGCTATGTTGTATAAACTAACAGGAAGCTTGACTTTTTAATTGCAATTCCCTTTAAATCCTTTGAAATTATATATATTTTTGTACATGTAATATGCTTCTGTTCAACCACACTAATGTGAAAAAAGCTAAACACAGTAATAATCAATGACTGTGTTTATATAGGGTAATCACATACAAATACAGGTTAATTCTGCGTAAAATCCAGCCCAGTGTTGTATTCATAGACTGTATAATTGTGTTTAGGTTGAATATTTATTTTCATTGATTCAATATTAATTCAAGCTTCCTTTCATTTGTAATAAACAACATTTACCTATAATGTTGTGATTTCCTCTCAATTAAAGCAAAAGGCTTACACGTAAATATCTGAATTTGAAGAGAGAAAGAAATGTGTTTTCTCTGCAAGGTAGGACCAAAAAGAGAGAGGAGAGAGTGTGAGCAAGTAAGAGGAGAGAGAGAGGGAACAAAGAGAAGAAAGAGAGAGAGGGAGAGAGAAGAGAGGAAAGACAGGGAGAAAAAGAGAGGAGAGAGAGAGCACGAGGGAGAAGAAAAAGAAGAGAGGTAGGAGAGAAAAGAAAATGAGAGAGCTGGGAAACAGAGAATATAGACAGAGAGGGAGAGAGAAAGAGAGAGAGAAAGAGAGGAGGTAGAGGGGGACAAGAGAGAGAGAATAAAAACTTCCATACATGAGTTAAATTGACATTAAATTTTAAGGCTGAAATTGTGCATGCATTTTTAAGTCAAACTGCCTTATTACTTTTTACAGTGCAATAATGTAAAATCCTCTTTTAATCGTGCTATACAGTATCTGTGCTGATTCCTGCATGCTTGAGTGCTCAGATAAGTCCTGTTTTCACCTTCCACCTATCCCCACCCACTTATCTGCATTTACTTGTGATTACTAAAAGAAAACATGAAGGGTTTAAAACTGCCATGTAGCCACTTTACAACAATAAGTAATTTAAAATGTGTCAATACAAGATATGCTTTAAATTTTTATCAGTATCGCACTATGTTTGATGTTTTATGTTTGCTGTGCTTTAGTTCATTATTAAATATGACTCCTTAAAGCAATCCTGAGATTAGCGCTAGGGGATGTGTATTGAATTTTAGATATTATTGTGAATGTTGTTTTCAAGAAATCCAGAAATTGCATATCGAGTATATTGTTATTAGTAAACATGCTGTCACGGCCCCTTTCGTACCGGAAGACCCGATTCGCCCGGATGTTCCCTTTTTTCTAAATAAAACGGAAATTATGGGCTGTTTTTTGTTCTTCTTTTTAAACACATAACACTATCGTCATCCACAAGCCCTATATTCTTTATCCACAGCCGTTATTTGCCTTTTAGCAGTTTATCTAGTGTAATACAAGAGTTTAATCTTTCCGTTCAACCTTTGAACGCATCATCACACGTGACCTTACGGGCCTAGAAAAAAATCTATAATTTTTGGCGATTTCTTAAACAACACTTTTTGTTATTTGTTATAAACAGTTAAATAATTCACGAATAAAGACTGTTTAGATTAAAATCAAGCTTTTTACATTATTATTTTCAATGTGTGCATGTTCTAATCACACTTCAGGATCGATCGAGTTTACCAGGACGAAAGGGGCCGCGACACATGCAACAAAAAGAGGCAAATAAAATTTAAAAAAATTAAAAATGATGCTGTAAATTTTCAATTTAGGGCATAAATGTATTACTTTTGCCAACTTTCACATTGTCTGGCAAGACTTTGTATTCACATGACAACGAAACATTATACAAATCAATAATAATTAATACAGATGGGGTGTAACACAAAAAGTTGACGTGTCTAGTCAAAATGTTAACACGGTCATTAACATTTTGACTCTGCTATTAATTAGATAACTGGCTTTTGCTCACCATCTGGACTTGTGACATCATATTCTGCAATGTGAAAGCAACTATTAATATGAACAGACATTTTTTATCACAATTACATCGTTATCGAGATACTCCAAAAAATATCCAGATAATAAGTTTGGTCAATGTGGCACAAGCCTACCTGAGGTTTACCGCTAATCTTCTTGCATGAATTCAAAAGATCAGATTAAGACTTAAGGCAAACAAGTGACAAAGAAGTAGAAAATTTATTGCAGTATATTTGTTCCACCAAAAGGATATAAATACCCCTCCTGTTATTCTATGGTGACCTAATACATCAAAATCTACATTTACAAAATATCCTCCCGTAGGCCACGTATACTGCATGCGTAGTTCGAAATAGAATAAATTATATTCAGGACTCTGCCATTGTACAGCATGGACAAATAAAAGTGAATCAAATAAAATTTTTTCTGCTTTTACCATTTTCTTTCAAATATCTAAAAAACTAAAAGGAAGTCGTCAGGATGCTAATAGTATAATAAACTCCAAAACACTTGAATAAGAACATCAAAAAGACTAATTTCCAACATTCACTTAAGGTTTTATTCTTTTTTTTTTTACAGATTTTTTGTCTTCAGAGATATAAACATTTTAGTTTTGCTGTGTTAAACTATAATACAGTGGGAGTAGAAATGAAGGACTAGAATCGGCTGCACAACAGCGAAGGAGCTCCCACTACAATGTCGACAAACATTCCCTCTGGTCTCAGTCTGGGCCTTTTCGCTCGGGTGGAGAATTCCTTTTGACGCCTCCGGATTCCTTCTTGCTTTTGCACTTTATTATTATTTTGTTTTTTTACACAATGAGCTCTGTAGAAGTTTTTTTGCAAGAATAACTCGTGTAAAAGTATGTAGTGTCAAATCTCTCCCGGGGGTTCTTACAAAATGAGGAAGGGAGGAATCCAGTGAAGTTTGGCTGTGGTGTTGAGGAGGAGTAGGACTTGGGGCTAGAGGAGTAGAAACAGAAAAAAACAACACCACACACGGACTATTAGCTAGCCCCGCCTTCCCGCGCCGCATACAGTGAACGTAAAGTCTGTACCACTTTGTTAGTTAGTTTATGGTTGCTGGTCAAGGCAATCTTTTTATAAATGACGTCCGATTCCTTAATAGTGTCCACCCAAGGCACGAGTTTGCGTCCGTCGCGTTTCTTGGCCTCCGCCCAGGGCCCGGTGTAGGAGCCGGCCATCCAGTTGACGGTGTATCCGTGGGAGCTCTTTTGGACCACACGGGCGATCTGCGGCCGGTCTTTGTATTTGGGACAGAAGAGCGCGATGACGTCCATCACCTCCACGGTCTCGCTCATCCGGCCTGGGTCTGAGTCGCCGCGCCGGGACCTTCGAGATGACTGGGAACAGAAAGAGGACAGACTTTCAATTATTTATTCTTTATCTGGGTCCCCATTAGCTTCCACTATGTGTTTGCTAGTCTTCCTGGGGTCTTGGGATGTTTGTGCTGAAGATATTTAAATGGCCAGCATTATTCAAATTTAAGACTTTTTAAGACCTCTATATTTCAAATTCAAGTGCAACTGCAAAAAGACGTCTTTTTTTTTTTAAGTGTGACTGGCCACTGGGGGGTCTTAAGAGCTTTGCAGGAAGGCTGTTCAAACTGACTATGAAGCTAGTTCTTATAGTTCTTATATCCTTAATTTGATTCATTTACCATTTTAAAGTCCTGATTTGCTGTTTTTGCATCTTAATCTGAGAGGAAAAACTATCTACATTATTTGAATAAAGTGTGAAATACTACTGGGGGGCCATGAGCAATCTTTGGGCCCAAAAAGGGGGCCTTGAAACTACAGCGTGCCTCTCTCACCCCTGGCGTCCGTTCGTCCCCTTCACTGTCGTCGTCGTCAGTCTCAGGACCGGCCTGATGCCGGGGGCTGGGTCCAGAGAGCACTGTGCTGGAGCTGCCCAGCAGAGCGCTTATGGCTTTGTTTCTGATGTTTGCACTGGCCGATGCTTCACCCTCCTCGTCCTCTTCGTCTGGATCCAAGTGCTCCATCAGAACCTTGAACTGCAGATAAAAAACATACAAATATCTTTTAGAAACAAAACTGGTTTGACCATTTTTGGGCCTGCTGTTGTTTTGTCCATTAATCTTTTGTTAGTCGATCAACATTTTTAAAACTCAACCAGAGTTTTTGATTAGCTTTTGCGGATTTTGTTTGGATCACAAGGCTTGGCCACCGATTCAGAAACATACAAGTGATTGTACATATTTACTTGACACGGCCATATCTTCTGAATCTATATGATTACTTGATTTATATTCTTGATTTATTATCAATATGATATCAGATTAAAACCAGTCAATACAAGTATTTATTTTCTTGTACTGGAAAGAAAAAAAATGTTTGGCCAGACACAAATCTTTTGGGAAGCTTGCTACTTTTAGTATTAGTAATTTGATATATTTTTCTTTGGAATTCTATTGTAATAATATTTGTGCAGTATTTCTCTTGTGGATCAATAATGTGTGAAAGCAAAGCTGAAATACACCTAGGGTGTCATTTCCCCTGTGGGTCAACAACATGACCATACAACTGGTAAGAATGAAGGTGTGATTCAGAAATATAGTTATATAAATAAAATGGTCCTCATTAGTTACTTACATCTAGGTACTGCTTGACTATCCGCCTCTTGACGTCCTCCGACAAAGTGGCGTGTGCTATGTTGTTGGAGATGAAGTCAATGGTTTGTCGTGGATGAAAGAAAATGTTGTTTTTCCTGTTAACAGCCTTGTCGTACACTTTGGCTGATTCTGTTGGGGAATACTTCTGGATTTTACTGTGAATGGAAGAAAAGACAGAGTTAACAAAACAGCAGTTTAGCAAGTTCTTATTCTAAAGACTCAAAGTAAAGTCATGTAATAAAGCAAACTCTCATCTCACTTTAACCCTAGCAACAAACCTGTACTGAAGCAAAACAATGATAACGTGACTTTAGCATCTAATTGTAGATCATCTGATTCTCTGTAGTGCAGTCTTAGCACGCTGCTAGCTTTAGTGTGACAAGCAATACATTCCTTTTGTATGTGGTCATTTCTTTCAAAACCGTGAACCCTTAAAAATGATTACACCAAATTTTATAAAAGTGTAATAAAATCAAACAACCAATAGATTAGGGCTGGGCGATTTAGCCAAAAATCCTAATTGCGATTTTTTCCAGGAAATATTGCGATTGCAATTTTTTTTTGCGATTTTCTCCCACAGCATAAAAACATGAGCAAAAGTAACACAAAATCAACAGTTTATTATAAACATTTTACATTTTGCTAGAAATGTACCTGTGAAATTATTTTTGGCTAAATTAGATCCAGTGTTGGGTGTAACTTAGTTACTGTAATTACATGTTTGAGTAACTAGTAGTGTAACTTAGTTACTGTGAAAAGACTTGTAATGAAATTACAGTTACTAACAAAATACTCTTATCTTATTCACTTTTAAGTAAAAAAAAATCTACAAAAGTGACTTATTGTGTGAGATAAAACAACTCAGAGACACAGATCTGCAGCTGGAACAGTGCACAGAATAATTTTAATATTGATTTTATTACTGAATTTGAATCTAAGCAACTCTTTTGTTGTTTGCCTTTGTTTAAATGCCAATGATACAATTTTAAATCCCATTTTTGATTGATGTTTGCAATAATGCACACAAAGTAATCCAAAACTAAGTTACTCTCTTGAGGCAATAACTATAGTTTAACTAATTACATTTTCAAAAAGTAAAAAGTAATGAGTAACTAATTACTTTTTCAATACATTACCCCCAACACTGATTAGATCAACAAGATTAATTAACTCGTTTAATTGTGAAGGTGGATAAAACTATATAGGTTATAGCATAATTATTATACTGAACTTGTGCAAATTCATTCACTGTTATTTTCATTTAAGTTCAAACGACCGATATCTGTAACTTATATTTCATTCCAGAGCTACTCAGTGTAAAATATGCTTTCATATCCAAACTAAGTGTGTTCCCCTTTAACTTTACGCACACGGCTCTCGGCGGCTGCTGCTGCTGCTTCTTCTCCTTCTCCCCCCCTCCGTCTCTGCACCTCGCTCGCTCATCCCCCGCTCCACAGACAGGACAGAAGGTGGGACGATTACCTGTCCCTGTCCACGCAGAGAACCGGAGTGCTCAGTGTTTGGAATCAAATAGTTTATCCTTCGTTTGGCAGCGCGTCACCGCGGACCACTTCATGTTACAGCGCGGACTCGTAACGCGGTGAGATTTCGAAGTCAGTGGCACACGCACATACGCGCTAAAAGGCAAAGAGAGGCGATAGACATTCACCTGAAACAACTATTATGTCTATGTTTCGTGTCACTAACGAAGAGAGTTCGCGGGGAGAGTGGAGAAAAGAGAGAAAGAACGAAGTACAGCGCTGGCTCCAGGCTCACCTCGTTCACCGCCGCTTTAAGCCTAAATCCTTTGCTGTAGTTTTGACAAGAGCACAGTTTTACACCGATGAGCCTGGTATTGTGATTACATGTCGTTGATCTCATGAGCACACGAATTACAGAGAGAAAAGTGAAGCACAAGCACACGGAGGTGTCGGTGGAGCGTAACATGAAGCTGCAGACCGGAGGCGCTGCAGTCACACGGCCGCACTCACACGCAGCGCTTCAATTACTTCCAAAACAAAACGCACGTGGGCAATAATCGCACGTCGCTGCGATTACATAATCGCATCTTGTCATATCGCGATATAATCGCAAATGCGATTAATCGCCTAGCCCTACAACAGATCCATTAAAATGTCACCAGAATGATCATTTGAGACATTACATTACATGTTAACCAACATCAGATATAAATACTAATGCTAAGTTTTAACAAAAACAGAAAACAATTTAGAATTCACAAAAGTGCAAACAAAAATCAGAAAAGAAAACTCCAGCCTCAAAACTGTATTTCAGCTTTTGGGTCGTCAAAACACACAGTTAGTGCTCTCCAAGTCCTGGGTTTGACCTGGGTTTTGACTTTCTGTGCAAAGTTTGCATGTTCTGTGTCTGCGGCTTCCTTAAGGTGCTACAGTTTCTCCAACAATGTACAGTACTATTGGTTGGAGAAACCAAGAGGAGGAGCCTATTAGGATCAAAATGTTATTTCATCTAGTTTTAGGCTGAACAGCTACTTATAAATCCAAGCATGTTTTTCTATGTTTTCTGGTTTAGCCCTGGGTTGGTCCCGTTTAAGCCCTAAAAAAACCCTGGTTCAGTTCTAGCATAGCCCTGGGTTAAAACCAGCTTTAATTCTCATTAAACACACTGTGGAAGTGAAGTTTTAAAGTTTTCAAAGTAAACATCACACGTGCCACATATTTTATGAGGTATTAGCGTCACTCTAGGTTCTAAGTCTTTCACGGGCCATATTGTTGTGATCCTGGGTCTTTTTGGATGATTTAAAAACAGACGGCACTCAGTCTCGTCTGTGTCCGGCTGTCTGTACGGCAGAACTCTTTTCCTCAAGTCCATTGCACTAACAGCAGTGGAACAAATCCTCTGTTTGTGGACTGTTTATGAGAGAAGGGGACGGAAAAGGGTGCTGCAACAGCAGCAGCAGCGAAGCTTTTTAGTCATGTTTTTGGGCTGAATCATGTGACCATGTTAACGCCAACAAAATAATTCAACGCGATTAAGCACGTGGTGCGTTATGCTGCGATAACGTGCACCCAGCTCTACTTAAAACCTAGTTATGGTATTATTCACATTATCACAGTGATTTTCATGAGACAAAACCATCTAGAGTTTTCTTGTAATATTTTGAAGCAAAATTGCCTTGTGTTTGTAAGTCTCTGTGATGATGGTCACACATGTATTTTCGAAGCATTTCAAGCAGATGTCAGCTCTTGCTATTTACATTTAATTAAGCAGTGCAAAATGTGCTGCATTATTTCAACACTAAAGCTATGCAAAAATCGCAAAAGAAATCTGTTTAGTTTTGATTTGATAGGCTAGTGTAGTTACACAAAAGAGCTGTAGGGGGAGCACAACGGCTAAAGTAGTTTAGTTCTGCTTTAGTCCCATATTCACACTTTAGTACACTTGTCTACGTATTATGTTTTTGTTGACAAGCATTAAACAGATCTATGAAAGTATATATTCTACCTGTCTGAGAATCCGTAGAGGTTCTTCAGGTGTTGTTTGAGCACCAGTAGTAAAAGAATGCCCTGAACAGCGTTGGCAAAGTCCAAAAGTCCAATGGGGTTGTCTGGGAGAAGCCTCATCACTTTGTCCACATCTTCCACATCCAGATCCTCCAGGTCGGAGTCCGACTCGGATTCAGAGCTCGCGGCACGTTTCTTGGACTTTTTGGGTCTTCGCGGTTCTTCCCGGTCCCTCTCCTCTTCGCTCTCGCTGTTTTCACTTCTGGAGGAATCGCAGTTCATCTTCTCCTCATCGTCCTCTCCGTCCGACGCGGTCCTCCACTCCTTCTTCACCTTCTTCTCTTTGCGCTTGGGCTCCTTTAATAGAAGCTGTGCAGGGAAAACAAACTTTGGATTATGTTGAATACTCTCTTACATTTCACATTATTACGACTCATGAGTGCAGCCAACAAAGAGCTGTTTGTCCATTTTTTAGACTATTTTTCCAGCTCTCTCTCTAACTAAGAACTTGAGTTTGGAAGATATGCTCCAGAATTTGACTGTGTGCCAGAGAAAACTCTAGTTTTACCTTTCTATTTCTTCTGTAGTTGACTTTTGGCCACTTAAAACAAGTCTAGTCAATGTTGTGTACCTCTCTGAAAGTCTGCAGCAGGTTGCTCCCGGACACAGACAGAGTGATGTCGATGTGGTGCATGATGAAAAGAGGCTCTTCTTGGCTCTGATACGGGAAACAGGCCAAGTTATCTGCTACAAACAGCAGCATGTTCACCTCCGTTTTCTGAAAGAACACGACAGACAATAGAACATTTTAAAACAGCACGCACATATTTAGGTTTTAGCTACTATTATTGGTGAAACATACATCTTCACAGCTGTCAACAATCAAAAAGAAAACCAATCACAGATTTCAGATTTCTGTTGTATATACAGTATTAAGCCAGCTATGATATATGCTATAGATAGTTTAGCTGGCAGTTTGTTTCTTTTTGTAATAAAGCCTGTCAGCCCAAATAAGAAAGAATGATTATTAAAAAATGATAGTACTGTTAGCGTCATAAATAATCAGATTAATTTACAACCCCACTCGGAACAGTACGTTTTAGAGTTTGTATGTGGTGGGAAACACAATAAAAATATGAAAAAATCATTTACTAGTTAATACAATCTTCATTTACGGTACTTTATTGAAAAGAAACCAAAAAAAACAAAAGGATAACCTCAAAGTCTGTGCTATCTGGTGGTTAACAAACACCTGCCTTACAATTAGCAAAAAGTAGCACCATCAGGTTTCTTTTCTTAAAAAGAGCAATATTACAAATCTGCTTATGTGTTTTGTACTCACTGCGCTGTCGTCAAACTGGTTGAGCAGTGCGATGAGGAAGGCCCTGCGGTGCTGTCGGTTTCCTCGGATCATGGTGAAGAGGTGAGCGCACAGAGCAGAGTGTGTCTCGTCCTGTCTGAAACCGCGGATGATCGCCTTCCTCGATGGACTGATGGCCTGCTGCAGTGTGTACGACATTTTCATCCCTGCAACCGCCTTCATCTGTGAGCAGCACCAAAGGACAGACACGAGTTACACTTACTCAGGTGTTTTCTCACAACACACTTTGTAAATCTAAACAGTAACACAATAATCCTTGATTCATTGCCTGTGTTTGAACTGGCCCAATTACACAGTTACTGCTCTAGTGGGTGCTTAGTGCCTTCACACTAGAGACCTGCATCGGGCGGGAGTGGGGACTTCTGAGCAAACCCTCGGGATCGGGCAGTTCTAACATTTCCTCGGGCGGGAACGGGCGGTCAGGCCAAAACACTTTGGGGACCGACCGGACTCGCGCTCTCTCCGCTGTCTTAAAAATATTACGTAGCTTTGAGCGCGCTGCTGTTCAACAGAGGGACGCCACTCTGGCGCTGCTGCATTTCCTAGTCTAGCGTGCGTATCAGCTTTGAGTCCTCGCGCCAGCAGCAGCCGCAACACGGGCGAAAACTTTCCCAGAGGAATGAATGAAGGACTGGCTTTTACGCACAGGGAGATGGAAATAATACACATGGAGTTGGGCAAGTAAAGCGTTTGTTTAGCAGAAACTGAAGGTGCGAGGAACTTTGTATTTCAGGTAAGAAATACACAGACATCATCGCTTTACGATGGAAGGTCATGTCAAACGAACATAATTGCCTTGTCGCAGATTATTTAGGCTCGTGCCTAATCATTTTAAGACTAGATGCAGAGAGTTATTTATTCATTTGTGTCCATGTTGTAATGGCCTGGGGCCGCCACGCAATCTCCGTGTCACCAAAAAAAAAAAAGTCGGGACCCAACGGGGGTTTCCTCGGGCAGGCAGGCACACTGGGGCGTCGGGAACGGGCGCGAATGTTACGAGATCGGGCGGGAGCAGTCATGAAAATCTAGTCCCGTGCAGGTCTCCACTTCACACAGCTTTATTGTGCTTTGTTCATAGCAGCTTCTATCAGTTCAATTTAAGCTCCAACTAATGGTTAAAACACTGAAAACATGGATGTCCCCCACAAATTACAGCATTATAAAGTTTTCTCTGCATTCACAATTGTTCTGAGATTTAGTTGTGACCACTTTTAAAGCAAAAGTAAAACAGTTCCATACTTCATGCATGGAACTGTAAAGCATCCTTAACAGGTGAACTCCTCAAAACTTCTAACAGATTTTTCTCACATCCTGTTGACACATACTGTAAGTCTTATCCACGAGATCGATCAAAGTGATCTGATCTAACAAACTTTCAATTTTTAGCACAGCCCTAGAAGACATTTTGCCTGAACTCACATGAATAAAGCCGGTGTACTTCTTGTCGATCTCCACGAGCTGCTGGTCGGCCTTGTTCCTCATTGTGGCCTCTGGGTCTGTTCCTATGGCGATGAGGTAGGGAACGCACTAGACAGAACAAAGAACAAAACTTAAAATGCTTCTAGTGGACACAGAATAAAAGATGGGTTAAAGAAAGAAAATCAAACTACAAAAGGTTCAGATACCACTACTACTGCACCCACCATTGCTTGATTGATTGATTAATTCTTTAAAAAAAGTACTTTCAACTCTCAATCAGAAATCAAGCTTTAGATTAAGGATAAAAACACAGGTTGGTTTTAGCGATTGAAATGAAAAAGAGCTCTTTCTGCTTGAAAAATGACTTGAGAGCATTGCAAAAATATTGAGATTTAAATGTGTACATACAGGGCTTTGAGAGCTCAAACTTAAGACTTTTTAAAACCTTTTTAAGATCACAAAACTAGACACAAAAGACTTAATCCCAAGCTGTGATCGATAGTATTTCACATTGCTGCTTTCGAGCTTTCCATCTATTCCATCTACCAAATAACAATAAAAGAAAGACACCAGTTGTGTTATATAATTGAGAATTTTCCGACAAAGCTGCAGCAGTGTGAAGTTGAATGTGAAAACTGACAGAAGTCGCTTCGATTAAAAATGTAAGACCTGAGAAAACATTTTAGGACCTACAACAGCAAATTTAAGACTATTTAATGCCTTAAATTGAAGCTTTTCAATTTAAGACTTACGTACATAGGGTTTAAAATCATCAAATTATAAAAGGTAATGTAAAGTTTATATTTTCTGTATTTTATCTGTATTATCCATCCCAATTTTATCGAGGCAAGGCAGTGATGATTTTATGAGGCTCAGACAGAAACAACATCACAAACTGGATCAATAAATCCCAAGCACAAATCACAAAATTTGATGAGTAGGAATAAGATAAAAAGTGCCTGTTCTGACCTGCACAGGGTGAATCAGGCCCTGGTTGAGCGTGAGCGCGATGACGTTGAGAGCGAAGTGTCTGACGCTGGATTGAGTGTTGAAAAAAGCCTCCAGGACCTGCTTTAGGTACAACTGCATGATGGAGCTGCTCATGCCCGAGGAGATGTCCCCCATCTCCTTTAGATCCTCCTGTTTGGACAGCTTTTTCCCTGCACACAGAGAAAAAAGTCCAGTTAACAGTGTTATCCAGTTATGTTTGAATAAATGCGGTTAATTTAAATTTTGAGGCATAAAAGTCACTTCTCCAGTGCACTGTTAATACCTACATTTCACATTTGGATGAAATTATGTCTTATCTTTTTATGTCTATATCTTTTTACAAACCACAATGTAAAACTGGGGTAAACAAGCACAGCACAGATGGACAAATCAAACTTAAGACTATTAAAAACCACAAAACATACAAATTAACTCTTTCACTGCCAGCCCTATTCTCACTATGACCCCCTTCCCTGCCAGGACTTTTGCTAATTTTAAGCAATATTCATAGCTCCACAAAAAACCTTGTGCAACTGGAATCATGACATGTTATACACAAATGAGACCTACAAGTGTCTACTTTCATTTAAAAAAATAATTGTTATTCTACATTAATCCGTTCTCTTTTTATAGACATTTGAAATTCCTTGTTTTCATTAGATTTCAGCGTTTGACGAGAAACTTCTCTTCTCTAAATCAAACTTCATGTCAGTGTTATTTTTGTCTGCACTACTTTTGGTGAAAGAAAATTAACTACTACAATTAAATAATGTTTTTAGGATAAAAATACAAGCTTCACGTGATGAAAGCAATGAGGACGAGTGTCTTTTTCATCTTTAAACCAACAAAAGCTGTGTTACAGACAAGGAGGCAACTTTACTTTCTGATACAGATTCTATAGATTCAGCTTCTTTCACGGGGAAACATTATATTTAACCCTTCAAACATGAAGAATACAGTAGTTTTACTCACTCTGACACTTTTGGATCGCTCACAGAGGAGAAAGTTTAGTTTTTCTCCTCCAGACTCGCTGCATATGTCGTTCTCCTCAGAGTCCTAGTCCTGTAGGATCGTCTTTTCTTCATTTTAAAGATCAAATATCTGCTCTAAGCTTACTGAACTGTGTTTTTAGTCCAAGATGTGTTGCCTGTAATCCGTTTGAAAAGAAAGACGATCCTTTAGAGTCGAATGATCACGTAAACACAGCAGACGGCGCTCCGTAATGTAAAAAGAACAACACGTGAGTTTCCGGTCCTCTGACTTCCGCTGCGCTCTTGTGCTAATGCGATACTGCCTTCTGGTGGTGAATATATGACACTGCATCATGCTATTTTAATGCTGATGAATTCAACACGTACATCAGAGAGCGCTCTATTGCCGCACGTAAAAAAAAGCTTATGACGGAAATTTCCGTCATTGGCAGGCTACGGTTGGATTCGTTATGACGGAAATTTCCGTCATTGGCAGGGAAAGAGTTAAGACCTATTAGTGAGTGGTGGCCTATGGTATTTCACAATGCAGCTTTTTCCCAGAAGAACAAAAAGGAATGTAATTTATACACAGAATCAAGCATTCAATCCATACATTCACCAAACACACCAATTGTGTTATATTATTAAAAATATTGTTGAGAATTTTTTGACAGAGCTGCAGTATTATTGTATGTAGTAATTATTCATTTGCTCTACTAATAAACTGCTTTGACATTCAATTACTGATTTGAATGTTTATTGTTTCATTGAATGTGTAATGTTTTACTTTTTATTTCCTACATTCATGTTTGCTAAATTAACAATCTTGGGAATCCTCAGAGACGACTCTTGTTGTGATTTTGGGCTATACAAAAATAAATTGATTTGATTTGAATACTGTGAAACTACTAGGGAAATCTGACAGAAATTGCTTCATAAATAAGCTTAGGTCTTGTGCAAAGAATCTATATCCATATTTTACTAAACTTGCCTATAAATGTTTACCTAAAATATCTAGACACAATATTTCACTATATAAAAGAAAAAAAAATGTACAAATGTTCAAAATCAACAGCATTAAAGTGTGACAGAGTAATACGTACATTCCCTGTCTGCTTCCTGCATCCGCGTGTCCTCTTCTTGGAGGTAAGTCTGCAGGTTTTTGAGGATCTGTATCTTGAGATTGATGGAGGAGTTTGGGTCTGCGAGGATCCCGTTGTACAGGTTTTTGACATCAGGCACAAACATCTGGCTGGGATGCATGATGACGAGAAACCCTGGGAAAGGACAGGTTTGTGTTTAGAAAGTGATTCTCAAACTTTTCATACCAAATACACCTTAGAGAGTATTTAGATTATCACAAGCTTATGCAAGAACTAAATATCAACAAAATATCCTCTAAAATGAGACTTAAAGACTATGAAATAATATTAAATTGTGAAGCTAAATCGTAATAATGATTTACCAAAAAAGGACAAAGGCAAGATTTGTCTCTTAACTACAGCAGCCCCATTTATTCAATATAAATGGGGGTTAATTAGATTACAAAAAGTTAAGTTAAGATTAAAAGTCATGAATGGAGAAGAGAGTGGGCACATGCAATCTTCAGTTTTTGGAGCCTCTACTGATTAGAACATTACTGTTTTAATTGTTTTAATATGAATGTAAACTGTTTTATATGCATGTAAAACAAAGCATTCCTTTACTGAAGAGAAACAAGTTAAAAAATATTGTTCAGAGACATTTAAAAAAAAACTCTCAGCAGTCTCACCCAGGCCAATAATGGCTTTTGTCTTGACCTCCTCATCGTCGTGTTTGGTGAAATATAACAACAGCTCCAGCACTTTTTCCTTTATGATAACCTTAAAAAATAAAAAATCAAGTCAGTATATAGAGCAAAGCATTGGAAGAATCAAAACATGGCCCATTGTTTTCATCTATCACTTATCCCCGCCCACTTATCTGTATTTACTTGCCAATACTCAAGAAATTCAAATTCTGAGTAAAACAAGTGGGGTCACGTGGTTACTTTCCAACAATAAAAACTTGTTACTGTTACTGTTTACTATAACAGGGTTTCTGCAGGGACCGAGAAGTAAAATTTAAGAAATTAAGATCTCTTTGCAAGTTGGGACCTGTAGGTATTTTATATTTTGCTAAAATTATGACAAATCTAATGAATTAACAAAAAAGATTGTAATTCATACGCAACTGAGCATTCCATCTATTCCATCAACCAAATAAGAGAGAATAAGCACAACAGTTGTAGTATATTATCGAGAATATTATTGCAAACATTTTTAAGCCTACAAAGGCATATGTCAAACATTTTAAAGCCTAAAATTTGATTTTTTTTTTTTTTATTCAGGATTTTTAAAGACTTTTTAAGACCCTGCAAAAATCCTGTATAAAAAGTGGAGCTTATCAATTCTGCAGTTCTGTAGGTCACTATTTATTTTTCTAAATCAATTTTGTGTCTTAAAATTGACAATTTGTAAATTACTGATCGGATTTGTCAGTTTATTACAAAAAAAAAATCAAAAGAGCAAAAAAAAAAAAGAGCAATTGTTTATTCTTTTTCTAGTTTCGGCACTAGTTTAAATGTTCTATAGTTAATCGATTGTTGACAAAAGTCCATTACACTCAAGTACCTTGGTGGGCCCCTTAAATTCTTCGAGGTCGAAATCAAAGTGTCGAGCGAGAGCCCCGACAGTGAAGAGCGACCGCAGGAGGAAAGGTTTGTTTGCCACCAAAGCTGTGCTGTTGGGGTCATCCTGATGCTGGCTCTTCAACTTGTTAAGTGCACCTGGACACACAAAAAAACGTAATTATTTTTCATTCTCAATACACCGCTAACATATTTATACTTGTACTACTGCAAGGACAATTCAAAATAAATGCAGAACTTACATCTCATACTAGATAGGACTACATAGAAAGAATTGTAACCTTAAAATATATAAATTGTTTTGTCCAAATTGTTTTGCAAAAACAGTGACATTTTTTCTCCTCACCATAAAATCTGTTGAAGCAAGCCCACACAAACTTGTAGTTGTGAGTGACTTTGTTGACAATAGCTCCGAGACAGCTCACACAGTGTTGCACTACCTGTGGACATAAAAAAAAAAAAACACAAAATCATGCATTATTTACATTGTTCGTCCGTTAAACATGGTCTTGAAAACCTTCACCTATGTCCTATTCACGCGATTTACCTCAGGACCTTATGTAAATTGTAATAATTACGGACGACACCTGAGTTTCTAATCCCGTGTGAATTGTCCTGTCTGTGCCTGTAAAAATTGTTGTAAAGTTTCCCCCAAATTTTACCTTCTGTAATTTACCAAATTCAGACGTCCTTTAGAAATCCTACTCCCGTGCGAATGCGTATGTCTGCGTTTTTAATCCGTGACCCGTGTATAAATTAATTCAAAATAACTAAAAATCAAACAAACTACAGTATAATCAAACCTGTTACCCGGAAGTACAACCATGTCATGGCAACAACAGGTCGAGAAGATGTTTAGGGAAAGTTTGGACAGAGTGTTACAAAGTTTGGATAGAGGGACTTTATCACTATAAATGGATTAAAAGTATCTAATGCATTAGAACTTGACATCACAGATCAGGGACCTTCGGAACAGTGTTTTCTGAGGCTCAGAGGGGAAAGAATAGTATCTCACAGACAGAACTACAGCTGTGTTTGTGATGAGGAAGCAAAGTTAGATTTAGGCACAGTATGTGTAATTTAGCTTGAACACATTTCTTGAATTTTGTCTGGCAATGTATACACTTCTTATGCACACCTTGGTCTACTGACTACTTACAGTCATGCCATATTTGATGATCAGCTTCATTAAGTCTTCTTCTATGGTGGCTAGAAAGGTCTCACTGGGGTGATCCATCAGAGGAATAACAAGTTCCAAGATCTTGGCCACATTACAGATCACCATAAAGTCATTGGCAGTCTGCAGCAAAAATACAAATCCAGTGTTAATTCAAAGCTACAACTTTTGAGCAGGATGTGTGCAAGTAAGAGAATAGCCTGTTTGGTTTGTTATGGTACTTACATTACACTTGGTTGTCAGGTACGGCTGCATTGTCATAGCATGCTTAACCATGAGTTGTGCTCGAATCTTGCTGAACAAGTATAATGTAGTAATGCATGCTACCAGTCTCTGTGAATTCACTCCTTTGTTTTCTATAAGAAATATGAAAGGTGTTAAATATTTTAGTCAAGTTCAAAAATGCATAAAAAGCACCCTTACCCGAGAGAGACTCCTCATATTTTAAAATGTGCTCCACCAGATTGTCCACCAGCTGCACGCAGGCCTTTTTAGCCGGCTTATACGAAGCATCCTCTTCAGACTTCAAAAGCTAAAGAAACAAACAACATAAGAGGACATTTGGACTGGAGCTATTATTCTTCAATAGATGACAAAAAAAAAAAAAAAAAAAAAAAAAAAAAAAACAATAAAGATAATAGAAGCTTTCAGCAAAAAGCAGCTTACTGAAATCATTAATAATCGTAACATGTTAATTAAAGTTTTACACTTGTGAAAAATATTTACATTCTGCAGAAGCTGCTCAAACCAGTCATAGCCAGTGTCTTTACACGCCGCCACCTAAAACAAACAAATATATATGTATATGTGTGTGTAAAATCCAACAGACAATCATGTTTACATTGTGAATCCGATTTCAAGATGTAAATATAGACACCAACCACATCTGTGATGTTCAGAATCTTCCTCGTCATAGTTTCTTTGTCGTGGTTTGGAGTTGGAGTAAACCACAGTTTCTGGAAAGTCTCGTTCACTAGTTTCTGTTGAAAACAGCCAAAATCAGAAAACAATGTCCACACACATAAATGAAGAGATGAACAGGAGCAAACCTTGATGCCTTCCTCATCATTGACTCGTCTGATCATCCTCACACACATCTCTGTGACTTTACTGAACTTGGGCTGCTCAAGGCAGATGTCTCTAAGGATTTTGATCACTCTTTTCCTCACACTGATGCCAGTGTCCTGCACAAAACAGAGGCAGCAATATTAGTTATCAGACAGCAATGATCTTGTTTAACCACTAGTAGGCAGCAAAATACATCTAATGGAATGAACTTTACATGACCCCCACAAAACTTTTGCTTTTATCCTTTTGCCTTTTCTTATTCAGCGACCCAACAGACAAGTTGCACAAGAATTTTATATTTTTTTAATTTGCTGATAGTTACAGACAGAAGCATCCTGCTAAAACCAGCTGCATATGAATCTACAAAACAGTAGTGTAACAGTAGAATCTAGAGTAAATTCTGACCTGGTGCTAGTTTACCAACTGTGTCAATGTTTTTTTAACAAAACGCAGACAAAAACTAATTCTGACATGACTCAAGTTTCCAGTAAAAACTGTGCCAAAAATACAAATCTGCGGAAGTGAAATACTAAACATTAGTTAAATATTACAGTTAACAATTTCTAAAAGTATGCAAAAGCATTTGGGTGCAATTTTTTTACCCAGGGACATGATCAAACTGAATTTATCTATAGTATGTCATCTGAGAATGTCTGTGTGCATTCGGATGGAATAAGTAATGTCAGTACTTCAGCTGTTAAGACATTCATATATTTCTTATGAAACAGCCCTAGCCCTAGGCTGTTCATTAAAATGTCCTTAGGGACTGAAAAAGAGCCATGAAAAGAAAAAATAAAAATAAAAATCAAGATTAAAAACAGTTAAAATTACAAACATTTTGTCTGACTACAATTAGACAAGGACCGCTGAGCTTGCTGAAGTAAGTCAAATTTACAGCAAAAACACACACACCATTATTCAGGTCCCAGGTAAAACAAATTTAGCAAAATTACAGCTTTAGTTAAAAGAAAGAACTAGAGAGAGAAGGAAAGAGTGATTGTACCAAACTATGTGCTACATTAGCTACTATAGAGAGAGAGAATAGAGCTGATACAGCACAGAACCAGAGCCTTGGTGGAAAAGGGGGTTAAGTTAAAAGTTGATACCACTCATCAGTGAACCAGACACACATTTGAACAGAACAAAAAAGGTTTTTACCAGAATCCTTTCGACGAGCATGTCATAGTACTGCTCCGTGAGTTGAGGTCTACTCAGCACAAAGCGTCCCAGCAGCTCTACAGCCGCCTCTCTCACACTGGTGGAGTTGTCCATCAACCGTCCGTGAACCCCACGCTGCATGTCAGACTGAAGGACAAAATATATGTCAGCATAAAGTTTACAATGTCCAACTGAAGCAGACAAAAATAAATATTCCTGAGAGAGAAGCTGATACTTACCCGTGCCAAAATACTAGGATCAACAGCCACAACTTCAGACAGACACTTCATAGCTTTTGTCCTGACAGCAATGGCGCTTTCTCCTAATACTCTTAAAATCTACCAAAAGTTACAATAAAATATTTTACAATTATCAATTTTGTTGTATTTGTGTAAGGATATGAATATTGGAATTGAACAAACCTGTGTTAAATAAATATCAAAGCTCTGGGCAAACGGCCTCATGGAGGCCAAATATCGCACAATCAGACAGGAGTCATCGTAGTCCACAGTGTCAGAGTTCATTCTGAGGAAAGTCAGTCATTATAAAAATAATTACTATCATATTAAATATTGTATATAATCGAACAGTCATATGGCAATAATCTTACTTGAGAGTGGTGAACTGGGCGGGTGTGGTCTTGATGATGTTGCGCAGGAACTTCTTGCGTTTCTCGGCACGCTGCATGATTTCACCAGTTGTCTCTATTTCCTTGGCATGCTGAGGTCCATCAGAGGAATCGTCATCCTTTGAGTTTTGGTTTTTCATCGACTTCTCAGCCTCTGTTGTGGCATCTCGAAACCACTGAGCAATGTAAAACTTCCTTGAAAACTAAACCGAAGAAAAAAAAAGAGACAAACACTCTATCAGTTAACATGAGATTAATCATAAATCAATGTCATTATTTTTTACTAAATTTTGAGTTAAAGAGATAGATACACAATATGAGAGATACTAAAAAAATGCATTGCAAACCCACCACAAGTGAGGCGTCTGTTTCAGCATTTTCCTCCAGGTAATCCAGAAGAGCTTTCTGCAGCTGCTGAGTCTCGTCATCACCCGGTGTCTTTAAGATCCAAGTGTATGTTTTATATATTTATTTATATTTACTGACATGAACGGAAACTTTTTCAAGAAGTTGAACTGTTTTACCTCCTCCAGAATGCGGTCAATTGATTTTTGGTCCATCTTGCTGGTGACTGCATCCTTTCTTAGACGAGCAGCAACAGTGCCAAGGTAGTCCAGAGAGGCCACCCTCAGAGCCATTTCTGTTTGTTTGTTACTGAACTGGTGCACCTGAAGAGAGCAATGAAGAGAACAAACATTACATTCAGTACACATGCTGGTTTGTCACACATTTAACTTTTACTAGTCGTTTTGATTTGAGTCATAGAAAAACACTCAGCATATTTCAATGGCTAAGCTTGTTCAAAGACTGACCAGTAATCTTCCAAGCAGACTGAGGAGGAGTTCTGCTGCGGGCCACTCTGGTTTGTTCACTGTGGACAGTAGATCTTGAACAAAATTCTCAAACAATGGTCTGTAGTCTTCTTCTCCTTGTTTACTGCCACACCTGAAAAGCACCACCACAAGATTATTAGGCAAAAACCGTCAAAACAGTGAGTAACTGTGATAAATAAATAAAAGGTGTCATTACTTTTTGAGGAAGACTGAAAGGAAGTTTTGTGCGGTCCTCATGGCGGTTTCATAAGAATTCGTTATCAGCACATCTTGATCCACCTTCAAACAAAATAGTTTAAATATGTGGGCAAATTAATAAACCCATCAGTCTGCAAATATTAACAACTCTCACCTTGCTGTCTATTTCGTCGAATGTTTCTTTGTCATTGGGCAGGTGGACCACACACTGAATGAGCTGCAAGACCAGGGCAGTCACCATCTGGATGTACAGTGGCTCTCCATCCTGGTCTGAACTGTTCAGTCTAAAGACACAAAGCAAAAAAAGTTTATGAAGGAAAATACACTGGTACAAAAATACAGTTAGAAACAAACAATACCTAAAGTTCCTGAGGGATCGTTTGCTGGTGGGCAGCCTGGCCAAAGACGTAAAAATCTCTTCCAAAATCAACTGTCGATGTTTCTCATAACGTGAAAACACCTGATAAAGTAAAAAAAATTAGTCCAACGTGGTCTATAAATATTCAAGTTTACTTTTCAGTTTAAAGAAGACAACTTACAGCTGTCACTAACTTAATGGCACATAACTGCAGCTCACTGACATTCTCCACAAAGAAGGGCGTGATTCCCATTGAGGACACCTGGAAAAATACAGAAGTAATGTAAGTCAACTTCTAATCCAAGGAGCACATCTGAACACTTTATGAATTAGGTGAAGGCAGTTTGTTAACTACAAGAAATGTAAAAACCCATCTACTTTACTTTAGGGTATAAAAAAAGATATGAACACTGCAGACTGAATGTTACGTCAATAACTGCTTTCAGAGCTGTTTATTTGTGAAAAATAATTGCAATTTTGCAGATTCTAAGTTCCCATTTTCAACATGTTGATGAAATAAAATATGAAGAGACAAAATAACAAAGTTATCTTTAAATTGTTTTGTCTCGTAGTTTTGAGTATTTTTACTTGAATGTATTTGAATTTGTGTGGGTGGGTAATAATCCGTGGTAAAAGAATGCCGGTTTAAGTCATTATATTTTATTCTGTATTAGTGAATTGCTTATTCATATATAAAGCGAACATTTTGCCGTGACGGTGAGGATTCTGGCGAGACGGGCCACCACACACAAGTGAGTGCAATGGAAACACTGCTTTAAAACATGTTTGTACAGATCTAAACTACCTTTTGTCAAACATAAAATTGCAGCTCCCTAATGCATTAAATTTTCCCTTAAGTGTCCGTCATATTACTTTGTGTAGTACAAAAAAAAAAGCCACTTACCTGCAAAATTGTGGTGTCTGTGAGCAGCTGGATTTCAAGGAGCTCCGAGATGTTGCTTACAATGTCGCACACTTTGTTGTACAACATGATGATGACGCGCTGTTTGTGAGTGGAGCATTTTGCACGTTTTGCTTTTGAGCTCAACAAGCCACCTAAAGGGAATGAAAAAAATCCATATGAACATTAAGAACTGCTCATAATTTAAATTTGAGTAGGACAAGTCAGAGATCTATAGTAGAATTTGTCTTTAAACAATTCATATGCATATGTTTCAACATGGTTTATGAATTATAATAAAAGAAAAACTGGTTGAATGTCGTCAGTGTGATAATAAATAAACTAAAAGAAATTTTGCAAACAAACAATATAAACATTCAAGCCACGAGTTAAGTCCAAGTCAGCAGGTTAAGTAGTAAAATTAATTCATAGCTTTTAGTTAACTAATATAATTAAACACTACGTTGTATCTACAAAAAAAAGAAAATAAGGCACATCAATCTTTTGAGATTTAAAAAAAACTGAAATTAAATTGAAATCATAATTCACTCATTGAGAAAAGAATTGAAACATTATAAAAACAGAATAATTCCATTGTGTTACTGCAATATACCTACTGGAACCAAATTTTCCTCACCTCCATGTGGGTCGACTCTGTACACAGGGTCATACTGTGGGTAGAGCGTATTCTGCAGATGAAACTTGGTGTATTGAAGCACGCGTTCGATGACGTCTTCGATTAGACGGCTTTGGGCATGTGTGCAGAGGTCATGACGTTCAGCGCCGTCAAACAAGCATCTGCAGACTTAGTGACCCGCTCCATGATAAGATCTCTCCACAGCTTTTCTTCATCCTCTGCATCCTGGTCCTGAGCACACAATTTATGCATAGTTAAAATACAAACCATGCAAACCAGGCTGAGAAATAATGAACCTTAAAAACTGTTTTTTTTACCCCATACGAGGTGGAATGGCCACCCCACTGGCCCTCCCACTTTTTCCTAATTATTTTTGCTCACCACCTTCTAGTTAAAGTTGGGGTAGCTAACTTTTTTGGTTTTAACTACAGAACCGTTGTGTTTTCCACCAAAAAGTATATGATAAATGCAGCACTTTGTGAAAAAATTAGCCACAGAGTACTTCTAAATCAAATAATAAAGAATTTTAGTTCTAATCAGGAGCAAAATGCAGCGTTCTGATTGGCTGAGCTTGGGTGGTCAACTCCAGTTTTACTTTAAAAGAGAAAAAAAAGAGGGTTTTAAGTGTACATTGCAACCTTAACCTAATACATATTGATATTAACAATGTTTAAGAATTTATGAGAGAAATTTGTCGGATTTAAAACCTAAAATGTCTTTGCAGTGTGAAAATCACCTACCCCACCTTTAAGTTAAAGAGTTAAAGATATTTACTGTCAAACCAACCATTCAGGAAATATCAGATACAGTTTTCCTCTACGCTTATCTTACAAATAAAAAATGCCCCAAAAATTCCCCCAAATTTAATATGACTATTTATTGGAACCGCCTAGACTAAAACTCATGTTAAATGAAAATAGCTTCAGCTTTTGAAGAGAAAATGTCAAAACTCAAAATATACCAAATCTAGCGTCATTCTCAGAATCCTGATCCAGAATTTCTAGAATAGGCTAGTGACACCAGCCTGCTGCTTTTTATATTTACCAAAGAATTTTTAGGGGGACTTTTAAACCTGGTGTTCTTTTGTGCAGAACTTTTTCTCACTTAAAACTAGAGTCACTCAGACATGAGAGGCTAAAGCTATAGAACCTCAGCTAGACAAAGAGTCCAGCCAAATATTTGTGCTGCAAACAATTTTAATTTTTAGATCATTTTAATCAAATGTTTTAAACAGACAAAAATGGTCTCTCTAATTTTGTGTGGTGGTGATTCACATTAAGCTGATGTTGTTTTTTGCCTTACTAAAAGCCATATAAAGATGATCCGTGTTATTAAAATGGTAATGAATAAATGTATTAATGGAAGCCTTTAGTGTGGTGTAAAATAAAATGGGAGCTCACGTGGCTCATCAGAGTCAGAAGCTTCGACCCATCCTGGATGTTCTTTTCTAGTATGTTCAGCAGCTTCACCAGTTTATCTGATGGAATCTGAAATAGTCAACAAAACATTCGTATAGTCATAAGTAAGATCAGGTTCACAGGTCGAAGCAAAATAGACAAATAAACTGTGACATACCCTCCCAGTGATGCCCATGGCCTTGATTTTAGCCGATTCACTGCTTAGTTCGTTCAGCTGATGTTTTCCCAGCAGCAGTTCCTGAGGAATCTCATCATCGTCTCCAGCTGTAATTCACAAGTAACACCAACAGTGTTTTTATGGACATGTAGAAGAGCCCACATCCATAGAAAACATGCAACTTACCCATAGCAGTAAAGTCCACATCCTCCAGATTTTCCAGGATGTTGTCAATGCTGTTCAAAAACCTTTTGAATGTGGATGAGTCCATCAGCTCTTCCTGTGTGAGCTTGGGTTCATATGCTTTCCTTTTCTTCTGCTTTTCTTTCAGCTTCATTTTTCTGGCAACTGTACACACACATTTGTGTTATTGCAGGTTGTTATTATGAAAATACTGTATATTGTATATTGTTTGTGCAGACCTTCACTCATGCTAGGCGGTGGTGGGGGAGAGTCTTCATCAGAAGAGTCTCTATAGCGACTGCCTGAACCTCTGCGGCTATCACGCGGGCCGCTTTTCCGATGCTCTCCAGAGTGACGTCGCTCGCGCTCTTCAAAATCCCACGTCCGGTCCTTATCTCTCCGCTGCCGCTTTTTAGCAGCTTTCATGACAAGACAATATAAATTGTCGATTTAAGTACAGAATTAGTCAACATAAAATGATTTGAAAAGATGAGCCTTACATTCTCCGTCCTTCTCTTCATCAGAGCTGACTTCAGCATATTTTGGCTTTTCATTAACAGTGCTCCGTTTCCTTTTGTTCATCTTCACTCTTTCACACAGAGGCATTGTGGACTCAATTTCTGCTAGTAATTCAGGAGGAAGCTCCTTGAGTACTGCAGGGTCCATACCACCTTAAAAAATGCATTTGAAGGCGGTTTCAGTATTTTTCAGGACAATGTACTGTCTTGTGTGAATCACAGCAAAAATCATGTCGTGCGGTGCAATATATTCTGTGTGGGGTGTATTCTCACTTTTGGAAGACTTCCCGGAGGAGAGCCTGTTCTTGGATTTGCTGTGTCGGATGATCCTCTGGACCTGCTCCACTGAAAGCTTTTTCAGCACAACCACGGGTTTAGGCCTGGTTTCAAAGTCTTTGACCAAACCCAGTCTTTCCAGCTTCACCTTGGGCTGGCCCCACATGTGGCCCTCAGAACCACTGCCGTCCTTGTCCTGTTTGATCTGACGAAACACATCCCAGTGTTAATGTATTCATTAAGAACCATTTCTTGACATTTTTTTGCATAGAATATGAAAAATATGAAAAAATGTAAATGGATTACAGTAATCCAAACATTGATTAATCATTTTGATGTTTGCGTTCATCACATTTTAAATGCCTACCAAAGATTTAAAGATATACTCCACAGAAAAGCTTAAAAGAAAAAAGAAGATAGTTCTGTGTCAAAAACACAAAGGGCTGTATATTGCTCCAATTCCTCTGACTGAGAAATGACAGTGGAATAAGCCTTTCCCAACCACATGAAAATGACAAAACAGAGCTATGGAGGGAACCAAAACCAGAATTGATTTGAAACACCACTATCGAATGATTACGAAATGATTAAGAAACTACTACATTTAAAATTTTGTCCAATGTCTGATTTTCACTGAAATAAAAAATCTGTTGAAACACTTTCATATCTTACGCTATTAGTTTAGTACTACAGTTTAGTACTACATCTAACAGTATTGTAGTACAGTAATTTTTACCTAGTCAAGATCAGAAAGGGGTGGAGCATTTCTTTAAAACCATGGTCACTCTCAAAATCAATTCAAAACATTCATAAACACCATAATCTCGGCCAGCAGTTAGTAGTTAGTGTCAAACCCCCAGATAACCCACAAAGGCACTCAATGGCAAAACAGAAAAAAATCAGAAGTGAGCAGTGAGATTGCAGGCAGTGAGAGCTGAATGATTGATACATGGTGGATTTGACTTAGACGGCCCAGATCACCTTAGGGATCTGGAAGTTCTTCAGCGCTCCACTGTGCCCTCCTAGCAGCTGAGCAGGAAAAGAGTCCGGGAGCTTATGACCAGAAGAAGATGAAGCAGCTTTGGTGTCTTGTTTACTGCTGCTACGGCAGGGCTCTCCTGACCCATCGCCCTGACAACGGGCATCAGGTGAGTGTTGCTCTTTGACCACTGTCTCACCACGGTGCCGCCGGTCACGGTCAGTCCTCTCGTCATGTCGATGTTTTGACGTTTCTCTGCCTTCTTTTCGCTCGTGCTTGTCTGCCCTATTCTTTATCACCTCTGGCCGACTGCCTGGTTTCAGATGAGAGGCTGTGTCTGATCCCTCCAGTGCAACAGGGGCACTGCCTGGTTCCCCAGGCCAACGCTGGGCCTCGAGAGCAGGAATAGGGGCGGCCAGGCAAGGGTCTGGCTGGCCATCAGCGAGACTGGCCTTCTGAAGGTCGATGCTCACCATTAGAGGAGGTCGACTGGCACCATTCCCAGCAGCTGTTGCTTCCTGTGGAGTCAGTTTCCCAGCATTGCCACCTCCTGTGGATCCACTGCCCGGAGCCCCTGTGGGTCCACCCGCTCCTGGCTCCAGGGGAAAAGAGTCCTGTTTCCTCTTCTTCAGTGGTTTGTCTAAAACAGAAACAAGCAAATGAGCACAATGTCAAACCACAAACAGCTTTCCTAAATTGAATCTTCTTCTAATTTAAAAACTTTGGTGACATTAGTATTAGTTTTGTTTAAGCAAAACAGACAGTATATACAAAACTCAATTCATTTGCATGAGCGTCCCCCTCAATTGTACTTGGAGTAAGATAAAGAATAGAAATTGTTGATATGTGGAAGAATATGATAGCTAAGCTAGATGGACTGCCAAACGTTCACATTAACAATAAAATGTATTGGAAATTAAAGTGTAGATTCACACCTTTGTCTTGAACTTCTTTAGAGCATTTTTCACTCGCAGCCTCTCGCTCTATCCTTTCAATTTCTGCAAGAGCATCAAGCTCTGCTTCGTCGTAAGGAGAACTGGGAGGTTGCAGAGCAGCACCCAATGCCTGCACCTGCTGCAGACGTGCATGGTAATTCTGCTGAAGAACTGGCACTTGCTGGAAACCCAACTCGGTTTCCATGTTGTCCGAATTCTGGTCAACAGCTGGCACAGCCTCACCTGAACCCAACAAAACAATGTGATTCAACTAAACAAGTTCTTTATGTAGAAGAATGACAAATGCCATACCTGGAGGATCTGAGTCACTGGACTTAACCCGTGTCAGTTTAAGAGTAAGTTTGGTGGAGTTTGGAGAGCTTACAATGTCGTACATGTCCTTCTCCTCTTTTACTGTTGGCGTCTTTTTTCTTTGCAAGAGCTGTGATGGTTTCTGCTCACTCGGTGAAGACGCATAGGGAGTAGGGGACTGCAGAATGAGTGGGGGACGTGAACCTGCTGTGAACACAAGAGGCATTTTCGAAATTAATTAGTCAGTGATCTGAAGAGGTAGCACACTTCAGATCACAAACTAGGAGTCCCTGTGTAGTGCAGGGCTAATTACCCATCATTTTTAAGATCAATGATGCCCCACACTGTGAGATCTTACATGGTCAAATCACGTTTCATTTCTTCTATTTGTAATATCTGTGCCGTTAGCTGTTAGCACCCAATAAATATCAATTGAATATGAATTTTAGTTTTGTAATGTAAGCATTTCAAATTAAAATTTGTTTAAATTGAATCATTTTATGTTTCTGAGGCACAATCCACATGATCTTGAATTTTGGTATTTAATGTAGAAAAGAAGACTGAGTTCCCTTTGTCGCAGAAGGAATATGTAGACAGGGGGGTCATGGGTTTGTGATCCTGGCAGGTAACACCTTGAAGTCAATGTGGAAATAAGAGTTCTTTACACACAAAGAGATTTATACTGTTTGTAAGAGCTACAGATATCTTCACATTAAGCACAGTGTACTTATTTGCACCAGAGAAGGCTTCAAATGAACCTTTTTCTCCTCTGGGGTTAACCCACTTGGGGTGTGAAAACTCCGGGTGGGAAAAGCGGACAAAACTGTACAAATCATCAAGTGCTCCACATTTTAGCAAACTAAGTCAGTTTGGAGATGCATGTTTGTACAGGGCGGATGTCACAGCACATCTCTTACATTTAGGCGTTCCTTCACTCCCTGCAGGGGAGCAACCCGACTGTGGCGACCTTAAGGGAAAAGCAGGGTTTCTCAAGGAAGAGTCTCCGTCCTGAAGAACAAATTAATAAATAGTTAAAAAATAAAGTTACGCAAGTAACTATG
This sequence comes from Mugilogobius chulae, assembly GCA_038363315.1. NCBI lineage: Eukaryota > Metazoa > Chordata > Actinopteri > Gobiiformes > Gobiidae > Mugilogobius > Mugilogobius chulae. The sequence goes on from CM076397.1 coordinate 26,395,268, forward strand.
TATGAGGTTAAGTTGAATGAAGTGACTTAAGAAGCATACCCCGGCCCCTAATCGATGTACAATGTTCATGTAATCTTCACTGCCATGTTGGTCTGAGTGGTGGTTGGCAGCGTTGGTCAATTGCCCTTTGCTGTCATGAACATTCCTTACATTTCCTGGAACAATTGGGCTTGATACAGACACTGAAGAGAATAAAAAAACAATTACAATTACTAGTATAATGGTGGTATCATTTTTTAGTCCACATAAAGTTGTAACAGTTGGTGCCAAACATAGGTGATAGCAGCACACACCTGTTTGCATCTGTTGGTGCTGGTTGTAGCTGGGTGGTTGCTGATACTGCTGTATGAAGCCTGGGGCAGGGCTCTGTGGAGTGTAAGGACTGGGGACCGGACTGTTCTGACCCATAAACCGACCACTAGTGCCGCTCTGAGGGGCCACGAAGCGACTGCAAAAAAGAGATACAGAAGTAGGACCACAGAACTTCTTTGAACTTCTACCTACATCTTTTGAGCTCGTATATTCTATTTGCAGGGTTTCTGCGGGGATAGAGGTCAAATTTAAGACCACAAACACCAAAATGAATACCTATTTGGGAGTTATATAGCATTATATACTGTATATTGTATATACTATAGAATTTCACAATGCTGTTAGTTTCCAAAGTGCTTCTTGTGGAACTCACTTCACTGAACTCAAGTGCATTACAGAGCTGAAGTTGTTCACCGCAAAGCTCAAGGTTTGGCTAAAAATCAAAGCTGTGTCCATCTGCAAATATTGTAGCATTTGCATGTGTGGATGTTGAGTGTGTAAATGTTGAATATGAAACATCACTGCTGTAAATGTTAGAATTAAGATTTATAGTTATAATGTATATGTTATACAAGGAAAAGCCCAACCAGGGACAGGAGTTGAAAATTAGCATTAGCTAGACACTCTATATGCGTCGCATCAGCGGCATCCTTTGCTAGTAACTATGTTTATTTATTTGACAGGGACATTGCAATCAAACAAACAAATAGATTTTTAAATTTTGCTACAATAAAGACAAAAATAATAAATTACCACAAAATATATATATATATATATATATATATATATATATACCACACACAACTGAGCATTCCATCTATTCCATCAATCAAAATAACCATAGAAACGACACCAGTAGTATAATATTGTTGAAAATATTAGAGAATTTTCCACCAGGTAAAGCTGCAGTAGTGTGAATTGTATAGTTGAGTGTAACGCAAACTGCTTTACAAAAAAAAATAAAGAGTCTTAAGAACTACAACGGCAATTTAAGATTTTTTAAATTTGACTTTTTTAATTAAGACTTTTTAAGACACAGCAGAAACTCTATATGTATTGTTTTCTTACAGTTCTGTGAAATGTAAACTAATTATTGCTCAAAAAAACATTTAACAAACCAATACCTCAGTTTCACCACTCTACAGTAAAGAAAATTACTTACAAATTTACACTTGAAACTTTATTGTCTGTTTTGTTGGAAATGTGCTGACTGTGTAATTATCTGTGTAAAAGCATGTGTCCCTCTGTCCCCAAGACACAATTCCCCCAAGCGACCAAAAAAAGCATTTTGAAAAAGAACTTGAAATTTTATTGAAATTACCTTGAATTGGGAGACATCGCTGATGATTGGAAGTTTCCGACGGTGCCGGGCTGTGCATGGAATTCTGTGTGTTCTTATACGATGGTACCATTGACTGCTGCCTAACATCTGTTCAACGGTAAATAATTATTCATGTATATATCGCACAAACACTTGTCTGAAAAGAAAATAACAACAAAAACATACTTTTCTCCCTGAAGATGCCTGGGTTTCTGGCCAGCATGGTCTGCAGCAACAGCGGCGCGTCTCCTTCAGGCTCATCACTGCCCAGGTTGTCCTTCAACTCTCTGTCAGAATAAAAGATATAAAGATATTGTAGACTTAGAATAGGCTATAATCATATCATTTGACAAAAAAAATAATATTTGATATGTTGAAAAAGCATGCCAATTAGCAACGGTGAAATGCAATGAATCCTATTTTCAAAAAGACAACAGTTTTTTTAAAGAACTGATTCAATATCAATAATAGATGCATAATTAGTTACATTACAACTCACATGTGCTCTGTGGAGACCTGGTTGAGACCTTGGGCTAACTGTGAGGCCAGACTCTCATCTCGACAGCCCAACAGACAAGTCACCTCCTCCGCGATCCTACCATTGTACAGGAGGCTCTTGGTGGTGGTGGCCGGAAGTGGAGAGGGGAGAGGGAGCTGGTTCAACACTGAAACACAAAGATAACAATTAGCTTGTCTCTAATACTCTTTAGGTGTCAAATTGTAATAATCTTGGATTGAAATCATTTTAATTTAAATAACAACCATTGGTGCAGTCAAACACAACATCCAATCTGGTTCAAAGATACAGACACATAGAGCAAAAACACTTGTCTAATCTAACTGAGGCTTTAAGACGATGAATCATACACGATCATGATAATAACAACTATGATAATGATGATAATAATGATAATGTGTCAATTGTTCTTCTATAATTTGACTCATATTACATTTTTGTAATCTAATTGACGACTAGAGTGAGCGATGTTGACAACAATTGATATATTCTACTTAACTATCTTTACAATATATATATGATAATACATTATTGAGATACTATCTTGTCAAATCAAAATGTTAGATTTTATCACAATTCATGTAAACAGTCTTCTTTCCTGATGCATTTGAAATCAATAAAATCAATCATTCTTATTGTTGTAAATTCAAACTTCTGCTAAATAAAACATAAGGATGTTCATGGTTTACCGATTAACCAGTTAACTGGGACTAATGGCTTAACCGAGTAATATGTCTTTCACTGGTTACCTGACACAGATATGGGTAACTCCACACTAAACTGTACAAAGCATCACACCTTACTTCCAGCAACCATAAAATACATTTTTGAAACAAATATATTTGCAACTTATTATTTTTAATGGTTTGTACTTAGTAGATATACATAAGATAATATGAGATGACCAGGTCAAAAACATTTTAAGAAAAATGCACATCTGTTCAAAAAAAGTGCTAAATTTTGGACACTAAAATGTTACATACAGGACATGCCATCTTTGAAGCTTTGTGAACAGCTTTATAAAAAGGGCAGTGAAGATTGCAACGTGGCTAACAGTGAGGGACATGTTAATAATTAATTTTAATCAACAGATTTCCCATGACACAAAAACTGTTTTTTCTGTGATTGAAGACAAAAATAAGCCTTGTGGACGTAACACATGGTGTCATGTGATAGTTACGTCCATAACTAGTGTTTGGAGCTTTGTATATTGTCCGCACAAAAACACTATGATGTTACAAAACTACGACAATCAACCGGCAATCAATCCTCCAAATAACAAGCGGGGATATTGTGAACATTCCACCACAGCTGCCTTGAAAGTTTTGGAAGTGTTTCGTGTCAATTTTCGCTGTTACGTCCAAAGAGGGGAAAAAAAGTGTGTGTTTGAGCTTACGGCAGAGTACGGCGTCAGCATGTCGCCTGGCCTCAACAAGGTAATTTACATACAGCAGTGGCGGGCCTTCGCGCTCTCGATGACAAAAGAGGTATGATTTTTTTAATTGTGTCCTCAGTTGTTACGTCCAAAGAATCGTTACGTCTTTCAAGCTTTCCGGTCGATTGCTTAAAACATCTTGCTGTTATATTTATGAAACATTAGGTCGGCCAAAGAGCTTGTTTTCAGCGATTGTTTTAGCATAATAGTGGAAGTGTGTCTAGTTGTTGCCGCACATAAGCGCCAAAAGGGGTCGAATGGACACAAAGCACTATGTTGTCTCTTGTTACGTCTTACTTAGAAATCAAATAATCTGTAGAATACATATTTTAGAGTCTGTAGAATGAACATACGGATGTTCTAATCAAAAGTGTTTGAGAATTTAGCTACATTGTTGTCATGTATAGGCTATGTGGTTTTCATCGTGTGTAATTAGGCCTATTTAATATTTCACGCTGAAACCACTTAAAAATAACATTCGCTTCGTTTACGCGTGAGGCCAATATAGGCGAGACGTCTTACCTTTTAAATCGAAGAAACGACGAACAAAAAGCCCAGTATTGTAAATAGAATAGCTCCAGTAAGTTTGTGTCCAAAATCTGCGTGGTGGTCTTGATAAAAAATTCACATGATTGCAGTGTTTCTCCGGAACCAAAAGCGCGTTCTCTACCGCACGTCTCTCTCTTTAGTTTTTCTTCTTTTATCACTGCCCGTGTAATATAAAGTGCGCGCTTTCTTTCTTTTATGCACATACAATACAATTGCCTCTCTTTGTCTTCGCTCCACATCATACACGTGCTGTCACTTCTCACGCCGTATTGGCGACTTCATCCACTCCCGTTTTGTCACCGCGGGGGCTTTGCGCTGTATTCTGGCGCAGCTGTCAATCATCTGTGGAGCAAACGTGTTCGTGCGGCTCTACGTCTTGACCCGAACCCGCCCTGCCCCACAAACCTACTCCGTAATGCACGGGCTTAACGTGGCTTGAGCCATGGAGCCCAGCACTGTAAAGAGCCCATGCGCCCATCCTTTTTTTTAATACGAGTGAAGATCACAAGCTGACGAATTTGGCCCCTGCCATTCTCAAATTTGCCGCAAGTCGCTTTTCAAACGCACCAGTCTCTCTCTCTCCCTCTCTGTTTCCCAGATCCTCATCATAGGCACCCGAGACGGAGAGAGAGACGTGCGTAAAGCTGCTGCCTGTAACTAAACTGACCTCGCCCAATTAAGCCAAAACATAAAATCTCGGCCTTTGTGAAAGTTTTGAAGTCCACAGTGACACTCTACTACTCACAAGCTTTCATCCACTTTTTATTTTACGAAGATAGACCTTATTTTCACGGAGTTATGATTGTTTCTGACTTCACTGAAAAATTCCATTCATTTCAATCGGGCGCGCGTGCGGAGCTTACGCGGGACAGGCGACACATTTAATTCACTGTCCCGGGACACAGGACATGTAAAAGTGATGTTAAGGGTGAGTCCTGAAGTCCTGATCCAAGTTGGTGTGTTTAGAGGTCCTGCTCTGTCATTGCTGCGTAAAGGCTCTGTGCTGTCACGTCTCTGCGCTGGAAGAGCAGGGTCATTTTAAAGGAGACGTATAAGGGCTCAGCATACTCCAGAATGCAGGAAATTACACCTATTTTAGCCAAAATCTCCTAGGGAGGGCCCTCAAGTTTCAGTTAAACAAGCAACACGGACCAAAATCAAACTCTTAAGTATAGGTCACTCTTTATTGAAAATTTTGCACAATAAATAACTTGACTGCAAAAGTGAGAGAAAGTGCCTTAAACACGGATCTCCTGTCATTTACTTAAGCACCACTCATCTCATTAATGTTCTCAGTCTTAAATGAATTTATATTTAGTTAAAAATATTATCATGATTATTATTAATATTATTAAAATTAACTTTGACGTCTCGTCCAGAACATTTTGAAATAAAATGAAATAGCTTAACCTGTCATTTATTTTTATTATAGGCCTACATAATTAGTTTATTAAAAAGTAATACAGTAAATCTGTGCAATGTATTAAATCTGGTCTGGTAAACCGGGTCTGTAGATTAGGTGGTCCTTATGAATCTACTTTTTGATAAAGTTGATTTAAGAAACACTGAGCTAGCTCTGATTGGTTGAAACAAAGTGTGTCAGTCTCTAGGCAGAAAAGATTCAGAATGAAGGGACGCTGTTTACTTCTCCCGCTAGTTTTACCTGGGACGCGCCCTGACAGATTCTTCCGACTTGTATAAATTCACATTCCTGCACAAAGCTGGTGCATCCCTATTTGATTGGCCTAAGGAAAGACCAAGACATTATCACCACAGAGTGGGTTTTCTGTGGACCCATAAAGCTAATTGGTCGTGGCCCATTTACTCTTGAGGAAAGCACATTTCAGTCTATAGAAACAAAATATAATAAGCTTAGGAAGGAGTTACATTAGCTGCTTCATAGCAATCAAGCTAGAACTTATTTAGTAGGGATGCACCGATCCATTTTTTTTTTTTTTTCAGTTCCGACACAGATTCCGATGTTTTGACTTTTGGTATCCTTCCTTCTCTTCTTTCCTTCCCTCTGAAAGAGGAAATAATTGTTATTCATACAGTTGAAATATTTGAATTGGATTTTTCTATTTGCAATAAACAAGAAAGTACACCTTGAACTTTCATTCAAATTCAATTATTATTCATTATTACCTGATAGTATCACGTTAATGATTGGCTCTAGATACAATGAGCAAGTATGGTGTCCCTGTTACGTCCAACAGACATTTGCACTATAAGCTTTAATTCTCTATTAGCATGATGAAATAAACAGATTTGATATTCTTTGTGATCTTACAGGCACAGACTTAATATTTTGACAAGTCTAAATTGCTTGAAAACATTTCTTTTGATTTTAAACAATTTGAAAGATAATGTACTCAGGTGTAGTTCCTCGTGTAACATGAGTATAAGTACTGGGCTAAATAATGACACAACAAATTGCTTAGAGACATCATATTTTGCTATTAAATGTAACAAATATTCATTTTAACAGTATTTTGTGATGAAGATATTTTCATAAGATGCAGTTTAGAGCTCAATTTGGTGTCCTTGTTACGTCCAAACAGTTGTGTCTTTTCCGTACTTCAACACTCTCTCAAAATCTGAAAACTGAGTGAGTTATCTTTTTATCTTTTTTTTCTGATTGCCTAAGGCCATACCTTCATAAGCACGGTGAAAATATAATGAAAATCAACAATTTAAAAATGGACCCCTTCGTAACATTATTGTACAGTTTAGTGTGGAGTTACCCATATACAACTGTTCCAGCAGATGGCACCAACTGCCCTTGAACAGCTCTGACACATGTCAGTGTGCAAAAAAAGATTGCTAAAACTACAAAACCAGTGTTTATCTCCTAAGGACTGAGCAAACCATTGTGACACTACAGTGTTTATGAACAAATATCAAACATGCATGGCTTTATTCACTTGGATTTTATGTTGGAGAAGAAAACAGACTGGATTACTAAGATTGGTCAGGGCAACTATCAAGGCAAGCGGCTAACATTAGCAGCAAATTTAAAACGTGCCTCCTTATTTCTGAGTAGTCTTATTGAATAGTGCAACAGTGCATTAAAACAGTGTTTATAAAAGCTTTTATTCAGTGATGTTGTGCACAGTTCAAAGGCCTCTGTCTATCTCTCTGCTCTGCGTTCACTCTCGTAGTGCTGCTGTGCTCAATTATAACACATCCAGTAAAAATAAAAACAATAAAAAAGTAATGCGTTTACGTAATCGATTAACCGCTTATTGACCGTGAAGAGCTCCAACTAACGGTTAAACAAAAAATGATGCTTAGTTTGTCAAGTCCTTCCCAATGCCAGTACCATCGAGCTCCTGTCCATCATTCACCAATCACAAGCTATAATTTAGTGGTTCTTAAACTTTTTTCAGACAATTTTACTTTTTCTAATTGGTCATCTCCCATAACCCAACTTTTTATTGCCTTTTTTTTGTTGTCAAATTTAAAAAACTATATTAGGAAATAGACTTTTTCTCTCTGTTATGCTCTTAGTGGATAAATAAGCGTTTTGACAAGGAATATGAAAGAGTTTCATACGATCTGCATGATGCGTCTGATTGGGCCGAGAAACACCCTGATTGTGGACGGCTGTGGTCATCCTGGGGCAAGCTTTATGTGGTTTGTGGAGAAAATATAAGAAGCTGAACGTGCCTTGTATGTTTGTGCTACGTGGAGCTTGTGTATCTTTGAAGTTTAGCACTTCAAAATTCTGTTCCTCGTTCCGCTCATTTCACACAGAATTTGAATCAGATTATAACAAAACATGCAGCATTCGGTTCCTTGACATTCGCATAACCTGTGCTCCCTGATCTGCTCCAGTGCGAGGAAGGGAGGTATGAGGGGGAGCTGGGAGAGAGGAAGAAAGAGAGCAGAAAGAGAAAGCACAAACGCCTGTGCACGTCTGTTTCTAATTTTCAGAGTGATGCACTGCATTAACGGGTGCTACTTTAATTAGTCTATATGAAGAAACTGTCTGCTTTAAGCATCAGTTTTATTTTTAGTTGTAGGAGGAAACCAGAGTACCAGAAGGAAACCTACGCAGACACGGGGAGAACATGCAAACTCCACATAGAAAGGCCCCGTGTCGACTGGGAATCAACCCAGGACCTTCTTGCTATGAGGCCACGGTGCTAACCGCTGAGCCACCGTGTTGCCCAAATGCACATGTGGTAGTCTTTACCAACACATAACTGTCAAAAACTAAATACTAAATAATCCAAATTTATCCAGTTTATCATTTTGTTGCTATTGATATATTTTAAGTCGTAGTAAATAACATGTTTCTTGGAAATAAGTAGCCTAATATTTGATTATCAGCAGCGCTTGTTCCATAGCACAAATCTCTGGTACATCGCCCAACCCTTGCTGACTTAAAAAGCAGATCTTGAGCCAAATTAAAATAAAAAATTCTGTATTTGAACAGATATCTCGATAATTTTTGGTCGTATCTCGATAGCAATATTTGGACGATATTCTGTCAGTCAAACATAAATGTATTAAAACATCTTCACACGCTACAAAATTCACACTACAAAATATAAACAAAATATACTTTTCTATTGGCAAATCCTAATATAAGACAGTAAAAACAAATCAAAATTTAGATAAATGTTACTTATTCACTTTAAAACTGACGTTTTCCAGTTGTAAGTGCAGCAATCTCCTTTTAATTTAGACATGTTGAATAACTTATTGTAAGTAAATTCTGCTTTACATATAAACTTGCCTTGTCTAATTGAAAGTTCATAGCATTACTTACATAATTTTTATTGTTACTGACCATAATTTGTGGCATTAGTTTTACTGCACGATAAACTTGATATTACATGTTTGCATATCATGAAGCTAACATTCACCATGTTATTTAAAATTCGATATATTGCCCAGCTATAAAACCACAATATGACGATTTCATCCAAAAAGCAGAGCCCAATTGCAAATAAATCAATAAAGCAATTATACTATTAACAAAACCAAGCATCTGTTCATTATTCTACAGAATGCAGTTTGGGTGACCACCTTAAAAATTCATAAAAGTGGGACAGGTTTGGTGATTAAGTGGGGCTTTTCGTAATTGCACAATTTATATAATAAACCAATAACCAATAACAAACCAACAAAATATACTGTTTTAAATCTAAAATAAACACTATTGTTTGATCATATAGCCTACATATACATATAGGACATCTTGAAATTTTAAAACGTTGTCTGTAGCCTATAACTAATAAATAACTAGATTTTTATTGAGACATTATTTTTTGTGCCTTTTTTTTATAAGCTGGGTGTGTCAGATCGTTTTAAGTCACATTCACCTCTGTGGCTGATGGAGAAACTAGTCTTAAACAGACTGCACTGCTCTTTCAGCGTCTTCACTGCTGGTCGTATGAGTGTGTTTAAGTCTAATCTCTACTGTACCTGCACTCTTCTTTTCTTTGCCTCGCTGGCCATAGTTTTGTCCCCTTTCACACACATGACATTCACCTTTTCTCCTTGCTGACAGCGCTTAGTGGTTTCTCTCACAAACAATGGACAACTGAACCAGCGGCGCGCAGACTGTTGATTGACGGTGCGGTAGGCTACTGCTTTTCACACAAACACGCACAAACATAGACCAAACAGACGCCTAAATTCACGTTTTAACACGGCACTTCAAGTGTTGTAATTATCATGTGCGATCAACAGTGTAAAAGCAGGACATTAGGGCTGTAGTCCTTTAGTTGTTTAGTCGATTAATCGGTCGATGGAGTCAACTAAAATTTATATTAGTCGACTGATAATTTTATTTAAATTATAAGGATTTGTATTGAAAAGCAACAAAAAAAAGTGAACTAGCTAAAGATTTTGGACCAAATCATTGGTCTAATCTGGCTTTTTTATATAAATACAATTAGTTTTCTGTATGAATTATAAATTTTGCATGATAACATTTTTAGTCTTTTGAGCACGGGTCAAAGAAATGGTCAGTTCGAAATGCACTGTTTAGCTTCAGAGCCTTTGACACGCCCCCTTTTTAGTCGACTAATCTGTCAATGAGACATGTTTTTAGTTGACCAAGAAATTCTTTGGTCGATTACAGCTCTACAGAACATGGCCAAGACATGCGGGACGCGAGACAGGAGTCCAAATGGCGTGACAGTACAACCAAAAGTGGGACAGGTGGTCACCTTAGATGCAGTAGTAGCGCTTATCTACATTCACTTTTGTTTACTGTAGAAATACATGTGACAAATTAAAAGAAAGGGCTCACTCACAGTCCGTAAGGCTAGCTATCCCAGCGAGAGTCGTGATGGGAACATGAGGCATATCCCCATTCATGCTGAAGGTGAGGCTGTGAGTCCGTACACAGGTCGATCAGGGTCTGAAGCACCCGTCCTCACATCTCCCAACCCCTGGAATCCACCAGAACAAGAGGCATAAGACAAAATGCAAACACACTAAAATTTAGGTGATCGTAAAGACTTCGGTATTGTGGTTAATTTTTAAAACCGATAAATTGCTGATCTTTGTACATGACATGTGCAGGGCTGCATCAATAATTCCGTTCTGTTGATATTTTCTTATAAATAATTGTTTGTCAGTCAATATGAGTTTTCTATGAAATTTGACCAAAATAATGTTTAGGCAAGTTAAAAATTCCTAAATTCAGTAGTACATACGATTGTTTTTTCTTCAGGTTACTTACTATTTATTTTCTTACCGCAAGTTAAAATAGTTTGTTTTTTTAAGAATACCAAATTAAATTTGCTAAACTCAATTGGAACTTTTGGTTGCAATTGTTTGGTTATTGTAAAACCTCTGTGATTAGTTTGCATTTTCACAGTATTCAAAGTATTGCATCGTACATTGATGAAAACATGTACATGCTGTAGTAGTGCTAGACAAGTAAGGCAGGGCGATATGACGTAACATTTTGATCACGGTATAAAAGACTATATTTGTGAAAACAAATATAGTCAATGTATATTCAAAATTTCTAAGTACGGCATTTCTTTTTTATATATTCGCACTTAGTTGCATGTAAGTTCGGTTTTCACTCCTTACATCTTCTCTTGTTCAGTAGTACTGTTTTTAACCTCAATGTTAAAGTCACTAATTACTAGCTATATTTCTTCGCTATTTATATCATAAAACAATATTATATCACCCTGACCTATGGGAAATTCATTCAAAAATCTAAATTCTTCAGTGTTGAACAGTCTATTGGTTGAAGAATTCGAAGAGAAAGACTGACCGAAGTCAAACTTTGAGACAAAATAGTGATATTTATATGTTTCTGTCTGTTTTACCTAGGTTCATAAAAATATTATTTTACATTTTTACAACCAAACAAATGTTGTGTATGCTTTTGTTTCTGTGATAAAAAAGAAATGAACCAAGTACAGTGTGGTCAAAACTACAACAACAGTGTCATATAATATTAATAATATAAGATGCAGTTGTTGTATTTTTTTAGAATAAACAAGGATTGTCATAATAAGTACCAAAACATATAAATCAAATACCTTTTTGAAGAATCCTCTGCAGCCTTTGGTGGATTCACTGACATCTCAGAAAAAACCCTCTCTCTCTCTCTCCAGCAATCTAAAGAAACAAAACCAACAGTCATTTGCATTCTGTTTACACTTAATTTCTGTTGCAAGTGATTTGCTTGTAGAAAACTACGGCACAATATATCGCAATTGAATCCAACATGGTAACTATAAAATCACAGAGGCTGTAGTTGGATTTAGAATTTCTTACAGTCAGACTTGTAGGAGTCGTATCTTGACACGTCTGAGGAAGTCAGCAGAGTGCGGCCTAAACATGTCAAAGTTGGACTCTAAAAAACACAATCTGCCTATAAGAAATCCTAAATTCCTTAACACAAAAACCTAATGAACGTACTCAGACCACAATAGTTGCAATTCATTAGATAAACATTCACTGTAGATAAATAGACCTCATTTTCTAAATAAACGAGAAAAGTTATTTTGCCACTTCATTTTATCAGCCGGCAGCCGCACAGTTCAAAGCATGTGAAAAAACAAAACAAAACACAAACACTTATAGTTCAAAAAGTACGGTACTTAGAAATTATTCTTTAGTAGTTGACTAAATAATGCATAAGTTAATACATTATTAATTATTATTATCAATAAAAATAACAATGCGTGTGTTATTATTGTTGTTGTTATTATTATTATTATTATTTATTTTTTATGCCACTGTCTTGTAGCAAAAGTGCTCTAGAATCTGCATAATTTGATTGCAATATTATAAAGATCAAATTTTGACTGCTGAATATTTAGATACATCATCAGTCACGATTTGAGCATGCCTCACGCAGCGTGTTACTGACATGCAACAATTGCTCGTGATAAACATAAGTTAGTGCTGGGGTGGGCACGGAGCCTGATCTGACAGCTGGGAGACTGACAGCACAAAGGAGCAGATGCACAGACACGGAGGCGCACAAAACGATAACAAAATGTGTTTAGTTTACGATTGTAAACTGCAGAAATGTTTGTATTTACGCAAAGTTACAGCGAGTGAAAACACCGTGTCACCTGTAATTACAAGTACAAACACTTGTTAAGGGGTTACTGTGATTACAAGTTACCCAAAACCAAAATATCCCCTAATTTTTCAAATAACTAAAGCTAAGTAACTGTAAAGACAGACAGAAGACTGTATTTCCAGTAAATAACATACCCACATTAAATCTCATCTAATTTGACTAATTAACTCGCTTTCAACGCTGAGTTTTTGTGGTTTGTTTTACAGTTAGCTATTTATGCTAACTAGCAACAACATTCAGTGTTATGAGTTTAAGCTATGGCTGATTATTCAAATGCTTATGCAGAGATACGCCCGCGCTTGGTTGAGAAAGAGACTAGAGTTTAATAGTTTGCACAAGAATATTAGCAATGTAAGAGCTGAAAACACTGGTGGCGAGTGCAATTCCGTGGCATCGGCCCAATCCTCGGACTGTGTGACATCCACCCAGGCCGTGAGCCTCGGAGCAAAACACACCGAGCTCTTAGCTTTAGCCTGCTGCTAATATTAGCTTCCGTTACCTCCCGGTCAACGATTAACGACGTTATAGGTGGTCCTGCAGATAAACATTTCTTTGTGCTAATTTAAGTAAAAGAAAATATAAACATGCATTTGCACCCTTGTGTACCTGTGTGTTTTACCTTGAGCTGTTGCACTCAAAGGGAGGGGGTGTTTTTAGCACAGTTTGTCCGTGTCCGTGTCTCTAGCTCCCCCTTTCTTCTCTCCTGCTCCTCCAGAAGGAACTCGCTTGGCTCGGCAGCTCCGCTAGCCTTTAGCCCGTTAGCCTGTTAGCTATCAACAATAATCCGGGTCGGACCGATTCGTTCTTCTTCCGTCACTCAAGGGTGAATGTTTTAACGTACATTCGTGGCGAAACATTCGCTCGTCGTCGTTTTCGTCGGTCTTCGCCGACATAAATTGTAAGTAGAGCCAATTTCGATAGTAAATGCGAAATATGACGATTGTTGCGATGATCCAGAGGCTCTCCTCTCGTAGAACAAAATGCCGACCGGAAGTTGTGCCTGTGATGGAGCAGAGATCTCAGAGTGACTCCCTCCATCGGCGCCAAACAAAACACCAGGCCGGATTTCAGCTGGCGGCCACGAGAGGACGCCACGGGACTGTTTCAGACGCAAAACCCATTATACTTTAGTGGCAGAACCTCAAAACGGGACCCACTCACATGGACAGGCGTTATCCTCCCACTCATGTAGATTAACAGATGTAGACATGTTTTGTTTTGGTTTTGTTTTTTAAATTAATCAATCAAACCTATTTGTCTGACTGCCATATCTGTTGGAAAATAATATTGCGGAAGGTAAGGGTTTTATAATAAACAACAAAAAGTTATTCAGTAACAACACTTTTCAAAAGAACTTTTAGCGAGAATTTTTTCAAAATAGGTTCAATATGCTATTCTGTGTTTCTTAGTTTTGCTTTATAATTCTATTTGTATAGTATTGATAAAGAAGAAACAAATTTAAAACATAGACATAGACACAGCTAGTCTAAAACTTTAACAGTAAAAAAAAAAAAACTACAGTTCAGCTTTTACTCTCCCTTTTAGTCCTCCAGGAACTATTGAGGTTCAAAGAGTTGAGTGTAGGAGGCTCCATGACTGAGAACATCAAAGACTACCAAATGACAGTACAGTTATTATGAAGATAAACAGAAAAAAAGATAGCTACTATGTAACTCATTGGTTGTAGCCTTGTAATTTTTCTCTACTAGATTTTCTTTTTATTAATCATCTTAATTTTTTGATATCATATTTCTTTTCTTTTGCTGTTCTTAAACTTTGTATTGCTGATATTTCCCTGCAGTGAAACAAATAAAGATCTTCTCATTATTTGATGAGAATCTAGATAACATCTTTTAGTAAAATTTTGATTATATTTAAAATTTCTTACAGCTTGGCTAGTTTAGTGATATTTATAATTTTCTTTTGTCATCAAATATGACAGATAATCCAAACCTTCAACCACAATGAAAATATCCAAATCCACATAAATTACAGATATTACAATTTGACAAATGATAATACCTTGTAACACATTAATTTGTTAAGTGATAGTTAACTAGTTGTCTGTAAATTGTCTTTGCCTTTTGATGACTATGTAGACATATGCAACTTAACTGCTATAAACTATAGAATATTTACCAGAAGGACTATTACACAAACTAAGACAAAATTAGAAATATATGGTTCAGTTTAAAACAGATGCCTTGACTGACTGGTTGACTTCTAGAAAAACATTTAATGCATTACTAATACCACCCATAGTTTCATTGCAAAAAATAGAATTTACTACAAGCACATTGATAGTTTTACAACATTTTATTAGGTAAAAAAAAACGATAATATTACAAGCCATTGTGTATGTTTATGTTGATTATGTTGAATTTACAGAGTAGACAAAAAAAAAAAAAAACACCAGCAATTTAAACAAAGGCGCAAATAATTTCCTCGAAAACATACATTTGGTCCTTCAAACCAGCCATTTTTACTGTAAAAAGTTAGATTATTTGACGATCTACAGTTAATATCAACATTTATCTACAAATCTCTATACAAATGTAAGTATACTGTATCAATATCTTTATACAAATTCTACTCAATAAATTGAAATAAACCCAGTACATATATAGACACCTAAAAAGGCTCAAAGCATCTATTTACCAAAAATAAAACAAATACACTTAAGAACACTTGACAATAATTACCCTAGTAGGGAATAAAAAAAGAAAATATTGGGGAAGATATTATGTTTAATGCTGGTGTGTCTAATGTTTGTGGAAAAATGTAAAGCTAAAACATAAAGAAAAGTTTGGTTAGCCAGCCCGAATGATTGTAATGACAGATTTTGGATTTTCCAGCTAAAAATAACTTCAAGATTGGTAACGCTTGTGCAATGGTCACTCCACGAGGCAAAGATTTGTTTAGTGTTTGCAACCTAATTCACATTTTTATTATGTGTTGCCTATTGATAATGTTACTTGTGTAATGTTTCTTTAATATTGTTCAGTTCAAAAGTAGGTTGAACTACACTCAAGAAAAAATGTATATTTCCAGTCCATTCATTCCATCACAAAACAACAGCAATGATCGGCTTAACAAAAATTACAACTACAAGCCATTGATAAATTACAGCTAATAAACCATTCACCTCATGGTCTCATCTCATGCTTTATTTCTGTGTAACAGACAGCAGCTGGGTTGTGCATTCTGGTCATAGATGTAGTAAGTAGTAAGGTAAGCAGATCTGACACCTTGTCTGTTTTGAAGCTTGATTTACAGGTGTGCTACACCTTTTTTCTGATCAGGTGTCCACTGTCAAGACTATCTCAAAATGGAGATGCTGCATTGTCTCTAAAATATTTTCCCCTCAAATCTCAAGTAAGTATTTGACATTAAGGCCAAGTCTCAAAATCACAGAGCACTGAATTTTAATTGATCACGAGAGAATCTTCATTGAAAAAATAAAATTGCTTGCAAAACACATCCATCATTTTAAGAGAATCCAAGTCCAGTCTTGAGTCAAGGAATCAGAATCAAATCTACCCCAGTCATGTCTTGTATTGGAGATCTCAAGATTTTTAGGTTAATGATTATTGTGATATAAAGTCCACAAAAAATCGTAACAAAATACTACAAATCAAAAGAAAACGCCTTTTTAGTTAATTCAATAAAGTGTACCTAATCCAGATGTTACTGACTAGACTGACTGTGGAACTTTCTAGACAAAGCAATATCATCTTCATGGAGAAAAGCCTTCTAGTTGACCCTTCAGCAGAAAAGTTCTATTGTACAAAATTAAATAGGTATGTGTCACACTTGTGCAGCAACTCAGATCAGTTTGTTTTTAAAGCTCTACCAATCTTAGTCAAGTATCATACAATATGAACACAAAACTTAATGTTAACTACAAAATCATGTTATTTGATATGTTACAGAATGGTTTTATTTGTATTTTTATTGAACTTTTGCAGTTCCAATACAATTTGCTTATTTAAAATTGCTGTATATTCCTTGCCTTATATTTCGCCCAGTATTTGTAAAACCTTTGAAAAGCAACACAACAGAGACCCATTTTAAAATACGTACTGTATATGACACATTTCCTCACAAAATGTTCTACCTTAATGTAAGGATACTATAGAACCTGGCTCATAGTACAATGTAGCTAGCATTAAGTCTGTGAGCTCTACCCACTGCAGTAAAATGAAAACTAGACAAATCATCACCATGGTAACCTTAATAAAAAGACCCCGTTTCAGTTTCATGTTCCAAACCTAATACAAGAGGACTTTTTAAATGTTATTTTTCTGTGAATTCAGATAATCTAAATGTTAAAATAATTTGTTATTTTAACTAAAAGGAATTCAAACTGTTTTGCTTAATGGTGCGTTCCAGGCAACTGGGAATTGGTATATTTCCCACCTCCCACTTGTAAAAATGCGCTGTAACACCACTCGAACTGGTAAATTCCTTGCCTAACCAGCCAGTCCCTACACACTTTGACCAACACTTTACAAAGACGTAAGGGTCTGAGATTAGAGGGCCGGGTTTCAATTTCGAGGGTGAGCTTTCCAAGCGCTGAGTAAACCAATCACAGAAATCCCGGAAATTCCACCAAAACAGCAACTTTGCTAAACCGGATGTTTTTGTAAACATGTAGCGCGAGGATTTTTTTCAGCCCCTCAACACGGTTTGCTGCTCAGGTTTTAAGGAATTGATACGTTCATAGTTCAAAACCGAAGCAAGAGCCGAATCAGCTACATTTGCCATCGTGAATGTTTTGAAATGAGGCTTGAAAGCAACTTCTGACTTTTAGTGTGACGTTTCAGAATCGCCGTGCTTGATTGGATCGTCCTAAAATTTGACGAGGAAGTTATAGGCCAAGGCTTCAGTTTCAGACCCTTCTGCATTCAAACAGAATGTAACACAATGTAGGAGGGGCTGATTGGTCAGGCACTTCACATACAAGATAAACAATCACCACAATAAATGAATCTGGGGGTATAACTGCCACAAAAACAATGTAAAAATTGATTACAGGTATTTAGCGTTACTTCTGTTTGGCCTAAAGGTTAGCATTAGCCATAGATGAGCCATAGATTATGTAGGAACGCTCTGAACTGGGAACTGGTATTTTTCAAGTGGCAAATATCACAGTACCCATTTGTCTGGAACGCAGCTTTAGATTCAAAACTGCTTTTCAAAACTGCCTTATTTTGAGAGCTCTGCATTGGTTGATTATGTATTTAAAGGCATCCAACCCAATTTTCTTTTTTAGAAAATACTTTACACTATAATCAAAGTTATTTTAAAGAAAATAACTTATAATCGTCAAAAGATGTACTGTTTGTTCACTAAAATCCAGGATGTGGGCCTGTTTATATTGTTAGCATTTAGCTAAAAGTTCTAAAACTTCAAAAGTGTGAAATGCTTCAAACACATTTAGTGGCTGCTATCCATTGCTTAGAATTAACTCTTCCTGTTTGCTTACATTTTTTAGAGCATAGTTTTTACCTTCTACAGTCACAAGATGGCCACCGCAATTGCCATTCAACAATGATTTCTCTGGTTCATTATACCTCATTGAAGCTACCATTTAGTGGAAGGAACACTTTTACCCCAACTGAAAAAAAAGGTTCAACTTGGTGCAAAATCGTGCTCCTAGGAATACAATTGTCTTTTTTTCCCCACTACATCTTGGTCTCGCTGTTTGGACTCCTCTTGCTCTCAAAATCATTTTCCTGGCTGATGAGCTGGTACGGTTTCTTGTCTGCTTCTTCCAGCACAGAATTTCCAACTTCAGGGTCCTTCTTTTGCAATTCGTGACGGGACAAATGCTCCACAATACCTGCTCCAATGGAGTCACCCAACACATTTGTGGTTGTGCGTAGTCGGTCGCTAAAGGAAAAACACAAAGAAAGAAGACAATACAGTGAGTTGGTCTAACTGTTTTTTATAATTTTTACATTTTATGGTGGATTGGTTGATGCAGTGTTTGTGGTGAAACACAAAAAATACAACAATTTGAAGACATCAGACATTTTTTGATGCTTTCAACAATAATTCAACAAAATAAAGGTGTTCGTGGACTTGTAATTTCTAGTGTATATTCAGCTAAGATTTAATGTTTCATAGTGTGAGCATTATATTCTATTGTTCTGTACACACATTTCAAACATCAGCTGTTTTTCTTATGACACACATCTGATCAGGACATATCATTTGTTTACTGTTATGTTGTTCAATAAAGATCTGCTGATGACACGATCCTGGCTACCATGACTTTTATATTCTTAAAAGTCAACAAAAGGGTCATTAATAAGCTTTGGCAGGCTGTAAATAGGCTGCTAGGTAATTTCCTCGCAGGATTTTATTTTTCACAACAATGAGGTCAACTTACAAACCTAATAAACTGGAACTAAATTATACAATATTTAGCAAATATTACTAAATATACTGAGAGGCCCAGACTTCCCTTTTCGTACTTCCTCTAGCTCTTCCGAGGGGATCTTAAGGCATTTCCAGGCTAGATGAGAGACATAGTCCCTCCAGTTTTTAGCAAAATCTTAGATATACTTATCTTAACTATGTTTGGTAAAAAGAGTCAATTGCCAGTCATTTGCACCTAAAACACATCTCATATCATTTTTTTTTTGTTTTTGCTCAGTAGTACCTTGAAACATTAACTGGAAAATCCAGACGATATATATGTTGTCTGGATTTAACTTGCACACATGCACTTAAGGCTGACATACTTCGAATCATAAACGGAAACAGCAGCATCAGTATTTGTGTCTTTGTATTGGTGTTGTAGTCCTGACGTAATAATGTATGAGACAAGCATTTAAACCAACTACGACTTTACAAAATATTTTCATATTGTGCAGAGAAAGTGATATCAATGAACGCTGCTACAGGATGTACTGCGGGTATTAGACTGCTGTTGTAACACATTTTGTCCAGTCGATGCACAACACAAGCATTTGCCCCATGATAGAATCTCGACCCCACAAAGTTACACAAAGCCTTACAAATTTCAACCAAGCAAATGACTGTCAAATGAAGATTATCACTGTTTCAAAGCTTCAAATGCCCGATTAAGTGAGTTACAGCTGCTAACTGTTAGCTTACAATGACGATAATTATGTGTAGTGTTTTGGGGCTTTCTATTGGCAAACTTTATAAATATTATTAGAGACAAATAATATTAACTGTACACATTCAAATAATGGTTTTAAAAGAAGTAACTTGGTCTGAGCATGCATAGTTGCGCCAAAAGGTACAAAGTGGGAAGCGGTACAAAATGTGCAATGACATGGACATCAGCTAGGGTTAAGCTTTTATCTTTTGTTTATAAATGACAATAAAACTAATCTAACTTCTGCATTGGCAAGCAAATGATTATTACGTTTTCGTCGAAGCATAGGAAGACAAACCTTAAAATGTTGAAAGGAAATAATGTAATATAATCTGTGGTCATTTTATTAGTTAAACACAATTAGTTTTACTAGATCCAATTTAGAAAAATTATAAAATTACATTATGATGAATTCATATCGATATTCATAAATATATCAATATTAACAACTGTACTTTGAGATTGTTGTCTTAATCGTTTGCTTCTGCCATGTTTAATAATAGTAATCTAAAATAATGCTGCAGTTTTATAAGCAGAAGTTAATCTACCAAAAATACAGAGTTACAGATCTCACGAACCTCAATGCTGCGTACGATTATGTGTTTATAATAAGCACAAATTGTTACTGTCCCACAAAGAATTATCGTTACAACACATTCTTTGACAGGATATATTTTGTTGTATTAAGAAACCTATATGTAAATTCTTCTCTTTATCTCTAAAACCATCAGCCCTACTTTTTGCTTTGCATAAACATGAAAGTAAATGAAAACATGAATTGAGACAACGCTGGCAAAACTTTGTAAATGTCAAACTGAGGAAAAAAAAAAAAAAAAGCTTGTTATGTCAACACATTTTTGAGTCACCGTGAGGCCTTACTTACAGGAACCAATCGACTGCAATGATGAGAGTGATGTCGTCCGTGGGCAGGCCGACCGATGTTAACACTATCACCATGGTAACCAGCCCAGCCTGAGGGATCCCTGCTGCGCCGATGCTAGCCGCCGTCGCTGTGATGCTAAAGAGAGGAGACATGATCAGAAGAGAGAAATGTTGTAAACTATTACTACCCTATATGTTCAAATTAAGCTCAATTAAATTCTGTATAGTGTTAGGGACTTTGCTCTTTACTATAAAAAGCAGATATGTTGTCCTGGTTTATGATATCTATCTATTAATTGCTTGATCTGAAAAACTGAACTTTTGACGTCAACACAAAATAAAAGTAGGTTAGGAATAGCTTGAAAAAAAAGCTTATTCAGTCTAGGGCTGCAGTTCTTTAGTCGTTTAGTCGATTAATCGGTTGATGAAGTCTTGGTCGACCAAAATTGTATTAGTATTGTATTATAAGGAATTTGTATTCAACAGCAACAGAATCATTGGTCTGATCTGCCTTTTTTATATAAACACACTGTTTCCTCTTTATTTTCTGCATAAACTATAGTTTGTGCATGAACTACATAATATTATTAGTCTTTTTGAGCAGGGTTTCTTGCAGAGTTGTCACAATACTAAAAATTCCAACCCGATTTTGATTCCAAGGAATAATCTTGATTCTCATACCACAATGACAATTAGAATACCCTTTCAAGAAAGTCAGATTTTTATACAATGGACTGACATTTTCAACACAAAATTCAATTCAATTCACCTTTATTGTCATTATCACAGGTACAACGAAATTTGTTTATGCATTTGTGGCATCCAAGTTTATGATCAAACATTTTAGTTTCAATCCAGTTTTGATGAAACTCAAGATTATTTTAAAACTTTTCAGAAAATGTGATTTTTGTCTTTCTCAGATTGTCAGAAATCTCAGATTTTGTTAACATTTTTGACCTGTTAATGTTATCTGTATTTGCTCAAATGAGTATCCAGTTTTAGCATTAATTTGCAATATTTTTGACAACTCTACTTTTAGCTTCAGAGCCTTTGCCACGCCCCCTTTTTAGTCGATTAATCGATCGATGGGACATGTTTTTAGTCGACCAAGAACTTCTTTGGTCGACTACAGCCCTGATTCAGTCATTAAAAATCATTGAATTCATTAAAGGAGTCTTGTGTTTCTCAGTGTATTTAGTAATGGACTAAAACATACATTATGAAGATCAGTAATTTACATTTTCTTCATTGTAAAACACACAAAGCATGAAAATATAAACTAGTGCTGTAGTCGTTTAGTCGATTAATGGTTCGATGGCATGTAGTCGACCAAAATTTGTCTAATTTGTCGTTGTAGACCTAAATATCATGTTTCCTCTTCGTTTTGTGGATAAATTGTTATTTTTGTATGAACTCCATTGGATTTTTAGTTTTCAGATAATTAGAATAAAACATACTTTTTAGCTTAAGAGTTTTAGCTACACCCCTTTTAGTCGATTAATCGGTCGAGGGACATGCCTTTAGTTGACCAAGAATTTCTTTGATTGACTACAGCCCTAATATAAACATGTGCATTGACATCCTGGTTCAAAACTGCAGAATTGATAAGCCTGGCCTTTTCACTGAAATTTTAATTTTAGCAAGCAATTACTCATTTTAATACTGATGTTTTGGGGAGGAGCATGCCTACGGGACAATTTCGAACCTATATGTACATGAAATCAGAATAGTTTGAGTGAGCTCATGCAAAGAGAGATTTTATGCAAGGAGAGAACACGAACATTGTTTATAAGGTATAAAAATCTGCTGAGTGGATTTTACATACCGAATAGAACTCCAACATGTAGAAACAAGACTGCAATTTTGTGGACCCAATCCTTGACAATGTTATGATTGATTCAGCGTCTGCGTAATTCATTAATTCAGTTTTTTTCCGACATGTATGCTCAGGTAAGGCTTCGAAATTAGATTACTCAAGAAGAAATAAATGTGATCAAATTAGATTGCTATATGCATTGAACAATGTCCATATTTATTCAAAGCAGCTAAAGCAGTGGTTAGTTGCTCTTCCAGACCGGAGCCTGTGGTTATGGTCTTGGTTTGGTCAAGTAACAGTCTTTTCATACCAGCATTAAGTTTTTTTTTTTTACTGTGGTAGCAGATTATTTTCTTTCTCTCTTTTGTATTGCTACTGAATGGCACACAATATGTTTGGTTTTCGTGGGAAATAGAATGACTGAATTACATGACTTTTGGTGATTATAATTTCCCATTTCTCTATTTGATCCGTTTGTTCAAATACTATTTTTTC
Organism: Mugilogobius chulae; assembly: GCA_038363315.1. Taxonomy (NCBI): domain Eukaryota; kingdom Metazoa; phylum Chordata; class Actinopteri; order Gobiiformes; family Gobiidae; genus Mugilogobius; species Mugilogobius chulae. The sequence continues at coordinate 26,418,308 of CM076397.1, forward strand.
CAACCTTTTTCTCTTAGAGTTGCCAATTCACTTCTTTATTGCAACTTTTGGGCTTCTTTTTTTAAAGTTTCTTAAGGTTGTGTTGTTTTTTTGCTGCACTTTCAAGACATAAAAGAGGTAAATTGAGCAATTTGTCTAATTTTATTTACAAAAATCAATGTTTTGTATGACTGAAACATAGTTTTTACCATATTTTCATGTCTAAAAGTTGGTGTTAATGTTAGAATGTTAGAAATGTTTACAGCAACACACCAAATTATTATTAATCAGTTATTTCTATTTTTTAACTGAAGGTTAAGGTTGCTTGCTTTGAATTTTTTTTCCAATGGCTTGGTTTACGTTTCTCTGAAAATCTGGCAACACAGGTCAAAATCAATGCCCTAATGTCAGCACTCTTGTGTGCTTTACTACAGTTTTTTATTGGTTCTGGTGCTTGGGATTATGTTCTCAAGAGGATGTTTGAAGGATGAAGGCAACTCAAATAATCTATCATATTTGCCCTTAAATTAAATTGTTTTGTTGTTGTTTTGCTTTGTTCTTTTTGTAAATAAATACTGTAGATGTATGGTGCATCCAAAACAAAAAACTTTTCCAAACAGTGAAATGTAAATATATTTAGCTTTGCATACCTAATGGTGAGAATCTGCCCGAAGTTAAGGTCATAATTGTTAACCTGAGCGATAAAGATGGCGGCCAGGGCTTCGTAGAGCGCGGTGCCGTCCATGTTTATGGTGGCACCAACAGGAAGCACGAAACGGGTCACACGCTTGTCCACTTTGTTGTTTTCCTCCAGCATTTGAAGGTAATGGGCAAAGTGGCAGAACTGGAGAGAGGAAACATTGAATGAACAGAGTTAGTTTATAATGCTACCAGGACAGTAAAACAAAATAAAATAATACAATTTGGTAAGGTTGTAAAATAAATAACATTTCAAATTAAAAAAATCAGGTTTAAAGCTTAAAGAAGTGGCGTATTTAGAAAGAAACAATGACATTTGTATGTGGTAGTAGTCAAGACCGGCCCTTTTCACGCTAGTTCCGGCTAGTTCCTGGTGAGAATATAATACCAGTGGACCGTTGTTTGCAGTCAATTCATTCTCTCGGAAGGCTAGCTCAAATGCCGTAAACTAATTAAAAAATTAATTGACAGAAACTGGACAACAAGTGACAGCCAGACAATCATTTGCAGTGAGTTCAGAGCTTCACATGCGAGGTAAATACTTCACCATGTGTTTATAAGAGGTGCCGTTTTGTCTCTGAAGCTAATGCTAACTGTATTTAATTTATTTATTAATTTTAAATAACGCTATAAACTGAACTAGCTTTTTTACAAAAACACTCGGCCTAGGATGTCATGTATTTTTATCAAATGTCTGCTTTATATTTGCGCTAATTGTATTTTCACAATGTTATCAAACAAGCGAGAAAAAATTACCTCTACCCCTTTCATGTCTTATACTCCCCACTATGAGCTCTCACAAGAAACAAAAAAGATATCTGTAGAGGTTTAAAAACTCTTATCCTTAATATCAATGAACATTCAGGCTGCACTAAGCAGAGCGGTGATGGAAGTGGTGATGTACAGGTGTTATTTGACTGGGACAAAATAAAATAATGTTGATCTTGAATGACAACAAGACGGTGTAATCCCTCATTCGTCCAGGACGCTTTGACTCTCATCCCAAAGTCATTTTCCATTTGAACAGACTGAAAGTGATTGAAGAGAGACTGAAAGAAAGTCAAAACATTTGATCTTCGGAAACGCTGTCCAGATGACAACCTTGAAGACTTTCTATTGTTGAACTCTTGAAACATGAGGGTGTGGTGCCCAAAATCAGAAAAGCTACATCCTGGAGGTTGTATGCATTATTTAACGTTTGTAAACAGTTTGAAGGTTTCTTGCATTCAGCAGAGTCAGAGAGAGAGACAGAGAGAAATTGTGTTACTTTAAATTTACTGTTACAATTCTGTACCTGTACTGGATTTTAGGAACATCAGACACACCTATGACTTGCCCTGAGGTACAGGGAGTCCACATGATGTTCACATGACTCACCAGACTTATCAGGTCTAACACTCTACAAGACTATAGGCGTTTTCGCACATGAAAGTGCCAAGAACTTTTTCCCACATTCCCTTAGAGGTAATGTTTATTAGGACATTGTACAATTCCTACCAGCACAATGGCAGAGATGCTTGTACCAGATTCTAGCTTTATAGCTAATTTTCATCTGTAGTCTCTGTTTAGTCAGAAGAAATAAAAAATGATCCCCCGCAATGTTAGTGTTAGAAATTGTGCTTGTCACCAAGCAGTTCCAGGTCTGACTGGAAAGTACAATCCCAGAGCAGGAGCTAAAAAGTCCCCAAACTGTGGCCCTACTCTGTAGTTTCTGCTCTGTGTGTACGGACCTAAAACTTGGGACAAGAACTGAAAAAGGGATGCATCGAACCAATTTTTTCAGTTCTGATACCGATTTTGATCCTGTAGCATAAAGTATATGCCCATATCGACAGCTACGTCCAACTAGCATAAGCCCTGGACTACACGCACACTATTCATACACTAAGAAGAGTAATATGCTTCATTATTATAAAAATAAAAGACCCCATTGAGGGTTAAATCAATCAGCTGTGTCTTCCCCTTCCTTTGTTGCGGTTCATAGAGCCAGGGTCGTAACATCGACAAATACCAGAGAAGAGGTGAAAGTAGCTTTTTTCTTCTCAAAACTCAGGTAAAATTTATCACATAGTGTTATCTAACTGCAATTTAACTGAAATAAAAATGTTCGTAAATGTCAAAATCTCTAAATACCATAAACTCATACACATGTCTGTGTTTCATGAACTTGACAAGTCAGCTTGAGAAAACATTCTGATCTACCGCACTCTGTGATTCTCCAGCTGTACTATTTAGTGGTAGTTATTCTGTTTTTGCCTTTCCACTGTGAAGTGTTTTTCATTTGCTTACACCAATTGTGTATCTATGCAATGGAGAAGGGAAGAGTGACTGGGCCGCACAAACGGTCAAACCCTCAAACTTATTGTAGGGGTCGCCATAAAAGCTTATGAGGACTTACCTGAAGTGCCACAAAGAGACGATTGCACAACAGGGACCACTTCTCTAGGGACAGAAACTATTTATGGCCCTTTTTTCTAAACGACGATTCACACAAAGACCAATAAACGCAAGAACAGCTTTATCCACAAGCTGTCAAAGCCATCCTACTGTCATTTAATTTACCCATTTACTGTACAGTAGTGACTTATCAATTCTATGCTATTTAAAAACAAACCTGACAACAACAGAAACTATAAATTTTACTTGCTTTAAATTTAAATACCTTCAAATGCTTCCCTAAAAAACAAGTGAATATTAGGGCTGTTAGCTTTTAGTCATTTATTCAAATGCTGGCATCTGTGCTCATTAGTCTATAACTATTGCATTGGAATTACAAAGGATTTCTGGATCACAGTGGAAAGGAGAGGACATGGAGTCAGATGTGAGATCATTCTTTTCTGCTGTTTTGCAAAAAATTGCAATTTAGTCATATTTTTCTTGTGTGCACTTTCGTGGTTCAGTCAGATAATAAAGATTTTTAAAAACTTTTCCTAAACATGTTAAAAATAGACAGGAGTATTTAATACATTAGAGTGATATTCAAGGGCAATATTGTGATAAAAATAGAAATGTGAGCTCATCTCTGTGACAATCTGCTTTTTAATGAAATAGTCATAATGTGATTTCCCATTTCTCTTTTTGATGTATCTGCTTGTTCAAATACAGACATAATTTTTCTAACCGTGCCAGCCAGGGGATGTGAATTCACAATGATATAATCCATCTGGCCTTCCACCAGTCCGAATGGTTTGGAGTCTGACCCAGCAGGTTAACGGCCCAATCACATCGCAGCAGAAAAGAGCAGAGAGGTGTGTGGACATTCTACTCAAACTTTGGATACGCCATTACAATTGGTTGTTGTGACTGGTTAAGCACAAATAAGGTAGGCCACACACTCAATCAGCTCCATGTATTTCATTAAACATTCCACCTTTTCCCAAACGCTTTGGAACTGAACTCAAATCGGAGTTCAACACATATCCATCTGGTGTGAGCCAGGTTAATTTTTCCCCTCTTCTTCTCTTATTGGTCAGCCTCAAAGTTGCCGAGCCACTTATTATAGCGACATTAGGTACACAATGTTTTAATTAATTGATTATTGTTTTAAATATTTTTGCTGAAAGGTTGTGGTTGCTTCTTTTATGTCTTTATTTTTCAAAGACTTGGTCACTTGTTTCACTCAGAAAGTCTGGCAACACTGATCAGTCTGTGTTCTGCTCTGTGTGAGTGACAGCTCCAGTAAATTGAAACAGTGAGATAGAAATAGCAGATGTTTTCATTTACCTCAAATGCAATAGCCGACAGCCGACAAGGTGATGCAGTATATTTCACATATTTCAAGACCTTTCTGACAGTTTACAAAAGCTTTGAACTTGAAACAAATTTGCCAGTTGGGCAAGTAAAATGTATTGCATCATTGGCCTTTAACTTGTCTTGAAACAAACAAACAAACCAAGAAAAATAATCTAAGTCCATTAAGAAAACACATCTTTAACAGTGAAAATATCAGGAAAATTAACAAAGATTTTGGTTTAAGACTTTCTGGTTCATCTAGAAATACACTTTTTGTAGTGAACTACCTTTATTAACTACAATGTTTGCTATAATTGCAAAAATACCTTGAAGAAGTCCCCAGTGCGGTGATAAGAGCTTGTAGCAGCCCTCCGATGAAGACAAAGGGGTTTTTCCTGGTAACCACAAAGTACAATGTGGGCAAGACCAAAATGGCGTGAACCAGCAGGCCGCAGATCACTGTCACTGTGTACATGCCCAGCTGACCTCCCATGGCCGTGATGTCATCCATCTCCATGATCTTACCCGCGATGAGGAACAGGATACCAACCGGAGCATACCTGGCCAAAAGCACAACAATGTTTGATAATATTTTTCTAGAGCTAAGATCGTGGCATCACACATCAATAGAATTTTCAGTTGGCGTAATGTTAAACCAATTTAAACTTTCAAAAACATGGAAAATAGTGTTAACTAAAGGAATGTTTTGTATGTTTTGCTTTGGCAAAACAATATAAAAAAGCAATGTATTTCTGTGAAAGTTCTGCAAACCTGCAAACAAACATGGCGAATTCCATGGTAACCATTGTCGATTCTCGAGTTCTATTGAACGTTAGGGTAGGGGTGCCAAACTGGAGGCCCGAGGGCCAAATGCGTCCATCGAGATGATTTCTGATTATTATTAATAATTAATATTATTATAAATTATTAATAATAATGTCCCGCTGATAAAAGCACATAACAATTTGAACAATTTGTCCTATAGTATACTGCAGCCTAGCACAGGCCCTCCCTTGTTGTCCTGTGCAGCAGTCCCAAGCTTGTATTGTTGAGTTATGACTATAAAGCCTCTAAAATGTACTATGTACTATTCGTCCCAATACAATACAGTACAATGTAATACAACATAATGTAATACAATGCAAATGTGGACATACATGTCCTTTATTAAGACTTATACAGTATAGCATAATTGGCATAAAATGGCAAACTCAAACTTTGATCAGTTCGGCTCCAGCTCCATTTGAGATTGATACATCTGTATTATAGCTTTGAGAACTATTTCAGAGTCAAATGTATTTATGTAAAAATGTTAAATGTATGTATGTATGTGTTTGTAAAAATGTATGTATGTTCCAGCTCTGTTTGTCCTTTTTTGAACACACTTTGGTCCTTATTCTTATTCAGCAAAATGTCTTATTAACATTGCAGTTTCTAAAGCTGCAAAAACTAGTTTTAAACAAAAAAATAGGTTTCATGCTCCTGATTGACCACATAGCTGATTAGCCCCGAGGACTTTTATAACATTAATACCATAAATACATGACACTACAGAGTGATAGTTACATTTACTAGCACTGGCACAGCAGTTTAGCGGGTTGTTTAGTCCTATGAAAGTTAGCAAACCTGCAATAAACATGGCGAATTTGCCATTATTTATATGACTATACTGAATTTTTTGACATTTAGTAAAAGATATTCTCTTCGCATAAACCTACCACATAATGATAGCAACCAGCCTCATGATGGCCTCGTTGAGACATCAAAGAAGTCTCTGAGCGGCTGGCCCTGCTCCCTCATGCTCCCGATGATCAGACCGAAGCACATGGAGAAAACCACCAGCCCCAGAGCGTTGATCCCATTCACAGACCCGGGCACAGGGATCATCTCCTCCTGGAGAATCAGCTGGCTCCCGTTCAGAGAGAAGATGGAGTCGTTGACGGTCATCTTCACTTGGATTATCCGCTTTGCATAGTTTGTCTTGTACTATATGTGACATAGAAGGGTAGTCAGTAAGTAGGGCTCACATGGCTTTGCAAAATGTACAGACCTAGATTTGTTATTGTGGTGGAGTCAGGTAAAGTTACTTGTTAATTTGTAATTAGGTTTAGGGTTTGAAAGGAGGCAATAAAAATCGCAAGACTTTTCAGTACTATGGGTCGTGCCCTAATGCATTGCTGCGTACGTTCAAAAATGCTAACTTCTGTATAGACACTTCCTGTTAGCTTAGCCTTTAGACACAATTATGTCCTTTAAGACAAGTGTCCTTTTGAATATTCTCTGATATTAATTTTTTTTTTCTTAACTTTCCACTGTCTATCTAAAAGTTTAGTCTTTTAAACTGATGTAGTAAAAACCTCATAGAAAAACAAATTCCTTTTAGATAAAGTTGGGAATGTTAAGACATATTAGCTTTACTTCGGGAATATTTCACCAAAGACATTGTGCTTTAAAAAGAGACATATTGTGTCTAAAGCTAACGCTAACAGGAAGTGGTCGTACATACAAGTTAGCATTTTGAACTACGCAGCCAATGAAATTCGTGCACGACCCATTTCTTCTTCAAGAGCAAAATATCTTATTCTGTCTTAGTTTACTTTGCAAAATTAGTTATGTTACTTCATGGGCTATTTAGTCAATTCTCCTAGGCCTGGCTATTTAACATAAACCAAGACGAAGGCACAACCATCATCCAAACAGTAATACATATTTTTTTACTGATTTGATTCTGTGATAGTCTTAGTATTTGTTCATTTTCCATTATCAAATGGCTCTTGTATTTAATTTTTCCACAAAAATCTAATAGCAGTAGCTTACCATGTTAATACAGATCTAATGCTAGAGTAATACTGTATGTGTGAACCCAAATAAAAATGGTGGCTTGTCATGCACTAACTCAGGTACCAGGCAAATAAATATATATGAATCGCCCTTATTATCCAAAATATAAAATAAATCAGACACTGTAACACTTTCACATTGAGAACATAAAATATAGTGTACAATACAATACAATACAAAACAATAAAATATAGTGTACCTGTTTGGTGCAAGCTTCGACATATTTGGTGGAAACATGTTTCTAGAAAACAAATCAAACATTCAATTAGTTGTGTATGTCTTGTTATCATTCATAATTATTAACATTTCTAGTGGTTAAAGAATCACATTTTTTCTCTGCTTGCTTTTAAAAGACAGTAGTCATGACATAAAAAGATTATTAATAACATATAAAGTTACTGATTATTGAAAAAATTATAATCATGATAACTGAAATCATAATTGAAATCATTAGCGCTCCATAAATTCAGACAATGAATAGATAAAATGAAACAGGGCACAAAAAACAATGTTGAAGCTATAATTTTTTTATTCTGAAGAGCAAAAAACAAATAAATGACAGCTAATTTCACTGAATTAGATTGTTGTAAAGTAGAGGGCAATTATTTTACTCAACAAATGTATAATAATTTATTGTTAATAATCACAATTAATCGATTACACAAATTTGTAAACGATTAGAGCAATAATACTAATTGAAATTTGATTAACTACACTGCCTAAAATGTGAACGATCTTATTCCTTTTTTTTTTTACCAAAAATAAACTTGAATGAAAGCATGTTTTTGTCATTTTTTGTCATTTAAAAATCTGTGTTTTTGCTTTGAGTGGCCAAAAAATGACACTATTGTTTTCACGGAAAAGCACTTTTATGAATAAAATACGTTTTTTACGACATAAAACATTATTATTCCCGTTCCGTATGCTTTTAACTCTCTATTTAGTTTATGAAGTTGGCTTTTTACCTCCAGAAAGTTACACAGTGCTCCTTTAAAAGAAGTTCACTTTACATCCTGGTTTACTGTTCGCACAGTTGCTAAAAAAAACTAACTAAAAAAGTTAGTTGGGGCAACTATCTTTTTAGTTAGTAGTAACCTTTGTGTTTTCCACTAAAAAGTACATGGTAGCACTTTGTGAACAAATGAGACCACTGAGAACTGTCTCGAGTTGATTTTTCGTTCCAGTCAGGAGCCGAATGCAGCTCTCTGATTGGCTGTGCTTGGGTGATCTTCTCCATTTTACTTTACAGTTAGTAAGAAGTGTTTTGTCAGCCATATTGCAACCAAAATGTCTGACAACATTAACCAATTGTTGAATGATTTTGTTTGCCGTGTGAAAATCAGCTGCTTCATCTTTAAGGCTGAGGGACATGTTGTAAAAATGGCTTTATATTGTCATGTCAAACCATCTATTTGGTGAAAAATGAACCCAGTATCATGTTTATGTTGCTGTTTTTAGCATGGCTAGTTCTCATCATCTTTTCTGCGACAGCATAACTCAACAGGCTTCTGAAAGATGAGTTGTGAAAAGCGTTCAACTTATTGTGGTTAATTAGGAGGCTCAGAATTAAACAAAATAGTATTGTTCATTTATAGAAAATCTGGTACAGGGTCTGTGTGTAAGATAACACAAAACAAGCAGGTCAGACTGTGGACTTTTGTGCATGTTTGTGTAAAAGTAAGAAGTTATGTATTTAGTGTTACCTGATGAGGTCCAAGAAGGCATCGGCCGGACTGACCTGCTCCACCTTCTGCTGATTGGTGAACTCATCCTTGGATCCTTTTCCGGGATGAATCACCAGAACCATCACAATCCCGATGAAGACGGCAATGACAGTGGTGGAGGTGTAGTAAAGCACTGCCCTCATGCCCATTTTTCCTGAAGCACGGCTGTCCAGAGCGGCCATACCTAAAACACAACAAGCACATATGAAGATACTACAGTAAGCTTTTGCCGTGTTGGAAAAATGTCATTCCATCTTTATGTCAGCATAAGTGGTGGAAAAAAAACACTTCATATTGTTAAAAAATATGACACCACAGCACATGTATTTTGCTATGTATTCGTAATTAATCTCAACAAAAGGATTACTGAGAGATCACAGCAGTAATAACTAAACAATTAAAGTAAACATGACATTTCAATATTTGTTTGAAATATAATTTTACAAAAATGCCCAATGTGACTGAGACAAGAGTTAGGACACGGTATTACTGTCACTGAAAGCGGTTCAATTCCCATGCACACGCACATATGCACAAACAGACACACAAATATTGAATCGTTGCTCGCTTTGTAGCATTTTGAATGAGACTTTCCTTATGTATAGATTTCATTGAGTGTGCTCCTGATTCTTAAAGTGAGAGTGAACACCACAGTGAGAGCAGGAAAGCTATCTGACACTTTCAGAAACAAAAAATGAAGCAGCTTGTGAGTCTGATAAGGAAAAAAAAATGAAGATTTTGAAATCAGTCACTCTACTGTCTGAAAACTAAGTGACTCAAAGTGACTAGTGCAATGTGATCAGAGGCCTGCAGCAGGCTCTGGCTAAAAAGCAGCACGCTCTGGCTTTGAAAAAGAATGCCTCTACAATCAGAAAGAGCGTGCACAGGTTTATCTTCCATGGGAGGTGCACAAGGAGGAAACCTGTTCTTTCTAAGAGAAACATCAAGGCCAGAGTGAAGTTTATCTTAGAGAATACTGCAAAAACAGGGCTTCTAGAATAATGTTCTCTGGACAGATGATATACTTATATAATTAACATTTAAGAGGAATTATTATTAATATACTAATACTGTAATATGCATGTTACCAAGGAGTGTCCTTAATTTTTTTTCACATGACTGAAAGTAAGAAAAACAGAAGCACATTGCTCTACAAATACAGTTAATAAAAGATAAGGTAAAAGTACTTCTTTGAGAAGGCACATCCACTCACTCTGGTTTCTACAAGTTGTGGCCAACACTTCTAAACACATCATAGTGAATAATTCAGAATGCATTAGATAAGTGAGACTTGTGGCTTCAAATGTGACTAAACCCAAAACTGAACGTAATTGGATGAAGCCATTTTTAACAGAATTATGGGCTCTAAATAGTGACAAATATGAGTTTCCCAATATACATAAACAGCTGTGTACCCCACAGTCCTAAAACAAACTGTTTTGTGTCTGGGATTGACTTTCATGGGAAAAAGTTGAGTAAAATAAGGTGACGCACACCCTTTTGATTTATCTGAGCAAACAAAGGCAAGAAACATAATCCTCCTCTGACCTTTAGTGATGAGAAAAGCACATCTGTCAGGCACCAAACTGCCCTATTATACGCCACACAAAATGTCCTTTATTACAAATATCTGGCAACACTCTGTAACAACATGTAACACAAACCCTGAAACCCCCAATGTAATTACATGTCATTACAGGGTGTTTTGTGATTATGTATGACAAAGCTGAATGCTCTTTTCTGCATGCCCAAAACTATGGCCCGAGTGCCAAATGCGGCCCTCACACCAATTTTGCTGGTCCTCTGGCTTCATGGGGATTTAGCTCAAATGATTGATGAATAAGAGTTGTTGTTGTGTTGTTGTTTTTTTGTTCTTTGTTTTTTTTTTACAACAACCAGGATTAACATCAGTTAAAAGTAGAAATGGCTAACCTGGCCTCCACATGGATTATCTCGCAATATTTGTAAATTCACAAACACGAGATAAACCATCTGGCCTTCCAGCCGCCCGATTGGTTTGAGAGTCCAAACCAGCGGTGTTTCGGGGGTGTTAAGATGGCTGCTAGCGCCCCGACGCCGCTGCCGAGTCTCACTCAAGCTAAAGAAAGATGGTGGCTCTCCTGGATGTACGTGTTTCTGCTGCTTTTGATGCGTTTTAGCAGAAATATGGAGTAATTTCTTTCTAAAAGAAGAGCGGTATGTGTGACACGTACTTGTTCTATCCCAAGCGGACATTGGATACACCATTACGAGTTGTTGCTGTGATTGGCTAAGCTCAAATGAGGTAGGCCCCACACCCAATCAGCTCAACGTATTTCACTAAACGCCCCCTTTTCTCGAACGCTTTCAGCGAGTCAAGTCTCAGTGGAATGGAATCAGATAGGAGTTCAACACAGATCCATCTGGCGTGAGCCAGGTTAAGAAATAGCATTAGTGCTGAGCGATAATGCAAAAACGTAATATTACGTTATTATTCAGTTTATCACAATTCTTGTAGACTAGTTTTCTATTGCATTTGATTTTTCAGTCATTCACTCAGAGCAGAGCAAAGGCTGATCAATGTTGCCAAATTTCAGAGGGAAACAAGACAAACCTCCAAACTAGCGACCCCATCCATTCGATAAAAAGTTATTCAAATATTTGAATCCTTAAAACACCGTGTTGCTGCAAAACAAGTGTTAATAATTTGGCATAGTCTCAGAAAAAAATTTTGATTTACAACAAAATGTCAAAAATGTATAACGAGCAGCACGTTTTTATGCTTTTTTTAAGTAAATATGCGGAAAGCCAAAACGTAAAATAACCACAAGTTTTAGTTGAAGCCTAAGTTAACAGTTGCCACGTGGCTTCATTTTTACATTTCTTCGGAGACTTGGCAGAAAAATCCATGCTTCAGTCATAAATAAATACGTTTGTGAATCAAGTAAAAAAAAATCTAACATTCACTCTTTTATGACACAAAAAAGCAACCCACGACCTTCGAAATCCAGAAGGAAATGTATAAAAGAAGCCCAAAGTCGCTATAATGAAGTGGACTTAGGTTGGAAAAAATAAATTGTTGTATTTGAAGAGACAGATGCGTTAAATAAAAAAAAATTTAAATCACAAGCTCACAAGTTAGATTTTTATCACAATATTTCCCAGCCCTAATTAGCAGACCTCCCTGAAAGGCGTGTTTCCAAAGCGTCTCCACAGATTAGAGCCTTTATCTTTACACAGAGGCAGACAGGGAACAGCGGCATTGTGGGAGCAGAGATGTATGTGTCTCTTTCATTTGGGACTTGTACACAATGGTGGTTTGTGCACTGCTCTGCCCCTCTCGTCTCCGGGACTTAAGCTTTTGTCCCGTTCTGTTTGATCCGCTGTCTCGCCGCCTCCTCCTCAGCCTCCCTCATACTAAAAATGTTACGCCTGTCCAGACTGCCACATGAAGATGGTTCATTTGTGCGTACAGATGAAAAAAGGAATAAGGAAAATGTGCAAAGACAAGTACGGTTCTTTTTTTTTTTTTGAGTAAATATACTTTGGTTTCTTTATCAGAACCCAAAAAGTGTAATAAAGCACATGTGACAGTCGTACGTTTCCCACATCAGGAATTAAGTTAAAGCTTAATCTACTGGCTGCAAAGGAGAGAACATAATCAAATCAATCTTGCCTGATATGCTAATGCTGCACAAATGCTTAAATTAAAACTTGCCTGGATGTTTTACAGATTAAAAACAGTGTTGAAGATCTCAGTTTAAACTTGTATCTGCACATTTTTCCAACTTTGCTTCTTCTGTAGTGCAGTTTTTTCAGATAAACACCCTTACTTCTACATGTCTTGATGAAAAAGCAGTAGTGTAATACTTTTTTTCCTACATTATAAGTACAGCTACAGCAGACCTTGTACATTGATAGGTTTAAAACTATATATTTTTCCTGTTCCCTGCATTGTCTCGCCTTAAAGTTACTTTTTGACCAAAAATAGACTTAAATAAAAGCATGTTGTTGTCGATTACTTTGTTGCACTGAATTAAAAAGTCAGTTTCTTTATTCTTAGCAGGTTTGTATAGATCAAAATAGGCTGTTATTTGACTTAGATGAGGGCCTCTTTTGTATAATTAAAAAGAAAAGCTGTTCCTTTAGCTGTGTTCTTTCACATTAAACATACAAGATGTTCTCACAGAAAAGTGTCAATATTGTGCAATTTGAAACAGCGTGTCATATGAACGCAAATTTTATTTTAGTGTGTGTATTACACATGTTTTTGTCCCAGTTCATTTCTATGGTAAATGTAAAGACGTGTTATTATTCATGAAAACTAACACAATCCTAATCCTAAACTTAACCAACACTAAGCCTCAGACCTAAACTTACTAATTTTTGCAACTTCAGATCTAAACTTGTGTAGTCAATTTTTCATCCCCAGAAATATTCATAAAGCACCTGGCAACACGGTGGCATCGCAGATAGCGCTCTGGAATCACAGCAAGAAGGTTGCGAGTTGGACTCCCGCACAGCCCGGGCCTTTCTGTTTGCATGTTCCTCCCTGTGTCTGAGTGGTTTTCTCCGGTCACTCCGGATTCCCTACTGACTAATAACATGTAGGTCAGGAAACGCTTGGTGGTAGTGGGAGGTTGAGGCGCCAGGTGTTAAAGCGAATCACTTCTGCTGAGCTGCCCCAGGGCTGCTGCCATCACTGAGTGGGGAGGTAGTGCTGTTGTGACTCTGTCTGTGAAAAGCGCTATACAAATAAAGCTTACTTACTTACTACTTTAAATTGTTATGATAACAATAACAACTGTGAAGCACTGTGTAACTTTCTGGAAGTTACACTATTGAGTAGAAAAGTTAAACCATGCTATGGAAGATTGTTAATAGTGACATTTGTGTTTGTGCCATTATGTGAGAAAAGATATTGGAACATATTTTCTATACAAGGCCAAGAAATTGTCCATTTTGTGGTCAGGTAAGTCTGTTAAAAGTAAAAATGAAGATTTTGTTTCTTTATTCAGTGCAACAAAGACACTTGTTTGGTCAAAAAGTTTTAAGTGCACATTTAAAAAATATTATATTATTGTCTTAGCCTAAAATCTTTTCATTTTGTGCACCCTGCTGGGCACCATGAGACTGAGGGACTGCTCTTGTCACTTGTTCAAGTTTATCTTAAATGTAACTTAATAGAGTTTTCCCATTGCCCCTTTTGCTCAAACCCATTATGAGATGCCTTCAGACCCCCTGCCCCGCTTCCTCCGGCTCACCCCTGATCCTTGTCTAACTTTTGTAACAAGCTGACCTTATTGCTAAAATCCTCTTTCTTTCGTCCTCTCTATTCTCCCAGCCTCCTCCTTTTCCTTTTCTGACAGCCATGGGAAAACTTGTTGACTTAGTCCGCTCTTCATGCGCACAAAGATGTCTGCTTTGTTGTCCCGGCAGCGGCAGAACGGACTCGCCAATCCCAGCTTTTCAAAAAGACTCCAGGAGAATGACTTGAGGTCTCAGACGGGACATGTTCATCAAATCCAACAGTGGGTCGCTTTGAGGAGAAAGTTTAAAATGAGTGCAGAGTTCATGCAATGGACAGCTACTGTAACTTTGGTTTTAACTACGCATATATAAACATTTTATGAGTGCTAATGCTATTTACTTTGATCAATATAATGGATTTACAATACTAAACTGTGACTAAAGGATTAACCAGGATGTAAACTGGACTAAACCAAGACTAGACCAGGATAAAACTGGTATAAACAAAAACTAGATCAGAATTAAATTACTGGACTTAAAGACCAGTAAATCATCTGGACTCATTTATCTTTCTGAAAGTGTGCGTACAAACAAAATACAAACGTCCACAAAATTGGAAAATTTCTCTCGTTTCTTTCAGCACAAATCTCATTCTGCTTCATCATAAAAATCAGATGCAAAGTTGAGAAATTTGGCTTTGGATTGCTTATTTTTTTTGTCAAGTTGTCTTTATATAAATCACAAAGTAACATGGAAAATGTACGTACTTAACAGTTTTCTACGTACGCACGCTTTATAAATGAGACTAAACTAAGACTTGACTAAGACTAAACTAACCAGTCTAGACCAGGACTAAACCAGAACTATCAGGCACGGTGCAGAGCGGATAGCGCTTTGGCCTCACAGAAAGAAGTCGCGGGTTCGATTCCCGCTCAGCCAGACTTTCTGTGTGGAGTTGCATGTTCCTCCCCGTGTCTGGGTGGTTTCCTCCGGGCACTCCGGTTTCCCCACCAACTGATAACATGCATGTTAGGGAACACTTGGTGGTAGTCGGAGGTGAGGCGCCAGGTGTTAGGTGAATCGCCTCTGCTGAGCTGCCCCAGGGCAGCTTACTGTCACTGAGTGGGGAGGGAGGGTTCATCTCACTGTGAAGCGCTTTGTGACTCTGTGTCTGTAAAATGCGCTATACAAATAAAGATTACTTACTTACTTACTTACTAAATCTGATGTGAACAGCTATATATATATAAAAATAAATGTGAATTTGTGAATAACTATTAATACAGGTTCCGACTTCTCAAGCGATGGGACAAATGCCGCTTCATGGGCGCTGCTGTTCCAACAGTGAGGTGTGACACTGTTGCCTCCGAGGTGCAGCTACTTGAGTAAGTGTGGGCTACTTTTATAAAACTGCAGACCTGGAGTTTGCAGTCTCATGAACCGCACTGATGCTTACATTAGCATATAGTGCCTCATTCAACAAAATAACAGGACAAAGAGCATTGATTCGGTCTGATTTCAAGAGTTCTCTTGATCATGATCACTTGAAAGACAAACACTGATGTTTGTCTGGTGACTGCACAATCAAAACTCGCAGCTGCTTTTATTTATTCCACGGGTAATGCTGTAGCACTGGTATGGTACTCACAGATCTACAGCAGAAGCACCGCCCTTCAACACACTGCAACCATGCATCAAAACTTCACTGAAAAGAACCCAACTGTAGACTTGTCAAAAGATTTGAAGAGAAACAAATGTCTTAATCCATTTGATGCGTGGATTATTTGCTGAATGACAGTAAAAATACTCAAAAAAAAAAAATCTCAAAATGCCGATAGCAAACAAGCTCTACATTGTTGCCAAGGCAGCAAAAAAAAATCTACTTCAATAAAAAAAAAAATCCCAAAATAAACTAATCTTCACAGATTTTCCAGAATATATTGAGGAGTCTTTTCCAATTAAATGATGTCAGCGCAGAACCTCTATATGCCACCCAGCATGTTTTTTTTATCATCATTCATGCCTAATTTCTCCTTCCCACATTTCTTTACTAGTGTCTGTTATTTCCATTCACAATAGAGCTTACCCTCCAGTGACCCCTCTTTTCTACCTCCGTTTGTTCCGTTTTATTACCCTGCTTTCCTTCATGTGGCCCCCTACAGTTCTCCCTCTCTTCCTCTGCTTGGGCTTTCAAACACGCTGTGGTGAGTGTTGGACAAAAGCCGAAGAGTGTAGAAATTGAAGGGGTAATTTTTGGGTACAATTTATTCAGTCAGATTTAGTGAATTGGTTACATACATCATTGTGGGCTGAAGTATTTTTTTTACCACAAGCCGAGCTCAAGAAGTGACCGAAGTCTAATCATTCAGTGCAAAATCAAAGCTTTGGACGCAGTTTGCAGAATAAAAAGATGTTCTGCCACTCATAAGCTATTGTATTATATATTTTCTTTCAAGACTGTTCATTTGACACAGTCTTGATTTTGCGTCAAAATAGAACATTAACTGAGTTAGTTATGGCCACAAATAGCGGATGACGTCTACAGATTTAGCTACGCGAATGACCTAGACATTTCTCTTTAGTTCTGCATAATTCATGTTGAAGCCACATAAAACATGAGGCTATTTTCAGATTGTTCAGTTTAGTTTTGACTGTATTCAGTGCACAATGGAGAGGGAACAATGGCTGAGAGAGAACAGTAGCAAGGAGCAAAGGGGGAAGCTGGGACCACACAATAGTTTGGGGCCCCAAACAATTTGAATCTTAGGGAACAGTGCAATCATATAGAGGATTTTCGGTCGACGTCACTTTCCGCCCGACTGCTCATGCTTTATGCAGAAAGACTGCTCTCCGTCTGGTTCGGAGAACTTCTTTGAATTAAACAACAAAACGGGACGACAGCCTATCTGTTTTATTAAGGTATGAACCGGTCGGACAGACGTCCGTCTCCTGAAGCTTGAGACGGTGTTTTTCTCGACGTTTTTTCACTCACCTGAATGTAACTTTTAAGGATCGTAGGGTCGAATTTCATTCACAAATGTTTACTTAGCAGCACAACTTTTCTTTTCTCACAGTGATAAACTCGTGTAGTTAGCTGACAACAGAGCTTTTTCGACTTTCCACTGTTCACTGTCCACTGTGTCTATGAGCGGCGGTTCTTTCTACAGGCAAGGTGCACGCGCATTGATGAACAAAAAATCTCTCTATATGGTGGGACAGAATACCACATAAATTAACGATTGCAAAAGATGCATTTATTGGACTAAAATATCCCAGATAATAGAAAATGCTAGTCTGCATCAGCCTGTTTCATTTCACTTTGTGGAAATCAACATCACATCATTGGGCTTCTTTATATATGTGTTTTATGTAGCTCAACTCTATTATTTGGCCTGTTAGTTATGTTTGTTAAAGTGCGTATGACAGGTTAGACTACATTTTTAGCAAAACATAGTAAACATGATTATGATTAAAATTTCACTAAACATTTAGCTTGTTTTTATCCAATTTGGTTGTTTAAGTGAAGTTCATTATTGTTTTTTGTCTTGTGAATATGACATATGTGGAGGGGATTCCACAACTGTTACTAGCAACCACATTGTAAATCTCGGCCAAAATCAACTTAAAAAACACAGAAAAGACAATGTGACAAATTATTATAACCTATAACACTTTAATTGTGCTACTGTAAATGATTGCTTAAACTCCACAAAATTGTGTCAGTTGTGTGGTGCTTATTAACGACAAATGCGGAGGGATTCTGTTTTAGAACTTAAATTACTTCCTGTAATTTTTCACTTTAGTTGTCAGTTTCTTTATAAATTGCAACTTAACCGGTGTAAAAATGTATTTTCTAATTTGTATATGGGCTTTAATTGGCTCTGTGCTAGGAACTTGTTTTTGTTCAAATAGCTACATACAAGCATTTCCTGTTCAGTTCATTTCTATGAGGCTTTAGTCAATGAAGTCTTAGTCGACCAAATTGCATTTGTCAACACTTTTTTTTTTTGATAGATTTAAAGTTTATGATGAACAGGTACAAAAAGTAGTAATTTAGTAAAAATATGGAATCATCAGTCTAATTGACATACAAAATACAACGTTTATTCATATTGAGGGTAAATTGTTGTTTTGCCTGATTTTAGCATTTCATTTGGGTCAGATAAATAGAAAAACCACACTTTTAGCGTCAAGCAAAAACGTCCTTTTTAGTTGATTAATCGGTTGATACAAACACCTTAGTCGACTGAGAATTTATCTGGTCGGACAGCCCTATGACTTGTGGTGAATTACAGAAAAAAGTTCAAGACTTCACAATCAGAAAAATAATTCATCATGTGTGTTTAAAAAGAGACGTGTTTGTATCTAAATGCTAACGCTAACAGGAAAACTTGTATGGACAGAAGTTAGCTATTTGAACAAAGCAAGTTTGTCGATTACTGTACTAAATAATTTTGCTCTTTAAAATGTTGTGATGTCATATAAACAGAACCTTTGCCAAACTGTGGAACATTCCAGGCATAGCAATAGCATCACCATAGAGACAGTGAATGATGAATCTTCTACTTAATATAGGTTGTTTTCTGAGTTGCCAGATATTTTTGCTCAGAACAGAACAGAGTACAAAATAACTCACTAGGAGCCATGTTAGTTTTGTAATATTGACCTTCTGCCCAATAGTTTCTTTCCACTCTCCCCAGGAATCTGTCCAGTGTGTGCCACGGTTCACATCCAGACATCTCAGATCCGCTCTGCAACGCTACGCAGCTTTCCACAGTCAGCTCCAAAATCACACCACTTTATTTGCTTTTGGACTAGTTTACACAAACGTCCGGGGCGAAGTCAACTCTAAACGTGTCACTGAATTTTGTCAAACACATATCAAAAGTAAGACATTGGAAGTTTGTCTATTCCTACTGCTTTTCTCTAAGAACACAATATCAGCTTTCTAGTTTTGACTTATTTGGTGTGATAGTCCTTATAGTAAATATTTAGCAATGTTTTACAGCAGCTTAGTTGCAACTTTGGAAGAAAATTACAAATAAAAGTTGAAAATTGCAGGAAATAATTTGAATTCTAAAACAGAAATATCGCCACAAATGACGTCAAAATGCAAACAAAGACAACTGACAGTTTCCTGTGAGCTTAAGCTATCATTTTACAAAATTAAAGAGCTACAAGATATTATTATTTGTCAAATCATAATGTCTGTGTCATTATGTGAATTTTAGCCCATATTTACTGTACAAATACAGTATACAAATATTTGCTGGACAAAGACAGATACAAACCAAAAGAACAAAACTGGGTGAAAACAAGCAAAAATGTTCAGTGAAATATTGAACATAATATTGTTCACCAGATGTTTTCCTGAAAAATGTGGTCTAACCATGTCATATGCACTTTAATTATAAGCGTACATATTAGGATCGCACCACTGTATCTATGGCTTTTCTATGGTTTTTTACACTCACACGAACACCGATTATCAACGGGTGCAAGCTCAAAATCATATGAAAATACTAATTTTGACTCAAGCCATGTTTAAGCTGTTTCAAGACTTCTTCAATTTAGTTTGACTTGTATACTAGGTTAAGTTTAAGCTAGGTATGTTTTTAAAGGAGACCTATACTGTGATTTTTCTGTATATTTAGTTAGAAACTAAAGCATAAGTAGATCAATAATTCACTTTATGTTCGTTGCAAAACACAGAAATTAGCTAAAATTGCTTAGAAATAGAAACAGGTACATTGACTGCAGAACTGATAAGCCCCGCCTCTTTTGTTTACATTAATTTTTTTTGTTCTATAGAAGTTGTACAGGTGACATGACAGCATTCTAAATGTTCATGCTGAGTGAGAGTTAATGGAGAGAAAAGACATTTTCTCTTGTAAGAGTTCAATAAACAGCTAAAACAGGAAAAATAAACTACAGTTTGATAACAAATTCAACCCACAACAAGTCTACTGACCACTGGGTTTGTAACTGACATGTAAAAAGAGAAAATCAAGTCAACAGTTGTAGCAAAGCAGATAAACAACAAGACTTTAGCTTCTCACATTTATCAGACATTGAAATCACACACAGTTGAACTTATACTTAAAATGTTTTTGAGTCTGTTTTGTTAAAATGTCCTAAATCATCAACTGTTGTTAGCAGACAAGCCGTTGGCATGACAACAAAGAAATACATTGAAGAAATTCCACTCATTCTAAATGTTGCTAAGCATTTTTGGAATAAATTGATGTCAGTGCATAACCTCTATTGAACAATATATATTTATTTTATTTTTATATATACAATGCAGTATATAAGAGCCTATAAGAGTTATGTTAAATATGTGTAAATGAAACAAAACATAGACACAAAATTATAACCCTGAAAAAATGTGTATAATGTAGATTAGACCTGGGCAAATTTTGGCACATTTATGATATTAGGTGTTACTCCATATGTTATTCAGTCCAACCCTAATTTCAGAAAATCGATAGGTCCTTTAAATATCTCTGTAACTATGGATTACACTTGCATAGTAAACACCGCAGACAGAGCTTTCTACACAATCCCAAGTGCAGCTGTACACCCACAGAACGGCCCTCTTTGTGGGCTGAGCTGTGGTCATGTGACTCCGTGTCAGAAGATGTTACGGCACAGGCAGGACATTATCAAACAGGGTGATGACATCTTTCAAAACAAGCTCTGAAATTCTTCTTCTACCACGAGACTTTGGGATCGTTTTTTTTCTAAAGCATTTCCACGTGTTATGATTCTGGAATGGATTGCATGAAGAGGCAAAAGTCTCTAAGGGTGTTGGCTTGTTAAACGAAAACATTGGTGAAGGGTTCGGTGAGGAGTGATGGAAACTGAATTATAATAATGATTGTGTAATGTCAGACTAGAACTGTACAGTCTGTGACACTTCTAATGTGCCTTCGACAAGATTTGACATGTAATTTAAAGCTGAGGTACCTGGTTATCACTGCAAAATTGGAAGCAGGTATCAAGATATTTACTTCCTCACTCTCACAAATCCTTCAACTAATGTTTAAAGGAACAGATTTTTTTTTTTTGCAATAAAATACCTTCAATTTCCCCCAAAAACGGACATCTTAGTAATGTACCTATTCAGTTATAGTCTGCAGTGTCCTGTCTGTGTCTAAAAGTCCAGTTTGTTCACCTAACTCCACTAACAGCTGTCAAAAATGATTAAAACACATTGCTGTAAAAAATTTGGATGCTCTAAATTTTTGGCATATTTCAATTACGATATCTAGGTGATAATATGTCAATCCAACAAAAAAATCGCAAACATGTCTTTAAACAAATTAGTTGAAGTTTAATTATCAACTATGAATGTTGTATTGAACCTCGATTGATGGAGTAAAAACACATGCCAGTTTTTCAGAAGATTTTTAAATGTAAAAAAAAGTATTTTCAAACAGCTCTTTTTGATATACTCGATATTCAAGTTTTACATTTCTTCAAAACAACATTCACGATATTATTTAAAATTCTATATATCGCCCAGCACTACTCCAAATGCATTAGGTAAATGACTAAAGCATGTGGACTGAAGTAAGAAGGTTAAAATGAATAATTTCTGTTTGTTTACATTTTTAACAGAGCAAAAATCGAGTATAGTTTAGTTAGTGGATACTATAGTAGAGTATAGTGGATATTAAAGCTACAATATTGTATAGTATCTTTATTATCCACATGCATTCTTTTTTGCTACAATTGAAGCTGCTGTGCCTAACGTTATTAGTTATAAATGTGTAAACTGTCTTGTCCACTAAAAAGTATTTGATAAATGCAGCTCTCACAAAAAAATATATATATATACCACTGAATACTGTCTGAATTGAAAAATAGAGAACTTTAGATCGTCAGAACCAAAAGCAGAGCTCTGATTGGCTGTGCTTGGGAGCAGTCCACTCCAGTTTCCTCTTTGTTGTCTGTAAAAAGACGTTTTTAAGCAATAAATGCGAACAAAAATGAACAGAGAAAGAGAAAGTCGCCAAATTTAAAACCTAGATTGTGTTTGGACTGGAGTGTAAAAATCTGATACCTCACCTTTAAAGAGAGCAAAGTAAAACTGGAGTGGACCACCCAGGCACAGCCAATCAGAGTACTGCTTTCAGACAAAACTTACCAAAAAAAAAGGATCAAAAATAAAGCCTTGGCCCTCTCTTTCTCTCTCTGTAGGCAGGAAGACACTGTGAAATTTTTTACCTATTTTTGATCAATTTGGGGACGATTTTTCACTCGAGCGACAATTTTAGAGATGGGCCTGAGTTTCAGCTCAGTCGTGTGTCGTGCACATGTGTACACTCACTAACGAGAAGTGATTACCACCTCACGACTAGCTTCCGATCAACAATCCTAGGATCGCAAGAAAATCTAACTTTTTGCACTGTGGAAGCAGTGCCCTTGAGCCGATTTGAAGGTGGGGTAGCTAACTTTTTAGTTGTAAATTAGTAAACTTTGTGCTTTACATATATAGTAAATACATCACTAATGCTAATTTGCTCAGTTTGCATTAAAAATGCCAAAAAAAAAAGACTTCAAACAGTAGACAATTCTATTTACACACTATATAAATAGTTGAACAGCCAAAAAAATTTTGGCTGTTATTTTAGGGTTTAGCTTCTCTTTAAACACGGGGCATCTCCACTTCTAGATTCTTCTTCTTCTCCTCCACCTTTTATCTTGTGCTTCCGAATACAGGAGTCTGGCGTGCCGTGGGCCAGATCGTATAAGACCATCTGCCAGTGTAGTGTGAGGACATGAATCGTGAGCTGTAACTTTTGACCCAAGACATTCACTCGTACAGTCTGAGCAGGCGCTGCATATCCACGACTGAAAACATCGCACAGTGTCTGCCCGCCTTATGTCTCTCTCTCTCTCGGTCTCTTCCTCTCTCCCTCTTTCTCTCTCTACCTCTCCAACATGAGGTCACTGTAACCGAGTCCACTACAAACAAACAACAAACAGGATCGACTGAGTAAACCACTACTGCTGAAAGAACTCAAACAACAAATAAATAAACCATTCAGGTCCTCATTAACAATCTTTTGAAAATATATTCACAATACTGTCTCAGCGTGTGGTTTGGACTTACTGAGGTGCAAGGACTAAACATTATTTTTATGGACATTATAATCTGTAATTATCAAGTCATACAAAGTGAATAGTTACCTGAAGGTATACAGCACTTATTTAAAAACTATGATGCATCTTTTTAGCTAAAAATAGACAATGATAAAGGTGTTGTCCATCATTATGTGGACAAGTGAGACAACATCTTCTAGTATTTGTTGTAGTGTATTAAAAACGTTAAATTTACACAAAAGTTAGATGTGTTTATGAGTACAGTTTACAAACCATTGCTTATCCAACACATTTATTCATATTAGTGCTAAATAACTGCCTTCTTTCTTTAGCTTTACCTAAAACAAACTTTTAAAACTGAGATAAAGTTGATTCTCAATGCCAATTTTATTACCACAATGATAATTATTCAATTCAATAGACTGTGACAATGCATTGACATTTTCAACAAAAATGCTAGTTCTTCTTTTTTTTCAACATTTTAATTTAAAGCTAGATAAAGATTATTAATAATATTTTTCATTTTCTTTTTACTTTCCCGAATGAGCACCTAGTTTCAATATAGGGATGTCAAGATTATTAGGTTAATCGATAATCGTGATTACAACAATTCATACATAAATTAATAGGAAACATGGTATTTAGGTGTACGACAGATCAGTCCAATGATCCAGTCCCAAATTTTCAACTAAATCACTATGTTTTGGCCCCGTTCAATATAAAACCTTAATAGCTATCTAAAAAAATGAGTTGGCAAATACAAATCCATCGACCGATCAATCGACTAAACGACTAAAGGCCCTACAAGCTAGGAATTTCCCCAAGTTTGGGTAAAAACTGAAAGAATCAAAATAAAATGTGCATACCTGTAATGAGACTGGAGACCAGCAGGGCAGCACCAGCATCTGCAGCATCCGCATGAGCAGCTCTCCGGGAAAAGAGAAGAACTTCACCTCTCTGTAGGACAGGTGAAACTTTCGCATGGCAAAGCCCAGGATGATACCTGTCGACACAGATAACAGAACTTAATAACAACACAAATCTAACTATAATACACTGTAAACTTCTTCTCATATTGTTTTAACCTGTCACTGGTCGTTGATATTGAAGCATTAGTTAGATCTTTGACGACCAGCTGGTAAGATAAGTAAAGTTCCCAAATGTAAAAAAAAAACTCCCAGAATCTTCCCCGAGCTGGATTTATGTAGCATTTCTAACTAATTCAACTGACAGGAATAACTATAATATAAATAATACATTTTAATACTAGCTACTTTTGTCTCAAGCTTCAGACTCTCTGGCATATGTATAACAATGCGGCTAATTTATGTATTTTTTGGGCCACCGAGTCTATTGTTATAAAACAAGTCCACAAAATACCAGTTTAACAATTCACATAACCCTTTGTTATTTTTAGGTTCTGAGAAATGGTGCAGATGAGTTTAAATAATGTTTTTTATATTTTTTATATGGTAATCAAAATGTTTTTTCCATAAAAAAGTTACAGTCATTGTTAAGGCCGAACACTATATTGTAGTGTATTTTATATTGTGATATTTATCTGAAAAAAGGTGGAATTTAGAATATTGTAATATAAATATTTTTCTAAGTTGTGACAAAGACAGACACAGAATGTGGCTGGTTCATACATTTTTATTTGTTTGACTGTTCAGAAGCAGGGGTTTCCAACTTAAATGGAGGTGGGGCCAAAATGATCAAAGTTAGAGTTGATTGAAAAATTTTCAAAGTTGATCGAGGGCTGCATTTTAATACTGACTGTGTTATATATTCTATTATTACAAAAAGGGGTATTCAATGGTAAATGGTCTATTTATATCGCACTTTCTACCTTTCCAGGCACTCAAAGCGCTTTACAATCTAGCATCCACTTACCCAGTGTACGCAGACACTGACGCAATGTGAGTTAAGTGTCTTGCCCAGGGACACAACAACAATCTACTCCTGTCGTCCCACTGTGGCACCTGGTCTTCTAACGGTCTCCCATCCAAGTACTAACCAGGCCCTTTCTTGTTTAGGTTCTGAGATCTGACTGGATCAGGCTTTGACAAGCAGGTATGACCACAAAGCTTTATAAAGCTATATAATATATGCCCACATTCATTCTTATATATTCTATAATGTATTTGCTGTATCCCACTGTATTTTAGGGTTTTATAGACTAAGGATGTAACAGTATGTAAATGTAGTATGTCAAAAATCATGTGGCTCAAATTGTTATAGGCAGTTTATTGGCAAGTTATCAGTACTAATCAGAAATCATTCCAGAGAACAAATGAAATTGCAATTTGCAGGCTAGCTTTATTTACAAAAATAATGGCTTTAGAGTTTGTTGGTGTCTATTCTAGCACTTGAAACACACAACAGGCGCTAGCTAGACGTGTGTGTCTTAAAAAAAAAAGATTTTTCAGAGAGCTAAGAAATGAGCTAGCACAAGTCAGTATTTATCACACAGCAAGTCAACAACAAGTACAACAAAATGTATTCTTGATGCTTGGTTCTTGTAGGGATGCACCAATCCGATACTGGGATCGATATCGTGCTGATCCTGGAATTCAGCTCCATGATATGGTTCAGCCAATATCATATTTGTGGCTTTGATTGGACATAATGAGACTAATTTATTGGCTGGTGTGGATCCAGAATGTCTCATAATATTCAGATTAATTGTTAAATTGTGAATTGCAGTATATATAACAGTTACATGACAATATATGACAAAATGTCTTATGTTTTAATAAGAAAGAAAAGCAATTTCAGTCCTTACACTGGAATCTGTTGATATATTGGTAAATACTTAAGACCAAAGCATCGGAATTGGTATCGGAACTGAAAAAGCTGGATCGTGCATCCATAGTTCTTAGTACTTTTATTGCAAAAACATCTATTGGCAAAACTACTATCTATTGGCAACATAGATTATGATTCTTTAGTCTTTGTCGGTTTATCTTTCTTTTTATCAAATATACTAAATGTTAATCTAGATATACTGTAGCTACAACTGACTTTAGCTATTGCAAAATAACAATATAAACACAATATTAATTATCGAAGATAATTGAGAACGATTTGCTCTATTAGTGGCTGGACCTCACTGCTGAATGGTGCAATAAAGTTGGACAAAATGGCCAAAAGGATTCTTAACTTCCTTAATCTTCCAGGTGGCCGACCCATTAACCTGCCACCAAAGAATTCCCTAAATATATCTGTCTTTTTTTGCCTAGACGCTGTGAAATTCAATCAGACCTGCAGAGACCGGGCATGACTTCACGCTGAGCGAGACAGAGGTCAATAGCCAAAGGTCCGAGGTCAGCTTAAGGGTCAGTCTAAGTTCATCTAAGAGTCTTTTATTCCTCTCTTAAGATTGATGGGTGCTGATGGTGAAGACTGTTTTACTAAATTTATGAACAGAGCTGGAAAAATGTAAAAAAAAAAAAAAAAAGAAAAAAAAACATATCAGGTCAAAAATGATGTGATTAATTTGTTTGCAAACAAAGAAGCTGGAATTTGAAAATGACAAAGGTTGTGTTTTTTTATTTAATCGTTTTATTAGATGTTTCCGTTTTCTCCCAAGCAGAAAATGAGAACTATCTACTTGAATATTAAAAAAAAAGTTTTTGAAAATATTTCTGCCAACTATGAACCTGGCTAAACTTATCCTGGATAACTTTTCTTACTCAGGTAAACAAACCCAGACATGAGTCTCTCGGGATAAGTTGTACTTCAAAACAAGAACATAACTCTGGATTGTTTGAATGAAACTGTGTGTTCACAGAGCAGGGGACGAGGTTACCACAAACTGACTTATCAAAACAAACAAGCTGTAGACTTCAAATGTGAGGAAATGTCAATGAAAGCAAAATATACAGAAGTTAAACTATAAAATATAAAATCAATCCCAAAGCAATCACTGCAGCTTCAGGAGCACTTAAGGACCAATACACAAACAAACATTTAACAGATCAAACAGCTTCGTCTAAATGAGATGTGTGTTGTTACGTGCTGCTTTAACACACATAAGTGTCTTATGTCTGAGTCAAATGAAAAATACCCAGCCAAATGTGCACAATTACATGTGGTATAGGATAAGTCAATGAATTTTTATAGACTAAGAAAGCGATTGTTATTGTCATACAGAGTTATTAGCACTCTTCTTCAGTCAATTATGGTCAGATCTCATCGCTTGACCTAATAAATCTTTATGCATTGATATAAAACACTACACTGTCTCTGTCTCGCTTTCTTCACACACCATTGCTGGATACTCGTCTCTGATTGCCAGCGACTCGTCCTTTTAACTTATTTAAAAATGTATATGTAGGTCCAGAACAGGTTATGAGTTCACCGCATGTCTTTGACAGGAAGTAATCCAGTTTTGTAGTACCACCAGACCAAGTCTAACCCCAAACTTAAACAATAAACCCATAATCCAGCTTCATACTATAGACACGTAGCTTTCAGGCTTCAGTTGTAAAGAAGGGAAAAAACATCTACTTAGCATTCTTCAACTTTCTATTTAAAGGGTTAGGTAGAATTTGGGACCATAAAGTCTGACATAGAGGTTAACATTTCAAACTACGTACATCAACTGCTATATCTTTGGGTTCTTCTCTGTCTTTGAGAAGTGTACTGCCAGGGTCTATAATGGTCAAGAAAGAGAAAGAATGTTGTTTCAAATGTAAAATCTACAGTCACTGTGCTGAATAGAAATTATAGTTACCGATGTAGCAACACTTTTATTGGACTTCTTTGTCATGTATATTTTTATTCTCTGAATGCCAATTTATGAGATAATATTCCTGGATTCTTCCTGGATTCTCATATTGATGCTGGATGTCTGCTGTAAGATTCTCTCTTTCTGATCAAACTGTCAGTTCCATGTGTAACAGTTGGTATTTGCAATGTTACACCAAGAAATTTGTGTGTAATTTTTGGGAGACTGATACAGAAATGATACAAAACTAAATATAAACATTATTTCCAATATTAAGGTTTGCTTTGTTGTGTTTTTTTTATTTACAAGATTTGAACAAGTTTATATAAGGAAATTCTATCATGTTTATAGCCGACTCAGAATATCACACTAAACAAGTAATATGAGCAACATTTTTAGAGGTACATTAGAAGTACATTTTAGGTAGAAAATTAAACACAAATATTTGTTTTTACTGTGTGAAAACTTATCAAATACACAAGACGCAAAATCATCTCACCTCTAAATGATATAAGATATTCTCTGGAGGGAGTGTGTAAACTTACCGATTATAACCGCTGCCACTGTGAAAATAACAAAGGCGTTTTTCATGAAGCATCCTTTGACGTCGTCTTTGGTGATGTTTTGAACCCTTTGTCGGGCCATCTCAGACCGGGCTTGGATCCTGGCTCGGACCTGCTGCAGACCGGGCGGCCCCTTTGAGCGCTGTCCCCATTGCTCTGAGTCATGGTCTGCCAAAGAAACAAACCTTATTACATCGATCATACACAGCGTTCTCTCATTATTAGTTTACTTTAGTTGTACTTTGACTGATTCAGGCATGTTTGAGTTATCTTTTATTGTCCTGTTCTCATCTACCACCAATCCCTGCCCACTTAACAGAATAACTTGCGATTACTCTACTGTTTGTTACAATTAAAGATGTGGGTCTTATCAGATCTGCAGTTTTGAACAGGAAGTCAATCAACCTGTTCATATTTCTAAATCTAAAGTCATACAATCATTAAATATATGAGGAAAACAACATACAGTCTAATGGTACATATTCATAAAGCAAAATAAAACTAAATAAATTAATACATATTAACTTTAATAGAGATTTTGTTTCACGTACATAGGCTACTTTTTGATTGCACCAATTATTAATGCTGTTATTGAAATCCTAGATAACATTGCTATCACAAATAAATGTGGATAAAAGTTTTAAATAAACATAAAAGCATACTTTAACTCTGGATAACCTGATAGCATCAGAGGCTGAATTTATGTACATAGCCTTTACATTTCTCTACCCTTTTCCCTTAAATGTAACACAAAATGTGTTGTCCTGAATAAGACACACGTTATAGTCCCTGTAGGACAGTTTCATTTGACCCATCCTTCACTGCCTCTGGAGCATCTCCAGCAGTGAGCTCATAGTTTAGCTCTTGGGACACATCTCTAGATGTTCTAGCTGGGCTTGGTCAGGACTGTAGCTGGAGGATATGTCCTGATGTGCATTTTCTGGTGGGGTGTTTGATTGTGTTATCTTGACAAGCTGCCTCTATTAGAAAGTTGAAAACATTGTTTGTAGGGAAGGGACGATTCACTTAAGTCACGATTCGATTTTGAAGCCACGATTTTTAATTTTGTCGATTTTGTAACTTAATCTATTAAACTTTTTTTTTCTTAAGACACAAATAAACCTTAAAACATGACATTTAAAACAAAGCCACTGTTTTTGTCAACATTCAAACAGTAAGTTACAGTTATATTTAGTGTCCATCTTTAGAGGTCCGTTAACATAAAAAAGCACAACCAGTCAGGTCTTGTTCATGCTTTGTTTCTTCAAACATTGTGTCTATTCTTGTATTATTGTGTATATTATACAACTACAGAGAGTGTGTGTAAGTCTGTGTCTGCACGAGCAAAACAGACTGACTCTGGCCTTTCAATTCAATTGCTTCATACTTCGATCGATTTTCGAAGTTTTTGATTGATTTTCCATCCCTAATTGTTTGGTTTTGTTTTTGTAGTGGCCTGATAAAAGCTTCTAACAATTTGAACTACAAGTCCCAGAATACATTGCAGCCTAGCGCTGACGCGAGGAGCCACACAGTCCAGAATAATAGGTCAATAGAAATATAAAGGCTTATCTTGCTGAGATATGACTATAAAACCTAGAATGCACCGGAATGCAGCAAATGGAATGAGAGTATGTAGAATATAATACAATGCAACATAACCTAATGTGATACAAAACAAATCTGAACATACAGTAAATGTGTTACATAACAGTTATACAGCCACCTGCTATATCTGAATAAAACATAGAATGACCGATATTTTAAAATGTGATACTCGACCAACTTTGACCCCTGCTCCATTTGAGTTTGACACACCTGCTCTAAAGCCCTGAACAACAGCGACCTAAAAGCAGACTCTAGAGGCTCTGCAGAGGCAAAAAACAAATAATGACAGAAGTAAAATGTGGAGAGCAAAAGCAGACAAGTATAACTTATAACTACCTGAAATGTGTAATTACAAAAATATTAAAAGCCACTAATAACCAGCTTTAGAGTATATCGCTCATATTGTCATTGCAAATGTTCTTGTAAGTTAAAGATTTTAGACCTTATTAGACCGATTTTAAATGTCTTTCAATACTTTTACTGAACTAAAAGCTGAACAGGGACAAAATGCTAATTATGACATTTTATGCTTCTTTATGAAATACCTTGTAAATGTAAAATTAAATGGTATTTGTTCAACTTCTAGAATTTTACTTAGACATGAGTAGAGGTGGGCAATATAAAATTTTTTAAAAACGCTTTCATCCTATTTAGCATTTTTATTACTGACAATGGGCCTGTGAATAGTTATTGCTAATAATACTGTATATTTATTATTCTATATAAATTCTTAAAACAGCCACAATAAACGCAGATCAAAATAATGAATGTGTTGCTTTATTACCATGGTTATTTTTCTGTCCTTACTTGAACTAATAGAACGGGCATGTTTTAACACATTGCTGTTGATCTTACTTAATATCATCTGAATATCATTATGAGATGTGCCAAATAAATGTACTTTCTTTAAGAGTACACTGCAGAAGATTATTTCAAGACAAACAAAAATAGCTTGATTTACACTTACTTTGACTCTCTTATATATTTTTTGCCAATAGGTTAAAGATGCACTGTGTAACCTCTGACTGTTTAAAATCTGTCCCCAGCAGTCTTTTGAGAATAAGTGTTACTCTTTATATTTCTTTTATTTGGCTGATTTCGCTATAGAGCACGTGTCTTTGCTTGTTTTCCTAATAATTATCATCAAAAATGGTCCAAAATAGCGGATTAAAAAGCCTGTTTTGCAAAAAAATGTCCTTATAATAATGATAATTTGTTACACCATTGACCACAGATTGGTCATCCATCACTTTTCCAGGTTCAAATCTGGCCCTCTGCGAAAAATAATTGGCCAAGCCTGATTTAGAACAACAAATAAATCAAAATAAAAGAAACATACTTTTATTCAAGTCTTATTCAATACCTTTTAGGGCATTTTACTTATCCAACTGGCAACTTTAGTTTATTATTTAAAGCCAAAGTTTCTAATAATTAAGCAGAAAAGCCTTGAAACTAGATAAATATCCAACATTATGCAAGCACTAACCTTTTTTTCAGTTAAAATACCTCAAATACAGATTAAAATTCTAAATCCAAGTCATTTTAAGCAAAGTTAGATACATATTTTTTGCAGTGTATCTTTTTTCCTGTGTCTTTACTTTAACTTTAAGCAAAACTAGGCACTACATCTACCACTGACCGATAATGAATAGCCACAGTTAAGCGAATCCTGTTTGTTTTGCAACACACGAAAGCACAGGAGGGCTGTCAGACTTTCTCCTGAACACATCAGCGCACGTGTACACGTTGGTTCGCGGGTTAAACTCCTACCAACACAGGCACCCAAACAACTCCAAACTGATAAGAACTGAACAAATATGCATGAAGTGTGGGAGCGTGTACCTTTAGGCCGGAGCAATAGACACCTTTGGCAAATCCTTTCCGAAATGTTGAGTTTTGGAGATGTTGTGAAGGCAGTCCCGTTGGTTATGAGCTGGTTTGAGCAACGCTATAGCAGAAAAGAAGAGAAAGGGAGGAGGCGAGAGAGAGAGAGAGAGAGAGAGAGAGAGAGAGAGAGAGAGAGAGAGAGAGAGGAGGGAGGGAGGGCGAGCATGGGCAGAATGAGGGAATAAAAGAAGTAGTGAGGGACAGGAGGAGGGGCTAAAGGCGCTCCAAAACAGACAGTTAAAGATAGCAGAGAGGAGTAATGGAATAGATAGACACCGGGACTCAACATGTATGAAGTATTCTCTGTTTTGGACATCAAATGAATTAAATTATATAATATCATAAATACACAAATTAGTCTTTCTGTTTGCTGTTTTGGTTATACATACCAGGTATTGATTTGTGTTTTTGAGGTCCGCACAACTCTTCTTCATGTGTCCCCAGCTGTGCACTGGTTTGAATTGGGGTGTCATCATAACTTCCTCCTCTCTTTTGTCAAATCCCTGTGATATCCTCTATTTTGAGTGCCTTTTATTTATTTGCATCTAATGGTATTCACCTTATTCCGCCTGCTCACTTTTCGTGGCAGCGAACTTCCTGTTTAACTCTGTTAAGGTAGCTAACTTGTTTGTCAAAACAAATCCATTGACAAAATTCTACACGCTAACCACAGCTAAACAGAACTGCAGGCAAAGTGCAGGCACATAAAATGACAGGGTGGCCGGATTTGGTCCTCGGGCCTTGTGTTTGACATATGTGCTCTAAAGTAACTACGTAAGTAATCTATAATTGCCTTTACATTGTGCTGTCTTTTTGAAGAAAATGGTACCACTATGTTGCCGATTAATGACAATAACAACATTTTAGAGGGCAACAATAGCTATAATAAATATAAAGTCAATATGTCTGCACAATAATATCACCAGATTGAAAAGTACGCTGTTTATGGCTCGTGCCATATTTGGTCATAAATACATTTTAGAACATGTACGCAACGTATAGATACAGTCGGCAATGCATCAAATTTATACAACACTGACTTTATGTCAGAAATGTAAACAGGAAAATCTGTAGGTGTAGAAAATACACCAGCAGCAACAGCATCACTTTAGCGTTTAACCATAGAGGGACTTTTTTTGTTTATCAACACGGGTGATGCCTCCAGAAAGAGCCGCTCATAGACACAAACAGTAGAACAGCTACTACAAGAGTTTATCAGTGTGCAAAAACAAAAAAGTTATGCTGCTAAATCAACATTTGTGAATGAAAATCGACCCTACGACTTTTAAGTTACATTCAGGTGAGTGAAAAGAAGACAGACATCTATCATCATACCGGTTTATACCTGATCGAAACAGCTAGCTCTTGTCCCGTTTCGTTGTTTTATTCAAAGAAGTTTCCACAGCTAACCAGACAGACAGCGACTGTTTCTGCATAATGCATGCCTAGTAGGGCGGAAAGTGACATTGACCGAAAATCTCTCTGTAGTTGAATCACTTTATCCATCTCCGTGTCATCGCATTTATATTTGACACCAAATATATCTCACTAAGTCCATTTGCTGTTGCAGTTGTTAAGCAGTGAGTGATAAAACTGTTGTTTGGATGCACTCTCCATGTTCTGTTTCCCCCACGGAGGTTCGTTAGTGAGCATGGGGCTCTGATGCCAACTGCATCTATCGTACCTTTATCACTCTGTAGTGAAGCGAGTGAATCAGGAACATTAACAGAGAAACATGAACTTACAGAGCTATGGCTTCTTGTTCAAAGAAAAACAAATATTACTCAAATATGGATGATTCAATCTGAAGATAACTCTGAGAAGCTAAATGAGAAGGAAAACAACTAAAACAACAACAAGGTCCTAAAAGTCCTTTTGCATAACAGGTATATATTCTAACCTTAACTTGAGCCTTCTGTAGGGAAGAGCAAAACAGGTGGAGGAGGGGGTGGAGGCTGGAGGTCTGAGGACGCAGAGAATAGACTCCTCTTGTTTTTTTTCTTTGCTTCTCTTCCAATGGGCTTTTTACGCTTGAGAGGTTCAGCAGCTTCCTGTCGACACAACAATGAACTTCAGTGATTTGTTTGTGTAAACTCTGAACAATTTCTAGTTGTGGTTTAAATATAATAATGCATAATAATTGTTTTTATTCAATACTAAAACTAAAAAGCAGAGACTTATTTGAAAGTATCTCATGCATTGAAAAAATTTGCCTTGGTTCCAAATACACATATACTGGATGTATAAGAAATATCAAAAGCCTTTCATGTCGTCTTCAGCTTGTTACAACGAATAAACAAAAAGAACAGATACAAATATTGACCAGCCACTACGTAACCCTCACTCTGGACATTAATGACGCAAAAACTAACCGAGCTTAATCATTACAACTAAGGTCAGACTGGAACATTACAGACATCTTGTTGATATGTTAAAACCTAGATTTTGATCAAAAAAATAGATAGGTAGTACTCAGTTTGTAAAATAGTTTCCTAACTGCGTATTTGAACTTTTACTTGAGTAAAAGTGGTTTTGGTTTCTCTTCAAACTGGGAGTAAATGAAATGAATATTAAATTCTTAAATTACAATGGAAATGACATGCATGTTGATATTAACCCTGTGTCGAAAGAAAAAGTGTGGACTGACGTAAAAAAAAAAAAAAAAAAAAAACTTTAGCATGACAGGAGTCTTGTTTGGTTTAATTTGGTTTACTAACGCTCATCGTGAGCAGGTCTGTGTTAGAATTTCCAGATAATTTTTCCTCTACAAGACTCTGTGAACGTCAGACTTCTTTGGGGAATTGCTCCTGACTTTTCTGGTAAATCTGGTGTGAACAGGAATGTGTGACCGTTTGTGTCCACTCGTGGGGGAGGAAACAGGGGGAGGAGGGGACAGATCGTTGTGGGGGTTGGGGACACAGGAGAAGATATTGTTATATATATATATATATATATATATATATATATATATATATATATATATATATATATATATATATATATATATATATATATATATATATATGTTTTCATTTTAGCAAGTAAATGTCTAGAATAAATAAATAAGTTACAGCTAATATATTTGGCTTTTATGCCAAATATAAATGCTGACTAATAATGACTTTCAATGTCCCACAGAAACCCTGATGAATAAAACTGAGAATCAATTCTCAATTCCAGTGAGAGAGTTGCAAACTCTACACAGAAACACCA
The DNA here is from genome assembly GCA_038363315.1 of Mugilogobius chulae. Lineage (NCBI taxonomy): Eukaryota > Metazoa > Chordata > Actinopteri > Gobiiformes > Gobiidae > Mugilogobius > Mugilogobius chulae. The sequence continues at coordinate 26,453,626 of CM076397.1, forward strand.
CCAGACCCTTGAGAATCAGACATGGGACCTTGAAGTCGCTAATTAAAAGCTAAACTACTGCTATCCCAAAAGTCTGGAGACCCTCTCACCTCCTGACTTGCTGGGACGACCTGGACTAGCCCCCAAGATGAAAGATGATTGTGCTTTTTTCTAGGGTGCTTTTTTCAGTTCCGATACCAATAACGATACTTTGTTCTTAAGTATCTGCCGATACCCAATATAAACCGACACCAGTGTGAGAACTGAAAATGCTTTTCTTTTTTATCAAAACAAAAAACATTTTGTCATATAGTGCTATGTAACTGTTATTTATAATGCAAGCAACAATTTAACAACTTAATCTGAATAAAATATGAGATGTTCTGGATCAACACCAGCCAGTCTCATTATGTCCAATAAAGGCACAACTATGATATCGGCTGAACTCAACTGTAGTTTCTCAACTGTATGAAAAAGAAAAAAAATTAAGAACTTCCTAGCTAGTTTTGCGTTTCAACGTGTTCTCATGGATTGTGTGTCTACAGCACACTATGTAAAATAGCGTGTCATGATGACACTTCTTCCTATTCTTGCTTGTCTATTACACGCCCATTTTCTTGGCTAAGTTTAGGTCTGAAGTTTTAAAAAGTGGTAAGTTTAGGTTTGAGGCTTGGAGTTAAACTTAGGATAAGAATTTTGTTAATAATCATGAATAAAAACACATATGATATTTACACACTGTTTTAAACTGTGTGGTATAGACATGTTTGACTAATTAGATTCAAATATCACTATGGCGTTAAATCCATGAGAGTGATCATGGATTTAACACATTGTGGTTCTCCTCCAGGTTTTTCTTTTTCTCTCTGGGTTTTTTAGTGTCTAAGAAATGTAAAGTCCAGTGCTCTGGGACAGAAGGAAGGTTTGAGGACAGGGGCTGCTCTGGGACAATTATCTATTTGTGTGTGTGCTGTGAATGTCGATAGAATCTGCTTCTATTATTCACTGATTACTGCTTAAATATTAGATTTTCCAACTTTACGTTTGTTAAATCAACAAGCTTATGAAGCCAACAAGTTCAGCTGCGTTGATTTTCACGAAAAACTGTTGAACTGAATGCAAAAACTGAAGTTATTTAGGTATTTAAATCTGGCCTATTATAATTAATATTTTTTAGCTCTCACAAATCATTTTGCGCATGGTTACTAGTGATATCCACAAACTACTTTCAGCAATCTATGAGAAATAAAATACTTTAGAACTCACTACAAACTGTACACAAACGGACTCAAAATGTACTGAATTAACATACTTTTTGGTGTAATGGAGAAAGACTAATTTACAACAATAAAAGTTAGGAACCCAAGCTTTATATAATACCATTTTCACAACTGTTTGGACCTTTTGCTTCCCCATAAACAATTTTATTAGCAAAACCATTTGTGTTTGAAGTGTAGCTGTAGGCTGTTCTACTTTAGAGTAAGTTCCACAGTGTTTCCGGTGGCCTCACTGACCCAGGCATCTCCGCTGTCAGTGGACTTTACTTAGATTCGACACAGGCAGAGCTTTGAAAACAATATGTTTATGGTGTAGCTATGTCTCCTCATGTGACAGCACATGAGCTGTGTTAGTACGCACATTTGTGACAGTGAGATATTGCAGAGTGAAATTAAACAGGTAAAAATGTCAATTAAAAATGACTTTGTCGATTGAGATATTGTCATCTGTGAGTCGTAAGTCACTTAGCTATATGATTAATTACAACTGCAGAGAAACTGTATCTTGAATGGTCGCAGCCAGCAAATTGCAGTTAATCATATACCTACTATACATAAGTACATAATACAGACATTTTAATATAATGTTCTCTGCAAACTACTTACTGCACAATCTCTAGATTACATTAAGTTTTAGCATGCTAACTGATTTAGAAAGGTTTAGAAACATATTCTTAAATACGTTGGATCACAAAACCTTAAGCTTATAATACATGACATGGGAAGGATTGGTTCTCAAAAGCTGTTCTAAACATGCTTGTGAATGCTAACAACTGCTGAAGGCTTTGTGAGAGCGTCAGAGTCAGTGTAACATCTTAAATACTAAACTTCTTCATTGACAATCTAAAAATCAGCTTCATTCTTCATTTTAGATTTGCTGTATCAGATACTGCTGGGATTGAATATCGGTGCCGATCCAGGAAAATTTGCTGGATTGGGTATATGCTCCGTGATATCAGTTCAGTTTGTTGTGCCTTTAATTGGGCGCAATAAAACTCATTTACTGACAGATGTTGATCCAGAACATCTCATATTTTATTCAGGTTAAGTTGTTAAGTTGTGACTTGCTCAATAAAATATAGTTACATAACACTATATGACCAAATGTCTTATGTATTTTGATAAGAAAATTAAGGTATTTCAGTCTTTACACTAGTATTGGTTGATATCGGGTATCGGCAGATACTGAAAGCCAAAATATTGGAATCGGTATCCAAACAGAAAAAGCTGGATGGGTGCATCCCTAGAATCACTGTGTCACATTTTTTATCACTTAATTCAAATATTTATCAAAGACTCAGTTAGTCAGATCCTGTCTCATTCACAAACACACAAGTTCACTGAATGTATTCTATCTAGAAACTTAAACATCAAAGGAAAAACTAAAACATATAAACAGCTGTAAACAAACAACAAAGGATGAAAACTGAATCACGCAAGACTAGACAAAAACTTAAGCAACATATACACTACTAACTTCTACTACTACTACTAAGATCTATAATACAGTAAAGCAGTGCTGATGTATTTTCTCTTATGCCTGACATCTGCCAACCATCTTTAGCAATGAGCTTTGTTTGGAGCACTTCTTTCTAAATTCTCATTTAGAAAGAAGTGTGTCAATGTGAGTGAAAAAACGGTAGTAAACAACCTAGAGTTTGTGTGATAGATCTTATCTTTGGATCATCTGGAATCCTTCACCACAGTGACCCTCCCATGTGGCCATGGCATCCTGGGCACCCAAAGGACAATAGAGCCTTTGTCCAAGCTTGTATCATCATGGAGTCATCAATGGAGCATCAACTAGTAAAATAACAACAACAAAAAACAGCAGTTAGATTGAACAGAACAAAACACAAAAGTGGTTAATTTTAAATAACTTAAGTATTTAGCAGAGCCAATTTAACTCAGGCAGGAGTTTTACAATGTGAAAGGAAACTGAAATAACAAGCTGAGGAGTTACATTTAACTATGTTTAAAAAAAGCAACATTACAATACATATTTTAAACATATTTTTAGGCGGTGTTGAAGTTAAAGATGCACTGTGTAACTATCTGGAGATAAAACAATTCAGTAAAAATAGAAAGTTAAAACCATACTTTGGAATATTGTTAATAGCGATAATTAGTCTGTAATGTTATATTGTAAAAACATTTAACCAATTAGTAACTTTTCTCTGGAAACATACAGAAGGAGGCCCTCTTCCAGGCAAAGAAATAGTCAATTTTGTAGACATACAAGTTCGCGCAACGTAAAAACCATATATATTTTGTGCATGACAAAAACTTGCGTTTCTTCAAGTATATTTTTGGTCAAAGTGTTGCATAGTGCAGAGTCAACAGTCAGAGAAATAATACTTAATTTATTTGTGATGTTTTGTTAGTTAATGTTTTAAAGCCACTGTAGAGTTTGCTAGCTTGGAAAACATGAGAGCTTTGTTAGGGCATCATGCATTTTATTGTTATGTTATTATTTTTTAACACCTGCCTTAACATGACTCCCAGTTCCCACTTTAGTGTGCCTTTGCATCAGAGGCTAGGAAAACCAGATTACCAACCTAGTTCGGTTTAAACCAGTTCTGCCAAGTGCATGTAAACACGGGCAGACCTATTGAAGAACCGTAAACCAGTTTTAAGAAATCCAATTGGCAATCGTGCTCTCGAACAATTTTAGTCCGATATCGGACATCAAGTAAAGAGGTCTGCAGCTGGACAAATGTAAATTAACATGCTCACAACCTCTGCCTGTTCAAAAAAAGTTTTAAAAAAGTTAGGATTTAAACATAAAGTACCTCGCACTAAATGGCAAACACAGAGACACGAATAAAGTCTGTTATTAGCATTTAGAGTTTTTGGGAACAGACTTGGCTAACTAAAGGTTAAAGATGCACATTACTGAACAAAAATCATTTAACGTTTTGCAAATAAATATATTATATATTAACTACAAAGCCTGAATGCCAAAACAAGAATCTTGCATTTGAAAACATGTTGATAGAGGTTATATTGCTGTTTTTTAATGCAGATTATAATAGGGCTGTAGTTCTTTAGTCATTTAGTTGTTAGTCGACTAATTCTGTTAGATTATGAGGATTTGTATTGTACAGAATCATTGGTCTGGTCTGCTATTATTTGTATTTAAACAAACTGTTTCCTATTCATTTTCATATTCAGTTTATGAAAGAACAACACATTATTATTAGACTTTTTGAGCACAGTTTCTTCTAGAATTGTCACGATATTAATATTTCAAACATGATTTTGATACTGGAATAGACTTGATTCTCGATACCAATTTCGATGCCACAATGGAAATTAAAATGCTCTTTCAAGAATGTCAAATGTTTATACAATGGACTGACGTTTTCAACACAACTTCAGAGAATAATAAAAAAAAAAGTCTCTTGTTTGGCTAATTTTGACAACCCTACTTTTTAGCTTCAGAGCTTTTGCCACGCCCCCTTTTTAGTCGATTAATCGGTCGATGGGACATGTCTTTAGTCAACCAAGAATTTCTTTTACAGCCTAGATTTTAAACTATTACTGCGGCGACTTACATTGACTGTACAGGAGCAGTTTACTTGCCTCAATGATCTTGGCATAGCTCACATTTCTTAAGTTTAAGAATAGATTTACAATGACTTTTTAGGGCCTATTTTAAGAAAAAAAAAAAACAGCGACAGCAGGGGACAGTCAGTGGCAAAGCTAAATAATGTCAGGTATGTGGCGTTTATGGACTGCTCATAAATCAAGAGTCAGTACAAATGGTAATGCTAAGTTTTCTCTTAGCGACTGTCTTTAGTGGTTTGTGAATGAAATGTTAAGTAAGTTCACAGATTGTACTTGGTTAGAGCTGCCAGAAACACTGCTATGGGAGTAATAAATGATGAAACAATGGCACTTGATTTAAAAATACATTAATCTGGCTTTTAGGAAAGACAACAATTGTTTTAATTACGTTCTATAATTTTGCTGAAAGTTCACATTCTAAACTGCCCAGGCAAATGATACTAAGACAGAATTATGTCTGCAAACTGAATAAATAAATCCCTGTTTAGTGACATGCTTGTAAAGAGCTAATTTACAGGATTAATACAGACAATCACAGAGAAATTATGCAAAGCCTAAAGAAAAATAAAATAATAAATTGCATCATTTGCAATATGATATTTGGGTCAATTTAATAATTTAAAGATGTTTTTAACCATGTCAGTGTTCTCTCATCATTTACAGTATTTGGATTGATTATAAAGAGTAACAAAAATGTGCCAGCGGCCACACTGAAACAGTCCCAGGGACTGTTTAACAACTGCCCAGCACACTACTGAAAACGTTATGGTGCTACAGGGCGAAATCTAAAATCTCAAAAACTTTAACTTAATCACTGTAAGAATGCTAACATGAAAAAATTTTATGACAAGGTTGATAAAAATCAGACTTACAAAGTTCATTGAAAGCAGAATTATCCATGTAGCAGTCAGTGGATGTCTGACTTCAATTTTGTAAAAAGATTAGAAAAGGAATGCAGAACCAAGTGGTTTTAGTTTTCTCCTTCAGGAAGACCATGTGCTTTTGATAGTACCACTGTCCTGTGCAGCGTCTGGAGTTACTGTAACAACCACAGAGCCACAGGCACACTGCCAATGTCAACAAACTAAAGAGCAACAGAAAGAATGAGAGGCAAAGGTATTATGCTAATTTAAATGAAGAGGTAGATATATCAGTTTTAACCACTGCATGATGATAAGATTTTCAATATGCCATATGTACAAGATTTTAGGGCTGTGTAATTGAATTTCAATTTCAATTACGATTTTTGCTGTAATTGTGCAAAAATTGAGTAATCAATTGTGATTATTGACCGCAAGTTGTAAATCTGTTCATAAGCGCTCATTTGTTTTCTTCATTTGGAAAAATTAGTGGTTTCTTTACTGTACAATACTGTACATTAACAGCAGTTTATCCCTGTGAGACCTTTCATTTTATCTTTTTAAACTCTACATTCATTAATGTAGAGCAAAGCAAACGATTATTTTTGCTTAGCAATTAATCGTTTCAATAATCGTGATTTCAATAAGAAATAATTGTATTATTTTCTTCACAATCGGCCCCAAGATTTCATGTATTTCTTATACAGTGAGAAGATTTAGTACGGACATTACTAGGGAAGACTTCTGCATGGTTCACTCATAAAGAATTTTCATATTTTACGTAAACTTTTATTAATTTTTAAAGTAAAAAAAATTAAGTTTATGCAAATTACATCACGACATTCTAAATGTTAGCAATGATTGGCAAAAATGATGTCAACCAAGATAAAGTCCAAATTTTCCTCTATGTATTCAAACCCAACTAAAATAGGATAAAGCAGCTACAGGCTGATAAAAGGGCCTCTCATCTCGTGTTCCCGAGATGAGAGGTCGAGGTTCCGACCTAGTTTGCATTCATGTGCTTTTTACTTCGGAAAATCGGGATGTTGTCGCTAACCATAATAAATAAATGACACAGCACTTTTAACAGAGGTTAGATTAGATTTTCACACTGCAAACACAAGTAAGGTTTTAAATCTGACCACTTCCTCACATAAATCCTTCGACACATGGTTAATATCGACATGTATTCATTTTGGTTGCATTTATGGCTTATAAACCTCTTTACAAAGAACAAAGTGAAACTGGAGTGACCGCCCCAAGTTCAGCCAATCAGAGCGCAGCATTCAGCTCCTGATTAGAACTAAAAATCTTTATTATTGAGTTCAGACAGTACACAGAGGTCTCATTTTTTCACAAAGTGCTGCATTTACTACTACATTTTCAGTGGAAAGCACAAAGTTTACTAATTCACAACTAAACAAGTTAGCTACCCCACCTAACAATGAGATGTGATGCTAGCCTGTCCAAAAACTAACGTTAAAGATTGTTAGTATTTATTTTCTAACGGATTTTCATCAGTCTCCATGTGTCAGTGACGTCAGGTGCTGAGCTCGGGCAGCTCCGTTTGTCCCGAGTTTCCGAGCAGTTGTTCCGAGATGCTCGAGCGTTCATGTGCATTTTTCAACTCGGAACAACATTTTTCCGAGTTCCCGAGGACCACATGAATACGGGATTAGATAAAGATCAGAGCAAATTTCATGACAAATCCTGGTATTTCCAAGTGGCATCAATACTTTTTCTTTCAGCTGTACTTACCTATGATGGCCTTGTGGAAAGGAGCCTGCAGAACTGATGAACTGTAGAAAAAAAAGAGAAAACCTAATCACTTTAAGCAAGATGTTTTTCATTTTTATTCACAGTCATTATTATTCACTATTCAGATATTTATTCACCGATCACACTGGGCTAGGAACTGCATAATAATCACACGAGCTGCTGTCACCATTAATGAAAAAAATCTTTGCTTTTTAGTCATTTTGTAGTCCAGTATGTAGAGCTTAAAGGTGCAATGTGTAACTTTCTGGAGGTGAAAAGTCAACTACACAAATGAGGAAAAATAGATAGTTAAGACCATATTTTTATACATCTGAATTGAGATAAATACATTTTATGTCATGATGTGAAAAAATAAAGCTAAAGGAACAGTTTTTCTATGAAACCAAGCAGAAGAAGGCCGTCCTCTAGGTTTAATAGTTCATTTTGTGGCCATGCAAGCCTGCTCAAAGAAAAATATAGATTGGTATAATTTATTTAAAGAAACAAAAACATCTAGAATAGATAACAAAAAAAAATTGTTCAAGTCTATTTTTGGTCAGAAAGTTGCACAGTGCACCTTTAAACATGTGTGTGTCTGTGTCATTGTTGTTTCTGTGAGGTAAACTTACAAATTTGGAATTATTCTAAGTTAATACTAGAAATGAAGTTAAAGAAGAACATACAGCATACTCAGGTTGATTCTAGCTACTTGATCGCCAATTGGATAATCGTACTTCCTGCTTTTTTGGAACTGTCTGAAGTCCTGCAATATAGTAGCTGGAATAAATTAATTTAAGTGAGGCACAAATGGAGCTACCTGGGACGTCACCAAACAACAATACTAAGGATTAGATCACATCAGCTTCATGTTTGTTAAAGGGTTTTCATTTTGGAGTATGCAATTGGTAAAATTATGTTGGCTATAGCAAAGGAAAGATAACTTTTGATTGGTGTTTGATGCATCATAATTACATGCATTACATTAGGGCTCTGCAATTAATTGAATTTCAGTTTAAATTTTGATCACTGCTGTAATCAATTACCAAAATTTCATTAAGTAATCGTTATTACCCATATCTCATAATTGTCTTCAAAAACGCTTGTACTGTATATTTCTTTAAGTTGGAAAAGTAAATCCCATAATTGTAGATTACTTGACAACAGTCTACTTCTGTGAGCTATAATGTACCTGTTTCATTTTATTTCTAATGCTCTGCTCTCTGTCTCTCTAACCAAATAATATAAACAAAGAGTGTAACAAAAATATAAATAATCTTGATTATTTTCATCCTAAGGCCTACATTAAATGAACTTTAGAAAAATTACTCCAATAGCTCTTCTGAAAGCTTTTGACTTTACCTGGTGTAACTTGAGAGAGATGGACTGAGGCAATAAAAGGTAAAAACAGGTTAGGCTGTGTGTTTGGTTCAACCGAGTTCAAAAAACATGTATGTCATGTAAACTTATGCTTGGAGAAAGTTCAGATTTTGTTTTACATATAAATAGACTTTCTAGTAATAGTTTGTTATCTGTAGGAGAAGCACATGCTACACTACAATACCTACTAAGCTCAAACAATCTTTACTATAAAATATGGATTTTACATAAAAATGAAAAAAAAAAAAACATATTACAACAACAACAACATTACAGGAGACTGAGTCCAACCTTTAGCTGGTTTAGTAACAGAGCAACATTTTCAGATGGGAGTGGTCCTCTCCCAAGAGGGTGATGTATCCAGGACAGGTTATCAGATCTGCAGTCTACGGTGGCCCTCCAGGGACACACAGAACTGGGAGCACATTGTCCTGCGCCATCATTGTGCACGAGGGTTTCCCATGGATCAAGTGTTGCGGACTTCAAACCCGGGTCTCAGTGCGCTCATAGCCGTTTGTTGGATGGTCGCGCTGGGAGAGAAGCTTGGGTCACACACAAGGCCTGGATCATTACGGAAAAATATCTTATTGCAAATAAAGAATCAAAGTTGAGTTCAGAGTTCACCTTTTGAACACTTCCTTTAGTGCAGGAGCGAGAATAAAAAATTACTCAAACATACAAGACTCACAAGTATAAATAGGCCTAGTTTGATAAGCAAGATGAGATCAATGAGGAAAAAATGTGTCTGCTAAGGCTGCAACTAACTATTATTTGGGTGATTGATTAATCTGTTGTTTATTTCTTTGGATTCATCGATTTTTGTTCATGTCACAAATGGCCGGTCAATAGGAGATTTTTATGAAATTTGACCAAATTATTGTCTTGGTTTGAGCAGATTTTGTTGTCAAAGAATCGAGATACTGTATTCTTTCTTGATTTGGGTAACATCCATTTTCTTAGTCCTGGAAGAGAGAGAGTGGAGGCGCTACGAGACATGTTTTTAGTTGTAGGAGAAACCGGAGCACTCGGAGTAGACACAGACACACAAAAAAAAACAGAAAAACAACAAACTCCAAATAAAAAGGCCCCAAGAGTCAATCTCAGAACCTTTTTGCCAGCACTACCGCAGTGCCACCATGTCGCCTTGATGGTTCTACTGAGACTGGGACTAAAACACCTTTTCATTGCACCTGACAGGCTTCAGAGTCTATAGTAGTAAAGTACCAATTCTTTGATTACTAAACTAGCTGATTGTGCGTCTGAAAAGAAAAGAGGAAAAGCTGATTCCATGTGAAGATGGTCCGTAAGTGGAAGATGAAGACCATGACCTCTATATGGAAAACAATGAGCCAGACAAGTGAAACACTTTTGGGGAAGAAGGGAAAAAAGGAAGTCTGTTAGAAGTTCAGACAGGAAAATCTTACTTCTCTGGTGTTTTTCCTGTTTCAAAGACACAGACACATCAAAAAGATGATGCTAGATGTGGACTATGTGTTTAATACAACGCAAACTCTGTCTAATGGTGTAAATCTACCTGCTATAAACTTGTAAGCAGTGATGACACCAGGACAAGTTTATGATAGCGCCGAATCTCAGAAGAATCTGCTTAAATATGGACTTTAAAAAAAAATCACTGTTCGCCTCTGTCAACAGCAAAACATGTATTTTGTCTTGTGTAAGGACCTAATGTGCCAATTAGACCTACTATTAAAATGGTAAATCTATGGGCACGTCTCATGATAACAAAAGAGAAACAATCACAGTGTTATACTAATGCAGAATGTTTAAAACAAGTCTGAATGATTTATGGGCTTGAAAACTACAGAATATAACAGATCTGTTACATTCAGAACAGCAGAGGGAGGCGTAAAAAATATATACAAAAATACAGCTAAAGGACCAACTTTTACATGGAAACAAAATAACTGTAATTTTGTGGCCATTTAAGTCTATTCAAAGTAAAAACACATGTTGTCATTATTTATTTACAGCAACAAACACATCTAAATGGCAAAAGCTTGTCTTTATTCAAGTCTATTTTTGGTCAAAAAGTTACACAGAAGGCTACACCAAAGGTGGCACAGTGCAATAACTATTTCCCCTGACATCCTTGTGTTTGATACAAGTGGCTCATGTTGAAATATCTTTAAAACCATAATTAGAATATAAGAGTGATTTATTGCCTCTAAAGATCAAATATTGCTTATTTATTATATATAAATAATTACGTTTTCCATAAATCATGTTTTTCACATCACTGTCACCACACAAGTTCAAGACTAAAAAATATCCTTTTTTTTTCTTGACATTTGAAAATTCTAATCATTTTAGAGGCATTTTCGACGTAAAATGAGGAAGTTGTATTCCAAGTTTCAGAGAATGCGTGAGTTGAGAGTCTTGCTAAAAGGATAACTTTTGCAAAACATGATCAAAACTAACATTTTCAAGTTTAATGTTTTTCAAGTCGATGTTAGTGAGTTTTTAGATTTAAGCAAAAAAGCATATACGAACTGGCTCAATGCCAACCATGAGGCAGAGTAGTTTTTTTACTTTTTTCTGTCAAATGTTTTTGGTAAAAAGTAGCATGAGAAAAGGATTGTTTGCACTGGCTTGTTTACTATTATTTCAGACTTTTTTTTTCTTAATTACTTTTCCTTTCTTGTATTTTAGTGTTGACGTGTAGCCTACCTTTTCCATCCCGCGCGCTCTTTTTGGCTGGTAGACGATTGTTTGTTAGCTCCATCTAGTGGCTGAACGCGAGCAGTGCATTTGTGACAAAATAAAAATTTAAATAATAAGCATCATCATAAAACCAATCATTGAAGAAATAATAATGATAATACAATGCAGTACAGCATTTTTCAACTAAAAGCCTGCATGTGCATTTGTCAAAAATTGCTAACAAAAACAACTTTTACTTTTTTTTAAATACTAAAACATCAAAATCACCTGTGTAGAAGAGAGAAGGCCAAACTACTTGGACTTGAGACATTTTGATGATTTGATTTGTTACATGACTTGGAGCTTTGTGACCTGAGACAACTTGATGCTTGTCCACAAACAGCAGTGTCTGCAGGAAAAATGTACAATGAGGTTTTATTGAAGGAACATAACAAATAGCCAAAGTTTTGGTAAAAATAGAAAAGTTGTTTCAAATAAGACATAAAAATTAAAGGTGGGGTAATTTTCACACTGCAAACACAATTTAGGTTTTAAATCTGGCAACTTTCTCTGATAAATCCTTTGTTATTAACACATTGTTAATATCAATATAAGTTTAGGTTGCAGTTTTGACTTAAAACCCTCTTTTTTTTTTAAGTGAAACTGGAGTGGACCACCCAAGCTCAGCCAATCAGAACGCTGCATTTTGCTCCTGATTAAAACAAAAATTCTTTATCATTCGATTCAGAGAGTACTCTGTGGGCTCATGTTTTCACAAAATGCTGCATTTATCAGAGACTTTTTGGTGGAAAACACAAAGTTTACTTTACAAATAAAAAAGTTAGCTCCCCCAACTTTAAGTAAATAATTCTAATTATTCAATACTAATTATTTCAGAGTTGCATGCATGCATTTTTACATTACAAGTTTTTTGTTTGTTTTATTGTTTGTTTTGAAACAGTTTTTTTTATTTTTTGGCTAATACATTTAGATGTACGTCATCATAGTGCTTTGATTTCTCATATAATGCAGCCTTGTGCCATTTTATGAAACACGGCAAAACCTAATCGTTCGCTGTCAAAGTTCATCAAAGTTTAAAAATATATCTAATCAATCCTGTAACAATGAGTCACAAGACTTATTGGGATGAAAGCTGACTGAGTTTCAAAGGTGTGCTGCTGAGTGAAGAATTAATTGCAAAAACCTAAATACACATTTAATTTTTTTCCACAGGTAAGAAAGATCAAACTAAAATGCAACTGCTGTAAACTTGAAGCTCTAAAGCACGACAAATATAAGAGGTGGCTGCAGCAGAGTCTCCATACCTGGCACTAATCTCAAAGAAGGAGGGGTCAGAAAACGGGCTGACAGATGGTTAAGCACTGGCAAGCACCTTTATCTACACCGCACACACTCTAAACGTAAAATAAGTCAAGAGTTTAAAGAGGTCGCATGGAGCCAGACCTGATGGATGTTGTGGACGATCTTCTGGAGGACTGGCCAGAGTCTTTGGAGCTCTTTGGGTCGGTGTGGCTGGAGTCCCTGGGTGCGCAGACTAGGAGAGCAGATCCGGGATGGGCGCTGTGTCTGGAGGCCCTGGAGTATTTGTGCTTGGACCTGATGACCCACATGGACCTGTTGTTGGAGCACCGTGATGTGTGCCTGAATGTACTGGGTCCTCTGTGCACTGATGATCCCTATGTGTGGATGTTTCTGCAACACTGAAGGGACTATTCATTCATTCATTTTCTAGTCGCAGGTGACTGGAGCCTGTCCCAGTGACTTTGGGTCTTAGGTGGAGGACATCCTGGACCTGGACTAGGGTTGAGCGATATTGACAAAAATGTAATCTCAATAAAGGGCTGGGCAATATTGTGATGAAAATCAAATCGTGAGTTCTTTGCCAGTGACAATCTGCTTTTTTTTTTATAAAATCGTCATATCGGAATTTCTCTATTTATTCCATCTGTTCAAAATACAGACTGTTTTTTCCAACCCACTTTTCTCAGCCTCTCAGCCTAAAATAGACTTTTAGCATATTTTCATGTCTAAAAGTCGTTATAATGTAAAAATTGCTTGAAACTTGTTTTGTGAAGATTCATAACATTACAATTATATGATTAATTTTAATATTTTTTTAATTGAAGGGTTGAGGTCACTTGTTTTGGGATTGGTCCCTTGTTTTTCCTCTGAAAATCTGTCCGTGAAGAAGGAACTTTTTAAAAAAACAGATGATTGTATTTCTCTCAAAAGCAATTTGAAAATAGACAGTTCACAAGAATCGTGATAAACTGAAATCGTGATCTGGCTCCAATCTGGCATATCTTGATAACGATATTCAGATGATTATTACGTCAATAGGCTGTGTTCAAGTTGTAGAATACAATGATGTCATGAATCTAGATGTGAACAAGATTCTGATTAATAACACTGTACTTTGTCATGAAATATCTAAAAGATCATTTCAAACTGTTTCAATTGGTGATTTCCTTTAGTGACTAGACCCGATCACTTTTGTATTACAACAAAAACTGACTTTGAACCAGATTTATTTGTGCTGCAAACATCTGTGTGAAGTATTATTGTTCTAGAAGATGCTGGGATGTCACGTGAACAATGTGAAATGTTTGCAAATCAATCACAAAAGTGCAGAAGTATTACATTTTATAACAAGTGAACGTTACTAGCATAATTTTCTCTATTTTCTATTCTTACAGGGTTCTTTTTGTGATCATTTTTAACTATAAATGACATACTCAATATTTAATTTTTGGATATCTTGAAAACCCCATTCACAATATTATCTAAAATTTGATATATTGCACAGTTCTAACTGGCTATTGGTCAACTTTTTGCAGGGTTAAAAAGACAACTATTCACTCTCTCATTCATAGTGAACACTACAGTGGTGCCCAATTAAAGGGCCTATGTTATGTATTTTTCCCCCATTTAATCTTCTTTTTTCATCATCAAAAAACATATTTTGACACATATTTTACACACAATTAGCATACCGGTACATAAAAGCTGATTCATTAAGTGGTAACACAGGAAGTGCTCTACTGTGTTTATAAGCTTTGAACGCCTTCACAAGAACAATTTGAATTATTTTAGATTTTTTTTACCTCAGTTTTACAGTGACAGTCTATGCTGTTTCACTTGGTGTGGGAATTATGGTAAATACCACTTTCCTCATGTCGTAATTACTACTGGGAAAATAATTTTGATGCCCGGGTTGCTGAGTTGAAAATAACCTTTGACCTCTCAATATGACAAACAGCGGCAAAAGCATCGCAAATGAAGAATTGAAGATTTCTTTAATATCTGCAAATAACCACACGTTGAACAGAATCGCTTTTTCAATTAATTCATTAACAGTAATTAAATGGGAAGTCAAAAAGTTTTTTGTTTTATTTTTCCCTCAGCGAAATCTTTAGGACATTGTAATTTTTTTACTTGTCTACAATGTATTTATTTTACATAGACCTGTATTTGTTTAGATAAAGTGTGGTTTGAACACAATGCACTAGTATTACCAGTTCACAAGTGGAATCAACCATCTTTTCAAGAGCAAATGAAGGCAGTATTAATCACGTATTTAACAGTATTTTATTTGAGTCCAAATATTCAATGACACACAACTCGAAATTGCAGTGTTGGACATATTGAAAAAAAAACACTTCTAGAAGCAGCTTTTGTGTTTTGACAATAAGGTTTTTCATTCATTTTTTTTACCGCTTAATCCCGTTAGGGGTCGCAGGTGACTGGAGCCTATCCCAGTGACTTTGGGCCTTAGGCGGGGGAACACCCTGGACAGTGGCCAACTCGTTTTGATGAATGTTATTCTTTCTGTTTTTTTTTTTTTATTTGTCCAAGGTCATTTTAAAAAATACTTTTCTGAGTTTTTAAGCTTGTTACAGCGGTGTTCACTCATCTTTAGATTACCCAAAATTGTATTTGGAATGATTGTTGCATGATTAAGTAATCTTGTTTTGTCCTGCAGCTGATCCCTGTCTTTACCTACCACCTGTTCCCACACACTTGTCTGAATTTATGCGATTATTACTCAGAAATTCAAAACTGTCATGAAGCTACTTTCCAATAAAAAGCAGTAGGCTAAATTAAAATTTGTGGCTTATTATTGTTAAAATGTACAATGAAGATGTGAAGCTTATCAGTTCTGCAATTTTGAACAGGAAGTCAATGAATCTGTTACTTAAGTTGTTTTAGATCATTTTTGTTTTGCAATGAACAAAATCTGAATTACTGATTTGGATATGCCATAATTTCTTCATAAATAAGAAAAACCACAACAAACAAAAAACGGGACGAGAGCTAGCTGTTTCGATTAGGTATGAGGTACATACGTCTCTCTTCTGAAGCTTGAGACATTGGGGGTATTCCATGGCCCTGTCCCAATATCCACCCTTCCACCCTTGTGGCCCTCAGAAGCGCGTTCCCGCTGTGGGGTGGGAGTGCGTAGTGCGTCCCAATTGTCACAAACGGCCTTTAGCCCCGCCCACTTCACGCACTTTATCTGCACTTCAGCGAAGCCCGCATGGAAGCGGACTTGGCTGAAGTGTATTACCCAGAGTTCTTTGCTGCGTTTACAAAAATGACGATGTCAGTTAGTTTGATTTTATTTAGGTTGTGTAATAATTGTACAGTTGTAATTTTGTTTTGTAAATATCAAATTGTAGCCTACACAGTATGATTTATTATTAATGAAAAAATAAATAAAATAAAAAAGTTAGTTTGACCATCAGAGTTCAAGCTCTCTCTCTCTTAAAGTGACAGTAACGTAAAAATATAACAAACATTAAATAATATCCAGAAATCAAAGTAAATACAATCAAATGAATTTTGCTCATTAATTCAGCTCAAAATATGTTTGTATGAATGTAATATATGTAAAACAAAAATATAATATAAACAAAATAACAACACTTTTAATACAAACATAAGCATAAATCCACTGTCATCCACACCACTGCTCTTATTTGTTTTAAGCAAAATCAGTAAATGATCCAAACTAAAGTGAGCTGTGGCAACAGTTTAATAACACAGCTGTTTGACTTGATCACATCAAGGGAAGTGTGGACTGTCCCGTTTCTTATATTTACCTGTCCTGCACACTTGTGCAAGTGCACACTTTCAGAAAATGCACACTTCAGTGAAGTGTGTAGTGTGTAGTGTGAATATTGGGACAGGGCCCATGAAGCGAGCTAAAGCCAAAGCCTGGCTTATTTGGCCAATCTAGGCTTATGAAATCTTCATTTCCGTTCCACTAACGAGGCTAACCAGAGGTGACGCTGAGTTGCCGCAGTAACAAGTACGTAGACATAAACCTGGTCCGGACCAGGCTAACAGTCAAGATTATTTTAGCTTTGTCTCAAAAAACTTATAAAGACACACTTAAATCTCATATTTATCCCCCCCACACTTCGTAAGTTGTGTGAAATCTCTCTGTCTGTCCCAACACAACTTATAAAGTCACTTTTTGTTCACTTTTATTTACTTGGCATTGGCACCAAAGAGCTGCTCTGATTGTTTCTTTTCATCCTTTTTTTGAGCCGCTCTCACTGTGGAGAGACGCGTTTGTAAGAGCAAACGTCACATTGGCAGCACAAAAAGCCACATATTTAACTGAAAAATTAACTTGTAGGCTACTCCTACGTGCATCTAAACTACGTAAGATTCACCACAGACATGCAGCTATTTTTCTAAAGCATGAAGCAATGAAAGCAGGACTAAAGTGTGAGAGCCGTGGAGTCGTGCTGCTTTTACGCACAGAAGCGCTGCTTCTTTGCCTCGTCTCTCCTCAGACCACGGACACACATGCTCTGCTCTGATTGGTTAGTTCTGGTTGTGAAGAGTTACGATGCAACTTTGTGACAACTTTACGCGGCGGGACTAGTTCTACATGCGGAGTGAAAAAACGTACATTGCATTAGAAAACGATAAGCCTACTACTCACAAATACGATGATAAATCCTCTGGATCTCCGCCTCGTCTTTCTCCAGCAGTGAACAGGAGGGGAGGGGCCGCCTCTCGCTCCCCGCATCAGAATAAACCACTATAAACTGAAAACTTTTGCGATGCAAATCAAACTAGAGTCCGTGTGCACTTTGGCTCCTCTCGTGTTTCAGTCAGATCATGTAAAATAAGCGTTTTCTCTCTCATTCTCAGTGATGTCTTCGCTCCATTGATCTGGTCTCGTCACATTCAGCGGGAGCGCGCTCACAGCCCAGATTAATCTTCAAGCTTGAATTAGCGTTGTTCAGACCCAGGCTTATTTCTTTCATGGAACCACTTGAGGCTTAAATTGGAGATGAAACTAGTTTCAGCTCAAGATTTTAGGATAAGCCTAGACTTGTTAAGCCACTTTCATGGAATACCCCCATTGTTCACTCACCTGAATAACGTGTATGAGTGGTAAGCACGAATTTCATTCACCAATGTTGTCAAATGTTGTTTTCGCACAGTGAAACTCTTGTAGCTAGCTGACAACAACGCTGGCTGGCTAGTGATGCTGCCACCTGGCTCCTCAGCTTGTTATGTCCATGAATCAGCCTGCTATCCGGTTGCGCGCGCATCCCCCTTGTTGATAAACTAATCTCTACGTAGCAGTGATCGCCAATCCTTTTTTTCTTGAGAGAATCGGTACAGTTAAAATGTTCTTTTCCTTATTAGACCGATAGATAGGTCAATCTGTCAAAAAAGCAGGCATTTATCCAACAACCGAACTACAATACCCAGAATGCTGCGCGGTGAAAAACAAACGTGGAGTGGACGCTGGAGTTACGTAATCACGTTTCAAAGGTTGTGTGTGAAGCCATCCACACAACAACAGCATGGGAACACAATGTAACCGTGTGCTCTTTTCTTAAAGAAAATATCCAGATTAAAGGTATGACAACGCAAATACGTCTTATATTTGCTTCGAGTTAACAGAAGCAAACTCTCTTGAAGAAGAATGACAAGCTAGATAATGTTAGACAGCAACGTGTTAGCCAAAAGCTGCTGGACATTAGCCTAGACCGTTTTTTTTAACTTTATGAAATCACTATATAGTTTATTATAGTAAATATCCTAGAGTGTTTTAATCAAATCATAGAAAATGCACTGTAGCCTACCTAATCAAGCCAAACCGTGTCAGCTCTTTCTTGTAAGTGACAGGAGCAAATGCAAAGAGGAGGGGATGTTATATATTAGGCAATTATTTTTTGTTGTTTTAGTTATTGTTTCTGATATAAGTTATGAGATGACATGACAGAATATGATACCTTGGGCTATGTAATGTGATAACAAATGCTATTGCACAATTAAAGTCAACACCGATAAAGATAGGCCTATGTCAAGCAGCAGACAGTATTTATTTATTCATGCTTGCTGTTTTCGTTTCCTCATTTGCACCACTAACTACTGGGCTTGCAAGTTGACATCACTGTTTTATAAAATGGACAATTCCTAAAAAAAAAAAAAAAAAAAATCTCAGTTCTCAGTGTTTCCCAATAAAAGATGAGACAATAAATCTCTGTAGTCTTAAAAACAAACAAAGCAATAAAGATTTTTGCTTGTTGTATTATCATAAATACACAAAAATAGCTTTCTTTAAAGCTGTAGAGCATAATTTTCATGCAGTTCAAAAAGGAAGTACTTAGTAATCAACTATTGGATGATTTTCATTAGCCCAACTTGGCCCTACTTTACTCTAACCTGCTGTTTTCTACTCGGTCCCACTTGGCCTGTTTGTGTTTCAATTACTTTTTAGCCATGGTACTGTATCCATAGCAACTGTGCTAAACCAATATTCATGGATATTCGTGATAACTGGACTCTCCAAGCACTCTAATCAGTATAATTTAGAACAGTTATCGAAAAGAAATGCTTCAAAATTGTCATCTGGACAGCGTTCCTGAAGATAAAAACTTTGAAGCCTTTCTACTATGAATCACTCCTGGACGAATGAGTGATTACACCGTCTAATAGTTATCCCTGTTTCTCTGGAACAGTACCTGGCTCCAGGGAACAGGGCATTGTGGAAACGCTCCAAATGAGGGTCAAGTAGGGTCCGTAAAAGTAGAGCTAGTGGAAACAAAACATGCAGATCAGTAATTTACATTTTGTTCTTCATAAAATACAAAATAATCTAGCCCACCT
Organism: Mugilogobius chulae; assembly: GCA_038363315.1. Classification (NCBI taxonomy): domain Eukaryota; kingdom Metazoa; phylum Chordata; class Actinopteri; order Gobiiformes; family Gobiidae; genus Mugilogobius; species Mugilogobius chulae. The sequence goes on from CM076397.1 coordinate 26,473,271, forward strand.
CTTCATTGTAAAAAAAAAAAAAAAAGAAATAAAATAAGAGAGTAAAATTTAACAAACCAAAAAATATTACAAAAATAAATTAATAAATTATACTTGTACTTTTGGTTCTTACAGAGATAGTCTCAAGTTGATGATGTCTAAATTTAAAATGTGTTCCTATTTGCCTGCCATGCCTGGTTTTAACAGGAATCATCTGATGACTTTTGTCCATTCTGCTCATTCCTTGGTTCATGTTTTTTGTCTCCAGGTCTCCCTCAGCCCTCCTCGTCATGAGATCCTGACATAGACTTGTACTTTGTGCATTATTATGAGTGGTGCAGCGCTTGCACTGGTGATAGTGGTGGTGTTGTTCCTGGCCCTGTTCCTCCTGCACAGATATGGAGACCTGAGGAAGCAGCAGCGCTTAGTGCTTTTAGGGACACTTCTGGCCTGGTACCTCTGCTTCCTCATTGTATTCATTTTGCCATTTGATGTCAGCACGGTACGCAATTTTAATTTAATTTTATTCCTTTTAACTGATTGTTCTGTGTAGCCCCTCTTTTTTCAGGATGCACATATTATTCCCCTCATCCTTAACTTAATTTGTGCTAAAGAATTCCAACCTTCACTTACCCCCTATGTCTGCCTGTGTATATATTAGGGATGTCAAGATTTTTAGGTTGATCGATAATCGTGATTATTTAAGCCCCAATATAATCGCAACAAAATAATAATAATTGTTACAATTTTAGAAGCAAAAACAAACACCTTTTTAGTTTATTCTATAGAAACACTGGCAAAGAAATCAGTTGTGGTTTAAAGCATTGACAATGACAAGTACATCTGTGATTTTGCCTTGTTATGGCTATTATTTGTTTGCCACAGCAGCACGATAAATATGGATATTAGTATTGGTTCATTCAATCCAACTTTAGTAAATGTTGCTATTTCAGAAGAAGTCAGATTTCAAAGCTGGTCAAAATCTTTAGGAAAAGTGACGTGTTAGACAGTGAGAATGCAAGAAAATTAAAAATTTCTCAGCTATTTGGTTGTTAACAAGCGTAATCATGAATAATTGCGAAATGGTGATATTATGTGTCACAATAATTGCAATAATTAAAATTGATATTGTGACATCTCTAGTATATATCTATGTACTTCTTTGTTGTTGTTGTTGTTGTTGTTGTTGTTGTTGTTGTTGTTGTTTGTTGTTGTTGTTGTTGTTGTTGTTGTTGTTGTTTTTTATCTGATCTGGAGATGCATCCTGTGGAACTTTCTTGAAGTTAAAAGTCACCTGTATATTTAACGGAAAGAGCTTTATAGTATTCTACAACACCCTACAAAATACCCAAGGAAACAACATTTTTCATGGAAGCATCCATTGGCTTCCTCTTGCACACAGAGAGACACATTTTAACCTTGCTCTGAGTCACGTGATTGTGGCGCCTGTGGAAAATACTGGTAAAATACGTTGGAGACACACACATTTATGCATTTATAAATAGGAGTGGGATGAGGCACAATATTCACAGCTACCATAAGACAATGAAATGTGAAATGTTTATGTCAATGTCAATTACAGCTTTTTAAATGTAGCCAGTGTTTGAGCTTTTGTGTGTATGTTCAAACTCTGGGTCGCACAATCCGCTGGTTGTGGAAACGGTGACAGATTTCAATGCCACTACCAAGAGGCAGGACATATCAGCTCAGCAGTTATTACTTCATCTTGTTTGCTCATCACTTTTGTCACTTTTGTTTCAGACAATCTATAAACAATGCCTTGCCAACAATGCAGCTGCAAGGTAAGACACTCTACTGTAGCCAAAAACAATACTCTACACCAGGGGTGCCCAAAGTGGGGCCCGGGGGCCAAATTCGGCCCGCCAGATGGTTTAATTTGGCCCGCAAAGGGATGTTCAGGTTTGTTAAGACTAACTGTTTGATAAAATTTTGAGTTGAAAAGACTATCAAATGACAAAATTTAAGTATAATCTCTTAAAATGAGTTAATAAAAGACAAATTAATCTTCATCTTTCCTTAAAATGTTTTTTTTAAATGCCGAACAAAATTATGTTTGGCCCTTGGCACTCTTTAATGCAATAAATTTTGGCCCGCGAAGCAAAAAACTACAAATTTTGGCCCACCAATGAAAAAAGTTTGGGCACCCCTGCTCTACACACTACGTTACTCATAATTCAAGGTATAAACCCCGATTAGGCCTTCTTAGTGATTTAACCCAAGTACTTTATTTTCACGGAAGTAGGTATCTGTCCAACTATACTTTCTACAAACATGCAATTACAGCTTAAGAACGTCTTTTACTGACATCAAAATTAAACTGAAGTAGACCACCTAAGCTCAGCCAATCAGAGAGCTGCCTTTGTCTCTCTATGTGAACTAAAATGCTTTATAATTAGACTGAGTAAGTACACAGCGATTTGATTTTGCCACAACGTGCTGTAATTATAATATACTTTTAGGTGGAAAAGTCAAAGTTTATTAATTTACGACTAAAAAAAGTTAGGTACACCACCTTTAAAGTTACAAGACATATTTTTTTCTTGTACTTTGGTTGGGTTGGTACAAGTTTAGCATGTACCTCCAGCTCAAAAGCCACTGACTTTTAAAATGTACATTGCACCACACTACACTACATTACCTTGGCACTACTTCTACAAATACTGTTTGGAAACAAAGATCTGAACATGATTTAAAACAGAAACAACATGTGGAACTACTTATTATTCTAAGTCTCTGAATTATAAGATTGTTGTGTTTTTACCAAGAAGAAATTATAGTGATTAGACAGAGGATGAGGCCTGTTGTCGTGGCAATGGCAGCAGCCATCTTGCGAGGGAAGAGGAAGCAAAATTGTAATTGAGAATAATGTAAAAACAAGGTCACATAATTCATAGGTTAAAGGTAGTCATTTAACATAAAATTATAATATAATACAGAGAACTGTTTTCTGTGTCTGGTATTTTCTTCCTCTGAATTGTGAATATAAATATTCAGCCTAAAAACAATCTACTGGGCTGGATTTGATGCAGAATTATACTATATCTGTGTGTCATTACATTATATTAAAGGACACATATTATGCAAAATCAACTTTTTTGAGTTTTTAATCTTATTGTAAAGTTGCTTCCTCACCAAAAATGCTGCTGAAGTTTTGTTTGTGAAATATCTTTTGTTCTCCTAAAAACACTGTTCTGAATGTCCCCGATCTGTGATGTCATAGATAGAGCTCTGAGATATTCTGCTCTGTTTTAACTTCATAAATCACCCAGACTTGTTTTGAGCATTTCTGCAGGATTAGCATTTAAGGCAAGATTGGTCTGATTGCATAACCTCTGTAATTTTTTTATAGTGAGTAAATAGAGCTCTAACTAAATTTTTGATGTAGAAAACACACACAACCCTTGAGTGACTTTACTAGACTTTTTTATTAGTTCTGGTGCATGAAATTCCAAAGTGGAGGTGCTTCAGAGCAGGTTTGAAGGAAAAAACAACAACAAAAAAAATGCATAATTTGTATCCTTTAAACATTCATCAATATCATGCTTTCTTTACAGCTATTACTGTAAAAAAAAAAAGAATTTAATAGTTGGAATTAACAAGATGTTTTCAATTAGTTTGGTTGAACACAAGTATCAGTAAATGTACAAATATGAAAAGATCCAATTATTAAAGTAATTAAGTGAAATAGTAATATAAAAGTTGAGCTTCCTATTAGTTTGTATGAGCTCTTTAGTAGACTTTCCCTACACAAGATGGCTGCCTGATTACCATGGCTAGGCTCACTAGTCATTATAAATTACTTACAATGATTTGCTCTGTCTGGCTGCAGTGAACCTAAAATCTGTGAGCAGCCATGGAGTTACATCCCTGACGGCGTCCTACCAGTGTTCTGGAGAGTTGTGTACTGGACCTCACAGTTTCTAACATGGTGGGTATGATTTACTAGCACACACAAGACAGTATAAATACTTCATTACATTTACAGTAAAATCATAACAATACACTTTGTTTGGGGTTTTTGTTCTTGTAAAAACGGTTTATTCTATTAACTTTAACCTTTGTGCCCCTCCACAGGCTTTTGTTGCCCTTCATGCAGTCCTACGCACGGTCCGGAGCTTTTTCCAGAACCGGAAAAATAAAAACTGCTTTAATTGAGAATGCAATCTATTATGGAACCTATCTACTCATTTTTATCACTCTTCTTATATATGTTGTCATTCATCTCAAGTGGAAAGTTACATTGTAAGTACCTAAATATTTGTCCACATACATTTATTTAAAAACAGTAGCCAATAAAAATATAAAAAGCATGCATTTCTTAAAACTTGTGTTCATTTTCAGTTGGGAGCTCCAGACAGTGTGTATCACTGCGGCGAACACATGGGGCCTGTTTCTTCTGGTGCTGTTACTGGGCTACGGCCTGGTGGAGATACCCCGCTCCTATTGGCTCTCGTCTGACCAGGCCTACCTGCTGAACAAGACCTACTTCAAAGTGGCTAAAATGGCGATTGAAAAGGCAGCTGCAGAGGAGGATTTAGCCGATGCTATGGAGGTAAGAGGACAATCTGTTGAGTATGGTTTCCACTGATTTCTATTACAACATAAAACCACATTGGAAAAAGATGTACAGATAGGCACAACTGTCTATAATAGAAAAAAAAGACGCTTTTTTTTCTGTAGCTTCCATAACTTTTTCTTTATACGCGCCATAAACACACTTAATTCCCAATTTCCTGGATATAAGTAGGCCGTTTTTCATTCCATAAATCATCACCAGACTTGAATGCCGTCAAATCACATTCATTTTATTTGTATGCTTACGTTTGCACTATTTTATTTTGTTTTTCCAATGTTATTGACTCTGCTGCTGCCAATACATGGAGTGTTAAGGCCAAATTTTGATGAGAGAAAGTGTCGCAGATATGAAGTCTTGAGTGATTTATAATGCCAACTCTATAAATTATAAATCAGGAGCTCAAAGTTTTTCAGAACTCAATGTTTAGAGACCAACAATATATTGGACCGATATTTTCCCTTTCTTGTGTATTAAAGCAGAATTAAGCAACTTCTGCTGTAGAGCTCCCGTTACTGCTCTCTTGTGTAAATACACTATCATTTCAAAACTGATTTTTATTATTATTGTTTATTTTTTGTGTATCATTTGTTTGAAATAAGGCACAAAAATGCAAGGCAGCTGGGAGAGCAGACACACGCTTCAAATAAACGTGTAGGTAAAATGTATCTTAGTTTTACTTTAAGGTTCTGTGATGGTTACATGTATTTTCGAGATGTGTCAGCTCTCTCAGCTGCTTCCTGGTAGAAAATCTGCAGCTTGGCTTTTTAATTTTAGCAGTGTAATCTGGTTTTTAGTGTACTTCACTGTGTTCTTTCAATAACACAGTGTGATGAGGACCTTGCAAAAAATATGTTTACACTTGAACATGTGCCTGGTAAAATAGTGTGTTGAGTTTATGTAGTCAATTTAAATTACTGGTAGGCTACTATAGAATTTAGAATAGAATTTATCTACTTTATTTTTAATTCTATTATGTTAATACATGTAATCTTTTTTATTCTTTTATTGTTGTTTAGGAGGTTGCTGCTGTGCATCAGTCTGTAAGCAGCAACAGTTCTTTACGGAAACGCGTTGACACTATTTTATCAAAGGTAACTAACCATTGTTCTTACTTTATATTCAGAGTTTTTACTATTGTAGGTTTCAATTAGCTCTGTGCACGGAATATCATTTGGCTTGTTTTGTTAAAATAGCTAACTTCTGTACATACAAGCCTTTTCTGTTAGCGTTAAAGCAAAGCAAAGCATTTTTATTTATACCGCGCATTTCATACCCAAGGCAACCCAATGCGTCTTACCGAAATTAATTTCAAATAAAATACAATCACAGACATTTACAACAATTTTGTAGTAGCCTATATACCTTAACATTTTTAAAATCGTATTATTAGCATTTAGATACAAACACGTCTTTTTAAACACACAAGTGTCCTCTGGTGAATTATTCTTCTGATTTGTGACGTCTTTAACATGTTTTCTGTAACATTACCACAAACTCACTGTCACTGTCTGAACTTCTGAGTATCTATCATTCTAAGCTGGTGTAGTGAAAGCCTCATAGAAATGAACTGAACAGGAAATGCTTGTATGTACAGAAGTCAGCTATTTTGAACATAAACAAGCCAACTGAAGTTCCGTGCACAGAGCCAATTATTGAGGCAGGGAAATAAATGATTTGAGCATGAAACTATAAAAGTCCATCACACGTTTTGCACAATACAGTCTAAAAATAATAAAGTACTAATAAGTACTAATAAGCAAATCAAATGCTATTTCACTTGAAATAAAAGAAAACTCGTTTTTTAAAACACTAAACATATACCTAAACTGTTAGAAATATGACTTTGCCTTCTTGATTATGTGCTTTTTCCTGATCATGTACTTTCTCTAGTGTGACAATGCTTGATGATGTATCTATGTATTTAGGAATAAACTATAACAAATGCAGATTTTAAGTTTGTAAATGTTTATTGTTATTGTTGTAAAGTGTCTTTGTGACTATTTTGAACCATACAATGAATTAGAATATTTAGAATAATTACAGTTAAATACAGACAAACAGGGATAGTTGGTAGATGAGGACAGGGCTTTTCTGAGCCCCAAGTCATCAGCTGAGGGACAACACAAGATTACTAAAACATGCATGGAACCTTCTTATTAAAAATGACTTAACCCCTTAAGGGGGGGTGACTAAAGTCCGCCTAAAATATATTTGGTAAATGTAAGAATCAGTATACTGTAGCTTGTGTCATTTGCCTTGGACAGAATGTCACTAGATTTGGCATATTTTGGGTTTTGACAATTCCTCTTCAAAAGCTGAAGCCATTTTCATCAAAAAATTGTTTTAGAGACCTTAATTAAAAATGTTTAGGTGGAGTTCATTAAAAATTTCTATCAAATTGTGGCGAATTTTTTTGGTATTTTTTAATTTGTAAGTTTAGAGTAAAAACTGATTCTGATCCATCCCAGAGATTTGACTGTAAATAAGAGGGTTTCAATTTGATTTTTATCTATAAATTGTCAGGAAGTTTGAGAGTTGATTTTTGTTAAATAGTAGGCAAAATGAAGTAATAAAGAAAAAAGGCCATCCACCTCATAAGAGGTTTTTAAAGCTTAGAAAAACAGATTTTACACAGTAGATTTCCTTAAATATTTTCAATATTATAAAGTAACTCACCTGCTTTCAAAAATAGCAAGTACATTGTACTGATACTCAAAAAACTACTTATTTACAGTACTTGAGTAAAAATACTGCTGAAGACTAATACATTTTCTCCATTTCAGTGTCCTGCTGTTTACCAGGAGGAAATGACTAGAGAAGAAGAAGATTCATCTGGTTCACATAACGTCACTCCGAGCGTTGGAGGCCTGATTACACTCCATAAAAAGGTTGTTGACGTAGTATAATTGTTCTTAGTTTTATTGGCACAATCTTATATGGTCAGTTCCATTGAGTTATTATAATAACTAGAGATCGGAGCTACGTATGGTAATCTATAGCAACAACTGTCCCGTTGTGGCAGCCATCTTGTGTGGGGAGAATCAAAGATCTCATACAAACTAATAGGAAGCTGAACTTTTAAATTACTTTTTCACTTAAAAACTTTTATAGCAATAGCTGTGAAGTAAAGAAAAAATGATAAGTGCTTGTGCGCATATAATGTAACAACACCCAATTATAGTTTAGTTTGTTTTTAGGCTAAATATTTATGTTAACATTTCAGAGAAAAAGTTACCAAATAGTTATACCAATAGACTGTATGGTATCTCTGAAGGAAAAACTTTGCCCCAAAAAAGGCATCTGATCAGGTGTTCCTATCAGACTTTTACCACTCACGCAAAATGTTGAGCATTTTTCACATAAAATGACATCATTAGCGAGCGAGGCTGGTGAGAATGTTGGCATGGCCCTGCTTCTGAAGTTAATCATTATTTTATTATTAACTCCCATTTTAGGACATTTCTAAGGGACTGAAAATATAATGGAGATATGACAAAAAGTCATGGAGATTTTTGTCAATATCGCCCAACCCTAAGGTTAATGTACGGCTGGGTGATAGGGCAAAAAATTATTGTCACAATTTTCCTGGAGACAGATCACGATTTTGATTTTATCCCAATTCTTGTAGCTTATTGTCTTGTTGCCTTTGAGGTAAATACAATCATCTGCTTTTTCTGAAAGTTCCTACTTCACTGTGATTGGTTAAATTCAGCTGTCACTCACTCTCACCCCATAAATAAAGTTATTCAAATAATCGATTAATTAGAACATTGTGTGATACAATTTTGGCATTTCTTACACTAATAACAGCTTTTGAAAATATGTTAAAATCCATGTTTCATTCTTAAATAGATATATTTTTTTAAACCAAACTTGAAAATTTGCTAAAATTCACCTAGAACTTGACTTGAAACTGCAACACAAAATACCTCAACCCATGACCTTCAAAACTCAATAGACTATTAAAAACAGATGCCCAAATTCGTTAAAAAGAAACAAACTTGTCAACTCTGAGGCTAAGAGAAGTATGTTGGAAATAATTGTCAATATTTTAACAAACAGATGCATTAAATAGAGAAATGGATAATCACGATTTGACGATTTCACTCCAAAAAACAGATTGACACAACAGTGAGCTCACGATTCAGTTTTTGTCACAATAATTCCCAGCTCTAGGTTAATGTATTTTTAGAAGCTATATTTCACAAGTGTTGTGTCAGGGGACTTATGACTTCATCGTTCTCTGTAGGTGATCACTGCAGTCCAGAGGAACAACCGTGTCTTGGTTCAGTGGCCCATCCTGTTGAACCAGGCCTTTCATTTGGAAGATGTGTCCAAGAGTAAAGCCTCCCCAGTGCGATACTTCATGCACAGCTTTGCCTCAGCTCAACCTCCCGGATGGATCCAAAAGTTCATCTACACTCCTTCTATTGGTATGCTGTGTAAAAGATGTGTCATTCACTAGCTTCGACCACAATTTCAGCGTTTGATTCAACAATTTATTCATGTAATTTGAGCACAAACAAGACACAAATGTAAATAGCCGTTTTGGGGCTTTCGATGAAGTTTGGCGGCTCCCGGGTCTCAATACCTACATACCTATTTACATCTGAAAGAGAAATAGAAACAAACAGTAGTGTGTTGGTGGGTGAGGCGGTTATATGGTGTAACCACATAATCGCCCAAAATAACATACTTATCTTCTTCATACTTTCTTTATCAAACATTCTTGTTTTAAACTACTTTTATATAGCCTACATTTTAAAAAGTCTTCAAAAATATTTTTTAAAGGAAGCCTATTACTTACTTATTTACTTCACTCAAAATTTTATTTAGAATCATTCATGCATGTTTGAGTAATCTTGTACTGTATTGTACACTGCAGCTCAGAAAGGCCCTGTCCTCACCTACCAGCTATCCCCGCCCACTTGTCTGTGTTTAATTGAAATTATTCAAAAAATGTCATCCATAGTAAAGCATGTATGGTTCAAAATATTCATAGTCACTTTACTCTGAAGAAACTCTGCCAGGTCTGCAGTTTTGCACTCAAAGTAAAATTACCTCTTCCTATTCTAAAGTGTTTTGCATCAATTTTGTGTTTTACAAAAACAAATGTAAATTATCTACATTTTATTATAATTTACTCCTAAGTACATAGAAAAAATGCAATAGGTCCCCTTTCAGTATTTTTTTCCAAAAGTTTATTTAGTTTTGATACCGGTTTTAGTATTGATAAGTTCTGATTTTTGAGTTTTTGTCAACCCTATTGTGTAGTCACTGTTTTTGTTTCGTCACTGTGTTCTTTTTAACGATAATGTTTGTTTTGTGTGTTTTTCAGAGTGGTACTGGGAGTGCGTTTTGAAGCATTTTTTTATAAGCTGCTGGCCGTGCTCCTGTGCTTCCTCTCTGTGACCGTGGTGTGGTCCGAATGCACCTTTTTCAGCACCAAACCTGTGCTCTCACTCTTGGCCATCTTTGTTCATATCGCAGAAAACTATTACAACTACATTTGTATTGAGGTACGTTCTCTTTAGTATGACACAATGTAAAGCAATGTAAAGCTAATTTATTTGCAATCAATTCTATCCAATTCGATGCAAGAGCCCGATGTACTGTATGTGGTAGTGAGTTGTGACACATGCGAGGCAATTTAAGCTTTCCATTGCGTTGTGGGTGTGATGCCTTTATTTGAAGCCTATTTTTGAAATTTTTATGTTGGAGCTGCAGTGAATAATCATTCAGTTGTGGTTTGTCAACTGTAAAAAAAATATTCTAATCTTTGCAAAATACACTTCGATTTGTGAAAGCCTGGTCCCACCAGATTTCAAAAGAACAGCAGGACAGGGCCTGCCCATTACTTGGATGGGGGAACGGTGCCGCCGTTGGAGGACGCGGGTGAATTGGCATTGTATGATTGGGCAATACACTAAACCCACCTTGCTTCAGTGTCTGTACACTGAGTGAGTGTTTGGATCACCACCAGAGGCATGACCAGCGGAGACTGCTGACTGTCCAGATGTAAGACCTCATTCCGGTCAGAGCGCGTTCACAGTTAAGCGTTCACAGATTTGGAACATAATACCTGTCAATCTGAAAGCTCTCATAGATCTGTGACTTTCAACTGTAAGATCAAACAATGGCTCAAAGCCAGTCAAAGATGTGAACATTAGAATTTAGTGTAAATCCTTTGTCATTTATTTTCTAATGTATTGTATTGTATTGTATGTCTTTTTTTTGCAATTGGCTCTGTGCCCACAACTTCAATTGGCTTGTGTACTTTCAAAATAGCTAACTTTTGTACATTTCATGTTAGCGTTAGCATTTAGACACAATCATGTCTCTTTTTAAACACACAAGTGTCTATGGTGAAATATTCCTCTAAATGTAAAGTCTTTAACATGTTTTCTGTAACATTCACCACAACTGTCTGATCTAAAGAGTAGATTTCATTAGCAAAGATTTCATGATCACTTATCTTCTCTCTGTCACTCTGTTTTTTCTCTGCAGCTGGTGTGCTTTGTCGGCATCCTCTTCCTCTGCGTTTGTGTTTATTCCACCGTTTTCAACATCAGATTCTTTAACTACTATTACCTGGTCCCACACCATCAGACGGACTCCTACAGTCTACAGTTTAGCGGCATGTATGTACTGAAAAGGAATACCTAGTTTTATTTATGAGCTACACTTTAGAGACATCGATATAGAAAAAATTGATAGAGCTGGCTTAAATTACTTCATTTTGTTGATGTATTAGGTTTTTTAAAAGTACAAAATGGAGTTTGAATCTCTTGTATCATAATTTTCACAGCACAAGGCACATCTGAATATAAATCGCACCAGTTAGATTTAAAAAAGAGAAAAAAAAAGGACACATATATAGACCTCACATATATAGTATATATATAGTACGTCAATAAGAATCTATAATTTAGACCAGTGTTTTTCAACCTTTTTGAGCCACAGCACACTTTTGGTTGAAGTTTTTTGTGCACTTCACCAACTCAATCTGGCCAATCAAACACTTTGGAAAACAAAATTATTTACATTTTAAATATTGTTTATTAAACTTTACAGGCACCATTTAACTTTTCTGGCAAAGGCTCCTTGCCTGCTTTTTGTATTATTTTGCTTGGAATTATATTATCAATTTGTGAGGCAAACCCAAGTGGTACAAGTCAGGTCTATGGAGAAGCTAGTTATGAGAAATAGAATTATCTGTAATATATATCTGTTAAATATGTTTAATATTTCACGTTGAAATGTGGTCAAAGTAGAGACAGAACCTTTTGTTGGAAAAGTTACACAGTGCACCTTTAAACTATTCATTAAATTAGTAAATGGTGACTTTATTGTTTTCTTCTTAGTGAAGATATTGTTTAAAACACTCCGAAATGGAAAATATTCAATTAAATCTGTTTAATCTTGTTTTCAAAGCTTTTTCAAGGCACACTAGTGTTCCCCGGCACACTGGTTGAAAATAACTGATTTAGACGCATCGTTGTATAAACCAGCAGAGTTAAAAAGTAGCAGCTTATAGACCAGAAAATACAGCAGTTTTCCAGTAGAAAGATCTAGTTGAAATTGCTGTATATTGCCAAATTTTGAAAATCTGTTTTAAATAAAATTCTCTTTAGTATATAGCGAACAACAAAATAATGATCAGCTGCATCTATTATAACATTTTGACCAGTGCTATGTTTTTATGGTAAATCATCAATTCTGACAGACTTACTGGTACCACAATCGATTTAAACCCCTTAAGTTCATTGTTTTATACTGATAATATGACCTACTGATATGAATTTACGCTCCTTTCAGGTTATTCTGCGTTTGACGCCTCCTTTATGCCTCAACTTTCTCGGACTCATTCATATGGATACAGCAGTTTCACACCAGTTTCACAGAATACAGACGTCATACACCTCTGTGAGTTACTTTTAAATGTTGAGCACAGTTTATGTCAAGAGAAAATGTTTGGATTTGACTTTTATTTCTAGGAATTAATACTTTACTTTATTTATTAGCATAGAGACTCCACATTTTAACTCGAAGGATGAACATACCACAAGACTGAAATATGAATTGCTAAACCTAATAAATTCAACACATTAGCAACTTTTAAACATATTTTATTTTACACGTTGTAGAAGACAGTAAAGTTGATCTCCTACATAACTAAATCCTCTGTTTCACTGTTTTTTAGATCATGGGCTCTATGAGTCTGCTGTCCTTCATTTCTCAGGGTTTCTACATCTACCTACCCAATGCTCATTCTGCTGCTCTGCTTTGCTACTATTACAAGTAAGACATTTGTTATTCACCTTTAATAATCATACCGCTCATCTAGGGCCAGGCAATAACATGATAAAAATCTAATTGTGACCTCATCTCAGTGACAATCAGCTTTTTTTGATGAAATCGCCATAATGTGATTTCCCCTTCTCTATTAAATGCATAATATTGTTAGGTTGCTGTGTAAATTGCATTCTGTCTTGTTAATTCATTCAAAATCTTTTATAGTTTTATCAAGATATACAACTACAGTATATCTTATGAAGCAGCATTGTGAAATACTAAGTAAGTAAGAGTTTTATTTGTATAGCACTTTTCACAGACAAAGTCACAAAGCGCTTCACAGTGAGATGAACCCCTCCCCACTTAGTGATAATAAGCAGCCCTGGGAGGCGATTTGCCTAAACACCTGGCGCTTCAACCTCAGATTAACACTAACCGCGCGATTTTGCCCCTGCCGGTCTAATACTTTAGCGCAAAGCGCAAAGAGTTCTCCTGTGTTGGCCGCTATGAGCTCCAGAGAGCAGCTCCAGCTCGTGCACGGCTGCTCTGCCTAGTCTGATGCCAGTTCAATCAGTGAACCTGCACAACATAACCGTGGAGCAGTGCAAGAAGTTCACTGGAAATAAGAAATAATAATAATCATATTTTGCCATCAATTCTAATTTTGTCAGTTATGTAGTTAGAAAAAGCCACGTTAATGCAGTTATTGAATTAGGCATATATTTGTAAAATAAAATGGATTCACTTTTTAGTCAGACTTGGCTTCAATAAGTTTGTTCTATATGTTTTTCCCTTAACAATACAATGCTGTGTCGACCTAAACTTATAATAAAAATGATCCGATGCTCGTGGTAAGACTTACCTGAGAATCTTGATCCGTGCGTGAAAAGTTTATGAAAAAGCAGCGGCGTGTCCTCGTTATAATCCTTTTGAATGAGACAACTGCCGGTAAGCAGGCTCCCGGTCCGGCTGTGATGCGAGCGGAGGGTCTTTCCTTCGTGTGTGACCGCGTCTGCAGCCGTGTACAGACGAGCGCAGGGTTGGGTCCACCTCGGGTCGGTTCTCTGGATGCGCGCCGTGGTCCAGGTAAAGCACAGCGCGGGGCTCTGGTCCAGACTGTGCCAAACGTTCCGCGCTCTTCCTCGTGCTCACTCACAGTGGTCACCGCTGTAAAATTGACAGCCTCTGGTCAGAAACGTCCAGCGGCCTGGTGCGCGTGGCCGCACCCGCGCTGACCCAAAAAGCGCTGAAAGGCCGGGCCTCACGCAGCACCGTGCTCTCCTGTCTTTATCTCTCTGCTCTGTCGTGGGCAGAGCTGCATTCACACTTACACTGTCTTATGTTCACTCTATCTAATTCTTTTTATATTAAGTCAACAGGCTTTATGTAAAGAAAATACATTTTTAGACAAAGTTGTTAAAGTTTGTCATTGAATAGACTTTTACCAATATCTATTATTATTATTATATAATCTATTATTACACTTTTCCCAAACTGAAGCTCTTGTAGTAACTTTGCTGTGATATTAATGCACTGCTTACGTGTCACAGACATGACACGTCTAGGCCGTTCACTGAATGAAATTGTACCCACACATCTGGTGGGCACCACACCTGCTGCCACTCACGGCGTAGATCTTGAAGAGCGCACTAGAGGCCAACAGAGGAATAACTGTCTTAACGGTCTTAACGGGAAGTCTTAAAGGGGCAAAATCGCGCGGTAAGTGTTCCCCTAACATGCATGTTATGTTGGTGGAGAAACCGGAGTACCCGGCGTGAACCACCCGACACGGGTGAGAAACATGCAAACTCCAAACAGAAAGGCCGAGCCAAGTGGGAGTCGAACCAGCGACCTTTGGGCCAGACGACTATTAGCTCTTTTTGTGTACAATAAGTTGTGTACAATAAGTTGCCGAGTGTATATTACCAAAAAAGTTTCGAGTGTATATTACCAAAAAAAAGAGAACAAAAAGTTAATAAGTGGCATTCAGTATATCATAGTATATAATACCAAACCAATGACATGCAGGTTAGCGAACGCTTGATTCTGGAGGTTGAGGCTCCAGGTGTTTTAGGCGAAATCGCTAGCTGGCTTGACTTGCTCCAGGGCCTGCTTACTGTCACTGACGAGGCGAGGAGTAATTCAAACCGCATCTGACTTGTGACAGTGCGTTCAGAAGTGTGTAGTGAACAGCGTAATACACAAATAAAGCTTTACTTGACTTCACTTACATTGACTAAGTACATGCTCTCCTGCTTACCTTACTAATATGTTGAAATTAACACCATATCAGACAGCACATAGCATATCGAATGACCACGTGCTATCACAGTAGAATGTACCAAGTTGAGTTCTACATTTCGTGAAAGTCAACACATATACTGAGTGACCCACGTAATTCTCTTTCCCGTAATCTTATATGTCATGCCATATATATTTTGACAATCTAAAACATAATTAGCAATGGTAAAGTAGTAGAAGCCGTACAAGGAAAGTTTAAAGGGACATACCAATACACATCATTGTAGAAAAAATGTTTGCATGCTGCTCTAATTCTGCAAAAAGAAACCTATATTGAATTATATAATTCCAATTTCCACCATTTCCCCGCCATTACCAAGCATCTATTACGACAGCCTGATTTTTTTCAAGACATATCTTTCTCTTCTTTTCCCAGCTCACACGTCTTTTTTGTGGTATGTGTTTCTGTAGTCTTGGCTCACGTTGTTTTGAACCTCCTGGGGATTTCATCAGTAACATCACAGAAATGATGAAAATGACATATAAGGGACATCCAATGTATCTAGGTACGAGAGACCACCCAAGAGTATATAGAAATAAAAGCCCAGGAAAAAAGGAAGCACCAATTCCCAAAAAAAAAAAAAAAAGCCAACAGAGAAGGAGAGCGCATATTAAGCCAAAAACAAAAAACCTACCGCGGACATTCCAATTCTCTATCATGCGATTTTTTTTATTTCATCACCAAAGAAGATGTAAAACAGAAGACAGGGATCACACAACCCACCGACCACCAGTCTCTACTCACCCTTCCCGCCGAATACTCCCTACCCCACGCCCATCCTCTCCCACCCAATTAAACAGTTTCCTAAAAAAAAAAAAAAATATTATGGATATCAAAAAACTCAAAACCAAACCCGCACAACAAACACGCAACAACAACCCAAAGAACACCAAACAAACAGACGCAGCCCACACCTCCACCACCAAACCCAACCCCACACCCGACATAACCCCCAACCCAAAAACCTCACACCACACACCCAACAAACCACAAAACACACACCCACCCAACCCCACACAACAACGAACCACAAACACACACAAACAACCAAACACATCACCCAAAAAACCCAACCAAACAAGCACCCACCGACCCGCACAAGACACACCAAAAACCTGCAAACCACGACACAACACCCCCAAGCCACAAAGACCCAACACTCACACCGCACACCACCAAAAGAACGACCCACCTACCCAAACCAGAAACACGAAAAACAAACTTCCCACTTAGAGGTACTGAATCATAACTATTGCCAACCACAGCCGAACACTCAAGGCAGAGCTCGAAGGCCTGGTACAAGCGGTTTTGTAAAATCTTGTGAGCATGAAAAGGAAAGAACCTAATAAGAAGAGGTAAGAGGATTGCATTTTATGTTATAGCATTACTAGCCTTTTTCAATTGCTTTATTAGTTCTACAGTTTCTTTTCATATTTGTTATTTAAGTAAAAACTTTGAATATTATAGTCATAGTTGTCATTGTTTTTACTAACTAATTTGCTGTTTTTTTTTCCAGAGAAAAGGAAAAAACAGAAAATGGAGGGAGACGATCGTGCATCAGTAAGAGCTTGAATAGACATTGTCACATTGATGCCATAAAATGAGATTAATTAGTTTAATTTGTATATTTCAGACATGGAGGGAGCAGTACGCTGAAAGAAGAAATGGAACCACTACAGCTGGAAAGTTAAAAAATACTGGTAGGAATTTTAAAATAATTACTGTGTAAGTTGTTCAAACAGGACAAAATCTACAGCACGTGTAGTTTGTGTTACTTTTGATCAAATATGTGTAAAGAGAGAAGAGTACAGCACAGATTATTACTGTTCTGTGCAGTTCAGATTAATCTGTTTCTCACCAACATTGTGTGGACTTCTGGTTCCTATATTCAGCTAATATTTAATGTGTCATTACCTCCACAATAGCTCAAACTTCCTTTATGAAATGTTGCCTTTCAATTACACTGTCAGCTTTCTTGCTATGAACACAATTTTGAACAGAATTACCCACAGTTCATGTTCTAATGTTTTGCATTTTTCAGTTTTTCCGAAGAGAGATTCATTGTTAGAAGAGCAGTCTGTGGGTTTATTACAAGATTGCATTGAAGAAACGCCAAACACGAGGTATGACATAAGTATACATATTTTTAAATGATTTTATATTTGCATAAAGAGGTTATGCAGGTGACCTCACAGCATTCTAATTGTTCATGCTGAGTAGCAAGGATGCATGAGAGTTAATGGAGAGAAAGGACATTTTCTCTTGTAAGAGTTCAATAAACAGCTAAAACAGGAAAAATAAACTACAGTTTGATAACAAATTCAACCCACCACAAGTCTACTGAGCACAGGGTTTGTAACTGACATGTAAACAAAGAAAATCAAGTCAACAGTTGTAGTAAAGCAGATAAACTTTAGCTTCTCACATCTATCAGACATTGAAATCACACACAGTTGAAGTTATTACCTTTTTCTTCTTAAAAAAATATGTTTTTGAGTTTGTTTGTTGCAGTTAAAATATCCTAAATCATCAACTGTTTTAGCAGACAAACTTGCAGCTAACAAGCCGTTGCCACGACAACAAAGAAATACATTGAAGAAATGCCACTCATTCTAAATGTTGCTAAGCAATGTGATGTCAGTGCATAACCTCTATAATTGGGATTTTGTATTTGTCATTAAAATATTGTGTCTTTTCAGAACTCCTGTAGGAAGTTATCGTTCCATTTCCCATTCTAGAGGAAATATTTTTGACGAGATATAACTGGAATAAATATAAATTATTATGAGATTCTTTGGTTATTACATATGTATTTGTAGTATGACATTTACAAAGTCAAGATAACCAGTTTACATGTGCTTTGTTGTATAATTACAAACAAAACACAGGCAAAACAACTCCAACTTTGATATTTTTGCTCAAATCTCATTTGTATATATTTCTGCATTTGAAACATCAGTGGATTTTATAAGAAAGTAACTAAATTTTCTATACATGTGTGTGACCTTTGTAAATCAAACACTGTGTTAGTGAATGTGTCTCCATATGTGTATTGTTTCATCATCAACCAGTTGTGCCTAAAATCCCCACATTGCCTGGCTTCTTAGTCATGTTGTCTTTGTAAAATGTCTTTATGTATAATTTATTATTAAAATGCAGAAAAATTCAAAGTTCTTGTCTGTTTGAGTACCTTGAGTTATATTAACCTAGTCATGCTGCATATGGTGATTCTAATTTGTGTATTAAGTTTGACGTTCTTAAGAATGTTTTGAAAGAAAATGTCATTCAACAATAAAATGTAACAATGCTACTATAGACCCGTTCAGAGCCTACGTCATTTTGGGCACGGGTGCCCTCCGCAGAGTTTCCCCATAAGTTTCTATACAAAACGAGTAAGCTGTACTAACGATATTAAACGGTTAGAAAACTTAACAATGATTTCAAACGAAGCTCTGACCATTCCTAATGTGTTCCTTGGGTTTGCACCAGTTGACACATTTTATATCTCGTAATTTTTTCGGGCTAACTAGCTACCGCTAAAATCTATAGAAAAAATGAGGGATCACTATCAAAACAAATACATCGCTTCAGAGTCATGTAAGTATATCCTTGGAGTCTTTTATACAATAATCTTCTGTAGAAATCAGCACAAAATAATACCACAGGTGCAGTTTACTGTGAGTCTAATTCTTCACTGATAATTGATAAATAATTAACACAACTTGCACAAAAATCTTAAGCAATGTCACGTTAACTCACCTCCTGTGCTTTTCTGCAAATTACGTCGTCAAACTCATCAAGGGATATGTATGATCAAAGCTTTACTCTTGTGCACATGAGTTTTTTCCCATCAAATATAAGTAAATATCAGGTCGCTGAATGTCGGGACACTTACTAACGTCATGCTAACATTCAGTAGCTAACTGTACATGGATCTGGAGTCGCTTGCTGTTCGTTAAATTGAGTTTTTAAAGAGAGTTTTGCGATTTTTTAATGAAAATGCACCTGCGTAGCTTGAAAAGCCTGAGACTGGGCACCACTCTGGGCACCGGTTCGCGCCAAGCCCCGGTGATCAAAGATGGCGGGCGCTGTGCGTCAATGGCTTTGCTCACTGGCGTTCGTTGCCAATATGGCCGTTAGCTTTAGCCTTTTGCTAGGTGCTCTACAGGCTATGGAACATGCGCAGTTATGTTCCCCATAACTCCCCCCGCGAAGAGCGGGCCGAGCTCGAGCCGAGTGAATCCGAAAGAAGCCGAAAGCTCACACGTGACCGTTCTGACCAATCAGAGCGGCAGTTACAGTGTTAGCAGCGGTAGCCGAAGCTAAAGCTTAAAAAGACGTTTTATACGAAACTAAAACCTTTTGAACCGGAAAAAAGTTTATGATGTGAATCTAGGTAAGAATCACCGCAAAGTCCGTCAGTTCTTAAAGCTATAGATGCTGTTTCTGCTGAACACGGGCGGTTTGTGTTTGCATTGCGCTCTAGGGGAAAAATCCTTTCTAGCCTGTAGAGGCATTTTCCCGCTGCAGTACCAATGGAGCGGCCACTGGGGCTGATTTACAACGGCTGCAAGCTAGCAATACCGTATCCAGATAATATAATAGATCCATGGTTCGCGCGCGCAGCCATCTTTGTTTACTAACAGTAAATGGGTCTATAGTACTCAAGTTAAGGTGAAAATGCTTTAGGGATTTCTCCTTTACACTAATAATTGTAAAAATCATTCTCATGATCTATGGTTTTGTTGTATTGGTGTAATGGCACACAAATATAAACCAGTACAGTACAGAGATTTTTGGCTGAACATATTTACAGGAAAAAAATACCCAGACTCACACTTCTGTATTTCAGGGCCTTGTTTTTTTAAAGGGAACCCCGGATATAAAGACAAATCTGGCTAAAACACTAGTACTGGTCATGCTTATTAAAATAAATTACAAAGAAATATATAATTGCTTAGTATTTTTTATAAAATTGTCATTGTTTATGTTGTTTTCAAGCCACTGGGAGCCGCCATTTTGGTTGATGACATAAAATAGTGTTTCCATGGTTACTCCCACAATTTCATCTGTGAACAGTTGCCACAAAAACACCACTGACAGTGTCCAGTTCTTGCCTCTTCCTCTTGATTATCTTCAGTTTTACTAGATTCCACATAATCGTTCTGTATTTGGCTTTGCTCCGGCTCAAACTGACAAGATTTAACCCAGGATACATGTTGCTTAGTTACCTGCTACTGCCTGTTACCTTGACGACACTATTTTATGTCATAACCGCAGCAAAATGGCAGCCTTCATGTCATTTCTTCATAACACTATTTTAATAAAACTACAAATACTTCCAAGGTATTTGTCCTGTATTTATATAAGTGATGATATCATGAGTGTTTTAGGATAAACGATTATATTCAGGGTTCGCTTTAAATTATGCTACTGCTCCACTCGCAATATGTCCGCCGCAATTGGCATAGCAACAGAAAAGGCCTCTAGTTTAACTGTGTAAATCAGTGGTCGCTATAGTAACCACCCCTCTAGTGTTTCCATATTGAAAGTGAACAGCCACAACACAGCGGACCGTTGGTGCTGCTGCTGCCTGTGCCTCGGGGTAATAAATCAGGTTTTATCACTATGTCACGCACGTTTTACATGTCATAATTTTATACGCGTCGTTGTGAACGATTTGCACTACTCTTAAATGTTTTCATCCCTATTTGGTGTAGTGCTTACCCAAATTATAACGCGAAAAAAGGCTGCCGCTAACCACTAACAACGTTAGCATAGTTAGCTCAAAACGCAGTATTGCATGGATGTGGTCGTTAGCTTCACCTCTGAATATGGCTAATATCAAATGCTTCCTCGTGCTTGAATGTTTTACAAACCATTGCTTAAAATGTTCGCGTATGTAGATATATCAGCTTCTTATTTTACAATAT
Source organism: Mugilogobius chulae (assembly GCA_038363315.1). NCBI lineage: Eukaryota > Metazoa > Chordata > Actinopteri > Gobiiformes > Gobiidae > Mugilogobius > Mugilogobius chulae. The sequence continues at coordinate 26,494,377 of CM076397.1, forward strand.
ATGTTATATACAAATACGTATATGAGAACCTTGCCAGATGCTTCAAAATATAAAACAATTTCATGATATTTCAGAGATGACGACATTTCAATCAGATTAAGCTAAATATATTTTACATTCAGATACCACTGCATTTTATCAGTATTTTTGTGGAGCGTGGAGACATGCAAATGCTTTGTTACTATGCTGATTTTGTGGTAAGTTTGGATCAAGCTGGAAACGCTGAATATTTTTGTTTATATTCCTTTACATATCGTATTGTAATTTACTAAACCAGCAATAAAACAACAAAAGTGGAAAATACTGATATGTCTTGTAGACTATAGTAAAACCTTAGATGAGACATAGTTTTAGAAATGTATTTTTAGCTGTAATATAATCAGCATTTTACATGTTCTGTTTGAGGTACTATAAAGATTTTAAATGGCTGTGTAATAGAAAGAGATTCATTGGCTTCCTGTTCAAAACAAGGCAAGATAAGGCAAGATAGTGGCATTTCAGTACATGCAGGAGATTGTCATTTACATACATTATTTTTATAAAGTGGCTACATGACATTTTGAAACCTAAAAAGACAAAAAAAAAGTTCACCTCTCTAACGTTGGCTGCATATTATGTCGCCTTCAAAAAAACAGTAAGTATTCCTCATCAAATTGTAATATCTGAAAACCACCTCTGCTTTTTCCGTTCAGTTTGTGGACAGCCATGGGAGGCCTTGGGAATGGTCGTCGTGGTGGAAGGTCGCCTCCTTTATTGATAGCTGCTCTTATCGCCTGTATTTTGGTTTTGGGTTTTAACTATTGGGTCTCCAGCTCTCGGAATCTAGAGCTACAGGTCAGCAAACTGTTTTACTACAATCACTGTTTTACTGTTTTTGTTTTCTTTTGTACTTTGTCTTTAACTATAATTTTTGCTGTTTGATCAATATTTATATTTATCTAAAGTATGGTTGTTTCTTTTAACTTTTAGAGCTAAATGTCATTTTTATTTTGCAAGTATGCGCAGCACTTTGGAAACTGTCTTGTTTATAAAGTGTACTATGCAAATAAAAATTTGAATGTTATGCCAATTTTCATCAAAAATGCAATGCGGGTTTTGTTCTGTTGAGTTCTTCTAAGGGCTGTGCGATAGTCACAAAATAAATATCTTGATATTTTTAGGGCATTTCTCGATGGCGATATTTGGACGATATTTCACCAGTCCAACAGAAATGTGTTAAAACGTGTACTCAGACTTTTTAGTTGATGTAAATCGGCTGCGTTCACTTTGTAGAATTTGATAACTCATTCACTTTTTGTATTACAACTAGTTTTAGCTACTTTATCATAATTTCTATTAAATATTATTGGCCTACAGCCTGTCCAAGCTGTGGCCTCTTTCACAATTTTTTTGACCTTTGGATTTCCTGCTAGTTTGACTCAAATTACATTACAGCATTTAATGGTCAAAATAACAAACATTTTGATGTTATACAAGCTTAAAATTATTGTGTAATGCCTAACAATGTGTTGGTGCATTAAATTTAGATACAAATTTTGAATGATTCACTTCACAGTCGTGTTTATACGGCCCTCAAGCTTCCAAATTCGGCCCACTGTGAAAAAACTTTGGACACCCCTGGCCCACAGTATATAATATGTTTTCATATGACCACAACTTTTTGCAATACAAATGTGAAATCAATAACAAAACTGGAAAATATGACTTTTGTGCCCTTAGTTGAAAGTTTACAACATCACCAAATTTGTACTTTAACTTAGCTTTTTTTGTTAGCGGTTTTCTATCCGCGATATACTGAATATTAGTTATCTGGAAAGCAACAGTCACGATATTATCTAAAATTCGATATATTGCACAGCTCTAGTTCTTCTCTTAAACTAAAAAGTCTGTTCCATCTTGTGATGTAATTCAGTGATAACACAGTGCTCCATTTAAGCTTCACACAGTTGAACACTTTCAGCCATAGATTTGCCTTATATGGAAGCTTCAGCTAATGTTTGAGTCCGCTTTAAACTGCTTCACCTACTATGTGTAACAGATGGTGGACATCTCAACTGAACACAAGATAAAACTAAACTGCACAGAAAAAAAGTAACCCTTTAAGAATATCCAAGTGAACTTCAGATGCAAGTCACATAATTTGAAGCAAAAAAAAAAGCTATAAATGTTAAATCTGCTGCTTAATGACATCACGAAGTAGAACAAGGCATTTTGAGCTTGGCAGAGTGGACTGTCGAAAGCAAGATTACCCAGAAATTTGTGAATGAAACAAAACACAACACAACTACTAATAGAAGACAAGTTGATTCAATGTATTAGTGAATGTTTCAAGGTCTGTCTCCCCTTATAGCTTAATAATTACAAAAGTTGGCAATCTTTTTCCACTTTGTGCTCCACAGACAAAGTTATATGAGCTGGAAGGGCAGGTGCGGCGAGGGGTAGCGGAGCGAGGAGTAGCGGAAATGAAGAAAACCGAATTCCAAGAAGAAATTATACGACAGAAGAACCAGATAAGCCACATAGAAAATCTCTACAAAAAGCAGCTGGAAGGAGCCCAAAATACCTGTAGCCAAGAAAAGGTACTCATTGAATTAAAGGGGTTGTTCATGAAAGATGTTATCCAAGTACATCAGGCTATTCAACGTAATCAGGCTGTCCAACCAAAAAAATCTAACTTCCTACCCATCGACAGTACACTGGAACATATATTTGCTCTTACTTACTGGTTTAATTTTGAGCTAGAGTTGGTTAAGACATTGGATTCTGTGTTAGTCTTTGTTCGGAGCTGGTTAGTAGTCATGCAAGCCAGAAAATCTGACCCTTGCCAAAATACAGTTGAAAAGCCCTGAAGTACATCTTTGTTTTTTACAAACAATGAATCAAAAAGTCCATTGTTAGCTTGCAAGTGTTAGCTGGCTTTACAGTGAAAACGGTTGTAAAATAGAGCTCGGTAAGGAACAGTAACAAAAAAGTGTTGTAGAACTATGCCCTGTGGTTTGAAAATTGTGATACAGTAGCAAAGCAATGTTAAAAACAAAAGCAAAGATACAATACTTGATTAACTGCTGGGTCACATCTGGTAAATACAGTATATTTATCCCTTTTTAGTCTCAGAATAATTTTGAATAAACCCAAACTTAGTATTAATTCTATAAGAGAACTAAGCAAGTATCGTCCTTGTTTTATATAGTTGAATTTTTTTTTTTTTGGTTGCAATTATCCTCAAAGAAAAACAATACAGCTGCTTTTATCCCTTTTAGTCATGATGTATTAAGGCAGGGCTATTCAATTATATTTTCCACCAGGCCAGATTTTTTAAAGAACTGTGGTTCGTGAGCCCAACAACAGAACTGCCCCAAGAACTTATGTTTTGTAAATTGAAAATAAGTCTAAATTGCTCTGTCCTATAACAGGCTTACACAGTAGAGATAAATCAAAACTAGAAAGTGAGCAAGTCAGAACAACAGATAAAGGACTAGGCTAAACCTAGAGTCTCTAGATCTACATTTTTGCTACTTCAAGGGTGAAGGACAATTTTGAAAAGGCCTAGAGTACAATTTGTGAACCAGAACAAAACTGATCAGTGGCATTTTAGTGGCATTAAATTGATTTAAAAGTACTGCAGGCTACTGAATACTAGATCTAACCAAGAAATGTGGTCCAGTTCGTGGCCACTTTACTATGAAGGGCCAGTCTTTATTACTTAGCATTATGTTGCTGTATAGTACCACCACTGTTCACTGTAAATCAGTGTTTCCCAGGCTTCTTTACAATGTGGTCCAGTTCATGGCCCATTTTACCATGGTGGGCCACATCACATTGCTTAGTGACCCGCTATTTGAAAAGCCCTGTATTAAGGTAAAGTTTCCTTTATGTTCTACTGCAGGCCTATTCAACTTAAGGCCAGGGAGCCAAATAGGAGCTCAACTCATCTTTCTATTATTACAAATTTGATATATTTTCTCTTGTTTGCAGGGTTAATTCTAGGTTACTACCTTAGATATGATTTTGTTCTTTTTTTTTTATTGTTGATGTAATTCTGCTTTAGACTTGATTTGGCCCTGGCTGGCTTCTGGTTCAGACTTGGCTTGGACAGGTCTAGTCGTTATCTACTTCTGGTTTGTAAATTCTATAGCACAATAAAAATCTAACTGGCTATAACTGTAGTTTTTAACATTATTAAAACAGATTTTGTACAATAGATTAGACCCGCTGAAAAATCTGGTTCTCAGGAAAATTAAGTTGAATAGCCCTGTTTTATTGTAATTTTCTGTTAAATGTGAATGTCACCTAATTGGAAATATATTTTTTTTGTTTGTAGCTTGTTCTGCAGCAGAACATTTCATCTAGCACAAAAACAATACAAGAACTCAAGGGTAAGAATGGATTTATATTTCTTCTATTGATTGTCTCTTCATCCCTGCAGAACACTGTTAAAAGTTTTACATTTTCCATTCTAGTTGCACAAGTCTTGTTTTTTTAAATGTAACAATTTCTGTCAGATTTCTGAATCTATTTCACACTGCTACAGCTTTGACTGAAAATTCTCAATAATAATCTAAAGAAAATAACACAACTGGTGTCTTTTATCTACTGTTATTTGGTTGATAGAATAAATTGCAATTTGTTTTAGTTAATTCATTAGATTTTTCATAACTCTAGCAAAATAAATTATACTGTTAGTGTTATTACAGGAAAGGAAGCAACGTTTTGAAATACTGTAGGTCATGACTCGTGTCTTAAATTGTGTGTTTTGTGGTCTTAAAACTCCTTCTCATTCTGGCCTTTTTTGCCTCACACGTCTGACTAAAATCTGTAAAAATGTAACTAAAAATGTTTTTTGATCCTTTGGAGCACAAGGAAATGGCTGGAGTCTTTTTAAAAGTTAATACCTCTAGTTTTAGCTTCTGATGACTTACAGGCTCTGATCAGAAGTGAGAACTTTCCCCAAACAAAAGAAAAATAGAATATAATTTCCACCTAATTTTTATTTTTTTTGTAGACTTAAGACTTAAGACTTAGTAAAGCTGGTGTTAATAGCTGAGACCTGACTCTAGATTTGGCATATTTTACGTTTTGACCATTCCTCTTCAAAAGCTGAAGGTAATTGAGGTAAAATGAGTTTTAGAGATCCAAAATGACTAAAAACAGTTTATATGGAGCCAATACAAAAGTCCTATTAAAAGTTTTGAAATTTTTGGGAAAATGTTTTATTTGTCTTATTCATTCCAGAATGACTGATTTGACTCTAAATAACAGGGACTCAATGTGATTTTTATCTTTAAAATTTCCAGGTGCTTCAAAGTTTGTTTTTCAAGAAAAAATGGGACGGCCCTCCGAAGGATTGTCGAAATGAGAAGGGGGTTTTAAAAAGGTCTTAAATTTGATCTCTTGATTCTTGCAGAACAGAATAATTTTTAAGGCAAAAAACATACTTCGATAAAGGAATATTTGGGCCAGCTGATATATTAGTTTATTTCTAATCTCAGACTAGTGCCTATGTAACTCTATGTGGAGAAAGGTTATGCAGTGGAATAAAAATGAAATTTGAGTTGCTGGCAAACCGCAAAGACTATATTATTCAAATAAAAAATCTGTCTCCAAATTTACTGTACTTTAGAACTCTACAAACTTGTATTAAAATGCATATGATATATCAAATGCTTTCGTGATTAAATAAGACATTGTAGTTTAAATGATGCTGTAAAATGATTGACATCGTTTTCTGGATTTTGTGTGTTAGGTCAGTTGAACCAGCTCAATGACGACGTGGGTCAGCTGCAAAGGAGCTGCAGAGTTGTCAAGGCAAAATCCAAACTCTCAACAACAAGCTCACTTACGACATGTAAGTTTTCACCTTTCACTGACACATTAGCATACTTTATATTCACAGTATATACAGTTAAAGCTCAGCCTGTCTGTTTTGTATAGGACCCACTGTAATTCACAAGTCCTGTCCCAGAAAGAACTGTGTGACGAAAGAGTGACTGCAGCCAAACTGGAAGTGCAGAAAAAAATGGAGAAACTCATTGCTTCATCGCAGGTGAGGCAATTTTGTATTTACGGAATCTGCATCATGTGTCACGAATAGAAATGCTCTGGACTTTAACTGTGAGCTCTGGCCCAGCGAGACTTGAGTTGTCGAGTAATCCCAGAGGTGTAGGTGAAACAAAGAGCTGTGACTCGTTAATGATCTGCACCAGAGAAAACTAGCAGTCACCCCCAGGGAACGGATCATGTGTCGCTAGGCCTGAGTCCGCCTGGAGTAAACCGGGTCAGGAACAATGAGGAGTTGAGCAGCACTTTCTGTACGAGGTGCTTGTAAATGAGAGATCCCAAGTTGCTTATTCTGTAGCCAGTGTATGAATCTGCAGACCCAGAGACGACAATTAAAAGGGTTAATTGTGTAAAGGGAAAAAACCTCTGAGGTTTTTCAATATCAATTTAAGAACAAACTGAAAAATGGAAATTAACTGTTCTATTCAGCTCCTGCACCCACGTGACTAAATTCGCTGTGGCCACCATTACAGCAGTTACGCTACCATTGAATCTAGTGGGAAGAAGCCAGAAATTTAGCTTCTGTGGCTCATCTGTGGCATTAAATTTGGCTGTAAATATCTGTACGTCTAAAATACAACGTAAACAAATATTAGCGACCATTTTGTGGCCTGACTTTGCTTTTCACAAGTTTAGAAGCATAAACCACACTGAATCTGCCATTTCTGGACATCTGATTTACTTTTCACCTTATATCATTAAAATGTTTCCCTGATGATGTTTGTGTAAAATATAGTTTACAGCCCTGTACATGTAACATTTACTCATACAGACCAATTAAACATTCTGATCTTGAGACATGTAGAGTAAAAACATGTGCTCCGTCTTATGCAGCTTTAGTATGTGACAGAAGCTAAATGGGATCGCCAATACAATCGGAACAAAGAATTTGGATTGTTTTAAGATGATAGTTAAATTATTAACCAGATTAAAACACTAATCAGTACATCTGTAGCTTAATGAACAAGCTTGACTCACGTTTATCTGCACAAATCCACTTTTTTCTCGTCAAAATGGCGGAAATGGCCTGACTTTCTTCTGTTTTCGATCATTTGTAATCCCAGTGTCCAAAAATAATCTATATTCTGTAAACCTCTGATAACGTTTGATAATCTCGGCCGCCGTCGTTGAATTCTAATCCCTGTCAGCCCAAGAATACGGGGTGCATGTTGGAATAGCCTGACGTCAGCTGCAGGAGCTCTATTGTACTTTATGCTAGTCAAAACAAAAAATTAAAATCATGATGCAATATTTTTTTTCATTGAAAGTTAAAAATCAATTAACTCAGTAGCAAACTGGGCCAAAGTTCATCTACAACATTTCACTTTTACACATACTTTTGAGCTCAGAGAATAACTTCTAATCATCTTTTCTCAGCTGGCTAATGCCGTTGATGTCACGATAAAAGCGCTGTCAAACGAAACGGAAAAGATGTCTCCTGTTGCCGACCACACAGCAAGTCCATCCCAGTCCAGAAACCAGCCCCCGGAGCTTCTCAGTAACAACATCATGGACGTTAATGGTAAACTTCTACTCTCAGTATATACTCAAGAGCTGCACAGAGTCACTTGTCATGTCTGTGGACTACCGCTGCTTTCATGGGCTCTGGGAAACCTGGAGATGCCGTCGTAATGACCTTACATCCCAAGACCAGAGCGTTCATGACAGCAGCTTGTGAAACAGTGACGCTAACAAGCATTTGCATAACTTTACCTTGATTTTCTTGTCTGATTCATGAAAAAACAAAAATCGAAACACAAGAACTTATTGAGGAGCTGTGCCTTTTCTTGTTGATAAATGGCTGATATCTAAATGAATTTAAGTTATGATTGTAAAGTTGGAGTAGTAGTAGGTTTTAAATACAACACATACACATAGGGTTGTGCAATTAATCAAATTTCAACTTTAGTTATGATTATTGCTGTAATCAAACTCATAAGTGTGTTTTTAGATGCTCAAATATTTCCTTGAGTTGGAAAAGTAAGTCTCAGACACTTTCTTTACTGTGATAGAAACATTCATTTTTATTTATGTATTTATTTATTACAAGGACAGTGCATATTGACCAACAGAACATCTGTATAATATGCCAGAAGGCAAGTTTCCATCTGTAGTCCTTTGCCAGATGTACAAAAGGCAGCTTAAAAGAGGGATATCATTAAAAACACAGTAAAACAAAACATATACATTAAAACACCCAGACAGCAGCACAAATATTAAAGCTAAGAAAATAAGTTCAGCAATAGAGCAATGCAATGACATACAAGCAGTGACATTAGCAGCAAGCAAGAGCTTAAAAGCAATATTAGTAAAATATAAAATTATAAAATATATTAAATATATATATGAAACTATAAACATGCAAATTAATACAGAGTCAGACATTATAAAATGTAACTATGTTCTTCTTTCACTTTTCACTCTTTGCATTTAAAAAGGCACTGTGTAACTTTCTGAAGGTGAAAAGTCAAAAAGAAAGCTAAAACAATACTAGACATTCTAAATGGTGATAAATAGGTTTTATATTGTGGTAAAAATACAGCTAAAGGAACCACGTTTCTATTGGAAACACACCAGAAGAGGCCTCCTCTATCTGTATGATGCATTTTGTGGTCCTGCCATCCCACTCAAAGCAAATGCAAAGCTTTTTATTATCTATAGATTCTATGTTGTGCAACAAAAAAATGTAAATGTCTAAGACATGCTTTTGTTCAAGACAGTTTTTTATCAAAAAGTTACTACAGGTACATACATTTAAGGGTTGCTAATGCTCTGCGTTTTTTTTAAAGCAAATAGTCATTTAAATAATTGTGATTATAATTTGCATCATAATCACACAACTCTACATCTAGGGCTGGGCAATATGACAAAAAATTAACATCACGATTTTTTTGGAGCCAGATCACGATTTCAATTTCATCACAATTCTTGTAGATTGTTTATTTTCCTATTGTCTTTGAGGTAAATACAACTCACTATCTATAGCTAAATCCAGCTGTCAAAATCCGACAAGATTTTCAGAGAGAAACAATCAACCTCAGCCCCTCAATAAAAAGTTAATAAAATAATCGATCAATTGGAACATTGTGTGTTGCTGCAAAACAAGTGGATGCGTTTTTCTAACATTGATATTAACTTTTAGACATGAAAACATGCTAAAAATTCATGTTTCAGTCATATAAATTGATATATTTTAACAAATCAAACCTGAAAAATTGCTAAAATTCATTCCTTTTATGAACTACAAGCGCAGTCCAAAAGAAACTTTAAAAAAAAGCCCAAAGTCTAAAGACTTGGACTTGCCAACTATGAGACTAAAAGTAAAAGACTGGAATAAAAAAGGTCTATATTTGAATAGACAGATGCATCAAACAGAGAAAAAGGGAAATTGCGATGTGACGATTTCACCAAAAAAGCAGATTGTCACGATTCGATTTTTACTCAATACTGCCTAACTCTAATCTAGACTTGTTTTGATGGAATACCTGCAATATCTAATCATTATGACACTTGATTGTGCGACATTGTTATCTGTTATCTGTGATATTTGTGGTGTGATCTTTTTTAAACTTTCATGGCCATCTTCTCAAACTACATCTGATTGAAAAAGCACACAGAAGAATAAAAATATGAAGAGACCGATACAACCTGAAGAATACTGTGATGTGATCAGGCAATACCAAACCTACTTGTCTAATGTTTTTGTGCTTTAGATGTACCTGCGGCTCACACTTCTGACCAGGACCTCTCCAAACAAGATCCACTAGCGGTTCCAACAGCCGCTGCAGTGAAGCTGAAGGTCATACCACCACTAGAGGGCGCTGAGCATTTAGAGGCCACTAAACCTGTGGAGAGCAAGACTGAGGACAAAGAAAAGCAGCTGATGGAAGCTAAAGAAGAGTCTCACACAGAGGGTATGATCGACTTTGTGACACTTCAGTTTAGAGCGGCAACCCGCAATACTTTAATGCTCATGTGTTCTGTTCATTTTTTTTTTTTTTTTATTTTGATTAATTGACATATGTCAAACGGCCCTCCGCCTCATTTAATTTGCCCCTCAAGGTCTTATAAGGTCTACTTCAATTTTATATAAGTGCCAGGAGAAATCTAGATGTCTTAATCTAAAGAAAAGATTGGTATGAAACTTAAAAAGTAAGTCATTTTTCAGACTAATGAAGATGTATATTCAGTAATTGTCCTTTCAATTAATAATAAAATACAACGGTTTTGTATCTGTCAAAGATTAGTTAAAAGGAACCCTGACTATGAAGATAAATCTGGCTAAAATGCTAGTACCGGTCATGGTTACTAAAATCATTTGCAAACAAATATATAACTGCTTATTATTTTTATAAAATCATCATTGTTTTCAAGCTACTGTGCGCCGCCATTTTGGTTGATGACATCAAGTGGTTGCTTTTGGTTGTTTCCATGGTTACTCCTGGTTACTCCTTGATCAGTGAACAGTTGAAACAAAAACACCACTGACAGTGTCTTCCTCTTTATTATTTTCAGTTTTACTAGATTCCACATAATCGTTCTGTATTTGGCCAAACTCCGGCTCAAACTGAAAAGATTCAACTGAGGAAATCATGTTGCTTAAAATTGGGATTAAAGTCAAGGTTCGCTTTAAGATTAATTTTAGTTACAACTGGCCCTTCGAAGACAATCAAGATGCCAATGCGACCCTTTGTCAGAATCAGTTCGACAAAGGGTCGCAAAAAGACAGGTCAATGTGAGATTTTTATCAAATTTAATCCAAACTGCAAAACAGTCAAGTTTAGGTAAAATTTGTAACTTGGATAACTTGATTTGTGGAGATTTTGCTTGTCAAGTACAAAAAGTCTTGTTCCAAACTGAAGATATGTTATTGATTCATGAAATTTTTACTTGCTGAGATATGTTTGGTTTTTTTTGTTTTTTTTTTCATTAATTCAAAAAGACATGTTTACAGATGTCTATTGCAATTTTAAGGGAATTGCCTTTGGTCTGATTTTGAACTCACCTTCTCTCTGCAATAGACTGACTTTGAAGTCTGTGTATTATTGAAATAATCAATTAGTCACAATTAATTAAATACCTGGTTGTTAAACCTAGTTCAGTACTGAGCACCTTTTAAAATATCAAATCTTTGTGGTCAAAGCTTTCTCGTCCTTATCTCGTTTTTGTTCTCTATTATGCAGATCCTGCGATGGAGGAGATGCTTCTGACCGAGGCAAAGGAAGAAGACAAGACACAGAAAGTGAACCTGGAGGAGGAATATGACACTGAGGACCAGGAGGTGGTGTCAGAGAAACAGAAGCTCAGCAAAACAGACAACTTAGGTACGTGTCTGCAAGTATTTGAACTTGTTCATATCTTATAGACTGCTTGCATGTTAGTAACATTGCGTTGAACTCTGGTGGGCGGAGCTTAGCCAGAGGCAGAAGACAACGTTTCCTCTTGTAAAACTAGCACGTATTAGAGGGATTTTTAAATATAAAAGCAGAAAAAAATGTCAGATTCTGTTATCATATCGTGACTTCTCTGTGGGACCTGACACAGACTTTGGTGATTTACTTCTGGCGGATGGAAACATTTTGTCTGAGCTTGTATGATTCGTTATAGGATCAGGATCTACTCTTTCACGTGACTGAAGAGGTGATTTTTTACATTTGTTTTAGGTTCGTTTTACTTTGCTAAACCCAGTAGTGGCTAAAATGCTGTCTTTGTGTTTCTATCTTGACGCTAATGCTAAATATGCTGATGTGTACACCTCTCATTGGTGCTTCAGAGACGGCGCAACATTTACTAATAATTAGTTTATGATTAACTTAGTCCAACAAAATTGATTGTTTGTTAGCTCTCGTCTAAGGCTTTGCTAAAGCAGAAAATAAGGGTCTGGTGTACAAAAATTTAATGATTGACAACAGTACAGTTTGGCTAGATTTCTAAATAAAACAGATACATTTTAACATCGAACTGCACGTGCACAGCTGGGTAAAGTCAGGCTAACATTAGCCACAAAGGTCCTAGTCATAGTTAACAATGAAACGACATTTTTAACCACGATTAAACCTCGAACTTCATTATGCATCGCCGGATAATGGGCTCTCGTTTTTTTGTCTCCAGCTACAGCTATGATGTCACCGTGACGTGGCATGAAAAGGGTCTATACTGAGTTGTAGTGTTTGATAAAATACCAAACAAGAACAGTTAATTGTTAATTTGTGAGTGACTTAAGGTGGGTAGAGTAGCAAAGATTTCTGCTCAAGTTAGCATGAAATTACGTCTGAATAAAATTACTCAAGTAAAAGTAGTGGTAGTGTAAAAAAAAATAATAAAGTGAATAAAGGGAACAATAACTTAAGTAAGACTTTAAAGGACTGGTAACTTTCTAGACCAGGAGTGCTTTCTTCAGCTATTTTAGACTGAACAAAGCCCAAAGTTGTTGTAAGTTTGAATGTTTACCTGTGTGACAGACCAAGAGGAGGAGGACCTGGTGACTACAACGGCGACGATGAGAACGAAGGAGAATTTGAGGCCGACAAACAGGCTGCACTCGCTCAAATTTAACGTTTTCTACACAGCAAAAACAACTCTACGGTTGCCACTGCTGTGACCTGCCTGGACATCTGTCTTCAACCGAAAATGTAGCTTCTATGTGCTGAGGATAAACCATTCACCACACAAACATTAATCCAGATCCAACTCGTACGTATTTGTGAAACCGATGCTTGTGTTAGGCTGTGGCATGACATTTATGAGAAATTACAACTAAAGACATTCTTGGACGACTAAAGACATGCCTTGTCAGTTAGTTATTTAACCTTTGTGTTGTCTTCGTAAGGGCTACGCACCTTTGTTCCTCCCCGGGTCATTTTGACCCGAACTTTGTGGGTCTGCTACAGTGGTATAAAATAATGTTGAGCAACTTTTTTGTTCTCATCTTTTAATTTAGCTTCTTTCTGATAAGTTACCATCAATTTTACACAAATATTTCATTTTGTGGAAAATTGTGGTAATTTATTCAAAAAAAGTCATTTTAGGCACCTTAAAAATGGACATTTTCTGGAATATCTCTTAAAAAATATTGACTATAAGGAAACAAACAATTTGAGGGTAGAGCAGCAGTAGTTGTCTACGTTTCACAAAAATTTTGTTTTTCTATCTTTTATACTTTTTTTGTGGTGAGAGAAAGTCACACCCATTGTCCTCCCGGGTCAAAATGACCCGAGGATTGCAATATAAACTTATTACACATAAAATGTTTATCAAACACAATTTAAATATGATAATTGGTACTTTTCGGAGTTTGTCTGATTAATTTTACTTTTTTCTAATAAAAAATATTCAAGTTTTAACTTTTCTTTATGATTTTTAGAGCTAAAAGGCTTAAATTTAACCAATAGAAATTGTTCTGTTTACATTAATTTACCAATCAATTTTAACTTATTAAGTCACTCAGTTTTTATTTACTTATGACAATAAATCAAAATCACAATTAAATACTCACCTGTAAATAACTATACATTATAATAAATTAATTTTTGTTATGTTGTTCACAGCAGCCTATACAGTTCTCCAAACAGGCGAAAAAGGGCAATTTGTCACTTTGGCTATTTTGAGGTTTATGATCAAATATGTTGTTATGTGTGACTTTAGAAACAAAAATATGGCTCAGTTTTATGTGTAGAGATCAGAGCAAAGTGACCTAGAGGTGACAAAAACATTTCCTCCTCATCAAAGGACAAATTATAGACCAAATGTGTGTTTATGTGACAGTGTTTATGGTCAGTGAGGAATCAGCAGCTTTTACAGGGAGAATGGAAAACTACAGGTGATGAAATCTTTACTTTAAAAGTACAGGCACATTTTATATTTGGTTATTTGGGTAATATTGGGAGTAACAAAATATAAAAAAGTGTTTCTTTCAAAGTCCAAGCTGTTTTTTTCATTTTTTATGTGATTATGTGGCTGAAAGGTGTTTTCTCAAAAAATCAGTTTTATGGACAGAGAAAACTCTTCTTTCTAGGCCCAGGTTCAGTCTGCAAAATATGTCTAGAACTTTTTCAGTGTGTCCCAGGACAGAGACGGTGTGTGTGCTCAATTTGAGTCCAGTTTGTCCCAGGACCCTCCTCACAGAGGGACATGAGGACCTCCAGAGAGTCAAGAGGAGGCTCTGTGGGAGATGCTATATAGAATCCATTCATTTACATGGACAGTCATGGCCACATAGATATTTGCCTATACATCTCTGCAAAGTGTGTGTAGAGCATTTTCACAGTGTCCCCAGGACAGGGACAATGTCTTCTCAGTCTGAGTCAGGTTTGTCCAGGACCTCCTCACAGGGGACACCAGCACCCCCTCAGAGTCAGTGTTATCAGGTGCACTTACATAGACATTTACATGGACATTTACTTCTAAATTAGCCTTTTTATGCACATGTGTGTACATGAGAGTGCACGTTTGGACATGAGAATGTCTGCACATGTAAAAGCTTTAATTGTACATTTACATTTTTTTGCCAAAAGTCATTTTGGCCCTTTGATTTAGCTTTTACCATGTTTCGGGTCAAAATGACCCGGGAAGACAACAAATGCTATATTTTCATAGGCGGAGCAATGTTAACATAATTTTCAAAATTTGCACTGATTTACAGAATGACATCAGGGACCATCCATGAAAGTTTCATGTTGATAGGATAAGAAATTAGTTTTATTGACAAACAAAAATCGAAAACGGGTCAAAAACGACCCGAAGACAACACAAAGGTTAAAAGGGAGTGTGGCAAAGTCTCACCAAATACTGAATATCTTTACAATCTGGCAATGTAACAAATCTACTCTGCTCTCAACATTCAACAACTAATCTAAATGAAATTGTTAGTTGACTAATACAAGTTGGCAGACTTAAGTCTTCTGTTCACCTTATAGGAGCTTCGTCGATTTTAAGCCGGGGCTTTGATTGATGCTGCGTTCACACCGGACAGCGTTTAACCGTCTAAATTTGCGCATTAAAGCATATTTTCTAAACTGACGCCCCGATAGGCCGCCCAAAACACCCAAATGCGCGTTGAGGACAAAAAGTCGCTTTAACGTCCCATTGCAAGCTTTGTTTTGCAAGTAGACAGATGACGTTGAGAGAAAAAAGGAGGGAGGGAGATGGAGGCTTGCTGCATTTATAAAACGTAGCTTACCCAATCGCACAACTTTCTCCTCCTCCAGACAGTGTCCTTTTGCTGTCTCTGTCCTCCTCAAGTCCTCCAGTGTCACGTCGTACAGCAGTGGTTTAAACACGGCAATGAGCATTTTTAAAACATACATGTGAGCTCGTTGTCAGTCCAGATCATGTCCCATGTTGTTTATCTTGCCGTGTCGCCAGATTTTCAGAGCAACAAGTGACCAAACCTTTCAAAAAAGCCCCCAACAAGTGACCTTTGTCAAAAAAGTTATAAAACACTTCAGTAAACAGTCCTCCTTTCCCCTCGATGTGAGAGGAGAACAACATCATGTCACGTGTCACAAGACTTCAAACGCATCTGAAAATGATTTTCTCCACTCTTGCGTCCGCCGCTGCTTCGAACTTCTACTTCACAAGACGTCTTCAGAGGCATAAAGGCGCATTGACTTAACATTGAACATGGACGCAAAAACACAAATGCGCTGTCCGGTCTGAGCGCACCATGAGGCTGGACTACTAAACTGAACAAACTCGCAGAGGTACTATAAATTAGAAATCAGATTTTTTTTTTTTTTCATTGCAATAATCAGAACATAAAACAATACTACACCTGCCTCTATTGTGTTCAAAATGAACAACCTAAAATGTAACTTATTTCTGCTGATAACGAAACAGAAACATTCAAAAGGACATAGAAGAATTTATTTAGGACGAATTTCTAAATTAAAATTGCCCAGCACATCGCACACTGAATGTCAATTAAAGTGTACATTTTTTCTGCTCATTTTGCAGCTTTTTTAGACGAAATGTTTTGATTTTTTAACAAAACACTGCCTCCTTCATTTGACTGAACAAGAATAATCACATCCGGTTAAATCGGGGTTTCTGCAGGGATCGAGAGTTAAAATTTAAGACTTTTTAAGAACATAAAAAACATACAAGTAAAGACCTATGTGTGAGTCGTGACCCATGCTGCTTCTATTCCAGAGAGCTTCAGTGTCACCATATGAAGTTTTATACGATTATTGCGTGACAAAATATCACGATTTAACGATTTTTCACGATTATGTGTCACTTCAACATTTCCTAATGAAATAAAAAAGGTAATGTAACAGAAAATTTAGTTCTAAATGTTAAAATGTGTATGGATTGAAAGACTTAATTTTGCTTCAAAATGTTAAAGACAATTTTTTAATTAGTTTTTTTATTTATTTATTCATTCATTTTCTACGTTATAATCCCGTTAGGGGTCGCGGTGACTGGAGCCTATCCCAGTAACTTTGGGCCTTAGGCGTGGAACACCCTGGACATTGGCCAACTCGTCGCAACCAACCATTCACTCTCTCTTTCACTCACTAAGGTAAATTTACAGTGATGCCCAATTAAATTAAAACATGGATGTTTTTGGAGGTGGGAGGAAACCGGAGTACCCAGAGAAAACCCACGGTGATACGAGGTGAACATGCAAACTCCACCCAGAGAGATTGTGAGATGTTGATTTGGTCCGACCCGGTAGTTGAACCCACGACCTCCTTAAAACCTTTATAATAAATGCAGAACTTTGTGATAAAATTAGACCACTGTGTGCTGTCTGGATTGAATAATAAAGAATTTTAGTTTTCATCAGGAGCCAAATATAGTGCTCTGATTGGCTGTGCTTGGGGTGGTCACTCCAGTTTCACTTTATTGTTTGATAAAAGACATTTATAAGCTAAACACTGCATCCAAAATGAATACGATATTAAAGATTTTTGAGAGGATCGTGTTTGCAGTTTTAAAATCAGCTACTCCACCTTTAATTTTACTTCTAAAATTCCCACGATAATATTTTTTTCTTTTTACGATTATATTGTAACCTTTTATCGATTAACCTAATAATCTTGACATCCCTACTTGATGATATAGTTTTATATTTTGCTACAATTATAAAAAAAATCTTACGAGTTAACAAAAAGAACACAATTCATACAGCAGACAAGCGTGACCTGCTCCAACCAAATCAGAACAAACACACCAGTCGTGTTATTTTAAGACCCTGCAGAAACCCTGTTATTGTCGTTATTATTCAGCTAAATCCTGAGACGTTTGAGTCCTGCTGTTTTTTTGTTTTGTTAAGTTTGCAGAGAAAACACACCGATGCTGTAAAAACAATGAAGAATTTTTTATAAAAAAAAACAAAAACGTGCAATGTCTTTCTGTGGTTTTGTGACCTGCTGAGCTGCTTTGAATATATTTAAACTCGACTGAAATGTTTTTGCTGGAAGCTCGCCGCCGCGTACCCTAGATACAGTCGGCATCAAAGGCCACGCCCACTAACGGACCTCCGAGGGGGAAAGTTAACATGGAGAGTTAATCAGAACAACAGCTTTATCACTCACTACTCAAAAACTACAACAGCAAATGTGGACTTTAGGAGATATATTGTGTCAAATACAGACACGAAGACATGGGATGAATAAAGTGATTCAACCTTCCAAGTATGTAAATATATCTGACAATGCTAACGGTAGCTGCGAGCTAAATGCTAACGTGATGCTAGCGCCGAGTAGCGTCTTTTAGCATCTTTTTTAACTTTCTGTTTACTTCTCTGACATAACGCCACATCAGTAACCTCTATTTAAACCCAGTTGTAACTCGACTTGAATTAGTTGTGCAAAAAATACATTTTATTCGCCAGAAAATGTCTTAAAAGAGGTAAACAGTTTAGCTTCCCATTCTTTATTATGGTGATGCAGGAGATGTTTTCCCCCTCAGCAGGCCACGCTCCAAACAGCGACGCGTTGCTGACTGTATCTACTGTATCAAATGCTGCGTCTGTTTTTTTTTTTTGTTTGGAGTTCTTTTCTTTTTTTATTTTTCTCAGATGAGCTCCTTGTGTCCTTGTTGCTCCGGACGGTGGCCCTGAAAGGCGAAACACAAACTCAAAAAACCCAATCGCATTTGCAAATTAAAAAACACATTCGCAAACACAACTGACGCAAGAATAACTGAAAAAAAAACACACACACAAACGAACTAGAAGACAAACGCAAAGTCAAAAAACCAAAAGCACCCAAATTCAAATACATAAACACACATTTAAAAACACTTGTGCAAAAATAGAAAAAAAAGTAACAAATACGCATTAACAAATTCGAAAACAGTGAGCATGTTTTTGAATTAATGTGTGCGTTTTTGAATTACATGCATCGTTTTGATTTTGTGTTCATGTTTTTCCTTTCAGAATTGCTGTTTTTCTGTACATTTTGATATTTAATTTAACTTTTAAATTGCAATTTCATCATGATTTTTGACTAAGAAGCCTTGTTACAAAGCAACGTTGAAAATTGCTGCTTATCATGTTCTGTGTAAAAATTGTGAAGTTCTCATTTTTTATTAAAAAAGTGAATTTTTATCATAAACCATATTGTGTTTTTTGTGTAAACATGTATGCCTCTGATCATATTTTTGGCCTGAAATTCAAATTGAACCCAGTTTTAAATCATTTCGAGCAGCAGTGTTTAAATTTCTTTCATCATGATTTGTGATTCAAATTAAATGAAGAATGCTTCCAAGTGTTCGGCGGTGTCCCAGGGTTGATTCCTTTACAAATAAACATAAGCCACACAACACAGAGGCAAATACACCAGTCACACATGATGTAGTAAAAAAATCCATTAAGAATAGAGGATGTTTTTGTTTTGCACCTGACCTGCAGAAAGAGTCGCTGCACATAGACACAAACAGTGGAGACAAGTCGAAAAAGCTCCATTGTCAGTTAACTATAAAAGTTTATCACTTTGTAAAAACAAAAGTTATGCTGATAAGTCAACATTTGTGAATGAAATTCAATCCACAACCCTTAAAAAGAACCCTGGATATGAAGACAAATATGTCTAAAACACTAGTACTGGTCACGCTTATTAAAATAAATTACAAACAAATATAACCTCTTACAATTTTTAATAAAATTGTCATTGTTTATGTTGTTTTCAAGCCACTAGGAGCCGCCATTTTGGTTGATGACATAAAATAGTGTTTCCATGGTTACTCCACAGTTTCATCTGTGAACAGTTGCCACAAAAACACCACTGACAGTGTCCAGTTCTTGCCTCTTCCTCTTGATTATCTTCAGTTTTACTAGATTCCACATAATCGTTCTGTATTTGGCTTTGCTCCAGCTCAAACTGACAAGGTTTAACCCAGGAATTCATGTTGCTTAGTTACCTGCTACGCCTGTTACCTTGACAACACTATTTTATGTCATAACTGCAGCAAAATGGCAGCCTCCATGTCATTTCTTCATAACACTATTTTAATAAAACTACAAATACTTCCAAGGGATTTGTCCTGTATTTGTATAAGTGGTGATATAAGTGTTTTAGGGTAAACGTGATTATATCCAGGGTTCGCTTTAAAAGTTACATTCAGTTGAGTGAAAAAACAGCAAGAAAAAACGTCTCAAGCTTCAGGAGACAGACGTCTGTCCGACCGGTTCAGACCTGATTGAAACAGCTAGCTCTTGTCCAGTTTCGTTGTTTTATTCAAAAAAGTTTCCCCAGCTAAGCAGACTAAGAGCAGCTTAATCTGCATAAAGCATGTGCAGTCGGGAAGAAAGTGACATTGACCGAAAATCCTTCTATAAGTAAATCTTCTGGCTTAAAAACTTTATAGTTCACAATAAAATAATAGGTGCTGGCTTTCAAAAAAAAAAGCTATTTTTAAATACATACAATGCAGCACTTATTGTGGTTTGGGTCAATTTTTCAGGAGAGTTCCAAAAAAATCTGTAGACCAGGGTCCACATTTGGAAATGCCTGAAAATAGCTTTTGTTTTTAAAGATTTAGCAAAACCAAACAAATGCCAAATCCGGTCATTCAGGAAATATATTGTCCACCTCTGTGTATGAATGTCAAAATCATAAAACAGTTATTGCACTTTTCAGCGAGTGAAATGTAAAACCTTTAAACATTTTTATCATCATCATAACCACTTTCAAAATATGACATTTATGTGTTTATTACATCAAAACTGGGTTGAAATCGATGCTTTGAGCGGCTGAAAGACAAGAACATATCATGCTCACTTTATGGGAACATAAATGCAAACCCAAATGTTTGCTTTAAATAAATTGATTTAGGCTATTACCATGTTTAGATGGAATAATTGCCCAGTAAAATATGCATATTTAATGAGTTTATCTTCATGTTATTATTAATTTTTTATTTATTCATTGCCGGTGAGAGAATTTTATACTTTTTAATACATTTTTAAGACCTTATTTTAGGCTAACTCTACTCTATTTAATGACTTAGAGCTTTTCAATGACCCTCAGAAAAACACAGACACAGTGCAGTTTTCCATATTTACTTGATCTCTCACATAACAGCATCCAGTATGAGTCCTGTGGTTGTTTGTTCTGGTCCAGTTCATGAGACAAATACAATGTGGCAGTAACGTTGAACTGNGTTCATGCCCATTCTTACCACGGTGGCGCCACATCACATTGCTTAGTGGGCTGCTATTTGAAAAGCCCTGTATTATTTTCCCTTTATGTTCTACTGCAGGCCTATTCAACTTAAGGCCAGGGAGCCAAATAGGCCCTCAACTCATCTTTCTATTATTACAAATTTGATATATTTTTCTCTTTACCTTAGATCTGATTTTGTTCTTTTTTATTGTTGATGTAATTCTGCTTTAGACTTGATTTGGCCCTGGCTGACTTCTGGTTCAGACTTGGCTTGGACAGGTCTAGTCGTTATCTACTTCTGGTTTGTAAATTCTATAGCACAATAAAAATCTAACTGGCTATAACTGTAGTTTTTAACATTACTAAAACAGATTTGTGCAATAGCAGGGTTCCCACGCGTAAAACCTGATCTGGAAAAGGACCGCATGGAAAAATCTGGTTCTCAATAATAAAATGGTGCGCAAAATTTTTGCAATGTACAAACATAGTGAATACTAATGTAAAACCCTGCAAACCCAGATTGCAAAAACTTACATCCAAAATTTAATTTATCATTTTTTCACTTGTGTTTAAAATGTTTTAATTGGAGGCTGGTCAACAGTAATTTTAGTTCAAAGTCTGAGGTAAAAAGTGTCAAAAACCATGATTTTTTTCTCATGTTCCTCAGCCACTGGAAATATGCATCAGGTTTTTTAATGTTTGCACCACTGCAGACTTGTGATGCTCATGAAACAGCTAGAACTGCAGCTTTCAAATTGCTACAAAATCAAATTTTGACTGAGAACAAACGGTTTTATATACTTTAATTGTCACTATTGGGCTGTCACAAACTTGGCAAAACAGGCTAAATTTTGGTGATGTAGATGTCGTGATTACATAAAATCCTTGTTGCGAATGTCCTGGAAATGTCCTGGAAAATGTTCTTGGGATTGAGTATGATAGATTCTTCTAGTTCTCAGGAAAATTAAGTCCCTGTTTTATTGTAATTTTTCTGTTAATTGTGAATGTCACCTAATTGGAAATATATTTTTTTTGTTTGTAGCTTGTTCTGCAGCAGAACATTTCATCGAGCACAAAAACAATACAAGAACTCAATGGGTAAGAATGGATTTATATTTCTTCTATTGATTGTTTTTATGTAGCTTAAAACACAACTTGCAAATAGGTCTTCATTTGTAGGATTTTAATGTTTAAAAAGTCTCTTCATCCCTGCAGTCTTGTTTTTTTTTAAATGTAGCAATTTCTGTCAGATTTCTGAATCTATTTCACACTGCTACTGCTTTGACAGAAAATTCTCAACTGGTGTCTTTTATCTACTGTTATTTGGTTGATGGAATAGATGGAATGCTCGGTTGCTGAATAAATTGCACTTTGTTTTAGTTAATTAATTTCATAATTCTAGCAAAATAAATTATACTGTTAGTGTTATTACAGGGGGGTGCACGGTAGCAGAGTGGTTAGAGCTCTGGCTTCCCAACGTCCCGGGTCGGACCATATCAACATCTCACGATCTCTCTGGGTGGAGTTTGCATGTTCTCCCGTGTCACTGGGTTTTCTCCGGGTAGGTCCTCCCACCTCCAAAAACATGCATGTTAGGTTAATTGGGCATCACTGTAAATTCCCTTAGTGAGTGAATGAGAGAGTGAATGGTTGTCTGTCTAACCTGCGGCAAGTTGGCCACTGTCCAGTTGTTCCCCGCCTAAGGCCCAAAGTCACTGGATAGGCTCCAGTCACTCCTAACGGGATCGGTAGAAAATGAATGAATGAATGTTATTACAGGAAAGGAAGCAGCATTCTCA
Source organism: Mugilogobius chulae (assembly GCA_038363315.1). NCBI lineage: Eukaryota > Metazoa > Chordata > Actinopteri > Gobiiformes > Gobiidae > Mugilogobius > Mugilogobius chulae. The sequence goes on from CM076397.1 coordinate 26,516,845, forward strand.
TGCCTCATGAATATGTCTTGAAATTGTGTGTTCTGTGGGTCTAAAAACTCCTTCTCATTCTGGCCTTTTTTGCCTCACACATCTGACTAAAATCTGTAAAAATGTAACTAAAAATGTTTTTTGATCCTTTGGAGCACAAGGAAATGGCTGGAGTCTTTTAAAAGTTAATACCTCTAGTTTTAGCTTCTGATGACTTACAGGCTCTGATCAGAAGTGAGAACTTTCCCCAAACAAAAGAAAAATAGAATATAATTTCCACCTAATTTCTATTTTTTTTGTAACTTAAGACTTAAGACTTAGTAAAGCTGGTGTTAATAGCTGAGACCTGACTCTAGATTTGGCATATTTTACGTTTTGACCATTCCTCTTCAAAGCTGAAGGTAAATTGAGGTTAAATGAGTTTTAGAGACCCAAAATGACTAAAACAGTTTATATGGAGCCAATACAAAAGTCCTATTAAAAGTTTTGAAATTTTTGGGAAAATGTTTTATTTGTCTTATTCATTCCAGAATGACTGATTTGACTCTAAATAACAGGGACTCAATGTGATTTTTATCTTTAAAATTTCCAGGTGCTTCAAAGTTTGTTTTTCAAGAAAAAATGGGACGGCCCTCCGAAGGATTGTCGAAATGAGAAGGGGGTTTTAAAAAGGTCTTAAATTTGATCTCTTGATTCTTGCAGAACAGAATAATTTTTAAGGCAAAAAACATACTTCGATAAAGGAATATTTGGGCCAGCTGATATATTAGTTTATTTCTAATCTCAGACTAGTGCCTATGTAACTCTATGTGGAGAAAGGTTATGCAGTGGAATAAAAATGAAATTGAGTTGCTGGCAAACCGCAAAGACTATATTATTCAAATAAAAAAATCTGTCTCCAAATTTACTGTACTTTAGAACTCTACAAACTTGTATTAAAATGCATATGAATATATTCAAATGCTTTCCGTGATTAAATAAGACATTGTAGTTTAAATGATGCTTGGTAAAATTGATTGGACATCGTTTCCTGGATTTTGTGTGTTAGGTCAGTTGAACTCAGCTTCAATGACGACGTGGGCCAGCTGCAAAAAGGAGCTGCAGAGCAGTTGGTCAAGGCAAAATCCATAACTCTCAACAACAAGCTCCACTTCGCATGTAAGTTTTCACCTTTCACTGACACACATTAGCAGTAAACTTTATATGTCACAGTATATACAGTTTAAAGCTCGGCCTGTCTGTTTTTGTATAGGACCCACTGTAATTCACAAGTCCTGTCCCAGAAAGAACTGGTGTGACGACAAGAGTGACTGCAGCAAACTGGAAGTGCAGAAAAAAATGGAGAAACTCATTGCTTCATCGCAGGTGAGGCAATTTTGTATTTAACGGAATCTGCATCATGTGTCACGAATAGAAATGCTCTGGACTTTAACTGTGAGCTCTGGCCCAGCGAGACTTGAGTTGTCGAGTAATCCAGAGGTGTAGGTGAAACAAAGAGCTGTGACTTGTTAATGATCTGCACCAGAGAAAACTAGCAGTCACCCCCAGGGAACGGATCATGTGTCTCTAGGCCTGAGTCCGCCTGGAGTAAACCGGGTCAGAACAATGAGGAGTTGAGCAGCACTTTCTGTACGAGGTGCTTGTAAATGAGAGATCCCAAGTTGCTTATTCTGTAGCCAGTGTATGAATCTGCAGACCCCAGAGACGACAATTAAAAGGGTTAATTGGTGTAAAAGGAAAAAACCTCTGAGGTTTTTCAATATCAATTTAAGAACAAACTGAAAATGGAAATCAACTGTTCTATTCAGCTCCTGCACCCACGTGACTAAATTCGCTGTGGCCACCATTACAGCAGTGATGCTACCATTGAATCTAGTGGGAAGAAGCCAGAAATTTAGCTTCTGTGGCTCATCTGTGGCATTTAAATTGGCTGTAAATATCTGTACGTCTAAAACACAACGTAAATAAACATTAGCGACCATTTTGTGGCCCGACTTTGCTTTTCACAAGTTTAGAAGCATAAACCACACTCTGAATCTGCCATTTCTGGGACATCTGATTCACTTTTCATCTTCCTATTTCATTAAAATGTCTCCCTGATGATGTTTGTGTGAAAAATATTTTACTATAAAGCCCTGTACATATAACGTTTACTCCATACAGACCATTTAAACATTATGATGTTGAGACATAGAGTAAAAACATGTGTTCCGTCTAATGAAGCTTTAGTACGTGACAGAAGCTAACTGGGATCGCCAATACAATTGGAACAAAGAATTTGGATTGTTTTAAGACGATAGTTAAATTATTAACCAGATTAAAAAACGAATGAATAAATCTGTAGCTTAATGAACAAGCTTGACTCACTTTTAATTGTCAAAATGGCTTCTGTCAGTTCACGGAAATGGCCTGGCTTTCTTCTGTTTTTGATCATTTGTAAGTCCAAGTGAGCAGGTGCATGTTGGGATAGCCTTGACGTCAGCTGCAGGAGCTCTATTGTACTTTATGTAATCAAAACAAAATTTAAAAGCTGGTGCAATAGTTTTTTTGTTGAAAGACGCAAACCAGGCCAAAGTTCATCTACAAAATGTCACTTTTACACGTACGAGCTCAGAGAATAACTTCTAATCATCTTTTCTCAGCTGGCTAATGCCGTTGATGTCACGATAAAAGCGCTGTCAAACGAAACGGAAAAGATTCTCCTGTTGCCGACCACACAGCAAGTCCATCCCAGTCCAGAAACCAGCCCCCGGAGCTTCTCAGTAACAACTCATGGACGTTAATGGTAAACTTCTACTCTCAGTATATACTCAAGAGCTGCACAGAGTCACTTGTCATGTCTGTGGACTACCGCTGCTTTCATGGGCTCTGGGAAACCTGGAGATGCCGTCGTAATGACCTTACATCCCAAGACCAGAGCGTTCATGACAGCAGCTTGTGAACAGTGACGCTAACAAGCATTTGCATAACTTTACCTTGATTTTCTTGTCTGATTCATGAAAAAACAAAAATCGAAACACAAGAACTTATTGAGGAGCTGTGCCTTTTCTTGTTGATAAATGGCTGATATCTAAATGAATTTAAGATATGAATGTAAAGTTGCAGTTGTAGTAGGTTTTAAATACAACACATACACATAGGGTTGTGCAATTAATCAAATTTCAACTTTAGTTATGATTGTTGCTGTAATCAAACTCATAAGTGTGTTCTTAGACAGCCTTGAGTTGGAAGTAAGTCTCAGACACTTTTTTTTTTTACGATGATAGAAACATTCATTTTTAATTATTTGTTTATTACAAGGACAGCGCATATTGACCAACAGAACATCTGTTATAATATGCCAGAGTTAGCCAGAAGGTTAGTTTCCATCTGTAGTCCTTTGCCAGATGTACAAAAGGCAACCTAAAAAGAGGGATCATCATTAAAAACACAGTAAAACAAAACATATACATTAAAACATCAGACAGCAGCACAAATATTAAGCTAAGAAAATAAGTTCAGCAATAGAGCAATGCAATGACATACAAGCAGTGACATTAGCAGGCAAGCAAGAGCTTAAAAGCAATTTAGTAAAAGGATATGAAACTATAAACATGCAAATTAAACATAACTCTATTCTTCTCTCACTTTTCACTCTTTGCATTAAAAATACACTGTGTAACTTTCTGATAGTGAAAAGTCAAAAGAAAGCTAAAACAATACCAGACAGTCTAAATGGTGATAAATAAGTTTTATAATGTGAAAAAATACGCTAAAGGAATCGTAAAGGAATCACATTTCTATTGGAAACATACCAGAAGAGGCCATCCTTTATCTCTATGGTGCATTTTTGTTTCCTGCCATCCCGCTTTTTATTATCTATAGATTCTATTTAGTGCAACAAAAAATGTAAATGTCTAAAACATGCTTTTTTTCAAGCCAGTCTTTGTCAAAAAGTTACATAGTGCAGGTTTAAAGAAGACCTATTGTAATTTTTCTGTATATTTAGAAAGAAACTATATAAATATAAATAGTTCAGTAATTCACATTTTTTTCAATGCAAAACACAAAAATGATGTAAAATTACACAGAAACAAAAATTGGTCCATTGACTTCCTGTTGAAAACTGCAGAACTGATAAGCCCCGCCTCTTCATTGTAAAATTTACTTTTAATAAACCGTAGACTTAAAAATTTAAATTTTTGTAGTTGGAAAGTGTCTACATGACAATTTTGAACCTTTACTCTGAGTCCTAATGTTTGACTAATTTCAAGTAAATTCAGATAGTTGGTGGGGATAGGTGGTAGGTGAAGACAGGGATTTTCTGAGCATTCAGTTGCAGGATTATACAAGATTACTTGTACATGCATGAATCAATTCAAATTCAACTCTGGATAAACTAATCATGAGAGAACACAACATGGTTAAAAACCCACAAAAGTAGATTTTACATAATAGGTCTCCTTCAAAGGTTGCTAATGCTCTGCAGTCCCTTTAAGCAAATAATAATTTTAATAATTGTGATTTCAATCATGATTTAAATAATTGTGATTAGAATTTGCATCATAACCACACAACCCTACATCTCCTTACAGATGCCACAAATTGAGCTGCTCTGCTGGGAACCTGTCCACAAATGCTCTGCTGTGATTGGCCACTTCTCGTTACTTGTGAGGTTTTGTGTTACAACTTTGTGACAACTTTACGCAGCTGGATTAGTTTCACAGCCATGGCATTGCAGAAGAAACATTTATACTTTGTGCTTAGGGCTGAGCGATATCGACAAAAATGAAAATCTTGATAGTTTTTTGACATACTGTATCTCTTTACGATATTCCCTCCACCACGTTAAGGTGGCGGTTCAAGGAGGGGTAATTTCCTATTGTCTTTGAGGTAAATACAATTCACATCAACAACAGCTAAATCCAGCTGTCAAAAGCTGACCAGTGTTGTCAGATTTCCAGAGAGAAACAATCAACCTCAGCCCTTCAATAAAAAGTTAATAAAAGAACCAGTTAATTAGAATATTGTGGGTTGCTGCAAAACAAGCGTGTGTGTTTTTCTTACTTTAATAACGACTGTTAGACATAAAAACATGCTAAAAATCCATGTTTCAGTCATATAAATTGATATATTTTATCAAATCAAACCTGAAAATTTGCTAAAATTCATTCCTTTTATGAACTACAAGCGCAGTCCAAAAAAGACTTTAAAAGGAGCCCAAAGTCTCTATAAAGACTTGGACTTGCCAACTATGAGACTAAAAGTAAAAGACTAGAATAAAAAAGGTCTATATTTGAATAGACAGATGCATCAAACAGAGAAAAAATGAAATTGCGATGTGACGATTTTACCAAAAAGCAGATTGTCACGATTGTTTTGATGGAATAACTGCAATATCTAATCATTAGGACACTTGATTGTGCGACATTGTTGTTAACTGCTATCTGTTATTTGTGATATTGGTGTTGTGATCATTTCTAAACTTTCATGGCCATCTTCTCAAAGGACATCATCTGATTGAAAAAGCACACAGAAGAATAAAAATATGAAGAGACCGATACAACCTGAAGAATACTGTGATGTGATCAGGCAATAACAAACCTACTTGTCTAATGTTTTTGTGCTTTAGATGTACCTGTGGCTCACACTTCTGACCAGGACCTCTCCAAACAAGATCCACTGGCGGTTCCAACAGCCGCTGCAGTGAAGCTGAAGGTCATACCACCACTAGAGGGCGCTGAGCAGTCAGAGGCCACTAAACCTGTGGAGAGCAAGACTGAGGACAAAGAAAAGCAGCTGATGGACGTTAAAGAAGAGTCTCACACAGAGGGTATGATTGACTTTGTGACACTTCAGTAGAGGGGCCACCAACAATACTTTAGTGTTCATGTATTCTGTTGACTTTTTAAATTATTATATTGATTAATTCCCATATGTCAAACTCAAGACCAGATGCGGCCCTCCACCTCATTTAATTTGCCCCTCAAGGTCTTATAAGGTCTACTTCAATTTTATATTAGTGCCAGGAGAAATCTAGGTGTCCTAATCTAAAGAAAAGATTGGTCTAAACTTAAAAAGTAAGTCATTTTTCAGACTAATGCCGATGTATATTCAGTAATTGTCCTTTCAAATAAATAATCAAATACAACTGTTTTTGTATCCGTCAAAGATTAGTTAGGATTAATTTAGTTACAACTGGCCTTCAAGGACAATCAAGATGCCAATGTGACCCTTTGTCAGAATCAGTTCGACATCCCTAGATTAATTGCTTAGTCGCAAAAGACAGGTCAATGTGAGATTTTGTATCAAATTTAACCCATACTGCAAAACAGTCAAGTTTAGGTAAAATTTGTAACTTGGATACAGTATTATCTTGGTTTGTGGAGATTTTGCTTGTCAAGTAAAATAATTTGCCAATGGATCAAGTTATTCTTTCTTTCTGATTCTGATCTGATTTAGGTGACAATTTCCTTTCCTACTGTGGAGGTTATGGTTTATTCAGCTAATATCATATACTATTATATGATATAATAGTCATATACTATTTTGTATAACTCTCCACAAAAAGTAATTTACAGTACATAGATTAAAATCAGCTGCCTAACTTGTTTTGTTCTCGAGATATGAGCATTTTGCTTTATAACCTATATCACGTTTTCAGCATATGAAAAGCTCAATTATGGTATTTTCACAAAAACCTACTCAAACTTCAAATACTTTTGTCTGCCCACTTCTCATGTCAGAACTAACAGGGAAAAGCCATTTTACCAGTGATAACACAAGTTTAAAGTTAACATTTTTGAGCTGTGTATATATATTTTCTAAATTTAAAATCAACATTGTGGCAAAACTAAACATCCTAGCAGGTTCATTTTGCTGTGGTATTAGAAGATGCGAAAATATAAGACATACTTTAAAATCAGCTGCCTAACTTGCTGCCTAACTTGTTCTCAAGACATAAACATTTTGTTTTTATAGCCTATCGCATTTTCAGCACCTGAAAAGCTAATTTATGGCCTTTTCACAAAAACTCACTCAAACTTTAAATCCTCTTTTCTGACCACTTCTCATGTCAGCCATTTTAGTAATTTAAAGTACAAGATGGGTTTCTTATCAGTACAAAAAGTTACTTTCCAAACTGAACATATGTTTTTGATTCATGAAATTTTTACTTGCTGAGATATGATTTTTTGTTTGTTTTGTTTTTGTTTTTGAGAAAGCAGCAACTCTTTTTTTTTCATTTAAAAGACATTTTACAGATGTCAATTGTAATTTTGAAGGAATTACCTTTGGTCTGATTTTGAACTCACCTTCTCTCTGCAATAGACTGACTTTGGAGTCTGTTTATTATTGAAATAATCGATTAGTTGCAGTTACCTGGTTGTAGCTGCTGTAGTTTAGTACTGAGCACCTTTTAAAATATCAAATCTTTGCAATCAAAGCTTTCTCGCCCTTATCTGATTTTTGTTCTCTATTATGCAGATCCTGCGATGGAGGAGATGCTTCTGACCGAGGCAAAGGAAGAAGACAAGACACAGAAAGTGAACCTGGAGGAGGAATATGACACTGAGGACCAGGAGGTGGTGTCAGAGAAACAGAAGCTCAGCAAAACAGACAACTTAGGTACGTGTCTGCAAGTATTTGAACTTGTTCATATCTTATAGACTGCTTGCATGTTATTAAACATTGTGTTGAACTCTGGTGGGCGGAGCTTAGCCAGAGGCAGAAGACGACGTTTCCTCTTGTAAAACTAGCACGATTTTAGAGGGATTTTTAAATACAAAAGCAGAAAAAAATGTCAGATTCTGTTCGGAGCTATCATACCGTGACTTACTCTGTGGGACCTGACACAGACTTTGGTGATTTACTTCTGGCGGATGGAAACATTTTGTCTGAGCTTGTATGATTCGTTATAGGATCAGGATCTACTCTTTCATGTGACCGAAGAGGTGATTTTTTACATTTGTTTTAGGTTCGTTTTACTTTGCTAAACCAGTAGTGGCTAAAATGCTGTCTTTTCATTCCTATCTTGACGCTAAAGCTAAATATGCTGATGTGTACACCTCTCATTGGTGCTTCAGAGACGGCGCAACATTTACTAATAATTAGTTTATGATTAACTTAGTCCAACAAAATTGATTGTTTGTTAGCTCTCGTCTAAGGCTTTGCTAAAGCAGAAAATAAGGGTCTGGTGTACAAAAATTTAATGATTGACAACGGTACAGTTTTAGCTAGATTTCTAAATAAAACAGATACATTTTAACATCGAACTGCATGTGCATAGCTGGGTAAAGTCAGGCTAACATTAGCCACAAAGGTCCTAGTCATAGTTAACAATGAAACGACATTTTAACCACAATTAAACCTCGAACTTCATTATGCATCGCAGGCTAATGGGCTCTCGTTTTTTTTGTCTCCAGCTAGAGCTGTGATGTCACCGTGACGTGGCATGAAAAGGGTCTATACTGAGTTGTAGTGTTTGATAAAATACCAAACAAGAACAGTTAATTGTTAATTTGTGAGTGACTTAAGGTGGGTAGAGTAGCAAAGATTTCTGCTCAAGTTAGCATGAAATTACGTCTGAATAAAATTACTCAAGTAAAAGTAGTGGTAGTGTAAAAAAAAAATAATAAAGTGAATAAAGGGAACAATAACTCAAGTAAGACTTTAAAAGGACTGGTAACTTTCTAGACCAGGAGTGCTTTCTTCATCTCTTTTAGACTGAACAAAGCCCAAAGTTGTTGTAAGTTTGAATGTTTACCTGTGTGACAGACCAAGAGGAGGAGGACCTGGCTGACTACAACGGCGACGATGAGAACGAAGGAGAATTTGAGGCCGACAAACAGGCTGCACTCGCTCAAATTTAACGTTTTCTACACAGCAAAAACAACTCTACGGTTGCCACTGCTGTGACCTGCCTGGACATCTGTCTTCAACCGAAAATGTAGCTTCTATGTGCTGAGGATAAACCATTCACCAAAACATTAATCCAGATCCAACTCGTACGTATTTGTGAACCGTTGCTTGTGTTAGGCTGTGGCATGACATTTATGAGAAATTACAACTAAAGACATTCTTGGACGACTAAAGACATGCCTTGTCAGTTAGTTATTTAAAAGGGAGTGTGGCAAAGTCTCACCAAATTACTGAATATCTTTACAATCTGGCAATGTAACAAATCTACTCTGCTCTCAACATTCAACAACTAATCTAAATGAAATTGTTAGTTGACTTCTGTTAGAAGTCTTCTGTTCACCTTATAGGAGCTTCGTCCGATTTTAAGCCGGGGCTTTGATTTGATGCTGCGTTCACACCGGACAGCGTTTAACCGTCTAAATTTGCGCGTTAAAGCATATTTTCTAAACTGACGCCCCGATAGGCGCCCAAAACACCCGAATGCGCGTTGAGGGACAAAAAGTCGCTTTTAACGTCCCATTGCAAGCTTTGTTTTGCAAGTAGACAGATGACGTTGAGAGAAAAAAGGAGGGAGGGAGATGGAGGCTTGCTGCATTTATAAAACGTAGCTTACCCAATCGCACAACTTTCTCCTCCTCCAGACAGTGTCCTTTTGCTGTCTCTGTCCTCCTCAAGTCCTCCAGTGTCACGTCGTACAGCAGTGGTTTAAACACGGCAATGAGCATTTTTAAAACATACATGTGAGCTCGTTGTCAGTCCAGATCATGTCCCATGTTGTTTATCTTGCCGTGTCGCCAGATTTTCAGAGCAACAAGTGACCAAACCTTTCAAAAAAGCCCCCAACAAGTGACCTTTTGTCAAAAAAGTTATTAAAACACTTCAGTAAACAGTCCTCCTTTCCCCTCGATGTGAGAGGAGAACAACATCATGTCACGTGTCACAAGGACTTCAAACGCATCTGAAAATGGATTTTCTCCACTCTTGCGTCCGCCGCTGCTTCGAACTTCTACTTCACAAGACGTCTTCAGAGGCATAAAGGCGCATTGACTTAACATTGAACATGGACGCAAAAACACAAATGCGCTGTCCGGTCTGAGCGCACCATGAGGGCTGGACTACTAAACTGAACAAACTCGCAGAGGTACTATAAATTAGAAATCAGATTTTTTTTTTTTTTCATTGCAATAATCAGAACATAAAACAATACTACACCTGCCTCTATTGTGTTCAAAATGAACAACCTAAATGTAACTTATTTCTGCTGATAACGAAACAGAAACATTCAAAAGGACATAGAAGAATTTATTTAGGACGAATTTCTAAATTAAAATTGCCCAGCACATCGCACACTGAATGTCAATTAAAGTGTACATTTTTTCTGCTCATTTTGCAGCTTTTTTAGACGAAATGTTTTGATTTTTTAACAAAACACTGCCCTCCTTCATTTGACTGAACAAGAATAATCACATCCGGTTAAATCGGGGTTTCTGCAGGGATCGAGAGTTAAAATTTAAGACTTTTTAAGAACATAAAAAACATACAAGTAAAGACCTATGTGTGAGTCGTGACCCATGCTGCTTCTATTCCAGAGAGCTTCTTATGATGAGGGATGTCAGTGTCACCATATGAAGTTTTAGTGTTACGATTATTGCGTGACAAAATATCACGATTTAACGATTTTTCACGATTATGATCAAATTTCTTTTTCATTGTCACTTCAACATTTCCTAATGAAATAAAAAAGGTAATGTAACAGAAAATTTAGTTCTAAATGTTAAAATGTGTATGGATTGAAAGACTTAATTTTGCTTCAAAATGTTAAAGACAATTTTTTAATTAGTTTTTTTATTTATTTATTTATTCATTCATTTTCTACGTTATAATCCCGTTAGGGGTCGCGGGTGACTGGAGCCTATCCCAGTAACTTTGGGCCTTAGGCGTGGAACACCCTGGACATTGGCCAACTCGTCGCAACCAACCATTCACTCTCTCTTTCACTCACTAAGGTAAATTTACAGTGATGCCCAATTAAATTAAAACATGGATGTTTTTGGAGGTGGGAGGAAACCGGAGTACCCAGAGAAAACCCACGGTGATACGAGGTGAACATGCAAACTCCACCCAGAGAGATTGTGAGATGTTGATTTGGTCCGACCCGGTAGTTGAACCCACGACCTCCTTAAAACCTTTATAATAAATGCAGAACTTTGTGATAAAATTAGACCACTGTGTGCTGTCTGGATTGAATAATAAAGAATTTTAGTTTTCATCAGGAGCCAAATATAGTGCTCTGATTGGCTGTGCTTGGGGTGGTCACTCCAGTTTCACTTTATTGTTTGATAAAAGACATTTATAAGCTAAACACTGCATCCAAAATGAATACGATATTAAAGATTTTTGAGAGGATCGTGTTTGCAGTTTTAAAATCAGCTACTCCACCTTTAATTTTACTTCTAAAATTCCCACGATAATATTTTTTTTCTTTTTACGATTATATTGTAACCTTTTATCGATTAACCTAATAATCTTGACATCCCTACTTGATGATATAGTTTTATATTTTGCTACAATTATAAAAAAAATCTTACGAGTTAACAAAAAGAACACAATTCATACAGCAGACAAGCGTGACCTGCTCCAACCAAATCAGAACAAACACACCAGTCGTGTTATTTTAAGACCCTGCAGAAACCCTGTTATTGTCGTTATTATTCAGCTAAATCCTGAGACGTTTGAGTCCTGCTGTTTTTTTGTTTTGTTAAGTTTGCAGAGAAAACACACCGATGCTGTAAAAACAATGAATTTTTTTTTTGAATTTTTTATAAAAAAAAACAAAACGTGCAATGTCTTTCTGTGGTTTTGTGACCTGCTGAGCTGCTTTGAATATATTTAAACTCGACTGAAATGTTTTTGCTGGAAGCTCGCCGCCGCGTACCCTAGATACAGTCGGCATCAAAGGCCACGCCCACTAACGGACCTCCGAGGGGGAAAGTTAACATGGAGAGTTAATCAGAACAACAGCTTTATCACTCACTACTCAAAAACTACAACAGCAAATGTGGACTTTAGGAGATATATTGTGTCAAATACAGACACGAAGACATGGGGATGAATAAAGTGATTCAACCTTCCAAGTATGTAAATATATCTGACAATGCTAACGGTAGCTGCGAGCTAAATGCTAACGTGATGCTAGCGCCGAGTAGCGTCTTTTAGCATCTTTTTTAACTTTCTGTTTACTTCTCTGACATAACGCCACATCAGTAACCTCTATTTAAACCCAGTTGTAACTCGACTTGAATTAGTTGTGCAAAAAATACATTTTATTCGCCAGAAAATGTCTTAAAAGAGGTAAACAGTTTAGCTTCCCATTCTTTATTATGGTGATGCAGGAGATGTTTTCCCCCTCAGCAGGCCACGCTCCAAACAGCGACGCGTTGCTGACTGTATCTACTGTATCAAATGCTGCGTCTGTTTTTTTGTTTTTGTTTGGAGTTCTTTTCTTTTTTTATTTTTCTCAGATGAGCTCCTTGTGTCCTTGTTGCTCCGGACGGTGGCCCTGAAAGGCGAAACACAAACTCAAAAAACCCAATCGCATTTGCAAATTAAAAAACACATTCGCAAACACAACTGACGCAAGAATAACTGAAAAAAAAACACACACACAAACGAACTAGAAGACAAACGCAAAGTCAAAAAACCAAAAGCACCCAAATTCAAATACATAAACACACATTTAAAAACACTTGTGCAAAAATAGAAAAAAAAGTAACAAATACGCATTAACAAATTCGAAAACAGTGAGCATGTTTTTGAATTAATGTGTGCGTTTTTGAATTACATGCATCGTTTTGATTTTGTGTTCATGTTTTTCCTTTCAGAATTGCTGTGTTTTCTGTACATTTTGATATTTAATTTAACTTTTAAATTGCAATTTCATCATGATTTTTGACTAAGAAGCCTTGTTACAAAGCAACGTTGAAAATTGCTGCTTATCATGTTCTGTGTAAAAATTGTGAAGTTCTCATTTTTTATTAAAAAAGTGAATTTTTATCATAAACCATATTGTGTTTTTTGTGTAAACATGTATGCCTCTGATCATATTTTTGGCCTGAAATTCAAATTGAACCCAGTTTTAAATCATTTCGAGCAGCAGTGTTTAAATTTCTTTCATCATGATTTGTGATTCAAATTAAATGAAGAATGCTTCCAAGTGTTCGGCGGTGTCCCAGGGTTGATTCCTTTACAAATAAACATAAGCCAACACACAACACAGAGGCAAATACACCAGTCACACATGATGTAGTAAAAAAATCCATTAAGAATAGAGGATGTTTTTGTTTTGCACCTGACCTGCAGAAAGAGTCGCTGCACATAGACACAAACAGTGGAGACAAGTCGAAAAAGCTCCATTGTCAGTTAACTATAAAAGTTTATCACTTTGTAAAAACAAAAGTTATGCTGATAAGTCAACATTTGTGAATGAAATTCAATCCCACAACCCTTAAAAAGAACCCTGGATATGAAGACAAATATGTCTAAAACACTAGTACTGGTCACGCTTATTAAAATAAATTACAAACAAATATAACCTCTTACAATTTTTAATAAAATTGTCATTGTTTATGTTGTTTTCAAGCCACTAGGAGCCGCCATTTTGGTTGATGACATAAAATAGTGTTTCCATGGTTACTTCCACAGTTTCATCTGTGAACAGTTGCCACAAAAACACCACTGACAGTGTCCAGTTCTTGCCTCTTCCTCTTGATTATCTTCAGTTTTACTAGATTCCACATAATCGTTCTGTATTTGGCTTTGCTCCAGCTCAAACTGACAAGGTTTAACCCAGGAATTCATGTTGCTTAGTTACCTGCTACCGCCTGTTACCTTGACAACACTATTTTATGTCATAACTGCAGCAAAATGGCAGCCTCCATGTCATTTCTTCATAACACTATTTTAATAAAACTACAAATACTTCCAAGGGATTTGTCCTGTATTTGTATAAGTGGTGATATAAGTGTTTTAGGGTAAACGTGATTATATCCAGGGTTCGCTTTAAAAGTTACATTCAGTTGAGTGAAAAAACAGCAAGAAAAAACGTCTCAAGCTTCAGGAGACAGACGTCTGTCCGACCGGTTCAGACCTGATTGAAACAGCTAGCTCTTGTCCAGTTTCGTTGTTTTATTCAAAAAAGTTTCCCCAGCTAAGCAGACTAAGAGCAGCTTAATCTGCATAAAGCATGTGCAGTCGGGAAGAAAGTGACATTGACCGAAAATCCTTCTATAAGTAAATCTTCTGGCTTAAAAACTTTATAGTTCACAATAAAATAATAGGTGCTGGCTTTCAAAAAAAAAAGCTATTTTTAAATACATACAATGCAGCACTTATTGTGGTTTGGGTCAATTTTTCAGGAGAGTTCCAAAAAAATCTGTAGACCAGGGTCCACATTTGGAAATGCCTGAAAATAGCTTTTGTTTTTAAAGATTTAGCAAAACCAAACAAATGCCAAATCCGGTCATTCAGGAAATATATTGTCCACCTCTGTGTATGAATGTCAAAATCATAAAACAGTTATTGCACTTTTCAGCGAGTGAAATGTAAAACCTTTAAACATTTTTATCATCATCATAACCACTTTCAAAATATGACATTTATGTGTTTATTACATCAAAACTGGGTTGAAATCGATGCTTTGAGCGGCTGAAAGACAAGAACATATCATGCTCACTTTATGGGAACATAAATGCAAACCCAAATGTTTGCTTTAAATAAATTGATTTAGGCTATTACCATGTTTAGATGGAATAATTGCCCAGTAAAATATGCATATTTAATGAGTTTATCTTCATGTTATTATTAATTTTTTTATTTATTCATTGCCGGTGAGAGAATTTTATACTTTTTAATACATTTTTAAGACCTTATTTTAGGCTAACTCTACTCTATTTAATGACTTAGAGCTTTTCAATGACCCTCAGAAAAACACAGACACAGTGCAGTTTTCCATATTTTACTTGATCTCTCACATAACAGCATCCAGTATGAGTCCTGTGGTTGTTTGTTCTGGTCCAGTTCATGAGACAAATACAATGTGGCAGTAACGTTGAACTGGGACAGAGTGATTTTTTTGGTAACCGCGATGCGTTGTCAAGACGACGACGACGACTGGAATTTAATTGGACCGTTTTGGAGCTTCAGATGATCTTGACCACGGGAAAGTACTTGTGAGCGGAGAAGTCGAATTCTGGCAGCACCTGGAAAGAAAACGTCGATTATGTTCAGCTTGAATTGATTCCTGCATGTTTGAGTAATCTTGTATTGTTCTTCTGCTGAGGCTCCAGTGCTCAGAAAAGCCCTGTTCTCACCTACCACCTATCCCTCCTACTTGTCTGTATTTACTTGTTATAATTCAAAGATTAAAACTCAAAGTGAAGCTTATATGGTTCATTACTGTCCCATATCCACTTTCCAACAATAAAAAATTGTTTTTAAAAATCTGTTTTTACAGTCACATTTTAAACTGAAGAGGCGGGCTTATCAGATCTGCAGTTTTGAACAGGAAGTCAGTAGAGCTGTTTCTATTTTAAGTTGTTTTAGGTCAACTTTGTGTTTTACAATGAACAAAAGGTAAATTACTGATCTGCATATGTTCTAGATTCTTACTAAATATAAAAAAACACAATAGGCCTCCTTTAAAGCTTGAAGCAGATTTTTTGAACCATGAGTCAGGAACATGTTTGAGTTTGAATTGATGTTGTACCATGACACAGACACAACTGTCTGTGATAGGCTCATGCACTTGTTTCCACACAGTTCTCATCCATCTACAATCACTTTGTGATTAAAACTTCTTGAAGATCAGAGTCTGACAAAGTGGATGTCAGCTAATTAGCCATGATTCATAGCAAAGCTTGTTCGTGATTGGTCAGTAGCTTCTAATCTTTATTGATTGGTCAGTAGCTTCTAATCTTTTTCTTTGAACCATTTCACTCTCTGACATCACAAAGTCTGTGATTGTAATACCTTTTTAAAACCACTAGTTGTGCATATTACATATGGTTATTTTGGATATCTTATTTAGTTTTTGAGTAAACTTAATTAAAAAAAAATTGAATTTCTCATTCTTAAAAATAAACAACAACAAATTCTTCTGAAAGACAACATTTTGGTGTGTGTTTGACCTACTTTAGAGGCTGATTTTGCAGACTTACAGAAATCGGCTGTTAAACTTAAAATGCTCCATTAAACAATAAAAATGAAGTGAATTAAATTAAATAATAAAACATTTTTAGAGTAAACTGGGCGATGGTGTTAGGGTTAGGAAAGCCTTTGCATTGAGAAAGCAAATTTTGCATGTAGTGCCTCACCTTGATGGCTTAAGTTTGTATTTATACAATTTTTATTTTACATATTAATGCTTTTAAAGACTCTGAAAAGTACAATCTTCTTGATGTGTTATGAATTTTACAGTAAAAACAAGGAGAAAAAAGCAAATAGTTTTAAAGTAGGGATGGAAAATCAATCGAAAACTTTAAAAATCGATCGAAGTTTGCAGCAATCGAATCGAAAGGCCAGAATCTGTCTGTTTGCTCCTGCAGCCACTGACCTAAACACACACTCTTTAGTTGTAATAATAATACAATAAAAGCCACAATGTTTGAAAAACAAAGTGTGAACTTGTGCAAGACCTGACTGTTTGCTGTTCAAATGTTCATAAAAATACAAGTTCTGACTCACAAACAGCCGCTACGTTTTAAACAGAATTCATTATGGTTTATTTTGTGTCTTAAGGTAAAAAAAAAAAAAAAGTTGATATAGATGAACTAACAAAAGCGAACACAGCACAGACAGTTCTTCTCTTTGTGTGAATAAATCATTTTCAACATCTGACTCACCTTCGTCTCCTTCTTGTGTCCTCCAGCCAGCAGCTTCATCACCACGATGTTGGGTTTGGCCACTTTAAGAATGCGATTGACCTGTAAAAGTGACATAAATATTTTAAACAAAAGCCCAGGATAAACACGCAGAATAAACAGAAGACTCTTTACCTCTGGATCAGGACTGGGGACATTTTCCAGGATAAGTTTGGCCTGCTGGAAGTGTTTGCTCGCTGCCATGTACAGATCAGCAGAGCCTGGAGGAGGGTTGTACTTCTTAAGATCTGACATTTCCTACAATCAAGACAAATAACACTAGTAAGGACTTTTGATTAGATGTAAATAAAACTGTTCCCTGGTTGATGTGACCCATGATTTAAATTTTATTCACACAAAGTTGTACAGTATGAAAAAAACACATTCCATTACTCATTGATAATAACTGTTTTGAGAAGAAATTAGGGGCTGGGAAAAAAAGATAAGCTTGTTTTTTTTTTTAAATCAACAAAGACAAAATGGTAGTAGTCACTAATAATTAGAGAGCTGTACAGGACTAGATTTAAATGACTGCTCCCGCCCGATCCGTAACATCCGTAAACGTTCCCACCTGATCCCATGTGCCTGCCCGCCCGAGAAACCCCTGGGTCACGACTTTTTTTTTTTTTTTTTTTTTGTGACACGAAGGTTTCGTGGCGGCCCCAGGGCATAACACAGACACAAATGACTAAACTCTGCATAACTCTCTGCATCTAGTCTTAAAATGATAGGCACAAGCCTAAATAATCTGCAACAAGGCAATTATGTTCATTTGACATGACATTCATCATAAAGCGATGATGTCTGTGTATTTCTTACCTGAAATACAAAGCTCCTCGCACTTCCAGTTTCTGCTAAACAAACACTTTATTTGCCTAAACTCCATGTGTATTATTTTCATCTCCCCTTTGTGTAAAAGCCAGTCCTTCATTCATTCCTCTGGAAAGTTTTTGCCGTGTTGTGGCTGCTGCTGGCCGAGGACTCTGATACGCACGCTAGACTAGGAAATGCAGCAGTGCCAGTGTAGGTCTCTCTTTTGAACAGCAGCGCGCGTATTTCTTTCTTGCTACGTAATATTTTTAAGACAGCGGAGAGAGCGCGAGTCCGGTCGAGACCCGAAGTGTTTGGCCTGACCGCCCGTTCCCGCCCGAGGCAACGTTAAAACCGCCTGATTCCGAGGGTCTCTACTAATAATCACTCAAAACTCAAATATACCAGTTTTTCTTCCTAGAATGCAACTAGACTGGGATAAAAGAATAATGTATATAAAGCCCAAAGTAGTGTATGATTGTTACAGCAGCAGACAAATGAACCAACCTTGAACTGGATGTAGTGCACAGGAGGAGGCGTGACCACCTGTTGAACGGAGCGAACGATGCTCATAACGAACCTGCTCACTGTCCAGCTCAAACTGTGGCTTACGCACTTTCCCGTCCATGTCCAGAGCCACCATAGTCTGAGAAAAGAGCCAAAGTCAACAGGGCATTATATATTAGCTCTCGTTCAAACTTATAGCGGTACGTTTACTTAGAAAGGTTCTTTTTACCTTGTACATTCCGCACACATGTTCTGATAAGCCTGACTCATTGTGATCTCTTTACTTAAAGGCCGAACTGCAAAAGAAAACAAAAACTTTAGTTATACTTGACATGCAAGGATGGAAAATGTAGTATAGAGCTCAGAAAGGAAGTCAGGATCATTAACAATTATTTTAGTGGAGAACGATATTTTCACAAAGACATTGCGAGGGCCAGATTTTTTTACTCTAACATGTAATAGGTCTGCACATCTAAATAATAATAAATATAGTTGTTTTAATCAATCAAATTATTTCTAATACAGTTATTTGTATTTACTTATGGACGCATTAACTGTCCAGGAGGGGGCGATGAGCGCATAATTACAAGGTTGTCACTCACTTTCGTCAACTTTTGGACTTCTTAAACAAGTTCATATCTTTAAAACACAACACAAAGAAAGTCCTGTTAGCTTTACAATCTAGCATCCACTCACCCAGTGTACGCTGACACTGAGGCAGTATGGGTTAAGTGTCTTGCCCAAGACACAACGACAATCTACTCCTGTCGTCCAACTGTGGCACCTGGTGTTCTAACGGTCTCCCATCCAAGTACTAACCAGCCCTTTCTTGCTTAGCTTCTGAGATCTGACGGGATCAGGCTTTGACAAGTAGGTATGGCCACAAATAAATCGGCCCTGCAAAGCCAAACAAACCTCAGTCAGGACAACACTGCATGAGTACCTTTCTTTTTCTTCTTGCTCTTTTGCTGCTTCGCCCTTTCAGTTGCTCTTCCAGGATTCGCTCTTCTGCCATTTGTGACGAGTCGGCTCTGCTCAGTGTCGACATGAGCCACGCGTAAAGGAACTCTGACAGATACCTGCAAACATCAAAGATACAGGCTTATTTATTTATCAATCTCGCAAATAACAATATACTGTATATCTTATGAGATCCTTGTGGCCAGACTGGGTTTAGTATTTCATATTTTAACTAAAATGTTAAGACTACTCCTTTAACAAATGCAGTTAGGAAGAAAAATAAAAAAGTATCTAATACATTTTTATTTTGTTGTATTAATTATGTTCATTATGAAAAACATTTGGACAACACCAAACTTGTTTATCTGCAGTTTTGAAGTGACATTGTAACTTTCTGGAGGTGAAAAGTCAACTTCAAGATTCATCAGAATCAGATTATCAGCAAAACTAACATGTTAGAGTCAATGGTGTGTTTTCTGAAAAAAAATATGTCCTCCACTGGATCACCACAAGGGTGCGTCCTTTCTCCCTTGTTGTACATTCTTTATACATAATGAATTGAGACATCTGCTTAAGTTTGCTGATGACACTGTGTTGGTCAGCTTACTACAGGACGGAGAGAACGTCATGGCCTGTCGTCCGACTTTGTGGAGTGATGTGACTCTCACTATCTGAAGCTAATGGGCAAAAAACAAAGGAAATGGCAATTGACTTCAGGAAATCATCTCCATTGCCATTTCAATCAACAACAATAAAAGGCACAGCAGGAGAGCTGGTTGAGTCTTATAAATATTTGGGGACTTTTGTTGATAACAAACTCAACCATGACCAAAATACATCTCAGCTTTGCAAAAAGGGTACAAAGATTGTATTTTTTTACGGAAATTAAAGCAAACCCTGGATATATCACATGTTTATCCTTAAAACACTATAATATCATCACTTATATAAATACAGGACAAATACCTGGAAGTATTTGTAGTTTTATTAAAATAGTGTTATGAAGAAATTACAAGGAGGCTGCCATTTTGTGTGGTTATGTCATAAAATAGGTTGTCAAGGTAACAGCAGTAACAGGTAACTAAGCAACATGAATTCCTGGTTAAACCTTGTCAGTTTGAGCCGGAGCAGGCCAAATACAGAACGATTATGTGGAATCTAGTAAAACTGAAGATAATCAAGAGGAAGAGGCAAGAACTGGACACTGTCAGTGGTGTTTTTGTGAAACTGTTCACAGATGAAACTGTGGGAGTAACCATGGAAACACTATTTTATGTCATCAACCAAAATGGCGGCTCCAGTGGCTTGAAAACAACATAAACAATGACAATTACATAAAAAATAGTAAGCAGTTATATATTTGTTTGTAATTTATTTGAATAAGCAGACCAGTACTAGTGTTTAAGCCAATTTGTCTTCATAACCAGGGTTCCCTTTTGATGTTGCCCTCAAAGAAGAGGTTCAGGCTTCCTGGGCCAAAACAAAGCGATTTAGGCAATCTTTTATTCCTTGTGCAGTTAGTGTTCTTAATAATGTCTAGTTTTTATTTGTTAAGGTCCTTGGGTTTTAAACTTTTTAAGGTGGATGTCGTAATTTATAACTTTGCCTTTTAATGTTTCTATGTTAGTTGTTGTTTTTATTTGTCTTGCCACTGCACACCGAATTTCCCTGCTAAGGACAATAAAGGATTGATTATAAGTACTTGTTTTGCCAAAAAGTTTCTCAGGGATAATACAGCTTCAATCTGACGGCAATAAAGAGCAAAAAATTAATTCTTATCTATCACAACAGTAACAGTAAAGCGCTCTCACCAGTAGACGTAGTAGTATTCGTGCATGCTGTACAGCTCCAGCTCGAAGCCGCTCAGCAGATACTGGATCATGATGCGCAGGTTGTGGTAGAGAATCCACGTCCCCAAACAGGCCAAGTGCTGCCTCTGAGGTTCAAGTTTCATCAGCAGACTGTGAAGCGCTGCATCCACCTTCTCCGCCTACAGAACACACAACAATAAATAAGATACCACCAAATACAATTCTGTGCCTTTTTTTTGGCTTCCATTTGACGCTGCTTTGTTTAGAGAAGGAGAATATATTTTTTTTAGCAATCCAATATCAAGAGTCAAACAGAGTCCAGTGTTGTCACGTGAGCCTGGGTAATATTATGAAAATTAAATCGTGATATTCTCTATTCAATACATCTGTCTGTACCTTTTTTTTAGCCTCAGAGTTGTCAAATCCACTTCTTTATTGCGACTTTGGGCTTCTTTTTTAAGTCTTGTGCAGTTTGAAGGTCGTGTTTTTTTTTTTTGTTTTTTTTTATGAAATATTTAAGCATACAGTATTTTCAAGTCGGTTAATAATTATTAGAGGCTAGTTGTGCAAAGACAAACGATGTTCTAATCAGGTGATTTTAAAAACTTTGTGTCAAAGGCCTGAGGTTTTGGTTGCTAGTTTCTAGAGGTGGGACCAAGCCACTGTTTGGCAAGTCTCAAGTTTTGGCCTCAAGTCCAAGTCAAGTCCCAAGTCACTGCTCTACTAGTTTTTTTCTGACAATCTCTCCTCTCATACACGGACTGCAAGGCGAGTTCGGTTCGGGACACGTGCGAGTTTCTTGCGAAGTGCCTTGTACAAAAAGCTTCAGTCCACTGCGGTCCGTATTTGCCCCAAAGTCGTGTGGATTTCCACAAGAATGTTTGCATTATGACTTGAAAGTCGCCGCTGCGACTTCCGGGAAAAATATTCTCTCTACGGGCACATTGGTTTTAAGCACTTTCTAAGTCCTGATCATCACTGCACTTGCATTCAATGTACGGCAGGGGTAAGGCAGTGTTGGGTAAGTTACTTTAAATTGTAATACATTATATATTGCTAGTTACAGGGAGACAAATGGAATATACGTATTTGTATTACAATATTACTGTCTCAAAAATGTAACTGAGTTGCACTACTGTGAGTTACTCTGAGTTAATCACACATTTGCTAAGACATTGTACAATGATTACTGATTCATTTATGGAAATGTGACGTCACAACACATTTTCTCATAAGCAAACAGACAGTGTTTTAGTGGTGTTTTGGTCCTGAAGTGTTGTTTTAAGTAGAATATAAAAGCAAATAATGTATACGAAAGTACTTAGATTGTAACTATTAATATATATCAACATTTTTATAAGTAATGAGTTACACTACTTAGTTCTGAAACTGGAATATATTACAGTGACTACTGTAGTTACTTTGTTACAGTTACTCCAACACTGGGTTAGGCACACTGGTCAGCGTTTGACGAGCAAAAGGAAGCGGATTTGATCAAAACGAAAAATGTATAGTGTTTTAGAAAGATTACATTTTACTAACAAAATGCAATATGGTGATCTATGTACAGCATGCTATTGTTACTGATTAATACCAAACATAGCCTTATAAAAAAAAAATAAAATTTTACACAAAATGTTACCTCGTCTTGTAGTGTAGCAAACTCTTCCAGGATGTGTCCCAGCTTGTCCCTTGCCTGGCTCTATTGTGCCCATGGATCTGAATGAGACTGCAGAACGGCTACAAGAGAAAAAAAAAACACTTTTTAGGGTTCATTTCACTTTTAATGAGCAAAACTAAATAAAAACCATACCCTCGAACAATGTGTGACAAAGGAGTCGATGTAGTCTTTGGCCTGGTGATTATTGAACAGGCAACATCTGTAAAAACACAAAGCTATAAATGTGAAACTGCTGCTGCTGCTGTTTACTCACATAATATAAGAACAAAATGCAGAAAGTTTTTTACTGTGTCATATTTTTATAAAGAAATAAGGCGTTTTATGTGTAAAAATACCACAAATTGCATATATTGAGGGTAGAAATGTCTAAAACGGACTGTATTAAGTTAAGGTTAAGGTATACTTTATTGTCCCGTAGGGAATTTGTCCTCTGCATTTGACCCATCCTTCAATGCCTCTGGGGCATCTCCTCAGGAGCAGTGATCGCCACAGTGCAGCGCTCGGGGACCATCTCCAGATGTTGTTGCTAGCTTGGTCAGGACTACCATAGCTGGAGGATATTACCCTAACGTGCATGTTATTGGTTGGTGGGGAAACCGGAGTGCCCGGGGAAAACCCACCCAGACACAGGAGAAACATGCAAACTCACACAGAAAGGCCCGGCCCGTGCGGAATCGAACCCGCGACCTTCTTGCTGTGAGGCAAGAGCGCTAACCGCTCAGCCACCGTGCCGTATTAGATGCAAAGGTTTTTACATATCCTCTTTAGTTTTTTACTTACTTGTATGAGAGAACTGGAGGACTGACGAAATATCGAAGTGCATCCTTAATCATGTCCTGCATCAGGTGAGTGCCAAACACTTTCTTATTGTCTATCAAAAAGGTCGTCTACAAATTGCACAGATAAAAATAATTAGTAGACAATCAAGCTATAATTTCACTTGTGGCATACTGTTCTGTAGAAGTACCTGAAGTAAAGACCTAGACAGCACACAAGGAGACTGTTCACTGAATTCACAGAAAAATCCTGTTAAAAAAAACAAACAACCAAATTAAATACTGAACTGGTTGACAAGAATACAACTGAATCATTTACCACTATGCGTGAAGAGTATTTTAAAATCACAACATTTTAAACCAAATCAGGAACGAAACAGGCAAATTATTGGGTATCTGGTTTTGGTTTTAGTCCAGATGTATACGTGGTTTGTCATAAATGGGAAAGAACAATAAGACAATTCCCCACAAATCCTTTTCCAGTGATGGCTGTTAGGGCTGAGCGATAAGGCAAAAATTATTATCACGATTTTCCTGAAAACACAATTTCTATTTCATCACGATTCTTGTAGACTATTTTCTTATTGCCTTTGAGGTAAATACAATCATCTGAAAGTTCCTACTTTACTGTGATTGGTTAAATCCAGCTGTCACTCACTCAGAGCAGAACAAAGACTGACCAGTGTTGCCAGATTTTCAGAGAAAAACATGACAAAGCTTTTGAAAAAAAAAAAAAACTCAGCCCATACATAAAGATAGAAAAGTTATCATTTAATTAGAACATTGTGTGATAATATAACTTTGGCATTTCTAACTCTAATAACAGCTTTTGAAAATATGACAAAAATCCATGTTTCATTCATAAATACATCTTTACTTCTAAATCAAACCTGAAAATTTGCTAAAATTCACCTAAAACTTGACTTAAAACTGCAGCACAAAAGACCTCAACACATGAGCTTCAAAATTAATAAGAATATTAAAAACAGACGCTCAAACTTGCTATAAAGAAACAAACTTGTCAACTCTGAGGCTAAGAGAAGTAGATTGGAAATAACTGTCTGTATTTTAACAAACAAATTAAACAGAGAAATGGTAAATCACGATTTAACAATTTCATAAAAAAAAAAAAACTGTCACAACAGTGAGCTCACGATTCGATTTTTATCACGATATTGCCCAGCCCTACCCCTAGTTATCATAATATATCATATCTAAGTCCTGCTTCCACTGTCTGTGTTGAGTCACTCTTGTTCAAGGCTCATTATCAATTCAATTTCAAAATATTACAAAATAAAATTTTTTGTTTAGATTTAATTCTGGAAATTGTACGAAAAAGTGTCCAATTAAAAACGTCTTTAACTTAAAGTGTCAATAGTTAGTTAGATTTTATTATTTTTGCTGAGGTTTGTCAAAGGGATCTAATGCAATTCCAGTTGATTTTTTTTCCTATTTGGCAAAACAATCTCCTTTGCTCTTGTTCAAAAGGCAAATCTTGTTTACGTTAAAATATCTTCAAATAAAGAAAATAATTATTAATTAAGCACTATAATAATAATAATAATATTTATAGCACTTATAACAAAACAAAGCTTCAAAAAAAAAATAATTAAAAAAAAAAAAAATAAGCAACAATATAATAAATAGAATAAAAAATAAAATCAATTTATTTTATAGAATTATTCACCCATTAGTCATTGCCCAGATTAACATGTTACTTTTTTACAATCTTAGACTTTATTGTCCTCTTTCAGTCCTGATGTAATTCTCCTTTAGACCTAATATGGTCCTGGTTTAGATTTGGTTTAATGCTGAGAAATTCCAGGTTCAGATTTGGTTATTACTAGGAATAAAAACTGACTGCAGCATTAGTTATTATCAATACAGAAACAAATCTAGTCCTCTTAATATTTGGCACAACTTCGTGCCAAAAGCAGTGACGTATTGTGCAACTACAACCGGACCAGATCTGGTTCTTGATCAAATCTGGGCCTATAAATAAAGTTGAATAGCCCTGCTTTAAAGCAACTAAACATAGATTATAGGAGCTAGCCACAATCTGTCAAAAATGAGACAAACGTCAGACAAAAGCACACACACTTCTATCTGGATGTTCCAAATTTCCATAATTTTTCCAGATGCATATTAAGGCTGGGCAATATTGACAAAAATGAATATCTCAATAATTTTTTGGCACATCTCGATTACGATATTCAGACAATATTACCTCAAACCAATCGGAAAATGTTCAAAACATTTTTAAATGTCTTAGTTGAAGTTTAATGATTTTTGGTCGCCTCAATTAGCCGATTAAAAGGTTCCCTTTCTGAAAACTAGTGAGTGTCTTAATGTTCTCACCCAATATTTGATCCAAACTTCCCTCAAAAGACCACAAACTCCGAGGTGTGTATGCTAATTTATTATTAATACAGAAAAAATTGCACTAAATGAGATTTACCTTATACACTTATTTGAACATTTACAATGTTGTCATTTTCTTCATTTGCATCTTTAAACAAAAATCTTTTTACCATAAATGACATCTTTACATATCTATGAAACAACTATCACAATATTATCTAAAATTGGATATACTGCCCAGCTCTAATGCATATCATATTTATTATTCCGGTCTAGTTGTCGAGCATTCACACTTGTGCACACAGCACCTCAAAACTAGGACTGAACTGGGACAAGATCCAGGACGAAAACTGAACTAGACCAGTACTGCGAAGCTTGATAGGGCTCATCCTGGATAAGTTTCTCTTCCCAGGTCAGACTAACCCAGACATGAATGTTTCAGCTACCATTCTAAAGCCAGGGCAGCCCTAGTACTGTAAATACCTATCACAGTATGTTTTTATGTTTGTTTTTCATAGGAGAATTGTAGTTTCATGTTATAATTATATAATACAGTCCTTTCATTCTTTCAACTGCTTCAAATGGCATTAAAAGTCACCAGCTTCTGCCAATAGGGTATTTACATAATATACACCAGATGTTGTCACTTTTTTTTTTTCTTCAGGTAACCTTTTCTTTTTATTGTTATCGTGTCTGTATTTTTTATTTTATTTTTTTTTCACTTACCAGGATGCCGTGGAGGTTGGTGGTGTTGATGACATCACAAACAGTCTTGATGCGTTCGATGAGTTTGCTGAAGTACGCCACCATGTCGTCCCTTTTGATGATTTTTGCGTACCGAGGAAAAGTGGGCGGCAGCAGTCTCTGATTCACTAAAGGCTCAAACCCCATCATTATCGGGTGGTCTGGAAAAACACATACATAACTTCATTAGACGTGTGTAGACTGATCAAGCAATGCAAAGCAATAGATTTGAGTAAACAATTTAACACTACTCTAAAAATCAATGTGCTTAAAACATTTAAAAGAACAAACACTGTTGGACCCCTTTAGAAAGTATCTAGCTTCTAAAGCTGTCAATTTTTTTCCACAATTAAATTACATTGAACACCGCCAAATTTAAAAATAAAAGATCCAGGGAGCTTCAGGCGAGCTGAGGTTGGGTCAAAGCACAAAAGTTGCAAAGTCGTGTTTTTCCACTGGGAAGCAGTAGAGAGACAAACGCATGCTTCAAATGCCCCCAGGAAATCAGCAGGATTTCATCGAAGTAAGTAAGTAATGTTTATTTGTATAGCACATTTCACAGACAGTCACAAAGCGCTTCACAGAGAGATGAACCCTCCCCACTCAGTGACAGTAAGCTGCCCTGGGGCAACTCATCGAAGCTTTTCGATGAGTTGAAGTTTCTGATTCTGATTCTGAAGTAAAAGTACAGTTACTTGTGTAACAAATGACTGGTAAAAGTAAAAGTCCTGCTGAAACTGCTTCACTTGATTAAAAGTACAAAAGTAATCCTAAGCAAATTTACTTAAGTGAAAAAAGTAAAAAGTATCACGCTGTCAAAAGCTCAATTAAAACAGCTGGAATTCAGAATATTAATTTTAATTTTAGTTGTTTAACCGAATAAGGGTAAAATTGCTAAAAAATTTGGAGCATATTTTACATTTCTGATGTTTTCAAGAGATTTGAGCTGGAATCAAATTTACCAATGTGATAAATAAAAATGTCTTTAGCAAATTATTTGGCTTGAAATAAAACAAATTCATCAAAACAAAGCAGAACTACAAGTGAAAATTATTAGGTCTATCAAGTTTAACCATCTTAATGAGAAACAAATATCAAGAAATGAAGATTAAAATCCAGATCCAGAACTATTTTATTTTTGAGGTGCACAAAGCTGGTTTGTAATGTGTGTGCGTGTAAGATAGGCTTTACAGTTAGTTACTTATAATTAATCTGACGTTTATCATGTGAGAAATGCATATTTGTTAGAAATGATCAAGTTTTTGTCCATTTTAACTGGTTCACTTGTTCACAAAGCTCTGATACACATGTCTGCTCTAGTTTTAGTGGGCTTATAAAGTATCTAACCTGTTTTAAAATGTAGGAGTAGAAATTACAGATATTTCTTGAAAAATGTTGTTTTATACAAGTACAGATACTCAAACAAACAACTTAAGTACAGTACTTGAGTAAAAATACTTAGTATGCCTCAAAATTTTAAAACCCCCAAAGCTGCAAAACTTGAAGAATGTACTAGTCACTTAAATATGTGCTTTACCTCCTTTAGTGGTGTCGTTCTGTGACTGGATGCCGTGCTGGATACTGGAATGGATGGGTGACAGAAGGTCAGCCGCCTGCGCCACAAGCTTCTGAGCCTCACTCACAGAACTGGTCTGTAAACCAAAATCCAGTTTAAAGTTTAAATAATTTCACCAGAGCTCTGCCTGTGGGACTTTACTACCTCTTTTTTAGTGAACGCTATCAGAGCAGTCAGTAGAAGTCTTGTGAATTTGATTCTATTGAAAAGAGCCAGGCACTGCTGATGCTGCAAAGGGAAAAAAAAATATTAGATGAAACAAAATTCTAAATCACTGTAACAAAATCTAATTTCAACTTACAGTATAAATTATTTAAGCATCATTTTTTACTGTAAATAACATAATTTTACTGCACCAGTGTTGTGTACTTGTGCAGTTTAGAACCAAAGAAATTCTTGGTCGACTAAAATCTTGTCTCATCAACCGATTAATCGACTAAAAGCTAGAAAAATATGTTTGATCTGACTGTATTTGACTCGAACTGTGCTCAAAAAGACTAAACATGGTTTTGGAGATCATGAAAAGCCAACAATTTATGCAGAAAATGAATCTGACCTTACGTTTATATAAAAAAAATGCAGATTCGTCCCAAAATCTTCAGCTAATTCACTACTTTCATTGTTCAACACATTCACAAGTTAAAGAAAAGGGGTTGAATTAAATCGTATCTATCATAATATATGAGAATATTTTTTGACGATTTACCAATAAACACATAAAATTAGTTCTTTCTTATTCCAAGTACAAAAGCATTATTGCTGATTTCAAGTTAGAATAAATGTGTCTTTTTCATATTTTAAGTAAAATAATAGATTTGATGCTTGTTCCATTCACAATGTTGTTTTAAACCAGTCAAAATCTTCTTTATTTAGTTAAATATGGCCTCTTTCAGGCACAGATTCACTTGTTCTAATTTAGGATGTTCATGTTTCTCAGTGTAAATCCTTATTGTCTAAATATAGGAATTAGTCGACTAATAACAATGTTGGTTGACTGAGAATGCATCGACCGAATAATCTATTAAACGACTACAAAACTGCAGCTCTAGTGCAGTTATTATATTATATAGGCATTAATAAATAGATTTTTAACATATATTTTCACCTTCATTTTCAGTACTCTCCTGTTAATGATAATGAAATATTTTATTTTTCATCAGAAATGCATTTACATCTGTATATCCAGATTGTGTAGAACTTAAAGTGATACAATCTGATTATCCTGAACAGGTTCAGAAATTTTAATATTATTTTATGTAGGCAACATACGTATGATTTGCTTCTGCTTGGTTTTAACGTGAAAGTGAAATACTGTATAGAGATGTAATGGTCTTTTGTTCGTACCTCCAGCTCCACCTCTGGGTCCCGCTGCTCACCCTGTCGACTCCTCGTGCTCTGAGCAAAAACAAGCGTCAGTCACACAATTTAAATTATTTAAACAAGGCATTTACACACATATTACCTTTACTTTTCTCTGTAATTCATCTTCCACGTCCTTCAGCATACCTACATGCCAGAGAAGTTTATTGTAAGGAATTATTTCAGAGATTCATAGATTAAATAATTAAAGAGCTGTACCTGTGACCCGCAGGTCTGTAACATTATTGGCCATCTTGAATCCATATGTCATCGCCTGGAAATCCTCCTGTGACAGATTTAGACAAAAACAAGTTTAAAGCCCCCTTACAAACAAACTAAAGAATGGGATCTTCTCACCAAACTTTCACAAATATTTAACACATATTCTTATCTAAAAGTAACAATACTCCTTTTAAAATGCAAAGTGAGCAGTCAGAAACAAACAGTATGAACACTACTTACAAAGTCACATTTAAAACGACAATTTCTTAAAAAGAAAAAGCACTTGTGGATACAGAGACCCACAGATGTGCTTCTCAGTGTGTGTAAGCCTAAAAGAAGCTCAAAATCTGTACAAAGAAATGAACTTGGCAACTGTATGGGTTTAATTCTTGTAGACTATTGTATTTTGCCTTTGAGGTAAATACAATCATCGGCTTTTTCTTAAAGTTCATATTTTACTGTGATTGGTTAAATCCAGCTGTCACTCACTCAGAGCACAACAAAGACTGACCAAACGCAACAAAGCCTTTGAAAAAAATCCCTAAACAAGCGACGATAGCCCATAAATAATATTATTCAAATAATCGATTAATTAAAACATTGTGTGATAATATAATTTTGGCATTTCTAACACTACAGCCTTTGAAAATATACTAAAAACCCATGTTTCATTCCTAAATAAAACCTGAAAGTTTGCTAAAATTCACTTGGAACTTGACTTGAAGCTGCCGCACAAAAGACCTCAACACATGACCTTCAAAATGAATAAAACAATTAAAAACAGACGCCCAAACTTGTTATAAAGAAACAAACTTGGCAACTCGGAGGCAAGAGAAGTAGACCAGAAATAAGTGTCTGTATTTTAACAAACAAATGCATCAAATAGGGAAATGAGAAATCAATATTTGACGATTTCACTACAAAAACAGACTGTCACAACAGTGAGCTCATGATTCATTTTTATAAGATATTGCCAGCCTATACAAGCAACAGTCATAAATATCCAACATAATGGATTACTATTTAAGTTTTGGAGCTGCCAGTTAAAGAAACAGAAGTAACAATAGTGACCTCACAGACATGGGAATATCTTAACAATATACTCTTATGAGAAGACTAAAAGTCCTCTAGTGCAGCCAGCAAGGTGAAAAAAGATAAGGTTACTCTTCTTACTATGAAGTTAGGACTGTTGTAAATGTACTCTACAAGTGTAAATAACAATTCGAGTTTTAAACTCAAGGAATATAAATACTGTATCTACACATTTTAGCACTGGGAATATCAGATGAAAATAAGACACATTTGAAAAAACATGTAGTATGTATATGATTTAAGTTATATTTTTTACAAATATACACTACTTCGTTACAAAGACGAAAACACCACATACCTCTTCAAATACAGCAGCTTTGTTAACTTTTTCTCTGGCGATGTCACACACTTTGAGGATTCCTAGTGCAAAAGCTTTGAGCGATGGTTCTTCGATCAAATCCGGATTGTGAACATACAAACACGTGAACACCGTTTGAGCCAAAGAGTGTCCCTCCAGCCATGTGATCTGCACAAAAAGTCATCAAAAGTTAGTTTTACACCTGAGGGACAGTTGGGCTTATGATACCTATTGAGCTAAAAAGAACTAATAAGGAATCCAGTATTTTAAATTCATAGAAAAGTTATTCAAGAGTTTAAGCCCTCAAAAAGCACCTTTTACAGCAGGGGTGACAATTATTTTTCTCCGAGGGCCAGATTTGAACACAGAAAAGTGATGGAGGGCCGGTCCGTGATCATTGGTGTGACAAAATATCATTTTTATAAGCAATTTTTTTTTTGATGATAAATGTTAGATAAACAGGGGAAGACACATGCTCCAGAGCTAAATCAATCAAATAAAAGAAGTATAAAGAGTAACACTTATTCTCAAAAGAGTGCTGGGAGCCAGAATAAAAGTCTGAGGGTCGTAACTGGCCCCGGGCCGCAGTTTGCCCAGGTCTGTGACAGTAGTGTTTTTTTGTTTTGACAAGAACGTGTTTTGATTCTTGTTCCCACTGGGAGTGAATTTAGATGACATATAGTATACTACTTATATTATATAAAAATATTGTATTAAATAATTTTAACATGATATAATAAAAAAAATAAAGAATTTGCCCTTCCAATTAGTGTAACTAGATGTTACATTTAGAAAGTTATTCTTAAAAGGTGGGGTATTTGATTTTCACACTGCAAAACACGATTTAGGTTTAAATCTGACAACTTCCTCTAATAAATCTTTCGACACATAGTTATTATCAAAATGCATTAATTTTTGGTTGCAATTATTACTCACCAAACAGCAAAAACATGTATCTATAATCCCAATGAGTTCTGGGTAGCTGAGGTCTTTGACTTTGATGACTCCTTCCTAAATTAAGACAGAATGTTTAAAAAAAAAATTGCACTGAAAGGAAATGATTTAGAATTTTTTATGACATTACTTTACCTTAATTGCTTGTTCAAAATTGAGAACTTTTCTGTTGACCTGGTTTCCGATCATCCCTGCGTCCATTTTGGGATCCATCATCTCTATGGCCGACATGGCTTCAAACAGGCCAAAACTGCAAAAACAAAAATACATCAACTAATAAAAAAAATGTAACAGAATAGTTTAATATTGTTTGTTTTTTTTTTACGTACAGTTTGTCATGGAGCAACTCCCCCAGGTTCAACTCTGTGTTATAAAACATAATAACAGAGATTAGGTTCACACAGTAACATTTTATCATGGTAATATTTCAATGACAGTGAGCTATTTATTGAGATACTGTGAAGTCGTTAAAAATATTGCAGAAATTGTCTGGTCTGCCACACTTATCACAAGGATATTAGATTGAAGTCTAACAGGAGCTAGACTGGCTGGCCGATAAATCAATACACTTTTTAAATGTATAGGTTATCGATGTTAATTCTTTAGGCAAGGTCAATGCTGTGACTGACCTGGTGCCTAAAGAACACCACACATAACTACTGAATACTGCACAAAAGTACAACTACAATGCCATTTTTACATGTTTGTTGTGGCTTTAAAATGATAAAAATCAGTCCAACAGCAGCCTGAAAATCAGATTATCGGCCATCAGTTTCAGTTATAGAAATCTGCAATGGGGAAAAAATGGACATCTCTTGTTGTTACATTCTCAAAAGCGTATTACTCATGAGTGACTGTTCAATATAAGGAAAAAAAGGATATTTCCAATTTAACAAATAAAGACTAAAACAAGATCAAAAGGTTAAGTTTGACCTATGAAAATGTGACATTGTTAATACTTTCATCCCTTACCTTCATAAATACAGTATATTAAAAAAAAGGTTAGATGTAATCAACAACAGAAGTTATCAGCAACAAATCTAGCAAAACTCCAGCCTGTTTTTAGAACGTGTACAGACAGTCCATGACCCTCACCTTTGCAGGCTCCTTTAAACTCATGTGTGATGTCCACCCAGTTGGCATTGTTTTTCATCTTATCAGGGATGCCCAGCCCCCAGCCGGCATCATCATCGTCCACCGTCGACTTCATCACCATGGTGACAACTAAAAAAGAACAACAAGAAAATAAGCTTAATACCGTTAAGAGTACGTGAATCAAGCTTTAAAAAATGTAGCATCTTTGCAGTATAGATAGGGATTAACTTTTCATCAACACGGGAGATGCACACGCACCTGGAATACAGAATACTGCCGCTGACACCACCCCTAAAAGTTACTTTCATGACATGTGAGTGAAAAAACTGTGAGCTTCAGGAGTCAGACGTGCGTCATACCAATTCAGACCTGATCCAAAATAGCTAGCTCACGTCCCGTTTTGTTGTTTTAATCAAAGAAGTTTCCCCAGCCAACAAGATGGACAGTGTCTTATTCTGCAGGCGACATAAGCAGTAGAGTGGAAAGTGACGTCAACTGATAATCCTTCTATAGATAAATTACAATTTTGGATTAGATTTAAATGTGTATTTCTACTTTATCATAACTTCAACCAAAACAATGTTGTGTTTGAAGGTTGGTTTTAAGATAGCGAGTGTTTACAAATAAAATTTCTTAATGAAAATCTAAAATTGGTCTTATTTATTTATTTATTTAAAGGTTATTTTAAATGTGTAATAGAGTCTGTTAAGTCCAAATAACAATTCCAATGACCAAAATGTCACCGTGATTACTCCATTAAAAGTTGCGATCCTGGTCTTTCAGCTTTTATTTTTGTTGCATCTTGGGTGAAATAATGAAGAACAATTATGTTTGTATTTAGCTTGAACTTGATGCAGTTACAAGGCACTCAAATTGCACTCTTGAACTCCAATACAACACTTGGTAAAAGTACTACTTTCACTCTGTATTAGGGACAAAAAAGCATACAAAAACATAAATAAATAAAATATAATATTATCTCATGTCAGTATGCCACAACTTTTAACATTAACAAGACAAACTTTAAATTAGTGCCATTCAACTCAAAATATTGGTCAAATGTTATCCTCTAAAGTTTGAATTCTGTTTTTGCTGATAAGAGTTACCAAACCAGTGTACACAAGTATTATATGAACTCAATGTCCTCAACAAACACAGAGCAAATCAGCAAAACTAGAGAATGTTTATTTTTGGTTCTGCTCAAGGCTTTAGACCCTGACACAGAAACAGCTTCTGAATACAGCATTTACACAGTCAGCAGTCTGGTTATACCTCAGTCTGCATTAGTTTAGTTTTTATCTTATAATAAATATTTTAATAAACTTACTTTGAGTTGCTTCAGGAGTCAGGACCAGACTGGCGAAAATATAAAACCCTATTTTCATTTGTATTCAGCTCAACACAAAAAGCCAACTCAGTGATATTGTTCACACATACAAAAAACGAATCTTTACTTAAATTTTGGCGACATGAGGACATTGAAATGTTCAGTTAACTGATATTTTACTCGAGTAATCTCATTCATTGTGTATGTCAACGTCGAAAATCAGACTGGTTATTATAAATTTATCCTTTCTTCTTTCTGGCCACTTAAGTGTTACAGAACATTACTGAACTGGCGTTTTTCTCCATAGTATGAAGGAAATATATAGCTACAAACCCAAAAGCTGATGCGATCTGACTATTAGCTTCAAACATTATTACACAAATATTGTACTTTTCCTAATATCTCACGTTTGATGTTTATTTATTCAGCTTTGTGCAATAAACGAGATGTGTGCTAACAGCTAACACGCTAAAATATTGAATTATGCATAATCGACAAAAGCACACGAATCAAATTTACAACCACACATTTCATGGCGTTAGCTAAAAGCAAAAGAGTTCTCAAAACGCCAAACAATCAGTCAAAAAGCAAATACCTTGGAATATTTCACCATCAAAATCCCCCGACGCTCGTGCAGAGCGGCGCATGATTCAGACGTCACAGGTCATTTGTTATGGGCCTTTTCTTTTAGATTTTAGTAACACAAATTAAATCATACGCTCATGTGACAATGTTATAACTGATACACATTAATGCATTACTTTTTAATATAAGCATTTTTTGTGTTTACACCGGGCCCAGCAAGTTGAGGTTGACAGTTGGGGCTGATCACCATTGCACATAAAATCTAGAGGGAATATCGTCATGGCAACCTACAGTAACAGATACATCCAGTTTCAGCCGCCATGTTCTGGTTGTACAATTCTACCCAAAAGTGTGTAAAAGCTGCATTTTTTTTTTTTATTTATATATGAACATGAACAACCATACTGACATCTTGAGGATAGTATTAAAAACTAACTGTGTAGCTATCAGCGCAGCAATTATCATTATCTATATTATTATTATTATTATTATTATTATTATTATTATTATTATTATTATTTTTATTATTATTATTATTATTATTATTATTATTATTATTATTATTATTATTATTATGTATTTTTTTACCTATTATTTTTATTTGTTATTTTTCATTGAGAATTTTAAGTCATCTCTGAAAAAAACTTTTGGTCGGTTAGCCATCTTTGTTTTTGTTTTTTTTATAATTGTATAATTGAGTGAGTCCTCTGAATTATTGTAATTTGCAACAATTACAATGTGTTGTTCTTATGTTTCTTGTAGATCTGTATTCCTCAAACAGTCACAAGATGGCCGCCACAGTATCCATATCCCTCTAGCTTTATGATCCCGCATTGGGTCTGACCACAACATCACCAGGGCGTTTCAGGCAACGCTCAAATTTGTTAGTTTTTGTCCCAGAAACGGGCCAGCCTACATGGGACAAGTGCTCCTCTTCGTGCAGGTACGTAAAACACTGATCATACTTATGCTTCACCGCAAACAATATGGCTTTAGATGTTAGAAATGCGTTATTACGGCTTGCATTAACGTTAGCTTATTCCAGGACCCTTGAGTCAGTGACTAATAAAGCAGGTGCAGCCCCAAAGCTAGGTTAGCTTCTTTTGCTTATAGCATCCAGTAAATTCGTATTGCCATGGGTTTTTGTTTGCACATGCAGATTGTGTTTTTTTGTGTAGACTAGTTGTCATAACCAGAAAGAGCAATCTGTAGGGTTCTTGCTGTTACAAATGGGATTGTCTTGTGTTAACATGTTGGAAATGCCATCAGCTGATTTGACTCTTGCATACTAATACTAATACTGATTTCAATGGTGCTAACTACAAAATACCAAAGAATATTAAAAAAATCGAGGTTTTTTTTGTTTTTGTTTGTTTCTTGTACTGTTTTGTAGTTGGAGATTAAGGTGACTACAAATGCAGATTATCAGGTTTTACTGGACAAAGAAATGTTTAGAGTAAACAGTGTTTCCAATTAGTCTATGGTGCTGAATTACTTCTATAGAATAGTCTAGCTTAAGTATTTAAGGTGAAATGTATGCTATAAAACAATGCTGATCATTTTTTGTGAAAGTAAACAAAGCCATACATATACTTGGAAATTCAATTTTGTTAATTTTGTTAGATCTGATGTTAATCTTATCGAGTATTGGTTTTTGGATTGTTTATACTATTTACAATACTGCCTGTTCTAAACTTGAAAAATGTGAAACTTACCTGAAGCCGGCAGCTGCTGAATAAATAATGATTCTATTACACTGTTTATGACTGATCTTATCTCAACACAAGCTTCTGTGTTTGATGTGTAGGCTATCTGACACCCCCGCTCATAAACCATTTTGGCTTAGTGAGGTTCGTCAGTTGTATAAACAATACTGCTGTAATAGTTTTAATTTAAGTTATTATCATAGAATTCCAACTTGCTTTTTTGTGCTGTTTACAAACCACTCTGAATAACAAACCCAAACCCTTTTTTTCCCATATATATTTTCCTCTGTAGCTCTCACCTCTTTTACCCAAAGACCGACTTTTAGTTGAAGCATATCAGTGATATGATTATTCATCCGATATTGTAATATTTGTCACAAATATTTTTGTCTGTCTCGAGTCTATGTGTGGTCAGAGAGATTGTTAATTGGAAACCAGAGTTCAATCCACATTGCAACCACGCACCACATGAACATTAGCCTGTACTGTTAGGGATTGGACCATTCACTTAAGTCACAATTCAATTCAATTTCGAATTGCACTCCTAAATCGATTTTTTATCTATTATATTTTTTTTTTTTTACCTCAAAACACAAAATAACAATTAAGCCACTGTTGTTATGCTAAGAACTTTTTTAAAGATTTTTTTGAACGTTAGCAGTAATCAGTCATATTTAGAGGTCCGTCCATCAGTTGTAAATGCAGCATAATAATGCACATTCACATTCAGTCAGGTCTTGCACAAGTTCGCTCTTTGTTTCTTTATGTTATTGTATTATTATTTGTATTATACAACTATAATGTGTGTCGGTATAGGTCAGTGGCTGTATGAGCAAAACGATCGATTCTAGCCTTTCTATTTGATCGCTGCATACTTTGAATTTCAAAGTTAGAAAACTTTGATTTTCTAATTCTTTTCCATCCCTATTTACTATATCTTAATTTGTGGGTTTTGCTAAAGATTTAAATTTGGTATCTCCTAATAGATATCAGTTACTGACCGCAGCTGCGCCAAATATGAGATATCAGTATCAACTAAAAATATTTATCAGCCAGTTCCTACCTCCTCTGCCAACAGTGTAATCACAATTTGATGAAAACACTAAAATTGAATTTAGTTGATTGTATCCACGCAAATAGACTCTTTAATTTTTACATTTTGACTCAAAGGAAACGTATGAAGTGTAGTTTAGGTTACTTATTTGTGCTTTTTGTGATATTAAAGCAGATTTGTTTTGATTACAGATGAAATGTTGATGTGTGGAAAATGAACAGACCCAAAATGGCTACAGAAAAGGGGTAAGTTGAACATTTGTTTTTAACAGGACGTTCATGGCTGAGTGATTCTGACTGTCACAAACATCTGTGTCCTTTTATCCTTACACTGACTCCATGGTTATGTTGTTGTTATGTAAACTCTCTTTAAGCCTGCTCAGGACTCATTTTAGAAATTGGTTTGAGGTGCACAGTATTTTATTTTAAGTAGATTGATTGATCACACACACAAGGGCTGCACAATGATTTGAAATTGAATTATATTTATCAAATCACAAAGACTGCTGGTTTTGTTATGTTGTGAGATGGTTTTCATTTCCCTCTGGGCCTCAGAAAAACTCTTCTGAATGTCCCAGATTTGTGATACATCTGAGGTATTCTGCAATGTTTTTAAAGATACATGTAACCTTTTGACCAAAAATAAATTTGAACAAAATCATGCTTTTGTCATTTAGATGACTTTGTTGCTGTAAATAATGAATTAAAATATATGTTTTTTCTTTTTTTGGTCTGAAGGAGGGTCTCTTCCTATATCTTTCCATAGAAAAGATGCTCCTTTAGCAATATATTTTCACACTACGCATAAACCGTTTTTATCCCCATTCAGAAGTCCCAAAGAATGATTTTGACTTTCTATTTCTTCAGAATTGTGTAGTTTACTTTTCACCTCTAGAAAGTTACATAGTGACCTTTAAGTCCATCCAGACTCTGTTTAAACATGTCTGCAGCGTTTGCATATCAGACAAGATCTGACTGTTTCCCCTGGTGTGATTTTTTTTTTTTAGCCAATAACTAACTGAATTGTTGATCTCAAACAGAAGTAATTATAACCTATGATTTACACTGAAATCAGCTCAAATAGGAAACAATGCCTCATTTATATACAATGCATCACACATCAATAAGTCAGAAAAAAACAAAAAAAAAAAACTGCAGTTACGTATAGCATCCAAAACCATTCAGCCTCCATGTGCCCTTTCCTGGGCTATTAACTCTGTGGACGAGCGTTCAACTGTAAAATATTGGCCCAGTGTATGACAGTATAATGAGATCACCACAGCAGAGCACAGTCACCATCACTGGTACAAACCAGCCTTGGAGGTTATGCAGATGGCATCACAGTATTCTGATTGTTTGCAGTGAGAGTAAATGATGAGAATGAACATTTTCAAGCACAACTTAAAGAGGAAAAGGCAACTATAAACAGACTGTGGGATCACAAACAGTTAAACAGATTACCTTTCTATCCTTAAAGCTGAGCTATCAAACTTTTTTATGTGTAAATGATTTGACATCACCAAAGAGCATGTTGCAGAAGCAGCAATTTGTGACAAAAATCAGAAACTAATAATAAATAATCTTATATCTCTTGATAGATAGCTCTGAACGGCTGTGCTTGAGTGATCCACCTCACGTCCATTTTGCGGTTCACAAAAAGCTACCGTGCGTCAAAGGGTTAGTGAGAACTAGGAACTAGCTGTATAGATTTAAATTTTAGGTTTTGTGATCAGTTCAGTTATCCAAAATTTAAATAAGATGTTTTTTTTTTTTTAAGTCTGTTTGATGATCAAACTATTTATGTCCTAGATCTTCAACTGCCAACAAGCTAGCTAAGCTAAGCATTGTTGCTGTGACAACAGAAAAGCAACTTTTTGTATATATTTAGTTGCAAAAGATAATTTCTGCTAAACAAAAGCTCAACTTGAAAAACAAAGCTAAAACAAGCATTTAAAGCACCTTTCAGGCGTTCCTCTCATATTTTTGCCTCAGTGAAAAGTGTTTTTTTTTTTTAAATGATCATGGTGAGTGCAGAAACTCTCTTTGTGATTTCTGTGGTCTCTCTCACAGTCTATAGCTCTATATAAGGACACACGAGAGTCCGTATTCCTCTGGGTATAATCGCAGACTTTTGGCTCTCTCATGTCGACCGTTGATGTAACAGCTGACCTTTGACCTTGTATTTCCAGCAGAGCAACACTGAGCTCATATTATAGAGGAGAAGGTTTGCCTCCGGGGTTAAAAGATACTTATTACCCTTACAGAAACAGAACCTGCTATTTTCTCATTCAAGTTATGCTTACGTTTCTTATGTGCCATGAATGAACTCAAACTACATTTTCTCCTGCACTGAATAAACCTTTTTATTACATTAGTCACCGCTCAGAAACTTTTATTTGTAGAATACTGTATAAGATATTTGCAAGGCATTAATAAGCATTTGCAGTTGTAGATGAGGTGGACATTTAGCCTCACTTAAAACTTAAAGCCCTATATGAATTGAAGTGGTAGCTCTGTGCATTCTCACTTGTTTTTGTCCCGTTGTGTGCGGTGCAGCGTTCCGAGTAACTCCAGGGTGATGATGCTGCTGGCTCAGCTGGAGAGGATGAACGGAGACATCGGGCGACAGGCAGAAACGGCTCGACAGGTCACGGCCAAGATCCTGCACCTCATACAGACGCAGGGTGAGTTCACACCTGCTCACACCATTCTGAACAAAGAGGACGTAATATGCTTTGTCCAAACATGCAGGTGCAAAATTAAGAGGATTATATTTATATTGTTGGTATGGACAATCCACATTTAACATCTTCTTCAAAACTGATGCATCACCTCAAATTAGGACTAGGGATCTTTTTGTTCCCTCATATTGATTGATCTCAATTTTCAATTAAATTTTATTTAATTTAGTATTAAACTGACTTCTCTCTGCAATTTACAATGACAAATACCAAATGTCTCCAAATCACGTGTTTTTATTGACAGAGGATTAGCTGTGGAGCTTTCAATTCAAAAAGCCTACAAATAATTAAGAAGTTGACAGATCTTTCAATTAAGTGCCCAACCCCTATATCTCAAATTTTGCATTTGTAGTCTCTGTGTGAGGTCTCTGTGTGTCAGTTGTGTGAGGTTTTTACTCCCCCTAACCTATTTTACATTTGAGCAAACGAAGTCCTAAGTGATGAATTATAGCGTAAAGATATTTTTACCGTGTTCAATATAAGTAGAAACTCACACCGAGTAGTACTGTATATATTGTATGACTTGATGATAGAAACTGGTCTAAAAACACACCTTGTGTGCGATGAATCCCGACAGATTCTCTGTGACTAACAGAGGTTAAGCTATAATTTTAAGGAGACAACCAAGCCCCTTCAGGGCAGTTTAAACAATGTTATTATGCTGCAGTTAAATTATTCACAAAGCTTAGTTTAGTTTTGACCATTTGCTGATTTTCCCCAAAACAAATAAGAACAATACTTAACTTATGTTTCAAATTCCTTTGTCAGTCCAGTGATTGTTTATTTGTCATACCTTTTATTTGTGAAGCGCTTTGTGACTCTTTGTGTCTGTGAAAGGTGCTATACAAATAAAGATTACTTACTTACTTACTTACTTACTTACTTACTTACTTACTTAAAGACTTAGAAGTATAAGTTACATTCATGAAGCATTACAATATTCTGCAGGACAATTTTATTTCAATCAAGTACAGGGGCAGCTTAAAATGTAAATCCTTTTTTTTGTTATGAAATAATAGGTTAATGGGTTTAATGACTGACTCCTGATTTTAAATTAGTAAAATATTGTTCTTTATTGATTTTTTTATGGCAAATTTTCTGAAATGTGTTAACGATTTCAGAGCTCTAATGAAATAACATGACTTGACATGTCTAATCTACATTCAATTCTCAAGCTAAAGTGTTCACACGTAATCACTACTTCACACAGTATTGTTGATATTCAGCTCTCTGGACATCTGGACACTGCTGCAGGTCGGAAGTCTTAAGCAGTCTTTTGTGTGAGGACATAAATCCTGTAAACGTGTGTTACTGAAGCTGTCTTACAGAGGTGATCATGCATGTCCAATGGTGTGTGGTGAAAATAGAGATGGGCTCTCGCTTCGGTAGTTAACGTGTCAGTATTTTAATACACACTGAGGCCCGATCTGCTTTCTTTGGTTACTGTTCTGAAAGGAAAGCACAGAAGTAGATTTGAGAGCAGAGGATCAGGCAGGTGCCACACCAGAAGAAACACGAGAGGGACATCGTCTGCCAGATTAAATGTTTCCTGATTGTCGACTCTTATTTTAAACTGCCTTAATTACTCTTTCAGTGTTGTGGCAGCCCAAGTAGGAAATTACCTTTACACTCAATCAATACTGCTTTCTGTAAAATCAATAACATTGTGTGAAGGGAAACCATCTGATGTATTCATTATCAAAAACTTTAAAGGTTCAGACTATACCAGAACTCTGATATCTTCTGCATTGTTTTAAGTCCTGAAATGATCCAAACGTTTCTGGAGCAGTAGCATATCAGGCAAGATCAGTTTGATTATTGTATGTACAGTGTGTAGGCCTAATTTCCTTTGCAGACCATAGATAGAGCTCTAACTCTAATTACACATGTTTTGTCCTAGTGCATATACGTATGCATAATGCATCATATTTGTCCTTTAAAGGCCCTTGGTTTCCTTTTTAATTATATAACTTAAAATCAAGAGAGAGATAGAGAGAGAGAGAGAGAAATTCATATTCTAGGGGAGTTATTTAACACGAGGGATGTGCGTGTAGCCGAACAGCAGAAAAAGCTGTGGTTGATTGACACTGTAGCAGCAACACTAGCCAGCACTGTTGTCATCTAATGCCGCGTTCATGTGGTCCTCGGGAACTCGGAAAAATGTTGTTCCGAGTTGAAAAATGCACATGAACGCTCGAGCATCTCGGAACAACTGCTCGGAAACTCGGGACAAACGGAGCTGCCCGAGCTCAGCACCTGACGTCACTGACACATGGAGACTGATGAAATAGTTAGAAATAAATACTAACACCTTTAACAGTTTTTGGACAGGCTAGCATCAGATTTGACTGTTAGGTTTTTAACCTCTGTTAAAAGTGCTGTGTCATTTATTTATTATGGTTAGCAACAACATCCCGATTTTCCGAAGTAAAAAGCACATGAATGCAAACTAAGTCGGAACCTCGACCTTTCATCTCAGAAACACGAGAACCCGAGGACCACATGAATGCAGCATAACTACAAGTGTTTATCAGCATGCAGAAACATAGGTTACGCTGCTAAATCAACATTTGTGACTCGTTACACTGAGGTTAATGAAAAAAACAGAGAAAAACGCTTCATTAGTCAGAACGTAGGTCAGTGGTTCATGTCCCCTGTTGTTGTTTTTATCAAAGCAGATTCTTCAACCAAACAGACGGATAGCGACATCGACTGATAACCACTCTAAAGATGCATTGCTCAGATTTCTTCGTATACCCTCTTCAGTGTATTTATAACTTACAATAAAAGTGTGTGGAAGTATATTTGAATCCCCATTAGATGAAAATAGTGACTGAAAAGGTTCTCTGTCTCCCTGGCTCTTCTCATTATGACCATCAGCTGTCGCTCACATCGACATTCTCGTTCCTCAGACGCCCCACAGAAACCACAGGGGATTAACTCGAAATGTGCCTGAGTCTGGGAGGAGAAGAGGGGGAGACCTGAAGAGAGAACAGGGGAGAGAGGGGACAGTGAAGGAGAGTGGACAGCAGTAGAGTAGAGGAAAGGAAAAGTAAGGGGACTGGGGTGAAGAGGGGTGAGAGGGCAGGTAAGAGAAGAGATGGGTGACAGGTGAATAGATGAGATGAGGGACTACTTTCAGAGACACACACTCTGAAATTAACCCAAACATCCTCAAAAATAAGATTAGATGATGTCAAATAATATGCATTTTTATTGTCTTTTAGCTTCCTTCTGACATTAGAACACAGTCTGAGCAAGGGCGTTTAGACTTCCTTGTCCACACACACCTCATCCAGCTTTTTCCAGAGGGACAATGTCATTATGTCATTATCCCAGCGTGTCCTCCAGGGTTCTTCCCCTGGGTATATGCTCAGAACACCGCTCCAGGGAGGCAATATCATTACATAATATTCATTTAAAGGGGTCCTATTATGTAAAATGTATTATTCAAAAATTTTAACCTTGTTTTAACAGCCTCCCTTTGCCATTAGTTTACTCAAAGTTAGATTTGAATTGATTCATGCATGTTGGAGTAATCTTGTATTGTTCTACAGCCGGAGCTCAAGTGCTCAGAAAATCCCTGTTCTCACCTACCACCTATCTCCTCTCACTTGTCTGTATTTACTTGTTATAATTCAAAAGACTATTACTCAAATTGAAGCAATTGTCCCATATTCACTTTCTAACAATACAAATTAGTTATTTAAAATCTGTTGCTTCTTAAATTTTAAAATGAAGGCTTGTCAGTTTTGCTGTTTTGAACAGCAAAACTTTCTATTTTCAAGCCGTTTTAGATCAGTTTTGTATTTTAAAACAAACAAAAGGTAAATTACTGATCTATGTTCTAGTTTCTTACTAAATAGTTGGAAAAAACACAATAGGTTTCCTTCAAATGATTTACAAAGTTAACAAAATGACTTGTTTCCATATGTACTAGTCATTTTTAAGCAATAATTGTTTTTTTGTTAGCATTATTAATATTTGGGCTTTTTTGTCAACTGTAATGAAACTGTTGAAAAAATATACTAC
The DNA here is from genome assembly GCA_038363315.1 of Mugilogobius chulae. Lineage (NCBI taxonomy): Eukaryota > Metazoa > Chordata > Actinopteri > Gobiiformes > Gobiidae > Mugilogobius > Mugilogobius chulae. The sequence continues at coordinate 26,561,328 of CM076397.1, forward strand.
AATTTGACACGAAAGTCAAAATAGTGAACAGAAGCCCCAAATCACTTTAAAGAAGCAGACCTGACTTGGCAACTATAAGGGGGCGGAGGAGGGAGGGGGTCTGTTTAAAGTAAGACTACACCAGAGTGGACTTTGCTGTGCTCTTGTCTCATGTTCGGAGGCTTATGATCTTGAGGCACTTGAGACATGCCAAAAGAGAGATAACGTTTGTCAGTTTGTGGTCAAAAGCTTAACTGTTCTAGAAAATATCTGGAAATTATTGTTGAAATTATTGTGTAGTTGTTGCTTTAGATACTGCAACAATGCGTTATTGACTCCTTTATTTTAAGCAGAAGAAAAGGTTTGAATGAATAATTAAATTTCATTTACTAATTACATGCAAATTAGCAGTGTGTTGTTTGTCAACCTTTAAGCACAAAGTAGTATTCTGCTCCAAGTCATTCTGGCTTTCCATCACCGGATTCCAGATTCTTTGTTTCTGATAAGTTTCAGTAACTTAAAAAATTACAGACTGACTCTGTACTATCGGTGGTATAAATTTACAGAGAGGTTTTATTCTTTATTGGTCTTTGCTCAGGGCTGTCCAGTTCTTTGTGTCAGCAGTAATGTGGTCTCAGATTAGGGCTGTGCAATTAATCAAATTTCAATTACTCTTACTATTGTTGCTGTAATCGTTTGCAAAAGTTGTGTAATCGAGCCATCGTGATTATTGACCCTAACTTGTAAGTCTGTTCATAAGCGCTCAATTATTTCCTTGATTTGGAAAAAAGGTGATTTCTGTTCAATTGTTGCCTGACCAGCCAGTCCCTACACACTTTGACAGACACTGTACAAAGACATGAGGGTCTGGGATCAGAGCGCCGGGGTTCAATTTCGAGGACGGACTTTCCGAGCGCCGAGTCAACCAATCACAGAAAACCCTGAAATTTCCCGATGCAGCAACGCACTAAACCGGTTGTAATAGTAAATATGTAGAGCAAGGATTTTTTCAATGGAGCAGTGACCTATGTGAAGGCTCTGAACGCGGTTTGCTGCTCCGGTTTGATTGTTACGTTCTTAATTGTTCAAAACCGAAGCTAGAGAATACATTTACAACAGTTTATTACTGTTAGACCTTTTATTTTATCTTTTCACACTCTACATTCATTAACGCTGTCTCGCTAAGCAAATAATCGTTTGAATAATACAGCTATGCAAAAAAAACAAAAACAATTTGTATATTTTGTAACAGTTTTGATATTTAAAGTTGGGGTAGCTAACATTTTAGTTGTAAATAAGTAGATATTGTGTTTTCCACCAAAAGTCAATGATAAATGTAACACTTTGTGAAAAAATTAGACCCAGAGTACTACCTAAATAAAGAATTTAGGTTCTAATCAGGAGCAGAATGCAGCGTTCTGATTGGCTGAGCTTGAGTGGTCCTCTCCAGTTTCACTTTAAAAGAGAAAACAGAGGTTTTATGTCAAAAATTGCAGCCAACATTTAATACATATTGATAATAACAATGTGTTGAAGAATTTATGATAGAAAGCTGTAAGATTAAAAAAGATCTAAATTGTGTTTGCACTGTGAAATCACCTACCCCACCTTTAATCTCAATTTCAGCATTAAAGATTACAATAAAATAGCCAAACAATTGAAACTGAAGAAAAAATTCCACAAAAAATGCTTAATATGACTGAGACAAAAGTTAGGACACAAGTTAGGCACAAACACACACTGGTGCTCATGAGAAGTATATCATTTCTTACCATTTTGAATGAGATTGCCCTACTTAAACCACAGGCATTTAATTTAGTCTCCTCGTGATTGCTGAGGTGAGATTGAACATCATGAGAGCAAAAGAACTATCTGAAAATAAATATTTAAAGCTGCCTATGAGTTTGGCAAGGATTTAAAAATTATTGGACATATTCATTGGATTTTACAACTTCTTTGCAAACTTAAAACTCTCAATCATATTTACAACAGGTAAGAATGTGTAGCTGACTGTTTCAGATGCGTTTGCACATTTAATCATCAGTGTTTTTAGCTTTCTGTTTTCTCTTTCAACTGTAAATGAAGTTGTCTATTCGTCCCGTATGCTAAACTAAAAATGTCTGTGGTGGTGACAGTACAAACTATACGCTCTCGTCTCGTGCCCCGCTGTCACCCGGCTTCCAAAAAATAAAAAAAGATAGCATGTGAAGTCGAAGTATCCTATGCAGTTGCCAGTTCCTATAGGGAGCAGTTGTCGGCTTCAGTTTTCAGAGGAGGGGTAGAAAGCAGTTGAGCCCACTTTGCCCTTCCTCATACAAGTACAGTAAGCAGATGAAACGCTTGCGCAGCTCCTTCCACAACAGATTTAGAAATAAACAATGCACTCTTACTGACTGAGTTTTTTGGAGTTGACTTTGTCCTCAATTTGGATTATTATTGAAGCCTTTTTGCCAATGTTTTTCAAAGATGGATTACTACAGCAGAAAGTACCGGCGACCTATGTTGTGTCTGGATGTGGAAGGTAGGCATGGCTGTTGAATGTTTAATGTAATTTTACAAGACATCCAATACCGACACATAGATAGCAGGAGCAGGAACCTATAAATATGTAATTACCATCATTTTTTATGTCTCGTTTGGGTAATATGACAGGTTTGCATAGCTAGTAACATTTTATTGTAACATTTAAGTCAGATATTTATATATATTTATTTATGTTTAGCATATACCAACAGTTTGGTAATGTATTGACATCTTTAACCTATGTCCTCTTTGGGATCCTGTATAAACCTGCAGACTTGTATTGTAGATTGATTAGGAATAGCAGTTCATTTAATCTGTCTTTTTTGTGTTGATTCAGTAAATCATTTACTGACAAATATTACATTTTAACTTGAAATCCTTCAGCCCTTGTAGGTTATTTTTAAAAGACCAAAGCCAAATAAAGGTCCTATTCCTGATTTTTGCTTTCTTACAACATGTAAACAAACAGAAACTTCCTACATCGGTCTACATGTTTTTCTCACTTACCTAATGTATTCTGAGCCTCCAAATTGGCTCAGTGCAGTTGACTTGTTTTCGTTCAAAATAGTACATCCTGTACATACAACCATTTCCTGTTCAATGTATTTTTGTGAGGTTTTCACTCCATCAGTTTAAAACGAATAAATCCTCTTTAGATCAGACAGTTGTGGTGAATGTTACAGAAAACACGTTAAAGACTTTACAAACTAGACCAGGGGTGGCGAACTGGTCAGAGGCCAAGAGCCAAAATTTTCAGCCGTCATCTTTGAAGAGCCGCACCATGAATCAGGGCTGGCCCTAGCCATTTTTGCGCCCTAGGCAAGAGTTCATTTAGACCCCACCGCAATGCCCCACCACCACTATGTTTAACTTTTTTTTCTGAGTTTAATTCTGTATAGGTCTATGATATCTAGTGTTGAAGGCAAGGTCATGTTTGTTTTTTAGTTATTGTATTTATTATTTTTTTATTTTTTCTGAAGAAAATAGATGCAATTTCCTATAATCTGGAGTATTTTTGACCAATTAAAGTATCTTTTACATTAGTAAAGTTATAATATATTATGTAGCATATATCCTCACCAACATACAAATTATTTGGGGCCCCAATTTGTAATGTGGCCCCAGCTGTTTGTGGTCATAACTCAATGAATATGTGTCTTAATGACAAAAAATAAAAACTGGCAAATAGCTTATGAGTGGTAGAACATGATTTTCATATTGGGGTTTCAATTTGGCGCCCTCACCACCAGATGGCGCCCTAGGCAACCGCCTAGTTTGCCTATGCCTAGGGCCGGCCCTGCCATTAATCGACCTACTGCCACCATCAGAGGGCGAAATAAATTTTGATTGAATTATATATATATATATATAATAAAAATAAAAATAAAATCAAATACTTGAGCTATGTGAATAAAAAAGCTCAAATTTTGTGCAAACACCCAAATTCAAAGCTTTACAAAGTTGTAATTTTACATGAAAAAAGTGCGGTAATAATTTAGCGAGAGGAACTAAGTTACTAAAAAAAAATTGCTTGCCGTGTTTTGTTTGCATCTAATAATGTATCATTTGTTCACTAAAATCCAGAGATTTGACATGTTATTATTGTTGTTAGCAATAACATTAGCATACCAACACAGTAGTGAGAAAAAAGCTTAAAACACATTATGGTGAACAATTCAAATGGTTCAGAATGCATTAGGTAAGCGAGAAAATAATGTGGACTGAAGTAAGAAGTGTATCTTTTCCTGTCCCACCCACTTTTCTTGGCAGTGCACTTCCGGTTTAGCTGTGTTTAGCCTCTATCGACAGGCCAGAATAAGGTGAATAGCACCTTTAAAGAGAAACACCTTCAAACGACTTCAATGTTTATCTAAGTGACACAGAGCAGCGTTTGATTCACTTCAGCCAACTTGATTTGCTCACTTTTTTCACAACAATGCATTTTATTCACTTTTCATGCTATAGAAAGCGATTTTCTTGGATTTAATGAACAAACTGTAAGTTGTTTGCGTGACACTGCAGGCTAATTTTCACATAGATACTTTCTCTGCTGGAGGACAACGGATTTTAAGTATATATATTTATATTTATTTGTTTGATGACTTTTTTTTGAGACACGATGACTTTATGAGACTATTTTTTGTGATTGTCCACCTTTGACCTGCTTGTTTTGGCGGTGCTTTTCCACTGGCCTGGTATGGCAGCAATGCTTTTGTGCTCTTCACTTGTTTACATGCTCTGCCACTTGCAGTCCTGAACAAGTGTATCACCTGTGTCCAGACTATCACGCTGTTTTGTTTTGTTTTTTTTATAATTGTAGAAGAACTCTTTTAGTGAATCAGAACTCCTCCAGATTTTGAGACATATTATAAACATAGTACATATTAGTATGTTGTATAAGACCAGTTACAGGGATAAAAATGTACTTGAACTTTGTGAAATGTAATTTAAGTTACTTTTAGCCAATCACGCATGATTTTTGCTGTCATGTTGTGTGGTTTGTGTTCTTAAACTGGTTTTCATAGTGTGGCTTGAATGTACGGATGCAATCAAAGCCACACTGAAAATCCGGTTTTAATTCTGCAAACATAACTTCTATTATTAATTCTTTCTCTAATTCTTACCATCCATTTTTTGACTAACCCACTTCTCACAGCTTGACCGATGATTTCTATGACGTGCAACAGTCAGGTCCAGAACACCTGCAGCTAGCACTGAGAAGCCATTTAGAGATATAGTTCATCACTTTTTTTAATTTTTTCAAATTTATCTGGTTATGAGATTTGGCCCCACAAGAGACAAGCTACCATGTTAGCTACCTTAACAAAGCTAAACAGGAAGTGCGCTGCCAAGAAAAGTGGGCGGGGCAGAATAAGGAGAATAGAATTATAGGCATATATTGCTGAGATGTGATTTTAAACCTGATACTGGAACGCCACAAATTCTAAAATATTTGTCTAAAATGTTCTTCTGAATGACTGTACGATATAATATAATGCAACGTAATGTAATGCGTTACAATATAAATCTGGACATACAGTAAATGTGTTTAATTAGCTTTAGCCCAACTGTCATATTTGAATATAACAAAGAAGGATCTAAAGTTTAAAATGCGCCCTCGACAAACTCGGATCAATTTGACCCCAGCTCCATTTGAGTTTGACTCCCGTGTAATAGATTCTCATTGGCTTACTACAAACAACTCTCTCTATTTTTTGTTGTTGGTGGTTCGGCGTATATTCAGTGGACTCAATAGTGTGAAAATTGCAAAATTTTTTTATAAATGTGACATCACAAAACTCTTATCTCTCATTACCTTTTGAATCAAGTAAAAAATGTCACAGAAACATTTCTACGTTCATAGTGTCAAAGTGTTTTGATTTGAAGAGTCATTTTCTGTAGAATATCATATATTAATTTCAGTAACCATTACGTTATATTGAAAAAAAAATATATTACAGTAACTATTACTTTTGTAACACATTATTCCCGACAGTGTCTGTAGTGAACGGTCAAGCATTTGTTTCAAGTTACTGAAGGTTAAGAATCTGTCAGCGCCTCGATAACAGCGGTGATTTACAGGGTTTGAGAAAGACAGGAGGGCACACATTCACCAACTACAACCTTGGGAAGTGGCTGACTCTGTAGTAGCGGCGGCTCTACACAAAATCTATTAACTCTATCAAAAATAACTCTTTGTACACTGCTTGAAAATACACATTGTGATCACTGCTTTGAACCTCCACTGCTGATTCTTTAATTTTATTCCTAAATCTGGTCTTGTTGTGTTGCAGAGAAGAGCGGGAAGGAGGTGATGTCCAAAGGGTCAAGTGGCATGGAGGTCATCCTGGCATCTCTGGAGGTCAGCCGTTAAAACTCTTCAAATAGCAGCGCCTGTGTTCTTCTGACAGTCGTGCCCTTGAAGCTAAATCCAGAGTGTTGTTAAAGAAGCTATACTCTTAGATCTATGCACCAATGTTTGTTTGTTTGTTTCTTTATGTATTTCCAACAGAACACTCGTGATGTCCAAACCATTCTGAACATTTCAAGTATTCTCACTGAGCTGCTCACTGTTGGTAAGTTTTATGTACATAAAATAATGTGATAGAGTCTTTATGAATGTTTTAAATAAGGTTGTAGTAAGGTTATTGATTAATTTCAACTAACAAATGGTTGAAACTAATTTAGCAATCAAATAACATTAAAAAAACGTATTATACTTAAAAAATTCAAACTTGCAGCGTTAGATATGCACCTTTTGTATGCAAAACAAACCCCTGTAATTGTCCAGGTCGTGGTCGCAGAGTGGGAGTGTTTGTGTCTAAAGGAGGAACAGGAATACTATTTCAGACACTTATCTCTGCGAGTAAAGAGATGCCCCCCAGCGAGGAACTCATGCTGCAGCTGCACTCGCTGCTGGCAAAGGTCGGCCCAAAAGGTAAGACACACTACTACTTTTATGCAGTTACTTTACTAATTATGTAATGTCCTCAACTTATGTGTAAATTTCCCAACTTATGCACGACATAATATTTAGCTAGGAACGTCTGTGTAGATTTAATTCTGGAAATGGTGACAAGTGGCAGTGTGGCTCTTCCGTCACGTTTCATCCGTCGATCACATCCACACAATCAGATTTCTTATGAAACAGCCGAAAACTCTCTTTTTTAATCTATTTATGGTGATAAAGTCTATTCATCCAAACTTTGCAGCGCTCTGTCCAAGCTTTCTCTAAACATCCGTCTTCTTGACCTTCCGTTACCACGACAACACGATTGTACTTCATGGTCACAGATTTTATCATGGATTGTTTCCTTTTTATCTTTTTAGTTGTACAAAAAAAACTGACATTTTTATTGTAGAATGAATTATTTGTGGCAAATAGTAATAATAATTTTGTTCAAATCTTAAGTTAAAATAGGCCGCAGAGTCATTAATTACTTTATAAACAGTTCATAGATTGAAAACGCAGACATACGCATTCATACGAGAGTAGAATTACATGAGTATGCATGAGTTTGGTGAAGGAGGTACACTTTCGGGGAAACTTAATTGACATTTTTACAGTCATGGACAATTTGCACAAGATTAGAAACTCAGATGACGTCCGTAATTATTGCAATTTTCTTAAGCTCCCTAGATATATATAGTGTGAATAGACATTAGAGATGTTACACTTCAGTTGTGCTAAAGTTGATTTATTTAAGAATATATGATATATGAATATTCATATTTATATTACTGCAGGTGACTATATAGACTCATTAACCATTCGAACGGTAAAACTACATTTAGGCAGTTTTTTTTTAAACATTCCACTTGATTTAAATAACATTGGCCTAAAGAATGTTCTGTAGTCAAGTGAATAGAACATATAGAAATCTGAAGAATATTGCTTAAAAACTTTTCAAATTTAAAGGCATATTTATATTCATATGTTAATATCTGTGGACATGAACTGGGATTATTTATGAATTATTATTTACAAAATGGTGGTGGTTGTAATGAAAAAAAGTTTGACAGATTCCTTGTGGCTCCATTCTATGTTTCTCAAATACGGCCAAACATAGACTCACTTTTTGATTTAAAAAAGAATATATTACAGAGTATTCAAAAATGCATGATCAGTAACATACTATATTTAGTATGAAGTTGTTGCAGAGTGGGTCTGTTTGACAGAACAAATCACCAGGCACTACTCACAGTCATTCGTTTCAAAACTGGACATATTTTTGTATCAGAGTTTCCACAAACCCTCTGACCTCAGTCCTCACGACAGTGAAATGCACGCTGCCTTCCAAGAGTAACAGTCCATGTTTTTTTTTTTTTAACTATGGCTTCTTTGGTCTCTAAAGACCATGTTTTGATGACTATTTGGAGCTAAGGCCAAATCAACCAAATCTGATTGAAGAAGCACCTCCAGAGTTAATACTTTGCAAGCTGTTTGAAGAAAGCTAATGTACAAAATCACGTGCCGTCTATAAAGTTCAGAAAATATGGTGATTTTATTTTTAATTGGTGTTAGATGCAGCAACCTGGGCAAACTGCAGCCTGGGGGCCAAATGCGGACCGCAACCTGTTCCAATCAGGCCCCTGGCATGATTTTGAGAACCAAGTTGCAGGACGGACGAAGTTTAAGAGACTTGGGCTATGACATAAAACTCGTAACATTTCAAGATTAAATTCACAATGTTATGAGAAAGGTCAAAGCCATAAAAAGCTATTTTTCAATTAAAGTTTTGCAAGATTAAAATTGTGATTTGGATCATGGAACATTGCTATAAATATAAAAATCTATTGTGTGTTTTTATGCAAAGCACGTTATACGTTTGACTCAACAATTAGGGTTTTTTTTCTCTTGTAAAAATACCTAAATAAACTTGTAACATTTCAAGATTAAGCTAATAATTTTATGAAAATAAAGTTGAAGCTTTACTGGATAAAAACAAACTCATAAAGCCATATTTTTTCTGATAATAAGGTTGACAAAATAAAAAGAAGCTAGATGAGATTAAAATAATAATTTAAAGACAATAATTAAAATTTTGTTGGACACTATTCTATTTATAATGCTCTTCTATATTCTGTTGAAGAAATGCAATAATGCAAATTTGTTAAACTAATGGCCCTCCATCACTTTTCTGGGTTTGAGTTTGGCCTTCGAGTCTAAATAATTGCCCAACCCTGAGATATAGAGACATCCAGTACACATCAGAGCTGTGGGAAAACTGGTATCGTTATCCCCTGTAGGGGTCAGTTTCTGTTGATTTATGTTCGTCTGTGTTATCTATCTAATCTCTGAATGTTGAAATAATAATCTGCAATTGTATGTTTAGACAGGAAATTTGGTGTGGCTGCGCGTCTGACTGGTGCTTTAAACGTCACTGTCAATTTGATCAAGCAAAATCTCCAAAATCCCAAACTACTGCTGCCCTGTCTGCAAGTGCTGAGGGTCTACTCCACCAACTGTGAGCAACTCTAGCCTCTACACCGTCTCTCTTTCAGCTTTCACACTGCCGTAAACTCATCCATGTTTGTCTGTGCTAGCTGTCAATGCCATCGCGATGGGGAAGAATGGGGTGGTGGAGCTCATGTTTAAGATTCTGTCGCCTTACACCAAGAAAAACACCAGCCTGCTCAAGTAAGTGTCTATGGCCTCATTTATCAAGCGTTTGCTCATGTGCAAAATGGGTTTAGGGGAACAAAAACTTGACACGGTTGACATTTTTCCTCACACAGTCACTAAGAATAATACATTTGAGATGGTGCTTATTGGGTTATTTTTGTGCATCTTCCAGTATTAAATTGTGGGCCAAATGTTTACAAATAGCACATGCTTTTTTAGCTAATACTCACACTTTGGCTCCTGGATTGACACATTTGTTGACAACTGTGCATATTAATTTTTCCTATAAATGAAAAGCACACAAGAGTAGAAAAAGTACATTACATTAGACTTCTACACAACTCCTTATTATTAAATTTTGATCTGTTGGCCTGTTAGCGTGTCAATAGAGCTGGGAAATATAATTTTTGACATATGCCGATAACAATAATTTGACAATATTGTCAGTCCAATATAAACATAACCCTAACCCTAACCCCTGTCTTCAAATTTGTTAGTACACTGGAAAAACGACAACCTTAATTGTGCCAATAAGCTTAAAATTGATTAGTAGTTGTGTTTATTGTGATTTGAGTAGGTTTTGACTTGTTAGAAAGTAAATTTAGCTCTGATTTCAACAACACAATCGTTTATTTTTCTTTCATAATTTCAATTAATGTGTTTTTTTTTTTCAGATTTTATGCAAAATTATCTTTTATCCTTTTGTCCTTCCATTTGCAATATTAGTTCAAGCCAATGGAAATCTACTCAGAATATGCTAAATACTAATTATTGTTATCTATTTATGTTTTTTCTTGTTTAATAATCAGATATATACTGTATGTGTAAAATAGTGCAGAAATCTCCTGTTTTACTCTTATTTCCTGTTTTGTGAAGAACTTTAAATTAGTGTACAAATTCTATTTAATTTTTATTGTAAAATGCTTTTTTGTAGCATGTTTTTACTGCACGATATACTCGATAATCAATTTTTGCATATCCTAAAAGCAACACTCACAATATTATCTAAAATTCGATATATTGCACAGCTCAAAGTGTCAATCACTGTGTATGTTCCCTAAGTCTTCATTGGCCCAGTAAATAATGGAGAATCATAAGTTTTGTGGAGTTACAAATGTTACAAATGCTCTACCCACTATTTGAGATTGTTTCCTAAAAATCTGAAAAATATTTATAGAAAAGCAATTAAAGCATCTCTTGTTTTTTGTGCTATTTAGAAAGCCTTTCGTTGCTCAGTCAAGTTAAAGAATACATACTGGTATATTTGATTGCGCATGCATGTCTGTATTTTAACAGGGTGGCTTTGGATGCACTGGGAGCCCTGCTGAAATCAAGTAAGTCATTTAACAGTCAAATAAGTAAATAATTAAAGTAACTAGTCTCTAACCATATTTGTATACATATGTGCATCAGTTGTGCCTATGAATAGATTATGAATACGCTTGTGGTTTGTGAGAACATCTTTTAAAATGCATCTTATTAATAAACATTACAATACCTGCCCTATGGTAATCTAAAATCCTGAAGCTGAATTTATGTAGTCCAAATTTGTATTCTCATAAATATAGTATGCAGTAGTATTGTCACGATACAAAATTTCAAACTCAATTCGATACTTGGAAAAAAAACTCGATACTCGATACCGATTTCGATACCACTGTGCCAACTTTAAATTTTTCTTTTCTTATGATAGTATTTTTATTTTTAATATTATTATTTTATTTATGTTTTTCTTTTTGATATTATTCAAACAATAGTATTTTAATGTATTATTTGTTTATTATTAACTTGATTCATGAACCTTTACATTAAGACTGGGCTTTGTTCTATTATCAAACACACTTGCTGTTTATGTACTATATAGGCTATATATACAGTATGATAGTTTCATCATTTCCATCTCCAATGAGAGAAGAAGGGGGCGGGGCTTAGCGTACGAGAGGGGGAAGGGGGCGGGACTTAAAATATTGATACTTGTTCAAACGAGTATCGAGTATCAATATCGGTTTTAGTATCGATTAATATCCGGGAATCGATTTTTTTGACAACCCTAGTATGCAGTTGGTGATATTTTGGACTTACTTGGTTAAACATATAGAACATTGTTATTATTTAATTACATCTGTACATTTGTATCCGTCAGAAACCAACGCTCGCCGTGCAGTGGATGGTGGTTACGTGCCCATTTTGCTGGCTTTGTACTCGGACTGGCACCGTAACGACTCCCGCCATCGACACATGCTGATCCGAAAAGGGCTTCTGGTCTGCCTCAGGAACATCACCAACATAAAGCTGGGCAGGAAGGCAGTCATAGAGGCTGACGGCATGAGAGTTCTCTACAACACTTCTACTGTGAGTACAGATCGACCCGTAACATGTGAATGTGGCCGATTTTAACTGTCCCTAAAAACACACAGTAACAAATGTGAACGTATTACTACAGTACACTGTCAGTTATTTCACAAGGCACAAAACAGCAGAGAGCATCGCTTTTAATGAGGTTAAGATTAGGGTTAAAGCTACATTGTATGAGGGGTCGTGTCCCAAAATATAGTTAAAAATTTTTATAATTCAAATACATTTAATGCCCATATGACTTACATTTTTTCCAAATTTGACTTGGTGTGTGGTAAATATTTCTTCTAGTTTTTAGTGCTGTAGTCCTTTAGTCGATGGAGTCTTATCAACTAAAATTTTCATTAGTTGACCCATTAGATTACAGTACATGGTGTTATATCAACATAAAAGTAGTGAATTAGCTGAAGATTTGCTTGCCTTTTGTCTTTTTTGACATAAACACACTGTTTCTTATTCATTTTCTGAATAAATTGTTGTTTTTGCCAAACTCCACAACATTTTTAGTCTTTTCAAGCATAGTTTAGGTTAGATAAATGATCAGACAGAAGATTTTATTAGCTTCAAAGATTTTGTTGTGCCTGTCAAAAAAAAAAAAAAAAAAAAAAAAAAAAAAAAAAAAAAAAAAAAAAAAAAAAAAAAAAAAAAAAAAAAAAAAAAAAAAAAAAAAAAAAAAAAAAAAAAAAAAAAAAAAAAAAAAAAAAAAAAAAAAAAAAAAAAAAAAAAAAAATGGGGACCATTACTCTTTAGTCAATTAATCGGGTCGGATGGAACATGTCTTTTTGGGCGAGCCCAAGAACTTCTATTGGTCAAACTACGAGCTCTTCTAGTTTTACAGCATGCTGCTGCTTATGATGACTGATAAAAGAAAGTTCTTATTTAAAGTTCTGATAAAGAATGCCTCCCCATATGTCATTAAAAACCGTCAAAAAGCAAAAACAATAGGCTCGATTGACTTGAGAAAAATCTGTGCAAGTCCTATTGGTGATGACTAATGTTGACATGATTTCACAAATTTTGAAGTGAAGTGTTAATGAGAAGCAGAAAAAATTGGAAAACTCTTGACATCACATAATGAATTTTTTTCTATTTGGGCATATGTCTTTCCAATGCATATGAACTTCTTATGCATATGAAAGTGTGTCCATTTAGGAGACATGTGCTAAAACCAAATCAGCTGCAGCGGTTGGTGTCCATGGACTGTCTCAGGTGTTTTTCCTTGCATGAAAGTGACTAGTTGGGTTACACTTCCAAGTAAAATGTAATGAACCTGATTATATGTAACAATGATCCAAGCTGTTTGTCTAGGTGCATGTTCATAGGAGATCTCTTTTACAAAAACAAATAAACATTGTTGCAGTAACTGATAAGCCCTGCATTGTAAAATGTAACTTTAATAAGCAGCAGACTTGAACTACTATTTTTGTTGTTGGAGAGTGGCCACATGACTATTTTGAACTCAACAATTTAAACTTAACATGGACAGTGAATCCAACAAATCCAGAATCCTAACAGTTTTATCACTCACTGCTCAACAACTACAACAGTTAAGGAAATATTTTGTGTCAAATATAGATACGAAGACATGGATACATTAATCCAACAGTCCAAATATGTAAATGTATCTAACAATGCTAATGGTAGCTGCGAGCTAAATGCTTATTTGATGCCAGCGCTGCCTGGTATGTTTTAGCATCTTTCTTTAACTTTCTGGTTTACTTTTCTGACATAACACCACATCAACAACCTCCATTTAAACGTGGTTGGTCTGTACAAGATTACTTAAACATGCATATATAAATTCAAATACACCTTTTAGGAAGCTAATGATGAGAGATATTGCTGTAACATGGCAAAAAAGGTTTTTTACATAATAGATCTTGTTTAAGTATTGTGTGATCATTCAGATACAGCCTTCATCTGTAGAGAGAGCTAGACATAAGACTAATGTGACACATTTTTAGTCCCACTTCCAAGCAAATGTACTACACTTAAATAAGCTTTCACTTTTGGTTTTTCTTCCAAAAACAATGTTTTATCCATAGAGTTGTATATACCCCTGTGTAATCTAAATTAAAATGAGGATCTACATTCTAGAACTCTGTGAACACAACCTTTTCAACACACTGATGATAAGTAATTGAGAAATGACATCACCCTTCCACTTGTGCCCTACATGTGTTACAGGAGTGTCTCCCTGTGCGGACGCTGGACCCGCTCATCAACACGTCCAGTCTTATCATGAGGAAGTGTTTCCCCAAAAACCGCCTTCCTCTTCCCACCATCAAGTCAGCCTTCTTCTTCCAGCTGCCCCACGTCCCAGGCTCATGTTCCTCGGGACAGATGTACAACCCGGCTCCAGGAGGTGAGCGGAAACATTTCTGACACACTTTTAGATCACGCACATTTGAACACATGACCATTTTCTCTTTAAATAAGATGTGCCACAGTTGATATTCTCTTAATCAAGTCGCTAAGGACAACAGAAAAGCTACTATTATAAAATCTCTGTGAAACAAAAACAACATAGACCCATTTATACTGTGACTGGTAGTGCCATCTGGTGGATTAAAAAACACATTGCTTCTTATACAGATAGTTAACACACAGCTCTTGTTAACACTGAAATATAATGATTGTTCTGAAATATAATAATCAACTAATAATAGACAACTAGGCAAGATGGTTTTGCAGTTGTGTGTAATTAAAGCAAATAGTGTATTGCACAGTAAAATAAACAGAATTGAAAGTCATGCAGTGACTCAAAGTGAATGTGTGGCAGGAAAATACAGTGGTTGTTTTGAATGAACCAGAGATGTGGACTTGCAAGTCGTTGTGACTTGGACTCAAGTCAGACTTGAGTCACTGTTTTGATGACTTGAGACTTAATAATCAAATCATTGTGACGTCAGATTGAGGTTAAACTTTAATCACTGTTTTCCCTATTCTCTTGCGACCTTCAGTCATTGCCTGTGCTCACAGTTGGCCAAGCAAAGGTTGAATGAACAGAACACCAGCAAATTATCTGGAAATACTGACACATTCTCGTAGATCAAGGCTTGATCTGGACCGGGGTTCCAAAACTTTCTTTTATGCATGTGCAGCAAGTAGCAGGAGCCCATTTTTTAGCTGATTCACCTAGAATTTACAGCCTTGATTGGATTTCCCAAAATCCTTATATGCCTTTAAGCTTACAAACAATGTGGCTATTTTGAAAATCTACATACCTGTACATATATACTATGAATCAGATTTTTTTGAGTAATCACACTTCATTCATCAGCTGCAGGACAATAAAAGATTACTCTAACATGCAGGAATAATTCTTAATAAACCTTTAATTAAACTAATGAGAGAAGGCAGTTATAACAGGTGAAAAACTTTAAAAATAGGTCTTTTAAAAATACAGTATGAGAAAACATTTACATTAAAATACCTAGACGGCAGCACAAATATGCAATGACATGCATACAGTAACAGTAAAAAGATATAAAACATGAAAATTAATAAAGACAAATATAATGATGTTAGTTGTGAAGAAGAAGGCAAAACAATAAGATGGCAGCATTTGGATTCCACATAAAGGTTTTTTAGACGGCTGCGGAATAAACTATACGACAGCTGTTTGTAATTTTAGCGAGCAGGATTTTTTCAAAGATAATTATCCTTAATGCGCAGCGAGTTGTGGCATAAAAACAACTCTATTTTTCTGTTCTGTCGCTGAATCCACTTGACAATGATAACAATGTATTCAAGCTGCTGCACATAATGTTCCCCACAGGACGATCTGAGCCTCCTCATTACAACAAAATCTCACAGAAGGGTAAGACGTACGTAAGGCAAGCTTGCTGTTCCAATTCAAGTCTCACTCATCATCACCACTTCAAAGCTGATATTCTGTACACCAGACTAACCTCACACGTGTTCAATACAGTCTGTTCTGTAAATATTGACCGTACAGTACACCGTATCTTCCTTTGGTTTTGACGTTAAAAGCAAATCAATGTGCATTTTGTCCCCCTGTTTCTTGTGAAGGAGAGAAATGGAAGACAAGTTTAAGAAAGACTATGAATTGGTCTGCGATGCTGAGGTTGGCATATGGTAATTTGGTCATATTTAACTTAGGCTGGACAATATTGTGAAAAAATTAAAGCTCCAGTTCAAGTCATCACATATCGTAATTTATAGAGCTGTAGTTCTTTAGTCGCTTAGTTGAATAATGGTCTCTTAAGCTTTCAGCACACTACAGAGTTCTATGTGCCCCTGCTCCTCTACTAGTTTGGAGGAGGGGTGACCAGACTAAAGATTTTCCTGTTACGACTATTTGTCAGGACGGATGATCGTGAGGTTCACATGCTGCACGAACGCGAGGACCTTTACAACAAACAGCATCTGGTGCATCTGCCTTGTGACAGCAGCTCTTAAAAAGTAAAATAAAGAAGAAACATTGCCTCTTGATGCGCAAACGCTTTGTGTGGAGGAGTTCAAGTATCTCGGGGTCTTGTTCACAAGTGAGGGAAGAATGGAGATTTACAGGCGGATCCGTGCAGCGTCAGCAGTGTTGTGGTCACTGTATCGGACCGTTGTAGTGACGAAGGAGCTGAATCGAAAGGCAAAGCTCTTGATTTACCGGTCAATCTACGTTCCAACCCTCACCTTTGGTCATGAGCTTTGGGTAATAACCGAAAGAACAAGATCGCGAACACAAGCAATCGAAATGAGCTTTCTCCGCAGGTGCTGGCACTTTTTTACGAGCATTACACACGTCATCTCCAATGCACCTGTTCCTTCAGTGATGTGTGAGGAATTGTTTACTAGACTACAGAACTTGGCCAACACTTAGTTTGTAGAAACATTTAATTTCTTGCACACATGCATCAGCGTAACAGCTACTTACCTCTAATGACCCTCCGCTCTCCTGTGACGTTTATAAACCTGGTTTAATCCACTGCAGTTTCATCATTGTTGTTGTTGATTCACTTTTAGAACCGCGCATATGAAAGAAAACACTCCGCGCTCGATCACGTGATGCACGCACTGTTCTCCACTCGCTGCTGTTCTCCTCCAGCCTGCGTCATCTCTGTTTTTCCTGTGACATGATGCGACTGTGAGACAACCCTGAGATCTTAAACTCCTCTAGTGTGCAGCCGGCTCAAGTCAACCAAAATATGTATTATTTGACTAATTATTTAATTTAAGTAAGGAATTTATGGAACTGATTAATTTACATTTTGTTTATTGTAAAATATAAAGTTGATCTAAAATGGATTAGAAATATAAATTGGCCCCATGACTTCCTTCTCAAAAAGTCACGCCTTTTCTTTTAAATGTAACTTGACGGAAAGTAGCTAATTGAAAATCTTTAACATGTTTACTTTGAATCTCACTGTTTTTAGTAATCACAAGAAAATACAGACAAATGGGCAAAGAATACATGAAAACATGCGTGAACCAATCTAAATACACCTTTGAGTAAACTAATGAGAGAGAGCACTGTGTTAACAAAGTCACAAAGTCAGAAAAGTATATTTTATTTCCTCTTTTTTAGGTCCTCTTTAAAGCCTTATTTATTAACTATTTATTAAAAGTACTGTTTACCATCAACATACTAAATTATCTAATTATTTCACACAATACTTTATGGCACAGCTCTAACTGGGAACATCTCCATCTTCTCTTCTTTCTCCTTAGCTGACGGCATGTACAGCACGGATAGGTCAACACGTACAAACAACTCCACTTTTAACTTATCCACCTTCTGCTTATCTCTAATTCATGTATTGATCATAGCAACAACTCTTTCTCTATCTATATCTCTCTCAAATACTGCAGAAGCCCAAACATTAGTTCAACTTTCTTTTAAAAAAATGGCTTGTCCGGCGTCTCATTTATCTTTTCGTGTGCCCTCAGCTGATGATGTGGTGGACGAAAGCGACGACAACGATGAAGCAGACACTGAGAATGACTCGGAGAACGAAGAGGATGACAAGGATCAGCCCTCTCCGGTCAGTAATTGTAGTTAGTTATGATAATTATACAAACATCTAGACATGCACGTCAAAAAAATGTACCTATACTTGTATTTCAACACGCTAAGACAGTAATGTTGGATATTTACCTACTTGTTATTATCATGCGATCTTTCATGTATTTAAAGTTTATTTTTGTAGAACCCAAAATCACAACAACTGCTCTGAGGACTTCCCAAGATTGTTCATTTAGTAAACATCAATGTTAGAAAATCAAACAATGAAGAACTAGAGGAAAGCTAGAGAAAAGCAGTTCCTTTAGACATATTTTTTCACATTATGGAATAAAATGTATTGTTCCTTAATTTTTCACCTCCAAAGTAACACGGTGTTGCTTTAAATAAGATATGTTTTGACATGCCTTTAGTAATAAACTATGAAGTACTGTATGTGTTTCATTGTAAAACACTAAGTAAAGGTGTTGTAGCTGATTTTCACACAGAAAACATAATATTATTTTTAAATCTGACAACTTCCTCTCATAAATGCTTGACACATGGTTAATATCAGCATTAATTTTAGATTTCAAGTATGGCTTTAAAAACACTTCTTTCAAACAATAAAGTGAATCTGGAGGGGACCACCCAAGCACAGCCAATCAGAGCGCAGCATTCGGCTCCGGATGAGAACTAAAATTCTGGATTATTCTATTCAAACAGTACTTTGTGGACTAATTGTTCCACAAGCTGCTGCTTTTACCATATACTTTTTATTGGAAAACACAAGGTTTACCAGTTAAAATTTAAAAAAGTTTGTTTCCCTAACTTTAATCTAAAAGGTCTGTTGACTTTCTGCTCAAATCTGCTTCTTTATAGCAATAGTGAAACACAGCCTCTTCATTGTAAAATGTAACTGTTACAAGAAGCAGAAATTCACTTTTCATTATTATTTATTTATTTTCTTTTGGTGAAAAGTGACTAAATGACCATTTAGATTTTTTTCAAGCAATCACAAGAAGGGACAAATGGGTGGGGATAGGTGGTAGGTGTAAATTTTGTAAGCATTCAAATATTATCTGCTGGACAATACAAGATTACTCAAACATGCGTGATTCAAGCTAAATGCTCGGAGGAAACCTCCCAGAATGATGAGAGAACATTGTTATAAGTGGCTAAAAACTAGAAAAGTGGAGTTTACTTAACACAGCTCCTAAGCAGATTATTTTTAGTGTCTGAAAAAACTGCTTAGTCAATCAGTTCTCAACTTGATTATGATCCATATTGGAAAAAAAAGGTCAAGCAAACTGCATTTATCTGAACTGTCAGCAGAGGGCAGCAGGTGTACACTATTAAGATTATCTTCTGTCTCATCACAGCTTTTATTCTATGTTCTCCTTGTTTGTTTAGAACGATGACATTGAGACTGACCTAAACAAGCTTCATCCTAAGAAGGGTCCGGGCGACCGTACGAGGAGCTGCGGATCTACGAGAGGTTCTTTGTGGAGCTCTCTGAGGACTTTCAGGTGAACAATAACAATGCACGATACGTTCTGATACTAGATACTAGCTCTTAACCAATATCAGTGATATTGGTTCAGTCAATATCTTTAACTGTGCATAATGGATCTTGATTATACACAGTTTACTGGCTAATGGTGTCCTAGAACATCTCATTCTTTGGCATAATGTTGTTGAGCTCTTACTAGTCACATAACACTGTATGACCCATTTTCAGGTAACATAAGTGTTCTGAGAAGAAAAAAGGCCATTTCAGTCTCAGTCAGGTATTGGTCAATATTGAGTATCAGCAGATGCTTAAAGAAGTAGGTACATCAAACCGAAAAAAGCATGGCATACTACTAACATGTATGCATCATGTGATACCTAAAATTGTGAAAAAAGAAAAAAAAAAAGAAAGCTGACTAATGATGAGGGCAAAAAATGGTTCTTCAGCTTCAGAACACAAAAATAATGTTTGATAACCTTAAATAACTTATTTTTTAATTGATTGAATCATTGGATCTTGTATTAGCTAACATTGAAAATGACTTTTAGATAAGAGTCAAAGGTCTCGATCCAAATACGCTGTTCAGATGACAAATTGAAGCCTTTCTACTTTCTTTGGATTTCTTCATAATATATAGTTTAGACATTTAACTCTAGAAACATGTTTGCCAAAAGCACTAAAATGCAATACAGTTACAAAAAACAAACATATATGTTACCTTTTTAATGCGTAGAATATAGACTAGAATACTGATTGGTTGGAACATTGGTTAGAATAAGTATTATATTTGTATTGTTAATGGAGTTACCTATCGGGTAGTGCTGGGCAATATATCGGTACAGATTATATTGTATACTGAGATATTACGTATCTGGACCCTATATGGATTTACTGCGCATGTCGCCGGCAGAAAGATTAGCTGTCTGTTTGCTGGGGAAATCTCTTTGAAAAAAAACAACAAAACAGGACGAGAGCTAGCTGTTTCGATTAAGATATGAACCGCTATGACGATGGATGGCGACTGAAGATTGAAACGGTGTTTTTTCTCTGTGTTCTTTCACTCACCAGAATGTAACGTGTTTCAGTCATAAAGACGAATAAACTCCTGTAGTTAGCTAACAACAGCACTGGCTACTTCCCGTGTTGATGAACAAGTAAACTTTCTAGATCGTATATAGATGTATTAAAAAATATATTGATATAGTGTATGCACTTTTGTTCATATTGCCCATCCCTATGGGGTTTAGAATTTAATTGACCTCAGAAAGATTCAGAATCTTGTTTGCAGGGGAGTCCTGGGGATGTAGGGAGACAGTAATGATAGTTTTTAATAGTAGGGGAACTAAAGCACCTGGAGGAACCCTAAATAGACCAGGAGAGAACATGCAAACCCCACTTAGAAACACTCCGAGTCGCCACTTCACCACCATGCAGAAAATCTTGAATACTGAAAATATTTTTTAAAATTATTACATTGGGCGACACGGTGGAGGAGCGGTTAGCGCTCTGGCCTCATAGAAGAAGGTCCTGGGTTCGACTCCCGGGCCGCCCGGGGTCTTTCTATGTGAGTTTGCATGTTCTTCCCGTCTCTGTGTAGGGTACTCTGGTTTCCTCCTACAAATAAAAACATGTCCAATGTGCCTCTCCTCCCCAGGACTACAGGTGAAATTTTGCTGTAAGCTACAATCTGGTACAAGCATCTCTGCCTTTGTGCTTAATGTAATTGTACATTGTCCTTAATAAACATTACCTTACCTTACCTTACTACAATGACTAAACCAATTTTTTACTTGCTGTACAATGAATTCACAAATAAAACAAATACATTACTGAATTGATAGCTGCCATGTTGTGTACTGGCTTTACTATTAGTCTATAATATTTGTCTGTCTTTCGCAGGGATTTAATTTTGAATCCTCCAAGCCTTCTAGCACCAGCATGTCTCCATCATCTCCGTTCACATCATCGGTGACTCCTGCCAAATCTCCTCGCCCAGTTATCGTCCCCACTGCTCAGGCACTCTCCCCGAAACACCACCTGCCTCCTTCCGCTTCCACCTCCTCTCCTCCCGCCCCTCACGGTCTCACCTCGCTAGAACTGGACAACATCCACGTATCCAAGGACCAAACCAAAGAGCCACACATTCCATCCACTGACCGACACGAATGTACTTTTTCCTCTCTGAGCAAAACCACTACCGAAGTTGAAAATATCGAAAAAGAACTTGCCCGCGTACTTGAATGTGTAGCTTTGGACACTATGGATAGCTCTCTAAACACGGAGCACAGAGGAGTGAAGCAAGAAGATGTAAGCGCGACAGGCAGATCCAGTCGCCTCTACTGCTGGGAGGTTTATCCACACGTCGTTCGGCGGAGGGGGCAGCGATTGTGGATCCGAGGGGACCGAAGATGACACGGCAGAAGGAGCCGTCCTGGAGGTGCCGGATACAGCGCTGCTCCTGCCCCTGCATGACCCGGACCTCTACGTGGAGATGGTGAAAGGGACTCTGTCGGTGCCGCAGTATGCCGAAGTGGCTTACCCGGACTACTTCGGTCACGTGGCTCCGACCTTCCGAGAGCCGCTTCTGGAAAGGATTTATGGTGTGCAGAGGTGAGTGTGAAGTTTAAGTTTCTCCGTTGTAATTGATAACGCCAAAATAAGCGATTTGTACGTTCAAAGTAGGGCTGGGTCATTAATCGAAAAATCAAGAGATCGAGTCGAATTTAGAGTTGTAGTTGACCAAAAGGGGTGTGGCCAAAGCTCTGAAGCTAAAAAGTATGTTTTGATCTGACGCTGTATTTAACCCAAACAGTTCCTTAAAAGACTAAAATTGGTTTTGGAGTTCACGAAAAGCCAACAATTTATACAGAAAATGAATCTAACCTGTGTTTATGTAAAGAATGCAGATAAGACCCATGATTCTGTCCCAAAATTTCAGCTAATTCACTACTTTTATAGTTCAACACATTCACAAGTTAAAGGAAAATTGTTAAAATTAATGGTATTTATCTTAATGTATGAGAATATTTTAAGATTTACCAAGAGAACACGTACAATTTTTGCAGATTTCAAGTTAGAATGAGTGTATTTTTATATTTTAAGTAAAAACAAGATATTTTATGCTTGTTCTATTGACAATCTTATTTTAAACCAGTCAAATCTACTCTAATCTGTTGCATATAGGGCTTTTTCAGGCTCAGATTCACTAATTTAAGATGATCACGTTCAGTGTAAGCTTTACTGTCAAAATAAAGTAATAAATCGACTAATAAAAATGTTGTTTGACTAAGAATGCATCGACCAATTAATCGATTAAACGACTAAAAAAATGCAGCACTAGTCGATCGTCAATTATTTGTCGTGGGTTTTGAATGAAAGATCGAAAACCAATCTTTTCAGTAAAAATGTGTATTTGGAGCAAAGTCAAACTTTGAGGCAGAATATTGATATATAGTTTCAAAAAATTAATAAATGAAAGTTTTTGTTTTGTTTATGTTCAGGAATGGCATTTTTCATTTGTTTTTGAAAAAATCGAGATTGATCAATATGAGAAAATAAATCGTGTATTTTTCCAGATCGCCAGCCCTAATTTAAAGTGATTTAATTAGCAAAAAGATGCATCCAAATCCCAATTAAACATAATCAAATAGAATTTACATGAAAGAAAAGAAGAGTGCAGATAAAATTCATATTGTATATGCACAGATTAATAGAACTGAACTTGAATGTTTTCATACATAAAAGCCTAAGAACAGGCATCATGAAGCATTTTACCCCAAAAACATTTGCCTGTTGCATTCGCACTGCCAGGGAGACTCCATGGGGAATTCAGTGACGTCAGCAGTCATGGTCTTTTGATATATATTTTTTACAATCCAGCTTGTATGTTTCTTGTTATTGGTTTGCTGAGTGATAAATACCGACTTCTATCCGTCCCTCCATCTACTTATTATTAAACTTTTACTAGTTTATCGGCTAGTTTGCTGAATACTAATCCATTTGAGCTAGCCCTGTGCTGAATGGTCTACTATAACGCTATAAAATAAAATAAAATGGCAAATATACCTTTTGGACAACTGACCATCGTAGTTACTAAAGCAGCTTTCCTCCTGTGGACATGGTAAGCAGTAAAAAAATAATGTGTTTCTCCTTTCAGGGCCAAGATCTTCCAGGACATCGAGAGGCTAATACATCCTAATGATATCTTAGACAAAGTTGTTTATGATCTAGACATTCCCAGGTGAGTTAAATAACAAACTATTCTTCATTATTTGTCTTATCATTGGCCTCCAAGTTTACCTTGATTGTATCTAATGTTTGTAACAAAGAAAGTAACTGTTACAAAAAACAAACAAAAGGAGTTTAAGGAATTTACTAGCTACAAAAACAAAATTAAATTGAGACAAACAAGCTGCTAGCATGATTCTTAAAAGCACACTGATTTTGCTCAGACCAACACTGTATACAGTAAACAGTTTTTTTGAAGCACATTTAATAATGTATGTTCCACCAAAGTAATCAGCATGTTTTCTTATTTCTAAAAATAATATTAATTCAAATCTATAGCACAGATTTCAAAACTTTACTAACTTAATTGCTAACGCCAGTTGGAGATTTAGAACATTTTAACTGCAGCACAGCACTAAAAATAATGTCCTCATCAAACAGACTCAAAACATCTTTTTAAGGAGGAAAAGGTAATGAGTACAGCTGTATGTAATTCCAAAGTCTGTAATAAATGAAATCAGAATCAGAAACCAGAAAAGTTTTTATTGCCGTTGTCGGTGAACAAAGCAAAATACACAAATTAGAAACTTGCTTCGATGCATACAAAGCATAAGGGCATGCAAAAAAGGTATACTCAGTAAAATAGGCAATTAAAATATATATACGTATACAGTAATCAGTACACTAGTGCTATCTGCAAATGAGAGAAACGTGAGAGAAGCTAAAGTCTTTCTAGCACTGTTTACCTGATTTTCTCTTTTTATCTCTCATACACACTCAATATCCAGTAGAGTTTTCATATTGCAGCCTTTTCTTTTTCCTATTTTCTGTATTTTGAGCTCTTAACAGGAGAAAATGTCCTTTCTCACCATTACCTCCTACGTGTTTTTAACATTTATGTGATGTCATCTTGTAAGCTGTATGAGATGCTGATTTTGTGTATGATACAGTGCAGGGCTGTTTGATTGAAAGGAAAAAAATAAAAGCATAATTTCAGTTACCATGCTTTGTTTTTTGACTGACCTCATTTATAACATGATTACAGCTAATGTTGTTTGTGCTTCAGCTGTCCCGTGATTGAAGAGGACGGCGAATCTCTTAAGTTCAACTCTCAGTTTGAGTCTGGTAATCTAAGAAAGGCTGTCCAAGTTAGAAAGTAAGAATCCAGGCGTACATTTTCTTGTTTGTTTGGCTTTTTTTTTTCAAACAAGAGTAATATCTGTTATGCTCCTCTAGGTTTGAGTACGACCTGGTGCTGAACTCGGACATCAACAGTAACCACTACCACCAGTGGTTTTACTTTGAGGTGAGCGGCATGAGGGTCGGAGCCACCTACCGCTTCAACATCATAAACTGTGAGAAGTCCAACAGCCAGTTTAACTACGGTGGGTGAAAGCAAAAGGCATTTTAGCATATTGCAGTACCAAGAACTAATTCCTTCAATACTCCAGTTTCTGTTCAATCTCAAGAATCAGAAGTCCCCCTTGTTCACATTCACACAAAGCAACGAAAGCTGAGGGTCTAACTGATTTCAACACTAACATCTGTTGTGTTGAACAAGTAAACATCTCATTTAGTGGAGTTGCGAAAACGAAATTATATATTTTTTTCTTGCCCATAACTATGAACTCAAATGAATAAATAAACTATCAATAAAACACTATCATTCACAATTATTTATCATTTTAATTTTCTATTTACAAGATAACAATAAAGCCTTAGGTGAGTGAGTAAAACACATGGACGGTTATAATTAAATATTCGTCTAAGTTTTGCGTCTTTAATCAAAATAAGTAATTGACAGATTAATCAAGTACCAAAATAATTTTTTGTTGCAGCATTAATCTGTCTTGTGCCCAAACTACAATGCTGTGCTGTGATTGTCCAGCACAGCGTCTGTCTTTAATGAATGGCGAGGGTGATGCCAGGTGGATTCCGAAAAGTTTGTAAGCTCACAAATTGTAACAAGCCATCTGGCAGTGGCAGGGACAGGTTTGACAAAAAAACTAGCTTAAAGCCATGATAATGTTAATATAGACAAATAGTTTACATAGCATTATGAAGCCAATATTTGAAATTATCAATAATATATAATCTCATATTATAAAAATAATGCAAGTTTTTAATACTAATTAGTCATCTGAGGATTATTAAGTTAGGAAAGTTAGATGAGAAATGAAAATTTGAAAAATTACAGAAGTTAGAAGAGATTTACTGTAATCATTTGTCTAGAATCCCTCCACATGTATGTCATCAAAAAAGCCTGCCAACATGCAGTCATTTTTAGTTTACACCACAAACAAAAAACTGGACACGAGTTTTGGGATGTAAGAAAATGTTTAAATATAATCAAATTTATGAAATTTTGTTAAAACAATGTATTACTGCTTGACTACAAAATATTGTATGACTAAATTAAAAACAAACTACATCCTCAAGAGTACACCAATGAACAGTTTTTGTTTTAATTTTTTACACAATTTTAAATATAACAATGCAAAAAACTTGTGTTGTATGGGAGGTAATTGTTTGTTGGTGAAAATACAACTATAAATAATATAAACACATTGACTTATTCATGTGTTTTTTTGAAAATGTGGCTAATACCTGTCATTGCACTAAAACATGAATGCTACACTGTGTAATCAGTTACTTCCAGTGAACGCAACGCTTTGAAGAACTTTTCCAGCAGGGTTTAATCCACACATTTAATTTTATTTTTTATGTTTTAAATATAACAAAAAAACAGCTCATCCTATGTTTGTATTGTTTTTTTTATGGCTAAATTGAATCTAAGACACTTGGAACATTCCAGGGAAAGTAACGTCTCCAGTGACATGTTTTTCTCTTCTCAGTAGGTATGCAGGTTCTCATGTACTCAGTCCAGGAGGCTATCAGTGGAAGTCCTCGCTGGGTCCGCACGGGATCTGACATCTGTTACTACAAGTGAGTTATCCACACCACAAAAGCTAGTCTAACTTAGGGCTGAGCAGAGATTCAGTCTTTTCTTATCATTATAGATGATTCACACCTAAAATCTGATCATTATTTGATTTCTGGACGTGTCAGATTATTGTTTCTAATTTTCACACTTGTGCCGAAGACAAAGATTAAAGAGAACATATTAAAACCATTTTAAAAGTCATTATCTTGTCAGATTATCTTTCTTTTCTCTCAAACAATCACACATCAAAATCAGATCTAATTATGTATGAGATTGTCTTATTATTGTTGTTATCAGATTATTACTGAAAAAGTACCACAGATATAATTCAGGTTTTTAAAATGAGGAGTCTACAACAGTGAAAATGCCTGTGGTTTGGACCAAGAAAAACATATTTCACATTCTTAATGTAAATTGCAGGACACAAGCAAGCTTATGTTGATAAATTTATGTTTCCAAACCAATATTAAATTATGATTTATTTAAAAAAAAACAAAAAAATTTTTTTCATATTGAATGATCAGTACGAGTAAAAAAGGGCTTATTTTTTTTGCCATATTGATGACATTTTTTGTTCCATTTTTAACTGCCCTCACAATGTCAATGCTCTTCACTGGAGCACAGATGAAATGATAAAGATTTTGCCCTTGACTTCCATTGTGCAGACCTGGGCAAATTGCGGCCTAGGGCCAAATGCGGCCCACAACCTGTTTTAATCAGGCCCCAGGCATGTTTTGAGAAACAACATGTATGACTAATTTTAAGAGGCAAAAACATGGGCTACAACAATGAACTTGTAACAATTCAAGACTATATTCACAATGTCATGAAATGAATTTAAAGCCATAAAAAACTATTTTGCAATATTAAACTTGAGTTTTATGAAAATAAAATTGTACTTTGGATCATGGAGCATTGTTATGAATATAAAAATCTGTTGTGTGTTTTTATGCAAACATTTGACTTATCCAAGTTCTGATATTTAGTTGTTTTTTTTTCTCATGAATTAGACTTCAAGTTTAACCTATAAACTAGCTTCTTTTTATGACGTCAACTTCATTCACAGAAAAAAACAAGACTTTTTTCTCTTATCGAGTTCTTTTTTGTAAAATCATAACTTTCTTAAGCTTCGACTTTATTTTCATAAAACTATTAGCTTAATCTCGAAATGTTACATGTTTATTATGTTAGAGCAAGCCTTTTATTTCTACTGGCCTTCTGTAGTCTGTCAAAGAGATGCGTTTGCAATAATCAGAATTTGTTATACCAGTGTCGGCAGTCCGGTCCTATTCTGGGTTTAAATATGGCCCTCGAGTAAACATAATTGCCCACCCCTTTTGCATATGGACCCTTTATACATTCATACTCACTGTAACACACGGTTGACTTCTTTATGTGCCCCTTCCAATCTACACTCTTCCATGTGGACAGAAAGCACAGGGTGAATGAGGTACACTGGAAAAAGACAAGCTTAAAGACATATAGTGAATTATCAGTGTCATTTTAAACTCTCTTTAAGCTTACTTATTTCCATAATAATGACCAGAGCGTAAATAGTCAGAGCACTAATTGTAGATATTGTATATGTACATTTTCTTCTTTATCCACAGAAATCATTTTGCCAGAAGTTCTATAGCTGCGCGGCCAGAAGGGAAATCCTATTACACTCTGACCTTCAGCATAAACTTCAAGCACAAGGACGACGTCTGCTATTTTGCCTACCACTATCCGTACACATACTCCACGCTCAAGGTAATACTCATCATTTTATTATTCACTCTTGGTACAAAACAGTCAATTATGTGAAATTAATGTGAGTGAACGGTCCGTTGAATTTGTTACAGTGATTAGTCCCACGCGCCCCCAGCAGAGCAGATGTGAAAAGATTGGATATTAGCTTTTTTTCTGTGCGTGTGTGTGTGTGCGTGAGATCTAAATGTTTTTCCACACCGAATCGTTATCATTTTGAGTCGTGATTTAATGGACAAACAAGAGAAGTGAGCCACAGCAGACTGAATATGTAATTAAAAGCAACGTGGCGTCTAGTAGTTGCTATGTGGGACAAATTAAAAGCTGGAAAACAGGTCATTTAAATGCAAAAGGAAGATTGAGCAATTTTGCAAAACTGTTCAGTTGAAGGTTTCAGGACAAATGTTTTTTTGTGTGTGTGTGATTACATTTGTGTTTTATGTTGTCTGTATGTAATCTCTCTTTTTTCTCTCTCTTTCTGACTAGGCAATAATGTAATAATTTAGGTCAATATCTTTAAAAAAAAAGGTTACTTTGTATTTATAGGCCACCGATATGTACATCATTTATTGGACATGTAACGCCTAATAATGGTAATAAGGCACTAACCAAAAACATTTTTGTGCTAATAAACCATCTACAGGGTATTAACAAACTTATTTTTGAACTATTTTCAATAATCAAGTTATAAACACCTTGTGAGCGCTTAAATACAAATAACTACTGCTTAATGACATCTAGGGCTGGGATAATGTATTGTTTTGGGAATATATCATCATGATACAATTTACTGTATCGTATTGATGCAGCACATGTATCACAAAACTTTAATGTTTGAATAAAATGCAAAGTTAAATAACATTTAAATTTACTTTTAAGCACTGTTACATTTACATATGACACAGTCAAAGCTGCTGTTCACTTCCGAACTGTGTCAACACCAAACTTGAATATTCATTTAATTCAATATGACTTCTAAATACATTTAAACAACCTTCACCTTTGGATTTATTAGAATTATTGCTGTAGTTTTTAATAATACTGAACCATAAACCTACTGTTTTGCAACACAAATTGACTGTATGATATTTTTTTTCATATGTTCTTGAAAAAATATTGCATTACTTATCGAGTCACAGCATCCTGTGTATTGCAGTATCATATGTATCATATGATGAGAAAAGCGTATTGTTCCAAAGTAACCTATTAACACCTTAGAAGTACATAACTAGGGACCTTTATTTTAAAACATTACCCTTGGGTGATCATTAGCGTAATAACACGTCTCTGATAACCTAACACATTACATTATTGGGTGATACTGTAAAAAACTGCTGCCAATATTGTAATAACACATGAAATTTCTTCTAAGCGCAAGTTTGATGTGACTGAACAACTAATAGTTTTGCAAAAATTTATCTACTGTAGTTTTTAATTAGAATTTATATGTTTGCATGTAAGCCTTACATAACCATGCCATCTAAAACTTAACCTGGGTCACCACAGTGTTACCATGAGTTCTTGTTTCTGATTGATGTTTTCAAAAGTCACATTTCTGTTACATGAAGATTACATTTTGCATAAGTGGGCAGTTACATCTTTAAATGCAGCTGAAGCAGAGGGCCATGGATGTTCCCCTAATCAGCAAGAGGATGTTATTACATTATGGTCTTATTACATTTAAAAGAATAATTTTAACATCCCTTGTCCAATAGCAATCAGATTTCAGAGACAACTCAGCGCAGGTTTAATAATATATAATACACCCTATTTTGTTTCTCAAGGACGTTTTGCAGAGACTGTTTGGAGTGAAGGGCCTTTATTCTTACTTGTTTTAAAGCCTGTATTTGTTGCCTCAGATGCACCTGTCTAAACTGGAAGCTCTCAGGACGCCGCAGATTTACTGAGACAGGATGTTCTCTGTGAAAGTCTGGGAGGAAACAGCTGCCCTCTCCTCACCATCACTGCCATGCCCGAGTCCAACTCCAACGACCACATCTGCCAATTCAGTAAGCACCTGAAGCATCACTGTAGTTAATATTTTATTCTTTATGTAACAACAGATCAAAATAAACTTCGTAAAGGCCTAAATGAGAGCTCACAATGGACTAAAAAAGAGACTAAACTGGGTCTAAAACAATGGTAAGCCAGAGATAAAGCCGTTCTAAAGGATGTTTACCCCAAAAGAGACCAAAGTATGAATTGCTTGGTTTCAGATTACGTCATAGAATCTGTGCAGGTGCTGATTGGAGGCAGAAAGTAAACGCAGCCGCTGTGTCCCATGTATTTTTCCCATAGACCTTAGCATTAGTAAACGAAGTAAATGAAAGTTAAGAATAATTCAGAGAGTGGTACAAACCCACTGACCACATTTAGGAGAACAAGAAACTTAGAACCACGTTTTAACACAGATAGATTGCATATAATATCATGTACTGTATGTACGTCTATGTGTTTCACTCACTTAACTCTCCTGTGATTTCTGCGTTCACATTACAGAAGCTTTATTTAATACCAGCTACTCACCCAAGCAAATACAAGATGACAAACATTTAGTGTTTGACCCAACCAGGAACAACATCATTTTGAAGACTTTCATTTGGCACAGTGTAGTAGGACATCTGCAGCATAAGATCATTTATTATATCCATCGCCTCACCGTGGGTAAACCTCCAGATTATATGAAAAGTCCGCCTTTTTCAAACTGTAGAGCTCATATCCTACAGTCATTTAGCTCTACATATATAGGATATGACTTGTTTGTCATAGCCTTGTTTGTTTGTCTGGTCTGTTTAAGGCTTTGAAGTACTTGCTGTCATTCATTGCGATCAATGCTATCAAATCACTTCCTGCCCCCAGTTTGGATTTCCCAGTGAAACCCAGCAATATATTTGTCTTTATTTTGATTTTACTTATTTAAATAATCACCTTTTTATTGGCACCTTAATTTTTCGACAACACCAGCAAGCATAATGCCAAGCCAATATTCTGTGATCACATTCAATTTGAGAGTGTGCCACATTTCTTAAGTTTTTTCTGTAGAACTCAATACAGAGTAATACACATATCGTTCTGGTGTGAGTCAGGTTAGGCGGGATAGGTTTTAGGTGAAAACAGGAATATTCTAAGCACCATCAGCTGCAGGACAATATAAGATTAATCAAACATGTACTGATCAAATTCAAAACTAATGGTGCGTGAACACTATTATAACATGATTGTTTTTTCTGTATTTATGAATACAGTATATTATTGCTTTCACCTATATGTTTTAACGGTGTGGTATCCTTCAGGAAACCGGCCGCTGATCTTCCTGTCTGCCAGAGTGCATCCGGGAGAGACCAACGCCAGCTGGGTTATGAAAGGAAGCCTGGAGTTCCTCATGAGCTCCAGCCCTTTGGCCAACAGTCTCAGAGAGTCTTACATCTTCAAGATTGTTCCCATGCTCAACCCTGACGGAGTGGTCAATGGGAAGTGAGTTAACAAATCTTTAAAAATGTCCTCCAGCTATAGTTTATGAACTTACTAGGGCTGTAACAAATTAATCGCCATAATATTGACTCATTCTAAACGCAACTAATTGATTATTCCATGAATTATTAACTACTTTAATAGTATTTTAACATTAATAACATTTTTAGCCAGGAAAATATCTTCTTGATTAAATGTATTGATAAATCTGGAAAAATTACTAAAATTCACTTCTTTCATGACTTGACAGTGCAGCCCAAAAATCACAAGAAAGAGAAGCAGGTTGAAAAAAAAGTCTGTATTTGAACAGATAGACTTTTGGTGGTATAGTTTGACTTTATCCTAACTTATTTGTCTAGGATCACTCCTGAAAAAATAATGAACAAACATTTTGATAATCTATGACATATGTAGATCAGTAATTTACATTTTGTTCATTATAAAGCAAAACACTGATCCAAAATATAAAGGTTAACGCTAGATAGTTGAGTCTAGAGGGACAGAAGTGAACTGGTTGCTATGGAGATTAGTTGATTTCAGTTGATAAATTGGCCTAAAATCTTATGTGTATATTTTTTTTCTTATTTTTCATCACCTATCTTTTTTAGTAGGACGAAACCTCTGGGCGAAGGTGCACAACGCCACATTTAACACAAAATAGGGTCACACAAAATATTCATAAAACTACAATTGTTTAACTTTGTAAAATAATGTGCTATAGAGGGATTTTTTGTTTATCAACACGGGCGATGCGCGCGCACCCGTCCTGCAGAAAGAGCCTCTGCACATAGAAAAGTTATGCTGCTAAGCTAACATTTATGGAAGAAATTTGATCCTACAACCCTTAGAAGTTACATTCAGGTAAGTGAGAGAACCGGCGAGAAAAACGCAGTCTCAAGCTTCAGGGACAGACGTCTGTCATACCAGTTCATACCTGATGAAAGCAGCTAGCTGTTGTCCCGTTTCGTTTTTTAATTCGAACAAGTTTCCCAATGTAAACAAATGGAGATGAGCCTTTCTGCATAACGCCGCCATTAGGGCGGAAAGTGACGTTGACCGAAAATCCCTCTATAGTATATTTCTTTGTGGAAAAGCTACAAAAAATGTCAGCTACATTTTTAAGCAAGGGCATGAGCAAAAACCAACCTGGAATCAAATGTCTAAACCTGGTCTAAGCTGGTGCTAAATCAAAATCAAACCGGTAAGTAAAAACAAAATGTATTTTCGGATGTTTGGCAGGGGCCCAATTAGTACCCGGGCCTTAAGTTGAATAGCCCTTCCCTAAACTTAATCACTGACCCGACTACAGTATCTAGCATGAGCCAAATATATAGTATCAGATCCATTGACAGGTCCATTTAAAAACATTCTAAAAAGCTGATTTTTATTATTGGAAAACGGCTAAGCGACAAATTTAAAACCCTAAATGTGTTTTTTGAGTTATCACAGCAATTGCAGGACAATATAAAATGATGCATCTATCCATCCAAATACAACTTGAAGTCAACTAATGATGAGAGAGCCCTGTTAGAACATTGTTAAAAACTCTGAAAAGTAGTCTTTTTTAAATTCTATCCTTGCATTGTGCTGAATCACCTTTTCTTTCTCTCTCCCGTCGTAGCCATCGGTGTTCTTTGAGCGGCGAGGACCTGAACCGCCAGTGGCAAAACCCTAACCCCGACCTTCACCCCACCATCTACCACACCAAGAGCCTGCTGCAGTACCTGGCACACATGCAGAGGGCGCCACTGGTACAAGCCTTCACACAGCCTTTTTCCCGCTCAGCTCTGCACTCTATTTGGCTGCACTACACTACACTAAAATGCGATCAATACATCCCCGCAGTAGTTTTAGGCATAATGCAGTTCTCATCAACAGCAGTCTCAGTTGGCCTCTATATAGTCTATAATGGGACTGTTTTTTTTTATGAGAGATTGTTTGAGCGGTTTTAACCAGGCAGTGCATAGGAAGAGGGCTTGGCTATTTTCTGTCCAAGTTTTTTTCCATAAGGATCGACTGTAAGCAGGGCCGGCACGTGGCATAGACAAGTGGTTCTTTACTAGGGATGGGATGATAGGGCTGGGCAATATCGTGATAAAAATCTAATCGTGAGCTAATCTCTGTGAAAATGGGCCCTTTTACGGTTTGCGAGATACCAGTGGATAGTTCCTTCTCGTCCCATTCATTCCTTATGGGGAATTTGCCGAGATGCGCTATTATTAATTAATATTTAAAAATTCAAAGCAGTGAGCAGATTTCAACTAGACAACCACTGGCTGCGAGTTCAGAGCTTCACATACGAGGTAAATACTTCACCAGAGAAAGACTGTGTGTTTATAAAGTAAGTTTGGCGCAATGCTAAATGCTAACAAATAAATTAGCAAAAATATAAAGCAGATAATTTGATAAAAATACATGACATCCTAGGCCGAGTGTTTTTGTATAAAGCTAGTTCAGTTTGTAGAGTTTTTTTTAATGAATAAATAAATTGAATTCAGGTTAACATTAGCTTCAGAGACAAAACGGCACATGAAGTATTTACCTCGTATGTGAAGCTCTGAACTCGCTGCAAATGATTGTCACTTGTTGTCCAGTTTGTGTCAATAAATTATTTTAATTAGTTTACTTCAGTCAGGTCTTGCACAAGTTCACGCTTTGTTTTTTCAAACATTGTGGCTTTTATTGTAATATTGTTTGTATTATTCAACTACATGAACAAAACAAATCGAGTCTGGCCTTTGAAAAAAAACTTTGATTGATTTTCGAAGTTTACGATCGATTTTCCGTCCCTACTTGGTACCTGTAGTCATTAACTCACTGTCTGCCATCTCTGGAATAAAGTCTGTAAAAACAAGTAAATTGCAGGCATCTCTTTATCTTCCGCAAATGTCTTTAAACATTCAGATCTCTTGAGGTCATTTAAGGTTTACAGAAGTCCCTGAGTAAATATCATCCCTTGCGAATAGAGCTTTAGGACAACTCAATAAACCCAAATCCAAATTCCTACAAAGGCTACATCCAATCAACTGCGACATCATTTCAACGTTGCATTTATTCTCAAAGCATATTTTTGCCTGACCTTGAGTGCACTGTGTAATTTCCCTGGCTTTTATGTGCTCCTTTTGTGCTCAGGTCTTTTGTGACTACCACGGCCATTCGAGAAAGAAGAACGTTTTCATGTACGGCTGCAGCGTCAAAGAGACTGTTTGGCAGTCCAACATCAGTGCTACGTCCAGCGACCTTCAGGAGGACATCGGATACAGGGTAACGCAAAAAGTATATTTCAAGTAGGGCAGTGCGATGTGGCTTCAAATTTTTTATCACAATTAAAAAGACAGTATTTGCGATAACAAGATAATTAATGATATATATCCAAGATTGCCTTAGTATGGCATTTCTAACATTTCTTTTTATACATTTGTATTTATTTGTTTAAGCTCTGTTTTGACTCATCTCTTCTTCATTAGTACTGTTTTTAGCATTTACAGTCAGTGTTAAAGTCAATCACTTCTAGACCTTAGAAGTATTTGGCCAATGTATATGCACAATTATACCACAAATTTCAATTTTTTTTAATATATCTTTAAAGGTGCTATCCCCAATTTTTCTTCCTTAAAAATGTAAACAAACATTTTATTTTGTATTTTTTGCAATGAAATAAAATAACATAAAATCAATTTCCTCCAGCACTGACCCAGCAGTTTATTGGGCTGTTTGACAGCTGTTTTGTATACTTTTTTAGTTGTTTTGTCTAATGTATTCCAATGGAAGTTCTGCTAAACTGAAAACAAACACGGCGGATTTGCCATTGTTTCCATGGTAACCACAGATGCTTCCCGAGCCTAATACAGCAACAGCCATGAAAAAGCTTAAAACACATCATGGTGAACAATTTGGAGGCTCGTAATGCATTAGGGTAATGAGCAAAACATGAAGACTGATGTGGGAATTAAAAAAATTATGATTTCATTTTTATTTTTGTAATTAATTATTATATAGTTCTATGTTTACATTTTTAAGATTTTTTTTAAGTCTAAGCTTCTTACTGAAACACTGATTCTCCATGTTTAGTCCTGACTCTGGTCCATGTTTAGTCCTGACTCTGGTCCACGTTTAGTCCTGACTCTGGTCCACGTTTAGTCCTGACTCTGGTCTACGTTTAGTCCTGACTCTGGTCCACGTTTAGTCCTGACTCTGGTCCACGTTTAGTTCTGACTCTGGTCCACGTTTAGTCCTGACTCTGGTCCACGTTTAGTCCTGACTCTGGCCACGTTTAGTTCTGACTCTGGTCCACGTTTAGTCCTGACCCTGGTCCACGTTTAGTCCTGACTCCATGTTTTGTCCTGACTCTGGTCCATGTTTAGTTCTGACTCTGGTCCACGTTTAGTCCTGACTCTGGTCCACGTTTAGTCCTGACTCTGGTCCACGTTTAGTCCTGACTCTGGTCCACGTTTAGTCCTGACTCTGGTCCACGTTTAGTCCTGACTTTGGGCACCAGCAGGAGGCCGATCCCTGAGGTCCTCAGAGTCTGAGATGGTTCAAAAGGCACTATTATGTCAGAGATGTACTTTGGTGCTAGTCCATGGAGTACAAAGTTATTAATAAGACAAACTGGCTCTTGCCCACCATCTGAACTTATGGCGCCAGATTCTACAGCATGATTATTAAACTTAAACAACAGTACACGCAGCTTAGTAGCAAAAGAAAAGTTTATTAAGTGTTCTACTCCACTCTTGCAGCACAGAAGGATGGCTTTATGCAAAATTATACTATATGTGTTGTAAAAAGCACTGCACCACTGCCTAATAAATCAATACAATATAAAATGTTTTATCTAAGCCATAAAATGTATGCAGCACACTTGCTTGTCTTATTTTCCTCCACCTTTCTTTCATCTGCGAGGTTGAGATTATTTAAAATGTCATCAAAGCCGCTAATTAAGACTCCGGCGAACGTGTCGGTCCTGAATTCATTAAAATATTTGAAATGGCTTCCTCAGTCGCCAATTAAAATTCACTTCACTCGTTTTATTTTGGTTCCACGGCTGTAATTACAAACCAGTGAGAAGCTGTCGGTAATCTTTTCACTATAATTTCTCCTATTCACTATCATTTGACACATTGAAAACATGCCCTTGTGATATTTTTGCAGCACATCTTCTGTTTCTTCCCCCTCATGAAGGTCACATTTTTTGTTGTTTTTTTCCAAACTGAAAACTAAAAGTGCAGCTTCATAGTTAAAACACATCAAATGCTTTTCAATGTATCTAGTATTGGATTTAATTATTAACACTCTATTCGTAAACACACTGAAGGGTAGATTTTTTGTTTTTTGTCAAAGCTTTCTCTGAATATGTCCAATTAATCAGATTTTAATGTGATGACGTCAGCTGGTCGGAAAGAATCTGTTTTTCCTAATTAGAACATTGTACTTGCCGTTAATTAGGTAACACGTTGGTAATGTTCAATTGTTTGCTTTCTATTAGTGATTAGAGCAGTTAAGTTTTAGCATTGCAACAAAAAAAAAACTCAATTCAAACATATAATTTTCTTGTTTATTTGAACTATTTAAAATTGCTTTAACAGTTTAATTGCATTCATCTTGATCTACAGGATTTTTATAGGTTTTCTTTGCATGACGTCACATTCAACAAGTCACTATTATTTAAAGTTGGGGTAACTAACTTCTTTTTGTTGTAAATTAGTAAACACCATGTTTTCCATTAAAAATGATACGGTAAATACAGCACTTTGTGAAAAAATGAGACCACAGAGTACCGTCTGAATTGAAAAATAAAGAATTTTAAGTCTCATCAGGAGCCTAATGCCGTTCTCTGATTGGCTGTGCTTGGATGGTCCTCTCCAGTTTCACTTTCTTGTTTGTGAAAGGAAGTTCATAAACCACAATTGCAATCAAACTGAATACATGTTGATAGTAATCATGTGTCGAAGGAAGTTTTCAGATTCAAAACCTAAATTGTGTTTGAAATGTGAAAATCAGCTACCCCACCTTTAAGACAGATGTTTGGCAGCTAATATTTTATGAATGCTGTTTTATTTTTTGTTGTAATACAAAAATAGTAGTTAAAGAGTGCAAATAGGTCTCATTCATGAAAGTTTTACTTGTGCACATGATTCATAAAATGTTAAAATGTCTTAACGGGACCTCTTATGTAAAATCTTTTTTACATCTTTTTTAGTTTTTAATCATGCAGTGTTTTCTCCCAAAGCTTTATTTGGATTGATTCAGGCATGTTTGAGTAATTTGTATTGTCCTGTACCGGATGCTACAGTGGTTAGAAAAGCACTGTCTTCACCTACCACCTATCCCCGCCCTCTTGTCTGTATTTTATTGCAATTATTCAAAAATTAGGATTGTGAGGAAAACATGTAAGGTTCAAATTGTCATGTTTTTGTTCCAACAACAAAAAATGTAATTTTTACATCTGTAGTGACTTATAAAGTTACTTTTACAATGAAGAGGCGGGGCTTACCAGTTCAGCAGTTTTGAACAGGAAGTCAATAGACCTGTTTCTATTTCTTAGCTGTTTTAAAATTTTTTGTGTTTTGCAATGAATAAAATATTAATTATTGATTACTTATGCCATAGTTTATTTTTAAATATACGGAAAATGACAATAGGTCTTCCTTTCCTACTTTCACAGTATCTGCTGCAAACATTATGTTTTTAACTCATGTTTATTTACATAAAAAGAAAAAAAAAATTAGTAAATGCAGCGATCGCGTCTCTCGACGATTCTATTTTAAAACTTCAGGACATTCCGATTTGGGGGGGGGGTCCAGGGGTCTTGAGTCCTGTGAGTCCTGTGAGTCCTGTGGGGGTTCTAACAGTGGCCCACACAGAGGGATGAGCAAGCTGCTGATAGATCAATCAAAGGAATGTGCCTGTGTTTTCACTGTTTTTGACCCCAAGAACAAAATAGTTTGTAGGAGTAAAAAAAAAAAAATGTATCATGAATAAAGCCCAATGTTATTACTAGGAAAATACCTTTAATAATAAAATATAACGTGTAATAAAAAAGTTATTGTTTTGTGTTGTGCCTTCAGGCTCTTCCTAAGATCCTGTCTCAAATCGCTCCCGCCTTCAGCATGGGCAGCTGCAGTTTCGTGGTGGAGCGGTCCAAAGAGTCCACGGCCCGTGTGGTGGTGTGGAGGGAAATCGGAGTCCAGCGCAGCTACACTATGGAGAGCACGTTGTGTGGCTGTGACCAGGGCAAGTACAAGGTGAGAGCAGGACTGTGGTTTTATCAGTTTCACATGTTTAGGTTCACAGAATACCCTTTTACTACTGATGCCATTTGAATTGAATAAAGTTGAATTTGGTGGAGATTTTATTTTTTTTTTTTTTTTTTTTTCTAGACCTGAAACACCTGTAACTTCCGAGAGTGCGACGTTATGAGACAAAAAGTCAAAAGTTAACAAAGTAGACATGATACTGAGGCTGCTTTCATGACTGTTGTTTTAGGATGGAGATTTTTCTGGGGGGAGCTTGTTTACCTGACCTGTTTATGTGCATTTGGTTTGGTCAGTCTATGGGTTTTAGAATTATGAAAAGGTAGGACTATTGCACTTAACAATTAACAAAATATTATATATTTTGAATAGTAAAAGTCTTAAAAATGTTGCATTAAATAGGGTGCGGAAAACCATGAATATATCCTGTCTGTGTCCAGCAGGTGGAGCCTTAAGTCTTTGTTCTGAGGTTTCCCCTTTGACCTCTGTACACACCATACTATTCCTTCTTTCATTTAGTAGTTGCAATTTCAGTCTTTAATCAAAAAAAACCAAATGCATCTGCTCTTCGTTCTCAACTGTTGCTAGGCTTGTGTTTTGTGATCATTTATATCAGATGCGTGTGGCGTATTTTAAGATAATAGATTGTATAATTTGAATACAGACGAGGACAGACAAATAACTTGCAGTTTATCCAATAATGAAAATTTACACTACACTACTTGTATTACAGGAGTCTCCCAAACTGTAGCTCGGGAGCCACCAGTAGCTTTCCCCAAAGGATTTAGGAATTCATATTATTCTTGTTAATTAAAAATGTTTTTCTTACATACCTGATAAAATTATAAATGTAACTTTAGATGGATAATTGTACGCACTAATAAGCTCAATGTTTTTGCAACTCACTGATATTTTTGTTTAGTGAAAGTAGCTGTTTGGGGGAAAAAGTTTGTATTAGATTCTTTTAAATGACTTAGAATAGTTCTTATTTTATCAGAATGTCCCAAATTTGTGTGATCTTTCTTTTTCCTCAAGATCACATTGTTTTGATTCTAAACTACAGTAAACGTTTTATGTAGAGGGATTTGTAGTAAAAAAACGATCATCAGAAAAATATTTTAATGATACAAGAAGGTGGAAAGCTAATCAGATGTCCAGAAGTAGCAGATTCATGGAGCAATTTTTTTTCTAAACACTCTTTACTGGTAATTCTATTCAATTCAAAGTCATATTGTTATTGGATTATATTAATGAAGAAAAAAAAGCTACATTTAAGGCTTGTTTTCGATAATTACTGCTGTTTCTTTTCCTGCTTTAATGGTAGCCATACAACACCTTTTTTTATGTTAAATGAATGTTCAAAAATATGTCAGTTACTTGTAAATTGTCTTTGTGTTTTTGATGGAATGTCACTTTCTGATGACATAAACGGAGGAATTCTGCTCATTTAAAAACATTCAGGACCTGTCATATGGTTATTAAGCACCAAAATTATCTTCGATTTTCTTTCATTGAACACTAGTAATTAGAGTGACAGGCCTATTCTTCACATGTCGCTAAAAATTATTGGTTTGTGCTGTGTTCCAGGGTCTTCAGATCGGGACCAGGGAGCTGGAGGAGATGGGAGCCCAGTTCTGTGTGGCTCTGCTCCGGCTGAAGAGGCTCACCGGGCTCCGCAACCACCAGCACCTTCTGGATCTGGAGAGCGATATCCTCGGCAGCCAGGCCAAAGTCGCCAGGTAAGGCAACTTAGGACTCAAAGGTTGCCCTGGTTCTGGAGAGTACGACTTCCCATTATAAACTACCATAGAGATTGTAAAAATGTAAATATTACGAGTTTGTAAAGCTGCAGAATGACCCACCTCATAGATTTTTCCAGAATTCTTATGAGAGTTAATAATGGGAGTGAAATGCTTACCTACTATTGCAGCCTAAATCACTGTGATTTTTCACATTGTTGCAGCGAGCGGCGATCAGAATCACATCCACAATATCCTCAAAGCACCTCTACTTCAACCCATTTGCACTGATAAATACCCTCTATCTTCTAACTTTTCAGGTGCTTTGTCCAGACTATTTCCAAAACAGAATGTTTAGCTGCACACTTTGGCTCTTGTATAATTATAGATTATTTTTTGGATATTTCGTTTGTAGAATCATCTACAAAAAAACTAAACAAAACTGCTTACATGAATGCAAGCCAAAGCATGAACATAAAAGTGCTCAAAAGTTAATGTGCTTACATGAATATCTTACAGGAATACAAAGACACTTAACATAAACTCAAAAAGTGCCTATTCCAGTTGAGGTTTTTACATGAAAACAAAGACACTTGGGGGTGGCCAGCAGTTAGTGGGGGTGGCCTCGGCCCCCCCTAGATCCGCCACTGTATAAAGTTATAACTATATGTTAAATCACTTCTTTTAATCTATGAATTATGCAACTTTGTTTTTACATTGTTTTTCAATTTAAGTTTTGCTGCCTGTTACCCTAGCAAGATGGCCGCCATAATTCCCATGGCAACAGGCCCCACCTTCTCTCTAGTCATAATAACTCTCTGGATTTATGTTTAGCTTTTTTAATTGTAGAAAAAATGTCAATTTGATTATGTATCAGACAACAATCTGTGGCATTAGTTTAGTTCAAATCTAAATACAAAAACTAGAATTCACACTAAAATTAACTGACATCTTAAAGGAAACTTTGCAGGTAATTTTACAACAAGAACGACAGCGATGTTTGTAGTAGGGCTTATGGGTCACCAGGAATCTTAATTTTGACTGTTATCACACTAAAGCAGGGAAGTTGGCTGTAGGTTAAAATAAGAATTTTCAGGGCATCAGCTTTAATTAACCTTCAAACCTGTGCATTTATTTCTTATCTCCAAAACACTGATTGTTTCTGTCAATATTGATCCATAGTCCAGTGAGAGAAAGCTGTGGCTCTTTTAAGTGTTGGTAATAGGAGGAGGGAAGCAGGGAGGATGCTAGGAAGTGGTTTGGCTTGGTTTCTTAATTATAGATGGAGGGTTGTGACAAAAGATCAACTCGTCAATCAGATGGACTGTGTTGTAATTAAAACTTTCTTAGTAATGTAAAGTAGGTGAAGATAAAGAGGCGCTGCTATGCTCTGTTACTCAAGTTAGTCTAATTAGATCTTTGTTTTTACACAATTAGATCATAAGAGTTGACTATATGTTGTGTGCCGTAATATTTACATAGGGAT
Organism: Mugilogobius chulae; assembly: GCA_038363315.1. NCBI lineage: Eukaryota > Metazoa > Chordata > Actinopteri > Gobiiformes > Gobiidae > Mugilogobius > Mugilogobius chulae. Next base: position 26,603,655 of record CM076397.1, read on the forward strand.
GTCTGTAAATATTACATCTCTGTAAAAACCTAAACAGCATCAGGAACACTCCTACTGAATACTGCTTCTGTATTTGTCCTTGCGTTTTCAAACCAGAAGACCAAAAAACAAATACAAAAGTTGTCTCAGAAAACTACAATTCATTCAAAATGTGCCTTCAGAAAAGTGGTCTTAGAAAACTATAATTTACTCAAAAGTGGTTAGAACACAACAAATTATTTAAAAAGTGATCTAACAACACTACAATTTATTCAAAAGTGGTCTCAGAAAACTACAAATTACTTTATTTTTATTTAATTTTAAAATTTATGAATGACATAAATGGATACCTTGATTTTGTTTATAGAAATAATATCCTCAGTAGTAACTGTAATCTTAAACAAATGGCATACTTGATTATATTATACTTGATTGATGTATTACCCACCCCTATCTCAACAGTACACAAACATATTTTTATAAATGCACAGTGATGAAGTATTCTTGTTTGTAAAGTTGTTTACCTGATGTGATCACCGTCATTAATAACTTCTGTTCACTGCGTCATCTAGTAAAATTGTTTTTACCTTGACTTGGCAAGGGTCTGGCTGCAGTCGATGGGGAGTGCCACTGTAGCTCCACCGGAAGTGCATAGCTTGATTTTTATTTTTTTAGCGGAAAGTACGATAAAGACGCCAGAGACAAGGCAAAATTTTACCTGTTCTTCTAAACTTAATAATTTTCCTCTGGTTCCAACTATAGTGTTTATCTTGCACCAGAAATGGAGCAGCTCCACTCATCATGGTGCTCCGTGTCAGCTGCAGCTAGATCCTCTTGTAAAAACATAGCTACAGATACGCTGCGCAAGTGAAATATCTAGCATTGACTAAAATGATTTTTTCCAGATAAGAATTAAGTTTAGAATTGCTCAAGCTGTGTTAAATTGTGCTTATTATGAGGCATAAGAGTTGAAATCATTGTCAATCATTTAAGGTACTACCTGATTTTTTTTTTAGGAGACGTGTCTGTATGCCCATTTAGTCACAATGCTAACAACAACTACAGACTAAGTTATTCTATATATTTGTTCCAATTTGTGATGTCGTTGAACTGATTTATGCTGCAACACACTAAAACAAGATCAAGTTGTTGACAGCAGTTTAAACAAGGCTAAAACATTATCTGTAGCTGCAAAATTAGAACATTTCAAGGCTCAAATGATTCACATGATTCAAGTGAAAATGTGTAGAGTTTGAAAACACAGTGGAGCACTTCCTGCATCACTTAATGACATCACAAGGAGGAGCAGCGTGTTTTCAAGTTGACAGAAGAACACAGCCTGTTTTTTTTTTTAATTGTGCAGAATTTGCGCTAAACATGTGTAAATGAGATGAATCTCAACTCCGGCCATGTTTTGGATGAAAACACATAATAATGTACAAATTAATTAGCATAACATAGGCCCTTTAATTAAAAAAATAAGCAAATAATGTACGTTAGTCAAGTAAATAAATGTTACCTGCAAAAATGGCTCCGAACTCCAGCCAGTTTTTAAGATCTTTTAGATTATCTACTGATGCTAACATTGAGCTACTGTGACCTCAGAAAGTGCATTAAAAACTGATTACTACTTAACTCTATCACAGTGTGTAATACAAAGCTTTTAGGTCAGTACTAAGTTTAGCAATTATAACCATTTAGACTTCCGCATTCAAACGGCGTCCTCTGCTTCATTTCTTTATTCCACACAGTTATGTCTAATTATTGCCATTCAAACTCCCCAGTCAAATGAGGTCAGAACAGATTAGATGAATATTAATTATTCAAGTCCAATCTGACCACAATTCTATCTTAATTTTCGTTTTTAAATTGTCAGCCATTTTCCTCGCTTGATTTAGCAGACTGACTTTACTCTCCAAAGCCACTTAATGTCTGTGCTCTTTGTCTCCGCTGCTGGCCCCATATTGATATTTTCATTTATCATTCATGTGTTAAGGGACTTTGCTGGCAGCGCGCGTGTGTATGTGTCCGTGGTTTATGGTTTTATGCATGCTACCACTTAGCATTTAATAGGTCATCACAACAATAACGCTGCACCGGCCGAAGGGAGAAGCAGAGGTACAAGCCCACAGATTGTTTGATATAGATTTTGTTTTTAGAGTGTGATGATGTCATGAGACTGGATGGTGGGCAAGAGTCAGTCTTTCTTATCAATAACATTGTACTTCCTTTGCAGCCCAGTCTCCGGATATGTTACGAAAAGCCAAAGTGTAAAATAACCACGAATTTTGGTTGAAGCCACGTGGCGACATTTTCATTGGGCTTAAAGGGTAAATCTTAACTTTCCCCAACCCATTTTAGTAACTTGAAGCCTAAACTTTACTGTTAAACCTAAAGAAAATGTTGCCACAAGGCTTCAACCTTGTGGCAACATTTGTGATTATTTTGTGTTTTCGCTTTTCGTAACATATTAAGATAAAAACGTCCCTATTGTATGTTCTAAATGACAAAAAACATGCTGTTTTTCAAGATTAAAAAGTTACACAGTGCACCTTAAAAGAAGACGTACTGTTTTTGTTTTTTTCTTTGTTTTTTTAAGGGGAGGGGAGGTAAAGTAAAACATATCGTTATTTTATTAGTTTACTTTTTGTTCGCTGTAAAACATAAAAGTGAAAACCGCTTTAAAAGTCTAAACAGCCTCATTTTGATTTCCTCTTCACAATTGTACAGCTAAAAAGCCCCGCCTCCTAATAGTGACAAGCTCCGCCTCTTCATTGTATAATTTTAGTGTGACAAGCAGCAGATTTTAACTTGCATTTTTAACCCTACATTTTCTACTTGCAATCTGAATCTTTTGAGTAATTGCAAGTAAATACAAGTGGGTGGGGCTAGGTGGTAGGTGAAAATTACTGAAACATGCCTAAATCAATCCAAATGCAGCTTCGAATAAACTAATGATGAGAGAACACTGTTATTACATGGTTACAAACACAGGAAAGCAGATGTTACAGACCGTACTATGTGTCTCCTTTAAACAGTATTCTTTTAGCTGTCGTTCATCTGAATTATATTATATTGGCTTATGAAATTTTATGATGTCACAGAAATGTAGCATAAAGACAAACATCATTTTCCTGTAGCTTACTGCAAAAACAATACATATTTAAATTATTTTTAATTCAGTCTTTGAGTTGCTTTGATGGTTTTACATAGACATTTTAAAAACCTTCATAAACAGAGCTATTCAAGCAGAAGTATTTGAAGTGTTACGCATTCTTAATTATTTTCTAAAGTTAAAGTAAAACTGATTGTTTTCAAGGACACAAAAAAATCCTCATTGTTTTAAGCCAGTCGTTTTGTTAGCTGAATGAACTCTGACTTCTTGACACCTCCTCTCTCCCTCGAGTCGTGTCTGAAATCATATTGACGTTTTTCCATTGATAGAGGATTTACTCTCCTGAGGCCGTCTGCACCTACGGCAAAATCTGTCAATTTCACCAGATCAACTTCACTGATTGAAAAGCGCTATATTCAGAAAAAATGTGAACAAAGAAGGATGAATGGATTTACATGTGGAAATCGATGAATAGACAGTAAAGTAGAAACACAGATTAAAACTAAATCAATCAGTCTAAGAGTCAATGGAGAGACAAAAAAAGTTCTCTAGTAAGAGTCAAAATACAGCTAAAACGGGAAAAAGACACCACAGTCTGCTAACAAATTGAACCCAAAGCTCTGCTGAGTACTGGGTTTGTAACTGACATGTAAAAAGCGAAAATCAGGTAAACAGTAGAAGAAAAGCAGATAAACAAAAACACTTAAGCTTCTCTTGAGATCATACACAGTTTTAAAGGAGACCTGTTCTGATTTTTTTGTATATTTAGGAAGTAACTATGGCATATACAGATCAATAATTCACATTTTGTTCATTACAAAACACAGAAATGACCTAAAACGTCATAGAAATAGAAACGGGTTCAAAGACTTCTTGTTCAAAACTACAGAACTGATAAGCCCCGCCTCTTTCTTGTAAAATTTGACTTTAATAAACCACAGATTAAAAAAGTGCTATTTCTTGTTTTTGGAAAGTGTCTACATAACAATTTGAGCCCTACATGTTTTACTTGCAATCCTAATTTTTAAGTAATTGCAAGTAAATACAGCCAAGTGGGCGGGGATAGGTGGTAGGTGAAGACAGGGGTTTTCTTAGCACTGGAGCATCATCTGCAGGACAATACAAGATTTCTCAAACATGTATGACTCAATCCAAAAACAACAAGAACACTGCTGCAGCATGATTAAAAACTCAGAAAAGTAGGTCCCCTTTACCTTATTTACTTTTTCTTCTTAAAAAAAAGCTGTTTGTTGCAATTCAGTTGTCCTAAATCACCAACTGTTGTTAGCAAGCAAGCTCATAGCAAGCTAGCTGTTGCCATTACAACAAAAAAAGTACATTTTTTCTATTGTTTTGCCACTCATTCTAAATGTTGAGAAGTGTTTTTCAAATAAAAGAATGTTCATGTATATCCTTGATTGTAAATGTTAACGTGACTTCTAAAACCCAGGAAATGTCCTTGTTTATGTTTTTAGCATTTGGCTCCTATTGACCTTTGAAGTTGTGAAAATATTTCTAAACTGATTGTGGTGAATTGAAAATAATGGTAAAAATGCATCTAAATGAGCAACGTATCTGACTATAGTAACTAAATAAATACATAAAATTGTGTGTATTTAAAATCAAAGAAAAAAACAGTTTGAAGTGATACAAGACTTCTGCATGGCCTTACAAAGTAAAAAAAAAAAGTCTTAAATATGGAAGTTTAAATTTAAGGCCCTAAAAATTCTGTTTTGTGGTTTTAAAAGGTCTTAAATTTGACCTCTCGATACCTGCAGAAACCTTGTGGTATTTACAAACAATAGATATACTATCAGACTTCAGTGGTTGCAGTAAAAAAAGGTTTCATTTTGGTTGTTTTGTCTACACATATAGATGTATTTGGTATGCTAAGTATCGCACTGGACACTGGACATTTTATAAAACTTTCAGCACACTAGCGAAGATAAGCCTGATTTTGACACAAATCTTTTAAGAAATGCTTACATTATATAGGCCCTATTAAAAGATTTTTAAATTTGTGTGCGTTTAGCAAATCCCCTTGTATCAGAATAACCAAATAATATTCGGCTCTAGTTTTTACAGCGGGGTTTGTCTGTGCACTTGTTAAGCATTCAGCAGCAGATCATTGTGTGAAGCCTGATGGACTGTCTCACTGGGATTACATTACAGACCATTAACACCATTAAAAACCCACTAAAGCCACTAAAACCTCAAGAACCAGTAACCATTTAACCATTAGGACCCACAGGAAAAAAACTGCTTCGCCTGAGAGAGCCGCCTCTTTGCCTCTTATCTCCGTGAACCCAAATGGGATGTTAAGTGCTTATTTGTCTAATATATCGCCAAGACAAGTTGGTTCATATGTCTTCATGCTTCGTCTCCCATATGTTCAGAATAACTATTAGTATTTGAATAATCAACATTTTAATTTCATTTCACATTGTCTGAACGTTTACGAGAAGCCCTGTGTTTGTTGTAAATTAATTTCAATCAGATTTTTGCACGGTAATTGTTTTATTTTATCAGTTTCCATGGTTTTCATCATTTGTTGTTTACAGCAGAATTGAGTGACTTTCGAACAACTGTTGTATGGATTTGTTGCTGAAATCTGCGACACTGAGCCATGACAGTCCTGACAGATCTAAATGTCTGGTCACAGGCTGAGAAAATGGTGGATGATAATCTACCTCAGTGGTTCCAACCAAAGATATGCCAGCACATTAAATTAAATTTGCAAGTTTCAGCTCAAACATGCTGTTGTAGGGGTTTCAGGGTTGTAAAGTAGAGAGATAGGTTTTCTAGCTTTGTGTGAAATGTGTTTGTGGGTGGAGCTTAGTTGATCACTTTCGATTTAAACACATTTTTTTAGCATCACTCTCTTCATAATATAGAAATATAATAATAACTTTTTTTTATATATATGTTCCATTATAAATGACAGTTACGAAGTGGCTTGTACTCTTGCCTCATAGCAAGAAGATAGAGTTTGATTTCACGAGTGTCCTGACCAATTCCTGTTGTTGACAGGTTACCTTTGTGGCACTGTTTAAAGCAGACCTGGGCAAACAGCTGTTTTAATCTGGCCTACAGCGCTTTGAGAATAAGTGTTACTCTGTATACTTCTTTTATATGATTGATTTAGCTATGGAGCATGTGTCTTTGCTTGTTTTCGCAATATTTATCAACAAAAATTGTCAAAATAGTGGACTAAAAACCAGTTTTACAAAAAATGTGCTATTTAATAATGATAATTTGTCACATCAATGACCGCAGACCAGCCCTCAACTATCATTTACCCATCCTGGTTTAAAGGATGGGTCAAATGCAGAGGACACTGTTCTTTAAAGGCTGACTTTACAAATTGATTAGCTTGCCTAAAACTTTATGCTAGGAGTACTCAAACTGTGTAAGAAATCTTAGGGGTTACTCGAGACAACAAAATATTGGCTCTATGCAGACGCTTACACCAGTTTGCTATGTGTATCATTCTGATGTTAGTTCTTCACATTACCACATTATCAATCAAAGCAGCATCTGTTTGTAGCTCCAGAATTGTAGATTTTCTTTAAAAGTTCACCGTATAACTATCATGTGGACGGTAGTCTACCTTTCTTTATGACTTATAGTACCTAAAGCTGAAAATGCTGTTTCTGCTTTCTGCTCCTTCAGTTGAGATTTCCACAGAAATGTTAGTGAAAATGTGGTTAAAACAGCTGTAGCGTCAGAATTTAAACAGTTCAAGGCTGAACATGTTTCTTTTTTAATTTACAAACTATTCTAGTGTAGGCTAAACAATTAAAAACACTCGGAGCACTTCTTGTATTACATTTTAAAGACATCACAAACTGGAACAGTGTTTTTAGCTTGAATAAAAAAGGAACCATTACCCAAAACCGTGACAGAATAAATGCTTAATACTGTAGATCCAAAGCTATGATAACTATAGCGTCTCCCTGGAGACAAGTGAGTGGAAACATTCATCGATTTATTTTTCCCCTGGTGACTTATTTAGCTGAGAAATCCAAATGCAATTTCTCAAGATTTTGTGAAAGTCACCTATATTGCGAGAATCTATCTGGTAGAACCAGGTTAGCAGACATGTGCGATAGAAGCGACAATTTCCTGAAAACTTTGCTAATTCAGACGTCTGTCTTTTGTAGCAGTTGCACAACCACTTACGTGCTGGACGAGGACGAGCCGTCTTTCTTGGAGGCCATTGACTACAGCGCCGAGAGCAACGATGACGAGACAGAGGCAGAAACGGAGAACACGCCAGAGGTCCATGAGAACCTGGAGCAGCTGTCAGACTCAGACACCAACCACCGGGACTGAAACAACACCACCACAGGGACTGGAACGTCACAGAAACTGAAACGTCACAAGAAGAACTGAACCCTCACAACTACAGGCATTGAAATGTCACATTAAAGATTGAAGCATCACAACTACAGGGATTGAAATGTCACTACTACAGGCACTGAAACATCCCAACAGGGGCTGAAACATCACAACAGGGACTAAAACATTACAATTACATAGAGTGAAAGATCAATAGACTGAAGCATTACAACTACAGGGACTAGAACATCATTAAAACAGAATCTGAAATCTCACAACAAGGACTGAAACTTCTCAACTCCTGGCACTGAAACATAACAATCACATGGACTGAAACGTCAGAAAAATTGACTAAAACTTCACATTTAAAGAGACTCACACATTACCTCAGGCCTATTCAACTTAAAGCATGGTGGCCAGATTTTCCAAATACAGTACTACTAAATATATGTTTTTTTTGTTTACTAGTTTGATTCTAGGTTTGTGCTGGTTTAGACCTGAGCAATGTTGATAACACATTTTGTTGTATTATTAAGTGAAATATAATTGTTGTTGTTTTATTATTGTAACAGTTCTAGTTTTTTATTTAACTCTAAATTTTGGTGGCATGTTGTGAATTTTGACCCAAAAAGTCTTGCCATCGTGAAAAGTAGGTTGAATAGCCCTTCATTGCATCTACAGCGCCTGAAATATCACCAACTACAAGGACTGAAACATCACTACAAACAAAACATGTGACGTTTGTACCCGGCACACATTCTGAGCAACACACAGTGGGAAAAATGAATGTCTACATGGCACAAAATCACTTGAATTCAGTGTATTTGTAATTGATTTGAGTAGTTTTGACAAAGTTTAGATTTATTTGAGCTGCATTCATTGCCCGTCCTGTTTTTTTTTTTTTTTCTTCTGGCCTAGTCCAGGATTAGTCCAGTTTAGATGCAGTGTGTGCAAAGTGAGAACGCAGCATTTGTTTGAAAGATTTTCTTTAAAAGTGCACTGCATAACTAATATGTGGACAGTTATGTTTCCAGTACCCAAAGCTGAAATGCTGCTACTGCTTTCTGCTCTTTCAGTTTAGATTTTCACAAAAAGCTTTAAATATTTTCTATTGAAACGAAAAGTGAACCTTTAGTGAAAATGTGGTTAAACAGCTGTAGCTTCAGAATCAACCTTGTTCAAGGCTGAAATTGTGTTTTTTTATTTACAAACTATTCTAGTGTAGTTTCAACAATTAAAAACACAGCAGATCACTTCTTGTATTACATTTTAAAGACATCACAAGCTGGAACAGTGTTTTTAGCCTGAATAAAAATGAACCATAACCAAAACCGTGACAGAATAAAGGCCTAATACTGTAGATCCAAAGCTATGATAACTATAGCGTCTCCATGGAGACAAGTGAGTGGAAACATTCATTGATTTATTTTTTCCCTGGTGACTTATTTAGCTGAGAAATCCAAATGCAATTTCTGTCAAACCACAATCACAGAGACTGAAACGTCACAACAAGAACTGTAACATCACAATCACAGGAAATGAAATGTCACAACAAGGACGGAAACATCACATTCACAGGAATTGGAACGTCACAACAAGGAAACATCACAGCTACAGGAACTGAAACATCACAGCTAGCACTCAAACATCACAACTAGGACTGAAATATCACAACCACAGAGGCTGAAACGTCACAAATCCAGACTGGAATATCACAACAACAGACTGGAACATCACAACAAGGACTGAAACATCACATTCACAGGAACTGAAACGTCACAACAAAGACTGAACCATCACAATCACAGGAATTAGAACATCACAACAAGGCCTGAAGCATCACAGCTACAGGGACTAAAACATCACAACTAGGACTGAAATATCACAACCACAGAGGCTGAAACGTCACAAATCCAGACTGGAATATCACAACAACAGACTGGAACATCACAACCAGCACTCAAACATCACAACTAGGACTGAAACATCACTACTACAGAGGCTGAAATGTCACAAATATAGTGACTGAAGCATTATAATCACAGAAACTAAAATGTCACAACATGGAATGAACTTTACAATTACAGGACTGAAGCATCACAACTACAGAGACTGAAACATGTACAATTAGTTATTTACTTATATATTTTTAGTTTTTAAGCTGAGAAAATGACATCTGACATTTTTTTCTTAATTGAAAACAAAATATGTAAACTTTAATAAAATAGTAATAACACATCAAAACCGCTCATTACAACATACTTAATACTCTGAATTCAAGCCATTTAAACCGCTGTAGACGTTTATTTTTACGCCGCACAGAATCCGGCGTCTTTGTTTCGGGATAATCACATTTACTTGTCACCCTCCCTGTGTTAATGTGGAGCCATCTGTTCCTCCTCAGACTCAACCACAGCTGTTTTATCTATCAGGATCTCACTGAATGTCTTCACCTGCTCCTCCAAGGCTGGCTCTCTACACAAATCTACCTTCTGAAAGCACGCCTCCATTCAGGGCACTATGCATACTTTACACTGCTGCTGGAATAGATGTTACAATAAGCCTTTGTTTACAGCTCTATCATTGTTATACGGTAGAAAAGAAGTGTTGGCATTAACTAATATGTCAGCTTTTTCTGTTAAAGGGGACCTATTGTGTTTTTTCTATGTATCTAGAACTAAACTATTATATCCGTTGCTGTAGATCAGTAGGGATGGGACGAGACAGAATATTCACGAGACCAGGGATATGAGATTTTGAAAAAAAAATTTGCATTATTTGTTTCATTTCCGAATTTTAACAAGGCAAATTACAAAATTAGATTAGTATTTATTTAATATTGTTGGTTTAATATTTATTTAGTTTACTTTACCTTTCATTATGTCTATAATCTTATATTCTTACTGTATTTTTTAATTAGTTAAATCATTTGACAATCGTCCTGCTTTCCGTGTGTAGCTCAGACTCCGCCCCCTTTCTCCTGCCTCTGCAGCTGCTGCTGACAGGGACCAGAGAAGGAGCGAGACTTTCGTACTTTTTACAATGTTAATAATAACATACAGTAGGCCAAAAAATCTCCGTGTGGATCTATTTTAAACTATGTTTTAAGTGTGAAAAACATTGCGCTGTTCTTGCGATGAACACGCGTAAATTTATATTTTTTACGCTAACTGTTACATTTTTAGGACTAATTATCTCTGTAATATTGGTTCTATACGAAATAAAAACTGGGGCGGAGTTTAGACTGTTTTCTGTCAGAATAAGTCTGCTACAAGTCTGTGTGTGGAGGAGACTTTTTACTACAGCTGCTCAATATACAAACATGACCATTCATAATAGCCTATGTATAAGAAAAAATCTCGCAAGATAGTTCTGTATGTGCGCGCACAGTATCATGACAGGTTGATCTCGCAAGATCTCATGGCATGAAATGGTCCCATCCCTATAGATCAGTAAGTTACATTTAGTATGTTTAGAATGATGTAAAACAGCTTAGAAATAGAAAGAAGTCCATTTACTTCCTGTGCAAAACTGCAGAACTGATAAGCCCCGCCTCTTCATTGTAAGATTTTAAAATGTATTTTTAATTTTTTTAGTTGTAATGTGGGTGTGACTATTTTGAACCATAGTTGCTATAGAAAGAATCTGATTTTTTTTAAATAATCACAATTAAATACAGACAAGTGAGCGGAGATAGATGGTAGGGCTTTTCTGATCATCAGCTGCAGGACAATACAAGATTACTCAAACATACATGAATCATTCTTAATAAAACTTTGAGTAAACTAATGATGAGAGAAGGCAGTTATAGCCTAATATATTTTACACAATAGGTCTCCTTTAAGATTTTAATTTTAGAACATTCTAAGTCAGGCGTCTCAGAGCTTGTGAGCTACTAGTACACTGCAAAATGTCATTATCTACAGTAGTCTTGGTTAACTAGATATTATAACATTCATCTTAAATTCAGTATTTTTGACCAGATTAGAATACATTTAGTAAGTTTTCTAGTGTATTTCTCTCAAATGTCGACTGTTTATGAGTTATTTTAGCTTGAAGCCAGTTTGTCAATGGGGAAAGTAAAAATGACTCACTCCTTGGCAAATATTGTTGAATAAAAAAAGAAACAAGGCAGAAACATTTGTCCAAAAATTGAATGAAGTAAAAGTGATTTAAAAAGTAAAACTCAAATATTTCCTGTAATTCAAACATAAGATCATAATTTCTAGATTTTATAGCTAATCTAGAAGTACATTTTTGCATTGTAGCCCCATATCTTATTATTTTGGAATATACAACATAACATATTATATAGTTCTAATTGTAAATACGTTACATGGCTATAACCCAAACATATTTCCTTTGCAGGCCAAATGAATTATGTAGCTGTTATGTTGCAAGCTTTTTTGTAAACATATCTAATTAAATAAACTTGTATCTATTTATTTATTTATTGACATCTAAACATCTAAATATCTTCACGCTCTCCAGTAAAAAAGTTATGACATAATTCTTTTCCCATGCACTGCAAAAAAAAAAAAAAAATCTGTGTCTTGATTTTTAGATTTTAACCTTAATTTCAGATATTTTTGACACATTTTGGCACTATTGTTGACAAACCTGGATTATTTTACTTGTTTCAAAATTTTTCTAACTTGTTTTTAGTTATTGCATCTTATTTTAGGCCAACAAATTGCCAGTTGTTTAAAGTGCGTCTGACAGGTTTCTGCAAATTTCCCATTTTACTTTAGTGATTAACACTAGCTGGAACATAAATAATAGTTTTACATTATCAAGAACAAGTTTGTAAAGAAAAATGTGGAAAATAATGTTGAAAATAGTAGTAGAAGTAGAGCAGAGTTTTAAACTGTTGACATCAAGGACAAAAACATTTTCATTTTCTCACAATTAACATATTTTAATGACGCTAGAGGTTCTGCGGTGACGTGACATTCCAACTGTGAGCGATGAGTGGCAACAATGCATGAGAGTTAACAAATTCAACCCACCACAAGTCTACTGAGCACTGGGTTTGTAACTGACATGTAAAAAGAGAAAATCAAGTCAACAGTTGTAGCAAAGCAGATAAACAACAAGACTTTAGCGTCTCACATTTATCACAGACATTGAAATCACACACAGTTGAACTTATTACCTTTTTCTTCTTAAAAAAATGTTTTTGAGTCCGTTTGTTGCAGTTAAAATGTCATAAATCATACTGTTGTTAGCAGTCAAGCTGTTGCCACGACAACAAAGAAAACCATTCAAAGGTAAGCATTTAGGAATAAATATGCCAGTACATACTCTATTGACCTTTATGTACCATTTCTAGGATTCACTTGTTAGCTCGTACGTAGTTACATTTGTCTGTCTGTCTTGTGAGCAATTTCAAACATATGTATGAAGTTAAATAAACATCATTGAAGTTCAGGCTATTGCCTAAAAGGAAGTACAAATCCTAGGTGGCGGAAAATACAATAAAGAAATTAACAAATTTATTTGAGTGTATCATGCCTAAAGTAAACTTGAATTGAGATGGCCATTATACATGGTCTAGAACTAGTATGAATTGTAATCCAAAAAAAATGGCTAAACTGGGATGAATTTGTAAAATGTCTAGTGAAATCTTAAATATAATGATCTTAACTTTGTTTTAGTGAATCGACTAGTTCAACCTGTCAGAGGCACTTTAAACATATTTTACTCACTTTATTTGTTTTCTTGTTGTTTTAAACCAAATTCCTCTAATAACTTGTCAGAAATTGTTTGAATCAAGCAAACATATTCTACATTACGTTAGCAATTAAATCTTATGCTGTTAAAAACAAACAACATAATAAATTTAAAACCATTTGAAGCTATTTTTCTTTGTTTTGCAGTGTGATAAATACTACTAACTTTCACATCTTGGCTCCCCGCTTTATTCCAAACACAACTTTTCAACTTTTTTTACTTCATAGAAAATATTTTGTAAGATACGCACAAATATATTCACTTGGATTCTTAAGCTAGTTCAAGCTAAAACAAGTGAATCTTTAGAGAGTCATTCACAGTATTCACAGTGTTACATTTATAATCACGTGTGCACTAAAAATAAATCTATAAACACAAAACACTTTACAGCAGCTAAAATACGGGACACGTCACGATTCTTTTTCTAGAGGTGCTACTGACATGAAATTTGTACCAGATTTCAAAGAGTGTGCAATATAGTAGAGCAACTTTGGGAGTATTTATGTATTTATTATTGTTGTTTTATTATTATTATTCAGTGGGCAGGTCTTGTATCAATTTAGTTGTTTTTAGTATTTTAGCTTTTGAGAAACTGGTCACCGCAATGAAATCAACATTCTTACAAATTAAAAACATCTTTATTATTAATACACGTGAAGACATGTTTATGCATTGGAAAATTGAATTTTAGAAGAATAAAAAACATTATTTACAATATAATTTAAACTGCAAAAGAAACACAAAATAAAAAAAACATGCACAAACACCAGAATTCATATTCATTACACAATAATTATGATTTGGCAAATTATTTCTGTAGAGCTGTTACAAGTTAATTGATTAAACTCACCTAATTGACCAATTGGCGACTAATTTAGTAATTAAATAATCCCTTACTTGTTTGAAACAGACAACTTCTAGATGACACTAGACAGATGTAAATATGTCTTTTCAAAAGGAAAAAGGCTTGTTTTTATGAACAACTCAGACCTGGGCAAACTGTGGTCCAGGGGCCAGATGCGGCCCTCAACCTGTTTTAATCAGGCCATGCCATGTTTTTGAGGAACAAAAAAAAAACTCGTTGTGCTACGAGAAAAAAAATTACATTTGTAGACTAGAAACATCATTTAATGAGCATTAAAGGGGCACTATGTAAGAAAAAAAACAAACAAAGTGATTTCCACTTTTGAACACCAGAGGGAGCCATTCACATGCATTTTGCCTATTAACAGTGACATCTACCGTCAATGATCCATATTCCGGCCCGTAATAAAACATTTCAAATACGTATAAATGTATCACAATTGATGTGGATTGGTTAACAGTGCTCTCTTAAGTATTCATGTTGTAAAGAATAAATATGATTTAAATGTTTGTGGACTATATGTGATAATTAAAATTCCTCTCAATCTTACACAGTGCCCCTTTAAATCCAAACTTTTAAACTTTGACATTGTACGACAAAATGTCATAATTGTATGAGAAAAATCTCGTAAATACGTGATACTTTTTTCCAGAATAAAGTCAAATGTAAAAAGTTGCAATTTTTCAAGATTAAACTTGAGCTTTTATAAGACTAAATTTTTTATTTTAATCAAGGTGATGTAGAACGTCATAAAGATCAAAATTATAATTGTGTGTTTTTATGCAAATGTTTAGCTCATCAAAGAGCACTAATATTTTCTAAAGCTTTACTTATTTTTCTGATAACATTGAGTTTTCTCATAAAATTGTAGTTTTAATCTACTAAAGTTTCAAGTTTAATCTTGTTTAATATATTTTTTACGGCTAAGACTTTATTCTCAGGAAAGCAAGCTATGACTTTTTCTTTGTATAACTAAGACTTTCTTGTAAAAATACGTTTGCAAGTTTTTTTTTTCTTTTCTTTTTTTTTTTGCAATAATGAGAATTTTTTATACAATCTGGCCCTCCACCACTTGCCTGGGTTCGAATATGGCCCTCTGATAAAAATAATTACCCAACTACAAGATACTGAAAAAAGCGAAAAATAGGGTAAAAAGTGGGAGGTACCACACATGTCCCCTTGGTGCCTTTTAAAATGTAATCAATTAACACATTTTGAGTTTAGAATATTTCACGTACATAGTAAAAATATCTCCCAGATGGAACGGCATTTTTTGTGTGCTTACAATAAGAAAACATATCTTGTTCTTCAAGTAAAAAACAAACAAACCAAGATAATAAATACAGCAGTGACCATTTTAAAACTTAATTAACAATATTTTTGCAGTGTTGGTCAAATCTCACAGTGACCGTCTTGCAACATAAACAACCAGCCTTACATTTCTGATTACACCTTTACTTGGTTATTAAATTGCCAGAGAAATGTATTCATATATAGTCTCTGCATTTTACCACCATCTCGCCAATCTCCCTCGTGAGCAGAAAACAAGCGAGCCTGTCAAACGCACTTTAAACAACATCTGGTAAAAACATTCTTGCTCAGAGCACTTCTAGAAATGCATTTACTGTGAATTCAAACGCCCACTTGTACCGATTCTAGCCGCTGTATCCTTTTGTCAACCTCCTCCGAAAACGTACGTCTGTGTATGTTCCAGACGGTGCTGTGTAAAAGCTTTATAAAGTACAGCTAGCGTAGATGTTTTTACCTAATTTATTATTTTGAAAGAATGTGGCGTGTGTGTGTGGTGTAAAGTAATTTATTTGAATCTTTATGCTTCTTTGTCCTTCTGAAAGCTTTTGTTCAATTCTATTCTTCCCTCTGGATGTTTCTTACGTTGTTTTTTATGTTATTTAGTTGGAGCAAGGGAGGTGTTGTGAATTGGGGAATAAATAAATATGATACAGGGAAACAGACTGAAATGTTAAAGCAGAATTGTCACAGTTGTTGTTTGTCCCTCGCCTGGAGACACGAGAATTAAACGTGAATGTGGTACGACTGTTTTCTGTGATTATTTTACAATTGGTAATTTTTTTTTTTTAAACATCTTTTTATTTCTTACAATTGGTAATTTAATAGAAGCGATTAAAGGTTTTATACCTGATTTTTCTTTTCTTAAAAATGTAACCAAAATAATTCATTTTAAGCCTCCTACATCACATGTTTCATTCTCTAACTAGCCTAATGTATTCTGAGCTTCTGAATCGTTCACAATAATGTATTTTAATCTCTCATTGGACAGATCTGACATGGGGGCGGGACAAATCAGACAGTTCATAAAGTCCTAAAAGGTAAACAGGCCCCACCTGAGTCCCTTTGCAGTCACCCTGAAGAGGTGGTCTCCGTCCAGTTGTTTGGTTTGGAGTCTTTATTCACACATGAAAACAACTCCAGACTAAATTATGTCAATGTGACGTTTTACCTTTGTAAGTGTCTTTTTGAGTCTCTGTTGGTTACTTACTGTGCGTATTTGTTGGCATTTGAAGCAAGTGTCAGCTCACTAAAGTGCCTCCTGCTGCGAGTACGACACATGCAGTTTCTAAATCTCGCCCACATCCCGACCTGACACAGCCCTCCTGAGAATCCTTTGTCTGGAAAATCATATATCGTCTGGCCACCGTGTCCCTCTTTCGAATCTCTGTAGCCGTGATTGACAGATTAATTAGCCAATCAGAGACACGCATCTACTGCCGTCTGAAAACCAACATGGATGCGGAAAAAAAATACATGGGAAAAAAAAAATCCTGTAGAATTGAAAAACATCGCAGATTTCTGGAGAATCATGGAGTGAAGAAAAAACGATTTGAATGTGAGAGTGAAGTTAGATTTTGGTCTAAATGACAGACGACCAATCAACTTCTTTGTTTAATCTGCGTCACACAAATAAACCAATCTGATTGATGTAGATTTGATGTGAAACGCAGGCGGGGGGCGTGGTGACCAGACCCACTCTTTGCAGTTTGCTGAAGCGTAGGTTCTGGATCCCAGGCAAAAAAATCTTTGGCTCTTGGACTTTTTATTTAGCAGTTTAGAAATTATTTGAATGTGTTGTTTGCCGTCTTATTTTAAAACAAAATCTTCGCAGTATTGAGAGAAAAAAAATCTTTAGTTTCAGTTTGATAGGCTAGTGTATTTACACAAGAGAGCTGTAGGGGGAGCACTACCGCTGAAGGTGCATAGTTCTGCTTTAAATCTAGCTCATGGATCTATTAAAATATCTGGATAGGACATTGCTAGCTAAACACCGTCTCGAGTTGACGTAGTGGCCGCTCCATTGCTACTGCAGCGGCAAAATCCCCTCTGTCCAGAAAGCATTTTTTCCATAGAGCACAATGCAATCACAAACGGCTCCTACTCGCCTCACAGAACACTTACACACTTCTAAAAGGTTGGACTTTGTGACAAATCTTACCTAGTTTCATATCATGAACTTTTTCCCGGTTCAAACGTCTTCAATTTCATTAAAAATAGCTTTTTAATCTTTAGCTTCGGCTACCGCTCTGCTCGCTCTAGCAAACTCCCTCTCTGATTGGTCAGCGTGTGTCACGTGTTACGCGAGCACGCAACTGACGCACATCCGCGTGGGAGAAAGAACAACTGCGCATATTCAGTGGCCGGAGGTTAGCTGAATTCAAACTAGCTAATCTCGCGACAATGCGCCACTGAGCGCAGCCATTGACGTAAAGCGGCGGCCATCTTTCATCACCGGGGCTTGATCTAGCTGCGAGAAAAGCACTTCCGCTACAATGTCATTGGTTCGGCTGACAGCGATCCTCTGAAACCATACCAGGGCCTGTCTAGATGGAATCTAAAAATGTTGAAAAATAACAAATATTGTGAGAATCCATCTGGTAGAGCTTATATGACAGAGAGGTTATAAGAGGGCTCTATTCTGGGACATTCAGTAGCCTATATTATGTTCTGAAGCTCAGAGGGAGAACTTATATAGATTGAACTCCAGCTGTGTTTTTAATTTGAAAGCATAATGTCCATAACATGTCTTTTAATACCAATATTCAGATAAAACATAGTATAATAACAAGTCACTAATGTAATAATTGAGAGAGCCAGAAATATTAAAACACATTACTGTAATGATATGCAAACTAGAATAATCAAAATAGGGCTGGGTAATGTGGTAAAACATGTATAAGTACCACAATTTTCTAAGAGCCAGATCACAATTTCGGTTTTTATCAGGATTGTTGTAGTCTTTTTTTGGATTGCATTTAAGATAAATACAAGACAGAGTGTTCCTTCTCTGCGTGCCTTTGCAAAGCAAGTGTTTAACAATTTCTAACATTAATAACGACTTTTAGACATAAAAAACACAGCCTTTAAAATTTATAAAAAAAGAAACCCAAAGTCACAATAAAGACGCAGACGCAGGCCTAAAAAAAGTAGGTAAGAAACAATAATCTCTATTTGAACATACAAATGCATTAAATAGAGAAATGGGAAATCACGACATGCTGATTTAATCAAAAAAGCAGATTGTCACATAGGTGAGCTCACGATTTGATTTTTATCACCAAATTGCCCTAAACTGATATATTCCATAGCAACTAGCCTTTTGCTTTGGAGATGTAGATATTGTTGTCCACTTTTCATATGTCTCCCAACTCTCATACTAAAACTGCTGCAAATTACCCAACTAACACAATATGTCTGCAGAGTCAGACGCATAAATGTCCTATTCTTTGTAATACTATAACCTTACCTGAACCTGAACAGAGAGATTTTACTGCAGTTCTGACGTGTTTGTGTGACCGGTGTATTTTCTTCTGCATTGTGTGTGTGTGTTGGCTTGTATTATATGTATTTTACTGTCATAGTTTTGATTTATTGTTTGTTTTAGTCAAATTTGTATTATAGAGTTTTGGTGCTTTTATTTTGAAATTCAGGGGTAGGAACTTTTGTTAAGGTGTACTGTTTCCGGTAGACACTAATTAGAGACGCACAGTGTGTGAGAAGCAAAAAACATGGCGTGTTAAAAATGCCATTTTAAGTTTATAAAGTAACCACAAAGTCATCATTTTACCTCTTAAGTATGGGTCAGCCAGCGAGGTATGTTTGTGTTTATTTCTGTGTTATTTTTTTTGTCTTTTATATATTTTGCCGTTGCTAATTCACCCTGTGCAGAGAAGCTGACGGGCCTTTTCACGCTGCGGCTTGGCTAGTTCGGTGTGAATATACCAGTGGATCGTTGTTTCCGGTCAATTCATTCCCTCAGAAGGCTAGCTCAAATGCTGTAAACTAATTAAATAATTAATTGACAAAAATAGGACAACAAGTGACAGCCAGACAATCATTTTCAGCGAGTTCAGAGCTTCAGATGCAAGGTAAATACTTAATCATGTGTTAATAAAATGTGCCGTTTTGCCTCTGAAGCTAATGTTAACTTGTATTTAATTTTTATCTATTAATTTTAAAATAACTCTACAAACTGAACTAGTTTTATACAAAAACACTCGGGCCTACGAAGTCATGTATTTTGATCAAATTATCTGCTTTATATTTTCGCAAATTTATATGTTAGCATTTAGCATTGCGCCAAACGTACTCACTTTTATAAACACACAGTCTTTCTCTGGTGAAGTATTTACCTCGTATGTGAAGCTCTGAACTCGCTGCCAGTGGTTATCGAGTTGGGATCTCAGTGCTTTAAATTTTTTAAATATTAATTAATATTAGCGCATCTCGGCAAATTCTCCATAAGGAATGAATGGGAGAAGAAGGAACTGTCCACAGGTATCTCTCAAACCGGAGCTAGAATAGCCGCTGCGTGAAAAGGACCAATTTTTACTGTTGTTTAGCTGTTTATTGAACTCTTACCAGGGAAAATGTCCTTTCTCTCCATTAACTCTCATGCATCGTTGCCACTCAGCATGAACATTTAGAATGATGTCATGTCACCTGCAGAACCTATAGAGGGATTTTGTTTATCAACACGGATGATGCGTGCACACCCCGCCTGTTGAAAGAGCCACCGCTCATAGACACAAACAGTAAGTCAGCTAAATACAGGATTTTATCACTGTGTGAAACAAAAGTTATGCTGCTAACTAAGTCAACATTTGTGAATGAAATTTGATCCTACAACCCCTAAAAGTTACATTCAGGTGAGTGAAAAACGGCGAGAAAAACACTGTCTCAAGCTTCAGGAGAAAGACGTCTGTCAGACCAGTTCATACCTGATCGAAACAGCTGCTCTCGTCCCGTTTCGAGGTTTTATTCAAAGAAGTTTCCCCATGTAAACCTACAGAGAGCGGGTCTTTCTGTATAAAGCATGCGCAGTAGGGCGGAAAGTGATGTTGACCAAAAATCCCTCTATATTGTCATTAACAAACAACTACTGTATGTGACTTAAGCTTGTATTAAAGATTTACTTCGAGCCATCAGTAAAAAGAACTCTTTATTGACAAAGACGAAAGGTGGTGTGATATGTATGTATTTGTACATACATATCAAAACAAAGAAAAATAGATTATTCTAATCTATTTTTTTTCTGTTCAAATAGAATGTTTTGTTCCTTTCCCTCTGAACCCAAGCGACCTCGTAGTCTCTTTAAAAACACTCCCAATCTTATGTGAATAGTATGTTTTGACCTGCGTTTGGTCTGGGGTGACTTGCTGCTGTTCATGCATTATTCAGCACAGTGAGGTGGTCCACATCGCAGCACTGCCCCCCACAAGACCTGCTCCGAGTCCTCAGCCGACCCTGGCAACGCTCACCTGCCAACAGCCGCCGCCAACGGAGAGAAAGAGAGAGAGGAAGCTGAGGCCGCGTTCACACATGACCTAGTGGAGTCCTGCTTTGAGCTCAGTTTAAAGTGTCTGGGATAGTTTCAATGATTAACTTAAGGTAAGAGTATTATATTTAGGATTTTACTAAACATATCTGTTTTAGGCCATAATTATTTGAATCAATATTTGCTTATAAAATCTTGCCAAGAGAGCTTGAAACTAGCATTTTCTGCTCAAAACTAGGTTAGTCATGGTAGATTTATTTTGCCTGGAAAATTCAGACGATATACTGTATAAAAAATATATCGTCTGGCCACCGTGTCCCTCTTTCGAATTTCTGTAGCCGTGATTGACAGATTAATTAGCCAATCAGCCGTGTGAAAACCAACATGGCTGCTTCCGACGAAAAAAAAACAAACATAGAAAACATATCACGTGAAACTGAAAAACATCATGGATTTCTACAGAATCAATGAGCAAAGCAAAAAACTTTTAAGTGGGGTGAGTGAAGTTAGATTTTGGTCTAAATGACAGACGACCAATCAGCTCCTTTGTTTCATCTGCGTCATGCAAATAAACTAATCTGATTGCCCGGTACGATGTAGATTTGATCTGAAACGCAGGCGAGGGGCGTGGTGACCAGACCCACTCTTCACAGTTTGCTGAAGCGTGGGCTCTGGATCCCAGGCAAAGATTATTTCACTTGAAATAAGACATTCTTACCTCAAAATAGGCCATTTTAAATTTTTTTTGAAAGGCCTTTGTTGCAGTGTAGCAACCATAGATACAGTCGACAACTTGTCATATCCCCCCCTGCAGTGGGGAAAGTCAGAGGCAAAGTCCTATGGAAAACAAACTTTTTACCTCTTTAAGATGTTTTCTGACAAATAAAATATTTTTTGCACAACTAATTCAAGACAAGTCAGAACGGAGTTTAAATGGAGGTTGTGGAGTTATCTCAGAGATGTAAACAGAAAGTTCCGGCTACCAAAGTGCCCCCAGTAACGCTAGAAGCACATTAGTATTTAACTCGCAGTCAGCATTGTTGGATATTCAAGGGGTTAGGGTTAGAAGCAGGAGGAGAACCACAGAGAAGAGAATAGAAATGCATAAATAGAGACTCTCTACATGTAGTGTTGGGAAGAATAAATATAAAATGTCTTTCGATACAGAATACTGAATACCTTCATTAAAATGTATTTGTTTTGTATTTCGTTACTTAGTTAAGAAAGAGTACTGTGTTTTAAATACTTATTTACAGTGTAAAAACATGACATAAGATGGTTCACATTTTGTTTATATATTGTAAGAAATTAAGAAAACATTTCTCATTAATTAGAGAAGGAAATATTAAGAACATTTTTACAAGGTTTCTCACCATTTCCACCATTTTAGAATTTAAAAAGAAAGATTAAAAAAAAAAGTAACTAAGTTATTCTAAACTATATACAGCTACTTTAAATTAGTATTTGGAGTATATATTTGCAGTAGGGAGAACCGAGGACCACTGCGCAGGGAAGACTCAGATCGACTACAGTTGGACACAAACATCGGGAAGACAGTTCGCTTTTACCGGGCACAAACACTTGGACAGCTGTCCTGCGCATTCACGGTTGATAATTGTTGTGGAGTGCTTCAAACTGTCTTTTCTTCTGAACACACAAATTTCAATGGACTATTCAAAACTTCAGCACCTGGAGAGGCTTTGGGAGATTTGTTTTGATCTCCTCCCCTACAATACGCAGGTAAGAAACACTGAACAGGCAAGAAAGACTTTGTGAGAATGAAAGGTGCTTTGGCTGAAAGAGACAAACGCCAGAGCAGATCAAACTATTTGTTATTGCCACATTTTCAGAGTGAAATATTATATATATAATAATAATAATAATAATAATACATTTTATTTATATAGCGCTTTTCAAGATACTCAAAGACACTTTACAGACAAAGGCAGATAAATATACACAAAATAACACAGTCACCATAACTAAAACATTGATCAAACATTAAAAGCAGATTTGAACAGATGGGTCTTCAGATTCTTCTTGAAAGTGGTGAGGTCGGTGCAGTCTCTGAGTTGTTGAGGTAGCATGTTCCATAGGGTGGGGGCAGCAATGGAGAAGGCTCTGTCGCCCCAGGTTCGGAGTTTTGTCCTGCAGGGGAGGAGAAGGAGGTTGGAGTCTGAGGAGCGGAGGGAGCGCGCTGGACTGTAGCGTTGAAGCAGGTCAGTGAGGTAGGGTGGGGCCAGGTTGTGGAGGGCTTTGAAGGTGATGAGAAGAACTTTAAATTGGATTCGCTGAGAGATAGGGAGCCAGTGGAGATTTTGTAGAACAGGGGTAATATGTTCACGGGAACGTGTGTGAGTGAGGAGGCGGGCAGCAGAATTTTGAATGTATTGTAGTTTATTGAGAGTTTTAGAGGAAAGTCCATAGAGGATGCTGTTACAGTAGTCAAGTCTGGATGTAATGAATGCATGTATGAGTATTTCAGCTGCGGGAAAGGAGAGTGATGGGCGGAGACGTGCTATGTTTTTGAGGTGAAAGAATGCTGTCCGGGTAACTTGGTTAATGTGGGATTCAAATGAGAGGTTAGAGTCCAGGAGAATGCCAAGGTTGCGAATGAGTGGAGATGGAGTGAAGGTAGAGTTGTTGAAGTTAAAGAGGATCGATGAGGATTTTGAAAGTGTTTTTGGACCAATGATTATGATGTCAGTTTTGTCACTGTTGAGTTTAAGAAAATTATGTGTCATCCAGGTTTTTATGTCAGTTAGGCACTGAGTGAGGGAGGATTGGGTTATTGTGTTTATGGATGAAGTGGAGACGTAGAGCTGAATGTCGTCGGCATAACAGTGAAAATGGAGACCGTGACGACGAATGATGCTGCCAAGAGGGAGAATGTAGAGGATGAACAGAAGCGGACCAAGCACCGAACTTTGGGGAACACCTTGTGACAGTGGAGCAATGGTGGAGGAGCAGTTGTTGATGCTGATGAATTGCTGTCGGTTGGTGAGGTAGGATATATATATATATATATATATATATATATTATATATTATATATATATATATATATATATATATATATATATATTATATATATATATATATATATATATATATATTATATATATATATATATATATATATATTGAGTTGTTTTTGCTATGGTGACGACTGTGCTTCTTCTGCTAATTTTTGTGACTGGGCAGTCTTCTTCTAGGGCCACTGTCAGTAACGGAAACGTTGTCTTCGTCAACTGTGTTTTCCTGTTTACACCGTGGAAACTACCTCTTGAATCGTATCTAGAGAAACGCCAATTCAATGAACATGTAGCTTGTTGTCGTCTAAAACAGTGGTTCTCAACCTGGGGGTGGCGGAAGGATTTCTGGGGTCCCCGAGTGATATGTGAAATTTAATATTGACATCCTAAACATGGTTTGACACTCTTCGAATGCAGTGATAGACATAAATTCATATTTTTTGGCCTACAGAAGAAGGTACCCAGGCTTATGGCTTCAAAATAAAAACAAACATTAGACATTACCACTTTGCAGGTCTCCTACATTTTGTGCTTGGGAGTCGCGAATGGTTACGGTTGTTTTTTGGGGGTCGCAACTGGAAAAGGTTGAGAACCACTGGTCTAAAAGAGAAGCCGATCTTACAAAGAAACGTCTTGGATTCGTGAAAACTCGTCGTAAAAACTGCCCATACCGTCTACACAAGATTGCTGCCAGAACTGGACATTTGCCATAACTTACAATGGCCACGCTCTCTCTAGTTAATAACTAGTATACTTGTGGTGAAAAAGACCTTTAAAAACGTGCACTTTTCATATTAACCTGAATCCAAACCTCTTCTCTGTACAGTATGTCTGACTTGAGCCTTGCCTGCCTGACCGCACAAACAACCGACCCACCTGAAAGTATTTCTCCTCCAGCAAAAAGAGCCCCTTAGAGACGATCTTTTCCCAGCAGCCAGAGGACTCTTCCAATGATCCAGTGTGGCTCCTGTGCTTTATGAGCTGCAGACAATACAAGAGGAGCGACCATAGAAAGGTTTATGAGAGCAATAACAGCAAGGTAATACAATTCTTCACTCTGTTACTACTGCCACATCTCTGCTTAATGGGACACTACACACTTTTTATGTCGTGCAAAACATATATGTGAAAGAAGAGCGAGATTTAACAACAGATTAATGAATCAAAATGTAATCATGAGAAATAAATGAATTATTGAGTGTTGCTAATATTTAGTTTAAACGGCGTTGACGATTAGGACAGCAAAATTATTTAATTGATTAACTGCAACTCATTGTCACTAGTTGATTATTTTTATAATGGTGAACATGATTAAAGCATTGTTGCTTGTTTTCACTCAATTTGATTGTTTGGATTAGGATTACATATAGAGGTAATTCCACTCTGTAAACAATCATATTGTAAAAATGCTGAAAAATCCTGTGTCTTCCAGCAAGATGGATTTGTGAACTCTTAAACTTGAGAGAAGTCTATGCGGCCTTCCACTCACCCAGTTGGTTTGGTGTACAAACCAGTGGTTTAACGGCCCAATCACATTGCAGCAAGAGGCGACAGCAAACAAAAATGGCAGCTCTCATGAATGTATAGCCTATGTTTCTGTTTCTTTGCAAAAGAAGAGCAGAGAGGTGTGTGTGACACTTTTTCTGTCCCACACACACATTGGATATGCCATTATGATTCGTTGCTGTGATTAGTGAAGCACAAACTTAGGAGACAGACGTCTGTCATATTGGTTCATACCTGATGGAAACAGCTAGCTCTCGTCCCATTTTGAGGTTTTATTCAAAGAAGTTTCCCCTTGTAAACCGATGAAGAGTGGCTTTCTGCATTACGCATGCACAGTAGGGTGGAAAGTGACTAAAAATTCCTCTATCCATGTGACATGAGGCAAGTTATGGGCCAAAATCCACATAAATGACTCAAAGCAGCCACCACAGTGGCGGATGTAAGTTTGAGGTCATGTAGGTCTACTGAAACTACAGGCAAAACAAAATTGAATAAATAAAAAAATAGATTGATCTGAGGAAATAATTGTTTGTTTGTTTGTTTGTTTTGCCCAGCCTTATGCAACAGCCTTCAACAAAAACTCTGAATCATTATTATCACTATTAACCTATGACATTTTGCCAATTTCTGGTGACTAGACCCAATCTTTTGGTATTAGAGTCAGTAACAAAAATTTGCATCTAACCTACTTATTTTAGCTGTGAAGTCACGTGCTACTGATCAACAGATTTCTGAAATTTAAAAATCTATTTACAATCCATGCTCCATAAACTGAGTGGAGGTATTCAATGTATTTTTTACACTGCGTTGTGAAATGCTAGCTTACATTTTCGGAGGCGAGGTTACGTCGCTTCTTTCTCAGCTTTCCCATCGCATTTGCATATTCACGTGAGACGTAATTGGCGGCGATGACAGGAGCAGCGTGAAGAGGAAAGAGAGAGAGAGAGAGAGAGAGAGGAGCGCGCGCACACAGCAGCAGAGGCGGCGGAGAAGCGGCAGAGAGGCGGCAGGAGCGCAGCACACACACGCGGAGACACGGCTCTGACACACGGACGACTGTGAACAGGAGCGACGCCGAAGCGGAATACAACCGACGCGCTGTGATCTGGCTTTAAAACCAACCACGTTTTTCCCTTTCTTTTTCTTCGCCTGTGCGTTTTGCCGCGTCTCATGGTTTTCTAGCATTTTTAAATCATTTTTCCCGCGTCTGCATCTACCACCACCGCCACCTCATCACCACCACCACCTCCACCACCTCAGCGTGATTTGCCCGTGTTCCTCCGCTGCTGCCTGCGTCGAACCGGTGGAGCTCCAGCCGAGATGACGCGACCGCGGGGGCTTCGTCCTCGTCCTCGTCGTGGTGGTTCTGGCGCCGCTGGAGGCACTGCTGGTGGTGGTGGTGGTTCGTCGTGCTCGCGGGGCTGGCGGTGGGCTCCGGGGACACCTGGAGCTCTGCGGAGGCGTGCCCGTCCTCCTGCCTCTGTAGCGGGTCGCGGATCTCGTGCGTGGACCCGGAGCGAGGCATCAGCGGCTTCCCCACGCTGCAGAGCGAGGCGGAGATGGAGAACATCACTGACATGTGAGTAGTGTGTGTGGCACAGGGTCCGGGCGGTGAACACACGGTCTGTCTGCTGCTGTGTGTGGAACATGACAGGATTCAGGGTTTTATACAGAGATAACTATGGTGGTGCAAATGACTCATGTATGAATCTTTAAATTTAAATGTAAGAAAGAAAAAAACAACAACGCCTGTTTAATTGTGTCATACTTCCATAAACAAATAGGGCAACAGCTTACATGTACAAATGACCAAACTGCACATCTCAGTGTCACAGTAAAATCTGAAAAATGGACAGAACCAAGTCTAAATGGACTGATCATTATGTTGCCATTTAAGGGATTTTGAATATCTTATTTAGTTTTTGAGTAAACTAATTGCAAATTAGTTTAAAATAAGCCCACCTATGTTTGATAAATTTAAAAACTTAAACAAGACTAAACCAAAAAGGTAACCTTTGTTTATTTATGTTTTTCTCTTGACACCTTCAAAATCCTCAAAACCGTAAACTTTGGTTTATTTAAGACAGAGGTGGGCAATCAAACCGTATTCAAATTCACATAAATAGTGGAGAGCCAGACTGTGATCATTGGTGTAACAAATTCTCATTGCTACAAGTAAATTTCCTGAAAATAAATGAATAAATATGTGTAAATAAACAAGAGACTAGTGTATTATTTTGTGTATTTATTGTGAATTTTAAGATCACAACCGCTAAATCAATCGAGAAAAAAGCAATATTAAGATTACTTCTTATACTCAAAAATGTTTCGGGGGCCTGATTAAAACTAGTCGAGGACCGCATCTGGTCCCTGGGCCATAGTTTGCCCATGTCTGGTTTAGGAGCTACTTAAGAGCAGATATTGTGTTTTGAGAAAATGACCTTTGAAGTTACAGTGCCCCACAGAAAACGTGGAAATTGATTAACTAAAAATAATAAAACATCGTCAGTAGATCGTTGGATAATAGAAAGTGTATGTGCCCTGAGAAACAAAAAAATTGAGGAGAAAAAGTATTAGTTTTGCCTGTAGTGTCTTGTCTTACAGTTTTGTAATATAAAGGCCACTCATTGACTCTGCTGATCCAAAATACTTTGCTTACAGATGAAATATAATTACCTACACATGTTTATTAAGATTTTCTGAGCTTAAACTATCATTCTATCATCACTAGTTTGTTTTTTTAGTCTATAGGGACCAAATTAGACTAAGTGGGCCAGCATAGCCCCTAATAAAGGAGAAACACTGCAGGATGTGAGCACAACCAGGAGACACTGCAAGGTGCTTGAAATAATGAGCTGAAAGACGAGTGCAAAATGTTGTGTGAACTAACGATGCCCCTGGAGATTCAGAACCACCTCAGCTGACAGCCTGTGCACTGGTCAGGCTTTCCTTTAATCAGCTGGTTTACCACTAAACTGGGAAAACAATTAACAAAGTGGATCAAATCAATCAACAAACACGAGCCTTTTCCTTCCGCTGTAATTTGGACATGTTTTACAGTAGGGTTGCTGTAATTGCTAAAAATTATTCGAACTATCTGACAAAAAATGCATTACAATTATTTACATTACTACTTAAGCTAAAAAAAGTAGTGTTTAAATCACAATATTGATAATTACCTTTTTTTTGTCAAATCAATTATATCATTTACATCTTCTCTATTTAGAATTAGCCTGTTTAGTCACATTTCAGCAGTAATTTGGCTGATAATATTGCAAGTCTCAGAGTAGGCTACAATAATAGTTGGTTAATCAAGGCCTAATCGTTAGTATTAGCTCTTCTTTTAATCGTGTTCATTGTACAGTATATTCAGAATTGTATGGCTTGACACGTTTGAGTTGTTTGTTCCGGCTTTTGTGCTCAACTACTGGCTGTTTTCACCTACCCCCCATGTCCGCCCTCTTCCTTAACTTACAATAATTAAAAGAAATATAGACTGCAATTCATACACACAGGTTGCATATTGCTTACAGTCATTTTCAACAACAAAACCATATGCTTAAATAAAATGATGTGATCAAATCTGCATTTTTAACCAGGAGCCAGCGGTTTAGCCTCAGTTTTACGGTTTACAATGAACAAAATATGAAATTTTTACTAAACGAAGGTGATAGTTGAATCGCCTTTCAAGTAAGCTTACAACATAAATGTATGACATGTCTCCTTTAAGCTTCCCCAAAACGATAACGACTCTACAAATCAAAACGCAGACGCTCGGACGCACCGATAATGTGCGTAATAGTTACACAATAACCCGATTTACCTCCGTGGAATCGACGTGAACGTGCGGGGATACGACTTTGGTACACGTCAAGGAGACTCTACGTAAAGAACAGATTACGCAATGCCCAAACCTCACTATAAATCACAATTCCGCGTCGTTTTTTTTGTTCTCCGCTGTTAAGAAAGCCAATAGACGCTTCTCCATCTTTCCTGACTCCAGCAGCGGACACACAGACGCACGCACGCACGCAGGCAAAAGAAGGCACCGATGTGATGATTCATCCTCCTGCTCGGGACGTGTCACCAGTACACGCCGGTTGCGTAAGGAGCTCTCAAGACAAAGTCACTGTCCCGATTGTGATTTTTGAAAGACCCCCAGACTGTACCGAGCGAGTGCGTATAGCCTATCACGTGCGTGCGTGTATTCAGACTGTCCAAATATTAGCGCAGACGTTTCTCCCCCCTCGGGCGCGTTTGGGGAGGTTTTCCAATGATCCCCACAGCGGCACAGACAGTATAAGAATCGATACGCGCTGTGATGGAGAGTCAACACTGGACGAGAGATGGCACGCGCTCAAGGATGTGTCCAAATCAAACCAGAGTGTTTTTTTTTTTTGCTCTATTCTCCGTATGAGTATGAATCTGCAGACGTGGAGGCTGCTCTATTAAGGACAGCATTCAGATGTCTTGTCTTCTTTTGGTCTAAATCAGACCTGGGCAAACTGCGGCCCGGGGGCCAAATGCGGCCAGTTTCAATCAGGCTCCTGGCATGTTTTTGAGAAACAGAAATGCACAGTGAAGTTTAAGAGACAAAAACTTGGGCTACGACAATGAGAATAAAGTCAAAGCATAAAACTCAATTTTCATTATTAAGCTTCAAGTTTTACAATATTAAAACTCTTTGTATTTATTGCTGGGTTTCAGAATCTAGAATTCATGGTAGTTATTGGCCAGATTTTCGATTAATAACATTGTACCTTGACACAAAAAAAATATTACAACAATTATTTAAAGGTGCTTTTCTGGAGATGAAAATTCAACTCATAATTCAATAGAAATAGCGAGTTAATTCATTCTTTAGAACATTTTATTGGGGATAAATCAGTTTTATGCCATAATGTGAAAAAATAAAGCTAAAGGAGTTGCTTTTCTATGGAAATAAACAAGAGGAGGCCCTTTCTTGACCAAATAATAGTTAATTTTGTGGCATGGAAGCTCTCAGAGCAAGGTCAGACGTTTTATTATTTACTTAGTGTCACAAAGACATCTAAACTAGAAAAAACTTGCTTTTATTTAAGTTTAATTTTTGTCCAAAAACTTACACGGTGTACCTTTTAGCTCAAATCTGTTTTACGTTTAGCTGTCCCCAAACTGATTGAATTAACATTTGCCTGTAGCATGTTGTGATGTCATCTGAAACCCATCAGTGTTTAAATATAAATATTTATTGTGTGTTTTTATGCAAACATTGACTCATCCAAGTCCAATTCCAAATAATATTTCGTTTTTCCTCATAAAATACAATTTTAGTTACTTAAAAAAGTTACAGTAGCTTCTTTTTTTGGCTTCAACTTTATTCTAAAAAAAAAAATAATAATAATAATAATAGTAAAATTATAACTTTCTTAAACTTCGACTTAATCTCAAAATGTCATAAGTTTTAATATAATAGAGCAAACCTTTTATTTGTGCTAGTTTTTGTAGTCTGTCAAAGAATGTATTTGCCGTTAGCAGAATTTGTTATACCAATGTTTACAGTCCGGCCCTCCACCACTATTCTGGGTTTAAATATGGCCCTGGAGTAAAAATAATTGCCCAGCCTGATCTAAATAAATGAGTGTGTTACTGTGTAGAGATATCAAAAAATCAGAACATGAACTAAAAGATTACCCTGGGATGATTTCTGATTATTATTGATTGTTGCCCGCCAATAAAAGTACATAACAACGGCAAATATAGACAGCACTAACAATCACTTTTAACATTTCTAAAACACAACAAACACAGCACAAGTAGATTATGACAGCAGAAACATCAGGAATAAAGAAATTACACTTTTACACAGACAGATTATGGAAATATAAAGCTTTATATTGCTGAGATGTGACTACAAAACCTCTAAAATGCACTAGAATGTGGCAAATTGCATACACGTCTTTAAACTAAATTTTCTTGAAAGAACAAAATAGGGGAGACCGGGGTTGGTTGTCACATTTTTTTGATTTGAATTTCTCAAAAACAGCAAATCTCACATTAACCATTTTAACAACAAGAAAAGTTAAAAGTCTTGTGTAACTAATGAATCCACCTGCTGTTCTCTGTCTTATTCTGATCAAAAGTTATTGATCATTTAATGTTAATTGATCAACCTCATGGGGTTGGTTGTCACAATGTTCTGTCAATGGGAGATCGATGACAAATGTGTCTTGTCTTTGGTTTGTTTTTTTATGTTTGATTTCATTTTGATTTAAGAATGTTTTACATTTTCTGAATCAGGAGACGTTAAATTATAAGAAAAATGCAATTGGAAATTTAAAAGATGCATTTTTGTCAAGATTCTAATGATAATGTAAAACTATATTGTTAATGTGAATTAGTGATTAATAACTTTTGACAGAATAAGCTCCATGACAATAATTAGATTTATTTTTTAGTTGAAACTTTACACTGATTTCCTGCTTTGAATTGGAATATTTAAAATACAGTATTTTTGAGAAAATCTGTCTTTTGTAAAAGTGTAACCAACCCCGACTGGACTGTTTCTTCTACATTTTTAAAATCAGCTCAGAAAAAATAGTCCTGATTGTCACTCTGACTTCCCTTTTTGTAAAGTCAATGGTTATAAACTTTCAACACAATTTTGAATAAAAAAAAAAAATAGAATATTTTTTCTCAACATCTAAAATGTACTTTTTGCTGTATATTTTTTAATTTCTTGAACAAATGTTTTCTAAAATGTTTTAGCGAGTGAATTTTGGTTCATTTAATAAACATTTTATTCTGACTTTTTATTCAAATGCACCAATCACAAGCTGAGATACAGTAATTGTGACAACTAACCCGCTCTCCCCTAATAGAATCTAATTGTAGACATGCATATTAAGCTTAATACAGCCTAGATGCCATATTTGAATACATCACAAGAAGACTTATATTTTAAAATGCGGCCCTCGACCACCTTTGACAATGATTACTTCGACCCAAGCTCCTTTTGAGTTTGACACCCGTGGCCTACAGTCTGTGGTTGGCCTACTACAGACAAACCCCTAAAAACATTTGAAATTTCAGACTTGAGGCGTGTAGTTACCTAAAACACAACATCATTTTAGTTTGAAGCATTAGAATGTCACAAATTATGAGAAATCAAGGTGCATCACAGCTTTGTTTAGGTATATTATGTATTATTGTTTATTGAGGCTAGCCTGTTAATTAAAATGTTTGTGGGCGTTTATATGCAGCATAAATCTGGATGTTTGTGTGTTTTGAACTTTTATCTTTTGGTACGCACCTGAACCTAAACTTAGGCTGTCCAATTATGGAAAACATATTAATCATGCTTGTTTAAATTATACCTGGAGCCAGCATTAATTTGGTGATCAATATATATTACTCAGAAAGTGATTAGTCTTGTGTTTGAATTTGTTTAAAGAGGACCTATAAAACCTCCTGCCTTCTATCGCCATTAGTTTCCTCAAAGTTTTATTTAGAATGATTCCAGCATGTTTGACTAATCTCCTGAGTAATGTCCTGCAACTGATGATCGAGTGCTCAGAAAAGCCCTGTCCTCACCTCCACCTATCCCCGCCCACTTATCTGTATTTAATTGTGATTAGTCAAAAAATTCAGATTCATAATAAAGCCTGTAGCCATGTATGATTCATAGAGCCACTTTACAACAATGAAGATTACACTTTAAAAATCTGCTGCTTGTTTCATCAAAATCTTACACTTAAGAGGCGGAGCTTATCAGTTCTATAGTTTTGCACAGAAAGTAAATGAACCTCTTTCTTTTTCTGTTTTACATCAGTTACGTGTTTTACAAAAAGCAAAATGTAATTTACTGACCTGCATATATTGTTTATTACTAAATACATCGAAAAAACAAAATAATTCTCCTTGAAAAGACATATGCCTATGAATTGATCTGTTTGTGTAACTGCATTTGAAATGTGTCAATCAATGTTTAAAGGCCCACTGTGTAACCTTTTAGCAAGAAAATAAACGAGGGAAAATAGACTAATGAGGGATTTTCGGTCAACGCTACTTTCCGCCCTCCTGTGCATGCATTGTGCAGAAAGAGCTCCTTTCCGTCTAGTTACGTGGGGAAACGTGTTCGAATTAAACAATGAAACAGGACAAGAGCTAGCTGTTTGGATCAGGTCTGAACCGGTCTGACAGACGTCTGTCTTCTAAAGCTTGAGACTGTTTTTCTTGCCTTTTTCTCACTCACCTGAATGTAACTTCTAAGCATTGTAGGATCAAATTTCATTCACAAATGTTGATTTAGCAGCTAGGGCTGGGCGATATTGACAAAAACTAATATCCCAATAATTTGTTGGCATATCTTGATAACGATATTCAAGCGAGATTTTGTTAGTCCAACAATGTGCTAAGACAAACTTAAATATTCCAATAAGCCGAAAATTGGTTGACTGACTTAGTTTTTGTTGTGATTTTCACGTTTTGACTTAATAAAAATTTGACAATGCAACAAAAACCTTATTTCAAGAACAGCATATATACTTTTTAATATGAAGTCAGTGTGTATTTTTCTTATATCATGGTAAACAAGATTTTATGCTTATTCCTTAAAGGGGCACTATGTAAGAAAAACAAACAAACAAAGTGATTTCCACTTTTGAACACCAGAGGGAGCCATTCACATGCATTTTGCCTATTAAGCATGATGCCATCTAGCGTCAATGATCCATATTCCGGCCCGTAATAAAACATTTCAAATAAATATAAATGTATCACAATTGATGTAGATTGGTTAACAGTGCTCTCTTAAGTATTCATGTTGTAAAGAATAAATATGATTTAAATGTTTGTGGACTATATGTGATAATTAAAATTCCTCTCAATCTTACACAGTGCCCCTTTAAGCAATCTTAGTTCTAATCAATAAAAAAAAAAAAAACTAAGCACATATTCACTTATTTTTAAAATTAAGTTGGTAATTTTTTTCCAGTTTGTATAAATATCCAACAAATATTTACCAAATTGCAGGAATCTTTAATTATATCATAATGTTGTGAAGCGCTCTGGATTACTTATTGTACAAAATCTGATAGGAATATAAACTGGTTGCATCTGTTAGAAAGTTGATAGCATCATTTATTTAGCTTTTATCAGAAATTTGCTCTTTTATAGCGTGTTTTTACCGCACGATATACTTGATATTCAATTTTTGATATATTGCCATAAAACTCGATTTTTCGAGTTTATTGCTTTTTTATTTTTCATGACAGTTACAGTGTTAGTGTTAAAGGCCCACTGTGTAACGTTTTAGTTGTTTGGTTATTTTGTTGGACTAACAAAAATAACCAAACAAATTGTTGTTGTTATCATTATGGCAAACCTTTAGCATAATGACATGGCTCACTTCTTATGTCTATTTGTGTGGTTCTCATATGCTCAGATATTTCTTCCATTCATGTGCTTTTAGTTAGGATTTTTATACGTTTGTATTTGCTTTGGTTAATATATAACATAAATAATAAACAATATAAGATTTTCAAGTGCAAGTTGCTCTTATGATCTAAGCGGCACACAGCAAAACTCCAAGTGTGGTAATTTTACTCAGTGAGCTCAAATGATTAAAATAATGATGAATGATTTTCGTTAGCTTCCACACATCAGATGATGTCAGGTGTTTGGCTCGAGCAGCAGCTTTTCCAAGTTTTTTGAACATTCATGTGCATTTTTCAATTTCCGAGGACCACGTTAAGGCTGTGAAGAAACATTGTGGCAGCAGAGTGGTTAGAGCTCTGGCTTCCCAATAAAAAGACTGTGGGTTTAACTCACGGGTCGAGCCAATCATTATCTCACAATCTCTCTGGGTGGATGTTGCATGTTCTACCTGTGTCACCATGAGTTCTCTCTGGGTAATTCATCTGACCTCCAGAAATGTTTAGGTTCATTTACTGTAAATGTCCCCTACTGAATGACTGACAGAGTGAATGGTTGTCTGTCTTTAACCTTGTGACGAGTTGGCCACGGTCCAGGGTGTTAATAGTAATAATAATACATTTTATTTCTTTGACGCCTTTCTGGGCACTCAAGGTCGCCTTAAAAGTACAACATACTTACAGTATGCAAACCCTAACTGGAAAAAAGCTTTAGAAAATGAATGAATGAATATTGTGGTGAAACATTTGTATTATCAGAATGCATTAGGTAAGTGAGCAAAACATTTCAACCTATGTAAAAGGTCGAAAAATTGAATATGTGATTGCTTACATCTTTAAGGAAGCAAAAATCAGGTATAGCGTCTTTAACTTGTTGTGGCCCTAGTATCAACAAAGTAGGGCTGGGCAATATTGTGATAAAAATCAAATTGTGAGCTCATCTCTGTGACAATCTGCTTTTTTCGTGAAATCGTCACATCGGGATTTCCCACAATCCTTTTCAAAGTCTCATGAAGGTTGTGTTTTTTTGGGCTGCACATTAAAGTCATAAAACAAGCTAATTTAAGCATTTTTCTAGTGATTTTTAGCAAATTTTCATGCTTAAAAGTTGATGTTAATGTTAGAAGGGCTGAGGTTGCTTGTTTTCGGTCACCTGTTTCTTTCGAAAAATCTGGCAACAACACAGCATTTGACAGCTGGATTTAGCCACTGACAGTGAAGTAGGAACTTTCTGAAAACTCAGATACTTGTTTTTGTACAGACATGAATCGTGATAAAATAAAAATCACGATCTGGCTCCAAGAAAATCGCGATATTATTTTTTAGCCGTATCGCCAAGCCCTACAACAAAGCTTCCTTGATCATCTTTTTACCTGATCTTTCAACCCTGTGCAGATTGTTGTTCTCGAGCTGATTACATTAGCCAGCCTTAGCGTGTCAATAGGAATGGTTGATTGCGGCGTTATCTTCTGGTACTGAAGGTGTACGGCCTTGTGGGGAACAGGAAAGAGATAAAGGAGGTCTGTCATGGCCGCGGTGGAGCCTTGAGTCTCCTCGTGTGTTGCTGCTGCTGCTGCTGCTGCTGCTGGGGTGAGCTGAGGCGCTGGTGTTGGGAGAGGGGAGAGAAAGGGTGACAGGACAAAACACAGGCAGAAAAGTGGGGAAGAGTTTTGACATGTAAACAACAAATACAAATGATACACAAGTCACATTAAGAAAGAATCAAAACAAAAACGCTCTACTGGGCAGAAAGATACGCTGTCCATATAGTTGGCTGGGGAAACTTCTTTTATTAAAACAACAAAACAGGACAGCTGTTTCGATCATCTTTTAACCGGTTATGATAGACGTCTGTTTCCTGAAGCTTGAAACAGTGTTTATCTCGCGATTTTTTCACTCATCCGAATGTAACGTGTAAGGGTCGTATGGGTCAAATTTCATTTACAAATGTTGAAGTAGCAGCAAAACTTTTGTTTTCGCACAGTGGTCAATCAGCGGCAGCTCTTTCTGCATACCGGTTGCGAGCGCATCGTTAAATAATCCCTCTGTATGTTCCGTTCAAAAGACTCTAATCATGTTTGTAAACATTTTATGGAATTCTGGTGGGCGTAGCTTTTGTCCTAAGCAGAAGAAGACGTTTTCCATATAAACTAGTGTAAAACTAGCACGTTTTTTGGAGGAATTTTAAATTACAAATGCAGAAAAATGTCAGGTTCTGTTCGGAAATGTCATAATATGTATCTTGTCTTACTGTGTGGATTGAAATGCTTCTGACGGATGGAAACATTTTTCTGAGCTTGTGTGGTTCGTCAGAGGCTCTGAATCGATACTTTCCCCTCACCGAAGAGGAGATTTTGACTTTTCTTCCATGTTCATTTCACGTTGATAGACAT
Source organism: Mugilogobius chulae (assembly GCA_038363315.1). Taxonomy (NCBI): domain Eukaryota; kingdom Metazoa; phylum Chordata; class Actinopteri; order Gobiiformes; family Gobiidae; genus Mugilogobius; species Mugilogobius chulae. The sequence continues at coordinate 26,640,841 of CM076397.1, forward strand.
AATAGTGGTTAAAACACAGTGTTTTATTAGCGCATTTATGCCTTGAAGCTGTTATTAATGCTAAATATGCTAATGTGTGCAACTCTTATTCAGAGGCGCCACAACCTTTACTAGTAAGTATTATTAGCTTAATTTTTTTCACTGGGGTTGCTTGCTATATTGGACTTTTTGCCAAAAGCTTGGTTGCTTGTAGCTCTGAAAATCTGCTAGCTCTGGTCAAAGACTTTGCTAAAGCAGGAATTAAGGGTCCTGTGTACAAAAATTTAACGATTGACAACAGTACAGTTATAGCTAGAATTCTAAATAAAACAGTAGTATTTTACACCAAACTGCACCCGCACGCCTGCAGGCCAACATTAGTCACAAATGTCCCAGTTACGGTTCACAGAAAAACAGCTTTTAACAATAATGCTATTATTATTATTTGTTCATGTTTTTGTTTCCCTAGTGTGAGTGTCATGAGTTTAGATCTACTTCCTATTGTTTTTAACATATTTATTTATTTTCTTTGCAAGCTGTAATGTAAGCCGATTTATATTTACAACAGGTATTCATCTACTAATTTAAGTTAAAATTAGAACATAGTAAAAACCTCATATGCACTTTTGGCACAACAGTTAGTGCTCTAGTCACATAGCTCATGGTTTGACCCCCGGGCAGCCTGGGATGTGGAGTTTGCATGTTCTCCTTGTGTCTGCATTGGTTTCCTCTGAGTACTTTCTTCTACCAATAAAAACATGTCCAGAATCACAGAATCATACAAACATATCTGCCATTGTGCTTAATGCAACTGTAAATTGTCCTAGTAAATATTACCTTTAAAATAACAACTTTGAACTGCACCAGGTTCACTTCTGTTCCCCTTTGGGTTGTTCAGAAAGACACAGATTATAATTACTCACTAATTGCTATTGTAGATTATCAAGTAGGCCTACATGTTATTGTAATATTTTTTATGACCGTGTTTATTATTTCTTTAATACAAGTTTTTCCATTTTATTATTTTGAAAAAAAAAAATCTTCATAAGAAAAAAAGTATTTATTTATTAATATTTATTATTTATATATATTTTTTACGTTGTCTTGAATTTCCTTTTTTGAGTGCACTTTTGAAATGATGAGTTTGTAGTAGGCATGGGATGCCTCACGATTATTGTGACCACAATAATCGCGATTAACGATATAATCACAATAAAAGTGCACCGATTCAAAATCACTGAAATATTTATTAGTGCACAATACGTATGTGTTTGAACAAATACTTATTGTATTTTGGTCTAAGAACAGTCAATAATGATTCAAAGTGAACAAATGTTTACAATGTTGAGCAAAAATCTGCTAACTTTGTCACAGAGTCATTAATTAACTTTAACACATGAAGCTTTTCTTTGTTTAACCATAATACAGATTTTACTAAGTTCAGAGCAGTCAGGTTTTAAATGCTCTTATGAAGCCACAGGCGCGCGCCTTCTGCTTTAATTGCGATTAATTTTGATTACGATTATCACGATTATGAAAAAAACGCCACAATTATTTAATTGCGACCCTCAATTATCGCGATTAACGATAATATCATATATCGTTCCATCCCTAGTTTGTAGTGAAAGTTTGTAGTTGTCTGGTATAGTCTCTGGAACACAAATGGCAGAGTTATTGCAGACTGAATGTTGTCAAGTCCATTTTAGTAATCTTTTTAGTCTTTGTTAATCCTGCTCCTTGTGTTTGTTTGTGACAATAAAGTGTCTGATCAATTTAACTGATGAATCCTCGTGTCGTGTTTTTTTCTTTCTTCTACAGATACATTGCCAACCAGAGCAGCTTCTCCTCCATCAACGACAAGGACCTGCACTTCTACAAGAACCTCAGAAACCTGTGAGTCCAACTCATTTGATTTGTAACCAACACTAAGCCAGGACTAAACCAACACTAAACCAAAACTAAACCTAAACCAAGACTATTGTAAACTAAGACTAAATCAGGACTAAACCAGGACTAAACCAACACTAAACCAGCAGTAAACCAGGACTAATCCAGAACTATTGTAAACCAGCACTAAACCAGGACTAAACCACACTAAACCAAGACTATTGTAAACCAGGACTAAACCACACTAAACCAGGACCAAACCAGGACTAAACTAGGGCTATTGTAAATCAAGACTAAACCAACACTAAAACGGGACTATTGTAAACCGAGACTAAAGCAACACCAAACCAGGACTAAACCAGGACTAAACCAGCACTAAACCAGGACTAAACCAGGACTACTGTAAACCATTTTAGAAACCTAGCAAGTATGTCCTACGCCAAGTTTGATTGTAACTTAAAGGGCTATAATAACTTTAATTATATTTTTTTCACTGGAACATACAACTGGTGTATTACTAGTACTACTTTAAATACAATCTTTCTCTTTTTTCTTATTTAATCAACCACTATGTTTTTTACTTTGTCAGACAAACTGACAACAAGTCATAAGAAAGCAGGAAATAAAATTTGGGGTCAAATTTTCCTGAGTGAGGACCCCCAGACCCACTTTTTAGTGTTGACCTTTTAGGGCTATTGACCTTTCTGGCTATGTTCTTGGGTGTGTTAGACAATACTAATGTAGATGTCGTGATTATTAAAAATCTTCTTCGGGAATGTCCTAGAAATGTTCTGGAAAATATTTGTGGGATATGTGTGGGAACCCTGGTTAAAGTTTGACAAATAAAAAATAAACAGCTTCCATGCACAGAGTCCACTGACATTAGTTATAAAATCCCAGAATAATGACAGCACTATTGGCTCTTGAGTGCATATGTAGAGTGAAAACAGTGCATGGGGCATTTCCAAAGGCCTGTTGTATGAGCCAAGAGGCTGTTCTGGTAATGTATATGCTTTTAATAATGCTTAGTGCAGAGGTATGAGCTTTCATTTCCTAAGCAAAGCCACTCCACCTTATCTAGCCAAAGAAAATACACAAAATGAAAAAAAAAATGAAAGGATGTGCCATTGACAGCCGACAATATACAAATATATAATGTTATTTACATATTGCTGCCAGTCAGACTACTAGCATTAAAACATTGTACATGATTTAAAGATTTCACTTAACATTTGGCTTGTTTTCACATTGTTTTTTATGCAGCAAATATAACACGTGTACATTTTCAGTTTCAGTTTGTTTGTATAAAACATTTTATACAATTCATTGGTATAGCCCAGGGGTCTGCAACCTGCAGCTCGAGGGCCACATTGTGACAGTCTGATGCAAGAATAAGAAAATATACTATAAAAAGTCAGGAAAAAAAGACAAAAATATTCATAACGTGTGTATTTCAAATAAGAATACTTGTGTGTGTGTGTGTGCACTGGAGCTGAATGTCTTTATTCATGTGTGCTCCTCTAGAGTTATTAACACTCACATTGTAACTAGGAGTGCCAATTAATTAATCTATTTTAAAAACTTTAACTTCATTGTTTCCATATGTGAGTTGCAAAGTGGACATAAAGGTTGTTCAACTTGACAACTTAGCAACAAAAAACTTCCTAAAGTCGTCATTGATTTCCAATATATTAATATTTCCATTTGCAACAATAATGTAATCAATTAAATTGGATAAAAACAAAAGAATAACTCTTGAGTGTTTTTCTCAGCAATTTTTAGGTGAGATTAAAAATTGATTAATTAGATTAATTATTACAGATCATAATTAATTAATCTCTTCCATTTTTTAATCGCTTGTCAGCACTAATTGTGACAACTGATGATAAAAATAAGAGCATATGAGACAAACAAAGAAGGAAAATTCAGCTTCTGGAGGCCCCTAATTTGACCATGTTTCAAGTAGGGGTGTCTAATTAGTGCATTAATTGAGATTAATTAATTACAGACATATTAATCGAGTAATTTTTTTTAATCGCATTAGTCTATTTTTAAATCTTTAACTGGTGATGAGTAGCAACGAGACAAAAATAAAGAAGCAGGCGAAAGTTATTGGACTGATGAAAGAGAATTTTATGTTCAAAAACTTCCTAAAGTCTTAATTTTTTTAAATTAATATTTCCGTCTGTAACAATAATGAAATTAATTAAATTGGATAAAAACAAAACAAAAAGATTAAAAACAGATTAATTAGATTAATTAAATACAGATCATAATTAATTAATCTCTTCATTTTTTTAATCGCTTGACAGCACTAGTTTCAAGAAATGCAAAAATGTGTTTAGTGCTCCAAATTTGACAAATTTTATTTTGCCAACCTACGACTTTTAGGAAGATTGCCTCATTATTTTTGAAGTGATTGAAATGTCTTTTTAAACCAATTATTAGATCAACATATCTAATCTAAAATGCACCATATGCAAGAAGTGACAGATTATTTGCTCAAGCATTTCCAAAGAAGTCCTATTTTTGTCAAAATTGTGCAAACTCACATTTTTGTCTTCATTTATTTTGTATTAGTAAATACAGTTGTGACTCTTTCTGACTTACATTTGGTTTGAATTGATCTAATGTGGCTCTTGTGTTGGCAAAGGTTGCAGACCCCTGGTATAGCCAAAGTCAACGCAGTTATCCCAGAGGACTTCAATTGATTGTTGATTTAGCAAACAAAACTGTCAGAACCTGACACAAAGCACTTACAACTTTAAGTCAGTGGAGCCAGAGACCAGTGGCAGAGGAAAACAATTCATCTACATACATATGAACTCATTCTATCCCTGGCTTGGTCTTCGTTTGGTCTTGTTCTAGTCTAGTTCTTCTTACATGGCATCAAATTGGACAAGTTGACAAATTAGGAAAAGCTTGCATATTGAAGCAAGCTACTAGTATAAAAAAGTTAAACAACAAAAATTATAATTTCTCTGCCTGAAAAAGTTATTGTTTTCAATTTGGGTTTGTTTGTTTGTTTGTTTTTCAGAACGGTCACCAACAGTCGACTTACGTATGTGTCCAAGCTGGCCTTTCAGAACAACCTCAAACTCCAATACCTGTGAGTATCCATCTTCTATTTTCTACTTTGCTTTAAAGTACTTGCTTGTGACATTTACTCACTGCACTAATTAATCCCACTCAATCAGATTTAAAGTGCATTATTGTTTGTTGGATGTTTTCCTAAAGCTAATTGATCATTGGGCAAAACATGGAAAACACAGAAAATGTTATCATAATCAGGGATAATAAAAGGAATGCTGACTTAGGGCTGGGCAAAATTGAATCGTGAGCTCACTGTTGTAACAATCTGCTCTTTTGGTGAAATTGTCAAATCGTGATTTCCTATTTCTCTATTAAATGCATCTGTTTGTTAAAATACAGACAATTATTTCCAATAGGGCTGGGCAATATCATATCGTATATCATATATCGTGATATTTATTTGGAAAAGTTGAATTTTAGAATATCGTCGTGATATGATCAATTTGCAACCGGGGCAAACAGAAATTGTGACTAATTCCCGGCGTTGCCAGATTTTCAGAGATTAATAAGCATCAAGCCTTCAAAAAAAGCCAAAAAACAAACATTAATAAAGGCGTTAAAACACATTTTGTGCTTATTTCAGTCGTTAGTGGAGATATTTTCATGGATCAAACTTAAAAAAAACCCAGCTAAAATTCACAACCTTTGACAGTCAAAAATCATAAGCGACTTTCCAATTAAAAAAGTCCAAAGTTCCTTTAAAGATACAGACTTGGCAGCTCTTTCATCTAAACTCTCTAAAACAGGGGTCCCCAACCACCGGTCCGGGGCCCAAAACCGGTCCGTGAGCCATCTGCTACCGGGCCCCAGAGAATCTTTTAAGATGTATTTTATTTTTTATTTGATAGTTTATCACTAATTCCTTGTGCTTTACTATGAAACATTTTGCCATTTAACTAAATAAACTGCAAATTAAAGCAATAAGAGCTAAAAATATGCCACTATAGTCACTTATATGCATTTTGTTGTTATTAGCGCTACCCAACCTCAACCGGTCCCCGAAAAAGAAAATTGTGACTGTACCGGTCCTTGCAAGAAAAAGGTTGGGGACCACTGCTCTAAAACCTTAAACGAAAGTAACCTATGCCCAGACAGTCGAGGCTTTGCAAAGGCAAAAATACAAATACTAAAAGAATTAAACATGGCGTTTGAAACTGGAACTATAACAAAACACCCGAAACAGATAAACATAACAATGATAAACGCTATTATGGTATATGGTGAACTATATCGTTATCGCAAATGTTCTCTTTTATACCGTGACATTAATTTTATGTCATATTGCCCTGCGCTAATTTCTAACCTACTTCTCTTAGCCTCAGAGTTGCCAAGTTTGTTTCTTTATAGCAATTTTGGGCGTCTGTTTTTAATAGTCTAATGAATTTTGAAGGTCATGTGTTGAGGTTTTTTGTGTTGCAGTTTCAAATCAAGTTCCAGGTGAATTTTATCACATTTTCAGGTTTGATTTAGAAGTAAAGATGTATTTATGAATAAAACACAGATTTTTAGCATATTTTCAAAAGCAGTTTTTAGTGTTAGAAATGCCAAAGTTATATTATCACAATATGTTCTAATTAATTGATTATTTGAATAACTTCATTTATGAGCTGAGGTTGCTTGTCTTTGGATTTTTTTTTCAAAAGCTTTGCCACGTTTTTCTGGTCAGTCTTTGTTCTGCTCTGAGTGAGTGACAGCTGGATTTAACCAATCACAGTAAAGTAACTTCCAGAAAAAGCAGATGACTGTATTTACCTCAAAGGCAATAAGACAATAGTCTACAACAGGGATTCCCAAACTTTTCAGACCGGGACCCACAAAACAACCATGCCAACAACTCGCAACCCCCACTTCAAAATTAAATAGACCTTTCTAATGATTTCATGTTGTAAATCCGATCCAAAAAGGTTTAATCTTTAGTAGTTTGTTGTGAAAATCAAGATAATACGCTGACTTCATTGAACACAACTGTAGGTTTAGCAATGATAGACTCTTGTGTACCAATAATTAATTCCTAACTCGTAATAATTCTGGCTACTTGAATAAGCATTGAAAGCTGCTATTTGCACTTTAACAATGTCAATGTCTGTCTACGTGTCAGTTTGTTTCCTAAATGAAATGCCGAGCGTCGCAGAACCGGCTAAAATCGTCCTCCTGGTTTGTTTTGCTGCTCCCAAACGTAATGTGATTTGGTGCTGTCTGATTACATTTGCAGGAATATGAAAGACAACAACCTGTCATCGCTGTCCTGGAGGATATTCCGCCACCTCAACATCTCCTACTTGTGAGTTCAGCCTTCTCTCTGTGTTTTTTATCTCTTCTTTTTCATCTGCTTTCTACACGATATTGCTGCTGCGTGTGTTCTCCCTCGTCACAGACCCGCCCACCTATATTATCATCTCCAAAGTCACCTACACAAGGCCTCAGCGCAGGGACAATCCAATAATACAGTGTGTCTGCTTCCCCCAAAGGAAATCTGAGGGAAAATCAATACAATACCTTTTTTTTTTCTTTTTTGCAAAGCTATTTTCTATATAATATTCAGTGCATACAGGGCAGTTTTTGTAAGATTTATTAATACGACCAGTCACACATTTGGTGGTGTTGGAAAAGGCTGGTTGTCTGTGCTAATGACAGGAAAGAGAGAAAATACAATGTCCCAAAAAAACCCAAATACTAAAACACACACAAAATCAAAAACACAAGCTCTGATTCGAAATTTCAAAAGGAAATTCAAAACTAGTGAAAAAATTTGTGTTTGTGGTTTTGAATTTGTGGTTTTGAAACTAAGCGTGCATTTTGAATTTGCGTTCATGTTTGTGAGTTAACCTTGTGTTTTTAATTTGGTGTTTGTGTGTTTGAATTCATTGTAGGCAAACGTCTCCACAAACAGACTTGTAGCAGACATGTTTTACAGAGAACTAAGTAAGCTCAACTATGTTCCATTTTTATTTCAAAGTGATTGGACCAATATTGTCACGCATATAATTAATTTGTCCTAGACTTTATAAAATTTGATTGCTCAAGTTAAACATTGTCTTGTCTAATTCACTCACGACATTGCCGAACACACCGTTTTTTTCTTTGGTCCACGAGTATATTTAGGCCTACTTTGATCTATGATTTAGTTAGAAGTAAGAAGGATGCGCTCCCCTGCTGTTGTGTGCTTTTGTCAGCTCTGCAGCAGCAGAGGCAGAACAGGGAGAAAGGGGCAGAGCCTGGGTCTAGCGATGAAAGGTAAACGCAGAAGATCAGTTTAGGCAAACATTAAGACTAGAGTTTAGATCGGGCCCAAAAAATCCAGCCCGAGCTGCGCACATCGTGTCCGAACCCGACCGGAACCCGAGTCAGTCTCTGGGTGCCTGAGCCCGCCCCGCCCACTCAAAAAGCTCCTTATGATGTCCCATGTGTTTACATGTAAGAGTGTCTCTCCACTAAAAGCGCTTCCTCCACCGCACATTTCCCCCCTCTCTGTCTCTCTCTCTCTGTTCTCTCTCTCTCTCTTGTTCCTTCTTTTCTCACTGCGCACGCAACATGTGTGCGCTTTCTTTCTCTTTTCCTTGGTCCTCGGGGATGAAAGACGTGCCTTTCCCGTCTCTCGTTCTCTTTCCTCTTTTATCTGCTCCGAGCTAAAACAAGTATTTTGTCTCTCTCTCCTTACTCCCGGCGGTGCATCAGACTTCTCATGCCGTATAGTTGGCCACTTAAAACGCTCGCTTTTTGTCATCGCGGTGGTTTTGCGTTGTGTTCTACGCGGCTGTCATTCATCCGTGGAGCACACGTGTTCAGTGTGGATCTGTGTCTTGGCCTGACCCGGCCAGGCCTACAACTAAGTGAGAGATGTGGGCGTGGGCGCTCGGGCTGGGTTCGGGCTCGGGTCCAGAATCTAAACTCTAATTAAGACTGCAAAAAATATAAATAAAGTGAAAATAGACTGAATAGAAGACTTTGACTGTAGTTAGCTTTAGTCTGCAGTTGTAACTACGTGTTTATTGTTTAGGATCCTGTCCGGGAACCCTCTGCACTGCTCCTGCGAGAACATGTGGATCAAACTCACGCTGGGAGAAGAGGCCGATAACCAGGACCTGCGCTGCATTGAGGACGGAGGCGTCAGGAGGCCCCTGTCCAGGCTGTCGCTGCCCAACTGTGGTGAGCAGCACACACAAAGAAAAGCTGGATGTTTTTTTTTTGCTTTTTATTAGTTTACCTTTGTACAATGGTGTCTTATAAAAAAATGGTATGACCAAATTTATTTTGTTTCGATTATTCAGACTTGTATAAGACAGAAGCAGAAACTTAAGGTGAGCAGTGAAGTTGCTGAGGATTTAAGAGTTGATTTTGCTTTGCCACACTGTTACCTAGTACTTTCAAGCAAGAAAGTCTTGTGTTCAATCCCTGTGCGGTTCGGGGTCTTTCCATTTGCAATTTGCATGTTCAACTCGTGTCTGCGTAGGTTTCCTCCGAGTGATCTGGTGTCCCGCCTTTGTCTTGCTCTGATTGAGTGACGCTGCATTTAGCCATTCACATCAGATTTTTATTTTACACCAAAGGCAATAAGAAAAGAAAACAAAGACTTAGTCGGGATAAAATTAAAATCCGGTATTGGTTCCAAGAAAATGAATTCTCATCGCTTAGTCCCAGTTCAAATACAATTATGGGATTTGTTCCGACTGTGTTTTTTTTTGTGTGTGTGTTTGTTTATGTGAGAGACGCAAGTTGTTTCTGCGATAATGAAGTGGCAGATATTTTTGTGGAAGTGAGAGGCTGAGAGAGAAACAAAAACACATTTTACAGTTCACGGAATAATATTTACTTAGGTGAGTCTGTAAACTTCAACTTACCCCGGTCGATTTTTTTTTTTAAAGCATTCTACAGGATTATAAATGACTGCAATTTTCTTGTTTTACAGACTCTATTCCAGAAATGGCAAAAAAGGCTCAGGATTTCTAGTAAAAGCAACAATTTGATTGAAGCATGGTCTGCGTCAAAGTAATAATATTTAGTTCAAATCTGAAGATAAAATAGTCATTATGAATCAATTTATATACAGTTTATAGATTGAAAACACAGAATTTTAAAGGGAACCCTGGTATGAAGACAAATTGGTAAAACACTAGTACTGGTCATGCTTATTAAAAAAATTACCAACAATATTTAACTGCTTACTGTTTTTTATAAAATTGTCATTGTTTATGTTGTTTTCAAGCCACTGGGAGCCGCCATTTTGGTTGATGACATAAAATAGTGTTTCCATGGTTACTCCCACAATTTCATCTGTGAACAGTTGCCACAAAAACACCACTGACAGTGTCCAGTTCTTGCCTCTTCCTCTTGATTATCTTCAGTTTTACTAGATTCCACATAATCGTTCTGTATTTGGCTCGCTCCGCTCAAACTGACAAGATTTAACCCAGGATACATGTTGCTTAGTTACCTGCTACCGCCTGTTACCTTGACGACACTATTTTATGTCATAACCGCAGCAAAATGGCAGCCTCCATGTAATTTCTTCATAACATTATTTTAATAAAACTACAAATACTTCCAAGGTATTTGTCCTGTATTTATATAAGTGATGATATTGTGAGTGTTTTAGGGTAAACATGTGATTATATCCAGGGTTCACTTTAATACACAATTTAACACCCTTAATTATTACAATTTACCTGAGGTCCTTTTTATCCCGTCCGAAGAGAACAAAAGCAGAGTCTGTTCAAGTCCAGGGTTTGGTCTTGGCTTCTGATACAAAATCTTTTATTTGTAAGGGTTGCACGTTTGGTCAGAGACTTTATTCATCACATGTAGATTTGAGAGAAGTATTTATTCTTGATTAGATTTGCTATTTATGAAGATCTGAGGACATGTTTGTAGAAGTCTGATCTACAGGGTTCAGAGACTTGGGAAAATCAATTCATTTTTCTGTGACATTTTTACACTCCCTTAAACCTTTACAGTGACATTTGGGGGAAATAAAAATTAACACAAACCTCATCAAAGCTGCCCTCTGGATAAAGACTTCCTCCACTCAACCTAGACTCAAATCTCTTGGATAACATTTTAATTTCCGGATTTATTCCAATAACAAATTTTAACAGTTGAGCTGTTGATTTTTATAATATTGCCTTTTGGATTTGTAAAGTTTTTAGGATATTTTCAGAGACATCCATCGCGACTCACTATTCACAAACTGATCTTTTAGTTGTTTTTTTGTGTGTAGTTTTCTTTAGACAACTTTTTCATCTGGCTCTGTGCAAGAAACTTCAGTTGGCTTGTGTACATTTAAAATAGCTAACTTCTGTACATTCGACCACTTCCTGTTAGCGTTAGCATTTAGACACAATCATGTCTCTTTTTAAACACACAAGTTTCCCCTGGTTTGTAAAGTCTTTAACATGTTTTCTGTAACACTCACCACAACTGTCTGATCCAAAGAGTATTTATCCGTTTTAAACTCATGTAGTTAAAACCTCATACTAGAAAAGGATCGAACAGGAAATGCTTGTATGTACAGATGTACTATTTTGAACAAAAACAAGCCAACTGTACAGAGCCTATTGCTGTGTACTTTCTCAATCCTCCCAGTCAGTCACTGCTTGTGCTGAAGGATTTATTAGAGCTTGAAAGTAGTTGGATAATTATAAATACAAACTTACATACAGACAAGCCAGGTACCCACTTAAAGTTTGGATCTTTGCAGTTTTCAAACTAGTAAAGTAATTTGTTTTTTAGATTTTTGCAATGTTACAGATTCTGTTACGTGATATCACAGCATTGTACTGGCGAATAATATTTGGATATTGTAGAATTTAATGATTTAAATTATTAAAAACCAGATGGAGGGCATTAACAACATTGGGCCTCATGGCACACTTTTAGAAACTGATTTGTTCTTAAAGTCTTCTTCTCATGAACATTTTTGGCATTCGCAAAATTTGTTCTCAACTGAAAATATTACTCTGTAAGGGAATACTATAAGAATAAAAAGTCTGCTCTTTTAGAATATTTGTATTCCTATATTTCAATCAAATATTTTAATTATTGTATGCTTGTAGGTTATATATATATATTTATTTTTTTAATGAATGAATGTAAAAATGTAAAAATAATGATTAAAAAGAGTGATCAGTTGTGATAAGTCTCTTTAAGAGGCCTGTCACCAACCTGGCCAGCATTACTTTTTTGCATTACTTCATCTAGTAGTGTTCGGCAAAGAGTTGAGACATATTTTTGTGTCTGTCCTTCAAATGTTTTTCTTTTCCTTTGCCACAAATAACACAATGTGCCAACAGATCTTTTATGGAGCTCAGGATCCATTTAAAACTCTATTTGTAATGGTAACAGGACTTATGGAGGCTGGACAAAAGGTTAGACGCTTTAGCTGCGACTCGATCACTCTTGCATTTCCAATAAACAAAGTGCCGTCCTGCTTTTATAGAGGTCTTTATAAAGGTCTCCAAAATGTCCACCTGGATAAATGCAGTCTTTGACAACACACACACGCACACACACTGGAAATGACCTGCGATTAAACCTAAAAAATGCACCAAACCAAGCCTAAAATTATATAACTATTAACTACTAAGTATCTATAGAATTATGTAGAAATAAAACAACATTTTGACTTTTAACATTGATTTAGTTTTTCAATTAAATAATATTACATGTTGAATACATACTTAAATATGTATTTGTTTACAATCTTATTACAACAAATAAACAAAGTCTGTGTTTTTGGTAGTCTAATATAGAGCTGGGCAATATATCGAATTTTAGATAATATTGTTACTGTTAGATTAAGATATGCAGAAATTCAACATTGAGAATATCGTTAGCTACAAAAATCCTATAATTTACCATAAAAATAAGTGTTTAGATAAAGAATAGTTGAATTTTATCAATAAAGGGTTTTATACAGAATACACTAGAAACTACAATAAGCTAGAGTGGTTAAATCAAGTAATCTTTTTATGATTTATGGTGATTTGCCGTGATGGAACAAGTACATTTATTTCTTATTTCAAGCACAGAAGCAGTTTAGCTTATTTCAATTTTAAATATTTATAATTGTTAAAATGAAATTCTCAAAACTTCCAAATATGGCTTTTTCAGGCATGTTTGTTGTTTAAAATAAGACGTGTAAAAATAAGTTTGTAAGAGGAAATTGGTGAGACAAACATTCCACACTCTTTTGATCATTAAAACCTCATGTATCACATTTGAAGACATGTTTTAGCACATATACTGTATGTTGTTCAGACAGAATATTGTCCAAATATCGTTATCGAGATCCGCCAAAAAATGATTGAGATATACATTTATTTTAATATCGCCCAGCCCTAGTCTAATGTATTCTAGGGCTGTAGTTCTTTAGTAGTTTAGTCGATTAATCGGTCGATGGAGTCTAGGTCGACCAAAATTTTATTAGTCAACTAATTCTTTTATTAAGATTATTGGGATTTTTATTCAACAAACATAATTATTGGTCTGAACTGCCTTTTTTATATAAACACACTGTTTCCAATTCATTTTCTGTTTAAACTAGAGTTTTGGCATGAACTACATAATATTATTTGTCTTTTTGCAGAGTTGTCACAAAAATACTAACATTTTGATACAAAGGAATAAACTTGATTTTCGATACCACAATGAGAATTAGAATGTTCTTTCAAGAAAGCCGGATTGCTATTCCATAGACTCTCATTTTCAACACAAAGTCAAAGTTTATGACCAAACATTTTAGTTTCAAACCAGCTTTGATGAAACTCAAGATTATTTTAAGATTATTTTGCAGAAAATATTAGATTTTGTTCAAATTTTTGTCTTGTTAATGTTATCGGTTTTGTTCAAATGAGTTTCTAATTTCGACACCAGTTTTAGCTTTGATTTGCAATATTTTTGACAACTCTACTTTAAGCTTCAGAGCCTTTGCCACGCCCCCTTTTTAGTCGATGGGACATGTTTTTAGTCGACCAAGATTTCTTTGGTCGACTACAGCCCTAATGTATTCATTTACACAAAGGAAATAATAGTCTATGCGTACATTTGAGACACATCCAAATGGTTAACTGTCTGGTTGTCTGGAAAATGCAAGCACCCAATGTGGTTCTTTGGGGAAATAGTTCTACCCAAGATACCTGTAGTACCTCTCTTTTTTTACTGGCATGATTTTGTGTTGATGTTAGGCTAGATGGCCTTAAAAGGAACCCTGAATATTTACATAAATAGATCCAAAATATTTCGCGTAGGTATACTTACTAAAAAATAGAGCTTAAAGTAAACAAATATTCGCAGTTTGACGTAAAATTGTCATGTTTACAACAACTTCCTGATTTTACCGGCGCCGCCATCTTGAGGTGATGATGCAGAATCGTGTGGCGCACTGGCGCAGTGAGCGTCAGTAGTGAGACGCACACAACAGTTGCAACATTTGCCGTTGATCTGGTTAACAGGAGCGTCAGTAGTTTTTCGTCGACAGTAGTTTGTAAAATTGTACATTGTGTTGCTTTTGGTTGTGATTTGTCTCGGGAGGAAACAAGGAGAATGCGGTAAGCTTTCATAACTTTCCTCGTAGTTACACGATTCGACGTCATACTACCATAATGCACTGTGTTGTAAACAAAGATGGCGTCTTCCGAGAAAATATATTTCTTAAAAGTTTAATAAAACGGTCCAGCTTTGTACCTAGAGCCATTATTGAACTGAACTCACAACAATGACTGCATGTTTGAATGAATGTTTACAGGCATTTCACCACGGACGCATAAACAAATTTCGTTGTACCTGTGACAATGACAATAAAGGTGAATTGTGAATTGTGATTTTTCAGATTTTTGTGTGTGTATTTATATCTTTGATGATATAAGGAAAACTCGAAACCAAACATTTAAAAATTCTCGGGGTTCCTTTTCAGGCAATCTTTTATTTACATTTATAATCAAATGTTCATTTTATTTTTCACGTTTTAATAAAAGTCGGCATTCCCTCTGAGACACACTGAGCTAGCCAGGTGTTACTGTGCACAGAGCTCATTACATTTCTTTCTTGTGTTTTTCTGCTCTATTGGGAACTCTGCTCTGAGCACAGATTAGCTCAGAGGAAATCACAGTGTGAAATCCATGTACACATTCGTAACCTTATCACCCTGCAGCGACCACCGGGGGCAGCGCTCAGGCCTGTGCGGGGGTCCACCTGTGAAACGTTGACCCCAAACACACGAGGAGGTGTGAGGAGGACATCTGCACAGCCTCTTAAAGTGTCACAAGCTCAGTTTCTTATTTCCTCCTGTCTGTGGTTACCATGGAAACGCTGATGCAGAAGAAAGAACTGAATGTAATAGAAATCATCTGTTTGACAATGTGTGAAATTACCTTATGATTCTCATTTAATAATAGAAAACTCTGGCTCTTGTCCACCTGACCTATTCTACAATGTGAATGCAACCTATAGATCTTTTCACGGGCCTCAGCTAAAGAAAAAGAAACTTATATTCGTAGCAGACACATTAAAAGTTTGAGGTTTTATTGTTGTTAAAATGCTGTTTTGCTGTGAACTGTAACAAGGACTTTCTTATCTAATGTTAACTTAATCTTACTCAGTGTAGTTTGTTGTTAAAATACTGTCCTGTCCAAGCAAATATGCCCAACAAAATTAAGTAAAAAATGTTACACAAGTAAATGTTGTGTCGCCTTTGAAGCACTAATGAGAGGTGCAGCCATTTAGTAAGATATTAAACTTTGATAACAGTTTTAAAACATGAATGAACTGTTCAAAGACTGTAGTTTGATCATTACCGGTAACAGGACTTATGGCCGGGTCTAAAAATGTGAAACAGACCTGAAATGTAACTGTTGTGACAGTTCCAAAGAGAACCTATTATTTCAGAATTGTATTCAGTGTTTACAAACCATTGAAAAGTGTCTGAAGTCCAGGCGTATCCTGAAATCCTGAGCCCAAACTAGCTTCATCTCCAACTTGAGTCTCAAGTCGTTCCATGAAAACTATTAGCCTGGGTCTGAAGAAGGTCTAATTCAAACTTGAGGATTAATGTGCGCTTATGTTTTCTCTCTGTATGTGAAGAGTCCAGATCAATGGCAATGGCATCACTGAGAATGAGAATGAGAAAGGATTTTTTTTACATGATCTGACGACTATGACAGGAGCCAAAGTGTGCTCACACTCATTCTTTTTGCTGTTTAGTTTATTCTGATCTGAAGAGCTGCTGCCCCTCCCTTTCTCTTTGCGGAGATAGACGAGGCAGTTTACTGCAGAGATCCTTGGGATTTATCATCGTATTTGTCAGGAGGCTAAGTTTTTTAATGCAATGCATAATTTTTTACACGCATGGGGAACTTGTCCCGCTGCGTAAAGTTTTTACAAAGTTGTAGTACAACTCTTCACAACCAGAACTGACCAATCAGAGCAGGACACGTGTGGTTGTGGTTTCAGAGGGTCAGAGATGCGACGAAGCGTTTCTGTCATTAATAACCTCAGTACGATTCCAAGGCTTCCTCTCAGACTTAACTCGTGCTTTCATTGAGTAAGATTTGTGGTAAATATGTAAGATGCATGTGCATGTAATGGTCCAGTTTTATGTCTTTTTACAAAAAGCGCAACTTTTGGTGCCTTGAGAATAAAAAGACAGAGTGATTTCACACAAGTGTGCGTTTCTTTAAATTTTTTTTTTTTCTTTTGACAAAGCTAAAAAAAATCTTGACAGTTAGCCTGGACCGGACCAGGTTTATTTCTGGATGCTTGTTACTACGACAACTCAGAGCTAACTCTGGCTAACTTGGCGGAACTGAAATGAAGTTTTTGTAGCCTCGATTGGTCAATCAAGCCAGGCTTTGGCTTTATCTCTTTTCTGGGATAACCCCCAACAGGTTTATGCTCATTCTTATTTAGTTTCAGTAATAGTTACATACATGGATTTGTTGTTAACATGGACACTCAGTGCATTGCATTTGCTGAGTAAATATTTGAAGTGTAAATCTCTGCAGTTAATCGACACTTTTCTTCCTCTATTGAATATTTAATGGCTTTGTCTATTCTGGACTCATTCTATTCATATACAGCTCACATTACAACACAGCCCACTGCTCATAATTTATGGCCTATCTATGACAATATGTTACTGAATAAATACACGTCAAAAGTACTGCAACACATCCTATTGTACAGCATTTCCAACCATGCATGGTTTCAAATAAACATCTTTAAACTTTTTAAAATAATTCTGGCCAAAGCAGGTAGCTCCATATAATATTCCACCATAAACCAAATTCTTTGCAGTGCAGTTTTTTTTTCTATATTATGGTTAAAGTATTGCAAAACTTCTTATAGTTTGGTAGCTGATTTTTACATTGCCAACATAATTTAGGTTTAGAGGACAAGTTCCTCTCATAAATCCTTAAGAGACTGGCTAAAATCAACATGTAATCATTTTTTGTTGCAATTATGGCTTGTAAACTTCTTTTTTGCAAACAACAAAGTGAAACTGGAGATGACCACCAAGTTCATCCAATCAGAGCGCAGCATTCAGCTCATAGAGAACTACAATTCTTTAGTATTCAATTCAGACAGTACACAGTGGTCAAATTTTTTGCACAAAGCACTGGATTTACCCTAGACTTTTTTAGTGGAAAATACAAAATTTACTAATTTACAACTAAAAAAGTTAGTTACCGCAACTTTAATATCAAATCGCAATATACTGTGTATCACAAAATATTGAAATCTCAAAACATATTGTATTAGGCTTATCTTGATCATATTGTGACAAAAGCGTATCATTCCAGCCCTATCCAACTCATATTTAAAGAATTTGACAGTTGTGTACTGTAAGTGTTGCACTTGTATTTGTGTTCAGTAGAAATAAATAAATACAGTAATAAGGCTGTGCAACTAATCAAATGCAAATTTCAATTACGATTAATGCTGTGATCATTTGCAAAAACTGCATAATCGAGCAATCATGATTATTGACCAGAACTTGCAATTTTGTTCATAAGCGCTCATTTGTTTCCTTTAATTTGGAAAAATAGGTGGTTTTCTTTACAATTGTAGAATACATTTACAGCAGTTTATTTTTGTGAGACCTTTCATTTTATCTTGTCACACTCTCCTTTCAGTAATGTAGTGTTAAACAAACAATTATTTGCTTAGTTGTCTCACTAAGCAAATAATCATTTTAATAATCGTGATTTCAATTTTGATTAAAATAATCGATTGTGAAAAAAATCGAACAGCCTTAAGAGATAAGATACTGTATTTGACCACTAAAGTGCAAATCTAGACAGTACAAAACGTTACTTATACTAGTTTCTTATCTACAGTGTTTGTAGCACAACAGGGCAGTGAATGAGAAGGCTGAATGAGCGGTTTCTCTGTATTCTACACAATAAAAACTGGTCATTCAACAGAATCTCTAGTTTTGCCAATAGAACGATAAGCAGTTGTAGCACTCAAAGTACATTTGAGCCTCTGACGCAGCTCAAAGCTCAAATCTTCACCCACAGCCACGGGCAATCAGGACGCATTCAGCCTGTTAGCCTGCAGGAAGCTAACAATGTCACTGATAAGTCCTATTGATCTGACCCTCCATTAGCGCGCTATTTCAGGCGTTAGCACACTTACAGCCGGGCCCCTGGAGAGGTGGGCTGGGGACCCCCTAGCAGTGTGACATCTGAGGAGGACACATGGGGATCCGGGGGTGCCAAAATATCTATATAATGCCCTCAGGCCGGCTGTGATACCAGCACAACAGCAAACCACTGCCCTTTGCTTCATGACAAACACTACTATCATTTGTACAGCTTTTTTTTGTTTGTTTATGGCTTAGGTTAAGTTTGGACACCTTTGTATTAAACCCGCAAGGTTAATTGGAATTTTTGGTACTTTTTTTGTAATAGAATGTTATCTCATAAAGTACATTTCTACTTTTTTGGCTGTCTACATCTGCACATCTGAAAATGCTCTGTTGTTGATATTATGAAATGGTAGTTTTTAAGTTAACATTTACTTATCCCATTTAAAACTGTAGTACACTGTCGAAAAATGACACTGTGCAACTCTCACGAGGTGAAAGCGTAATGCCTATTACCATTAAAATAGAAAACATTTGTTTTAGAGGATTCTTCATCAATATACATTTGTTTTTCATAGCGCTGTAGTCTTTTAGTCGTTTAGTCGATTAATCGGTCGAAGGGGCTTTAGTCGACCCAAAATTTCTGTTAGTCGACTAATTATTTTATTTAGATTATGTCAAATTATGATCAATTATAATGAACAACAATCGATAGATGAAGAGTTGGAACTGAGTCATTGGTCTAATCTGCCTTTTTTATATAAACACACTGTGACTTTTCCATTTTCTGTGTAAAATTAAGTTTTTTACATGAACTCGCTTTTAGTCTTTTAAAGCACAGTTTAGGCCAGATAAATTGTCATATCAAATAATATTTTGTAGCTTCAGAGCTTTTGCTACGCCCCCTTTTTAGTTGATTAATCGATCGATGGGACTTAGTCGACCAAGAATTTCTTTGGTCAACTACAGCCCTACTTTTTCAGAATATTTTTAGTCTGTTGTTGTAAAAAACAACAACATTTTTTTCAGTGTTTTGTCTCAGGGTAGGTGCTGATACTGATACCAGTCTCGATATCAAATATTGCACTATAAAAGCTAAAAACAAAATATTAGTAATGGCTTTTGTAAACCAGACTCAAAAAGCAATTATGTGTGGCTGCACACACAAAGTAATGTTACTTCATTGAAAGTCATGTGTTCATTGTTCAGTCATTTTTCTACCACTTAATCTCGTTAGAGTGACTGGAGCCTATCCCAGTAATTTTGGGCCTTAGGCGGGGGAACAGCCAAGTAGTCGCAGGGTTAGACAAACATTCAAACCATTCACTCACACAGAAAGTTACAGTGATGCCCACATAACCTAAACGTGCATGAATTTTTTGTAACTTATGTATTTGGATTTTGAAAACGTTTTTTACAGTCAAATGTAATTTTCATTCTTTCATATATTCTTATTTAGTCCCTTTCCACCTGTATCATAAAAATAAAAGTGGGGCTCATCCTGTTTAAATGCAATATAAACAAAAGCCCAAGTTAGCATGTTAGGACCATGTTAGAGTTAGTTTAACCACAGTCCTGCTATAGAGCTCCTGCAGCAGGCGTCACGCTATCCCAGCATGCACCGCGTATTCTCGGCCCGATACCATTAGAATTCAACAGCGGCGGCCGGGATTATTAAACGTTATCGCAGTTTTACACAATATGGTTTATTTTTACACACTGGAACTTATAAATGATCAAAAACACAAGAAAGTCAGGCCATTTCCGCTGATTGACAGACCTCCAAGCTTGTTCATTAGGCTACAGATGTATTGATTAGTATTTTAATCTGGTTAATAATTTAACTATCGTCTTAAAACAATTCAAAATCTGTTTTCCACTTGTACTAAAGCTTCATAAGACGGAGCACATGTTTTCACTTCATGGTCCTAGATTAGAATGTTTAAATGGTCCGTCTGAGTAAACGTTTTATGTCCAGGGCTTTAGAGTCAAATATATTTAACTTGTGAAAAGCACACAGAAGCAAATATTCTGGCCTCTTCCCATTAGATTCAATGGTTGCGTCACTGGCGTAATGGCGGCCGCAGCGAATTTAGTCACGTGGGTGCATGAAATCTATAAAGACTAAATAAAACATCATAGAGATAACACACATGTTTGTCTGTATGTATAGAGTATTTTTATGATCGAAGTTTAAAGAGTCTCCAGAGCGTTTTCCAGCTGCTCTGAGTGTTAGGTGCAGCATTGGCCATAAGCAGAGAACAGCTGCTTCTGCATCTACGGCTCCTCAGAACAATAAAAAGTGGTATCAGATTGGAGATTTGGTAGGAGTACTCGTCAACATTGATACACAAAAAATGTGTGATAGGGATTGGCTAAAAATGTCTAGTGTACCTTAAAATTGTTACCTTTTTCCTCTTATCCTCACTCACTCACTCACTCACTCACTCACTCACTCACGCAATAAGTTTAAAAACATTCACTGTTGACATTTGAAACTTTTGGTCTCATTTTTATTTATTTTTCCTTTGCTTTTTAATGCTTGGCTGGCTGGTTTCTCTCTCTTTCTGTTCTTATCATCTTTACACTGATATGAAGAATCCTTTTTGATGCATCAGCTGAATGACAGTCCAGATCAGGTTAAAACTTATCTCTACGCTGAGGTCCACAGAAGCTGTCAGTAATCTCTTGCTGTTAGATTTTATTATGATTATACCTCACTAAACCTGTAACATGAGGTCTCACACTTATTGAAAGTGTGATTATATGTCTATAGACTCATATGTATTGTTGGCAATAGGGCTTTAACATAGGCTAATAGATTAAAAAAGAAGACACAGCTTAGGGCCTGTCCACACGAAGCCAAGCTCAGGCGTTTCAGCACAAATATTTGTCCTAAACCACACATCATCCACACGAAGCAGGAGTTTTAGGACACTGAAAACGAAGATTTCTATCTCAGGGTGAATAGATTTCAAAACTCCGGTTTAGCTTCTCCGCAGTTTCGCTGGATCCGAATTTTTTTTTCCCCCTGATGACATCACTGCCCAAGAGTCACGTCTCATTTGCGGAATGTACTGACCTTTATGATGTTCACTGTGAAAATCTGGGTCTCATTTCACCGTAAACCACAGAAGACATAAAGAAAAACAAAAATAACAATACAATACAATCTCCATTAAATCCGTTTTGAAGCTTTGTCAAAATATTCCAAAGATTCTGAAGCATAAATCCACTTTCTGTGTCTCTTCTGTAGGTTTTAGATCCATGTTGTTCATTCAGAATGTTTGTGAAGTTTAAAAGAGTTCTTCGCTAAGTTTTTGCTTACGTTAAACCTTTTTTTTCTTTAAAACTTTATGCGCTGTAGTTTCTACTTCCTGTCTGTGTCAGTGTCACAGCGCCACACTCTGGTCAGATACAGGCATTACACCGGCTTCAGGCTGGTTTATTGATTCGTGTGGACGTTGATAAATCCTAAGGCAGCTCCATCTTTACGCAGATCGTTTTTAAAACTATCCGTGTTTTGTCTTCGTGTGTACAAGGCCTTAGAGAGTCGACAACTGTGTTCAGTGTGCAGTGCAGAAAAGAAGTAGTTGAGAATAAAGTTGGGCAATATATCAAGTTTTAGATAATATCGTGATAGTTGCTTTGAAGATATGCAAAAATGGAATATCGAGTATATTGTTGTAATAAAAAATAAATAAATAAAATATTGTAGTTGTTTAACCCTTTAGGCGCCAAAGTAGCAATTCTGCACCAGTTCATTCCAGGATCTACTTCTCTATTCTCCAGATTCTGATGGTGCGTTCCAAGCAACTGGGAACTTGAATGTTTCTCAATGTTTCTAGTTCAAAGCGTTACAACTGAATCAACTCGAATGTAAACTATTGCTAATTATAACTTTTAGGCAAACAAAGTAATGCTAAATAACCTGTAACCAATGTTTTCATAGTTTTTGTGGCAGTATTCATTTATTGTGATGACTGTTGAGCTCATACGAAGTGGGACTTCTTCGATCAGGTCCAAGTACACAAGTGGTATTTACCAGTGCGTTCCAGTGCATTTTTACAAAGTTGGGAATCATCCGACTTCCCAGTTGTCTGCAATCCACCATTAGTTTTCTGATAAATTTCAATATCTTGGAAAATTCAAACTTCAACTCTGTAAAAAATAACATTGAGAGATATCAGTTTGCATTCTACAGGATGAAGTTAATAGTCTCCATATTTACTGGACTGGATTTCAAATTTAAAGGGTAAAGATACAAATAAAGAAAGTTACAACATAGTAAACGATAAAAAAAAAGTAGATTGTGATATTTTAATTTTGATATATTTTTTGACATTTTTTCTTACATGAAAATCTCATTTAGCTGCATTTTTTCTTTATGAATAGTAAGCGCATGCAAACCTCTGAGTCTGTGGTCTTGTGAGGGCAGTTTGGGTCAAATATTTGGTCAGAACACCAAGGCAGTCACTGTTTTTTAGTTGACTAATTGACTGATAGCAATATAATTTGTCGACCAAAAATGTCTTACATTTCAATTTTTCTGATCATTGAACTTAAGTATGTGTTAGAACATTATTTGGTTGGTTTGAAATAAGATCGTAATCGAAATATGACAAAGAATTATTGAGATATTCATTTTTGTCAATATCGCCCAGCCCTACCGTGAACGCACTTTCCATTGCTTTACCTCCTGTTCAGATCCTAATATTCAATCACTCCCAGTTCAGTTATAATCTAATTTGACGGCTTTGTTTTAGTACTCTCCTCTGCGACGTATTAACCTTGACAGTAAACATCTCCAAATGGCAGCTCAGCCTGTTTTATTTGACTCTAAAATCCATAACAGAGAGATGTATTGCACTTTTCCTTGTGTAATTCTAAGTGTGTTGACAACAGTTGCTGCTTAATATTTATAACATGCTAATCGCAGCGTTTCTATCTCTCCAGAGCCGACACTGCAATTTTTGCTATTAACCTTACTTTTCAAATTATTCTCATTAGTTTTGCACAGCACTTTTCTTGTCTCAGTGTCTTTTGCCAATGTTTAGTTCCTTCTGCAGCAAGCCTATTGCAAGTTGAACTAATTTTACTAAAATGAATTTAAGCTCCCTTCTGGTATTTAAGATAAATGCTAACACATACATTATAGGCCTTTTCCCACTGTAGGAACTTTTTTTTTCAGTTTAGAGTACTTTTTTAGTTCCTGTCCCCATTATGGGAGAATTCACACTGGAACTATAGACTGGGGCCACACTTTAGGGGGCTTTTTAGCTCCTGCTTTGGGGCTGGTACTTTCCAGTCAGACCAGGAACCTTTTGGTGACACAACAAGCACATTTACAATTCTAACTTTGTTTTGAAACATGTTTGACACATTCTCATATTAGATAAACTTTCCTTATCTTTAAGAAAAATGATACAAAAGCAATACTTCCCAAAATGAATTTATTTTAATTTGTAAATAGTAACCCATAAGACTAAAAATAGGAATTACAGTGAATAATTTTGTTTAATTGTTCATTTCAGTGGTGTTTTTAAGTTTTGCACATTATAGTTGTATGTGGAATCGAAAAAAGACCACTTTTGTTTTCCTAACACCACAAAATGGCCTTTTTTAATGTTCCAGATTAATCAGGCGCTAATGCTATAGCTAGTTAGACCCACTTTCACAAACTGCTGCTGTGCGAACACAAACATGAGAACAGCATAGTTCCTCTGACTAAATAGGGGCTGAAGGAATGTTGGGACTAGTTCTCTTCTTTAATGTTGTAAAACGCCTAATATTGAAGATGAATGGTTCCCAACTGGTGCCATTCTGGGATCCAACAAATAATCTTCAACAAATGAAGCCCATCAGTTATAACGTTTCAATAATGTATTTCTGAAAACATAACATTAAATATTTCTAGTTGTCATCTGTGTGCAAATGTTAAATCAACAACCTTTATGCCAAAGCAAACCGCAGAAGGTTTTAGAATTGTATTTTGTATTGTTTTTTATTTATATGCACCCCCACAACCCTCTTGTGGATCCTGACCCAAGAACGCTGTAGATCAGTTGTTCCCAACCTTTTTTCCCCTGAGGACCCTCTAAACTGCTAAGCCATGTCTGGAGTAGCCCCACTCGAGTGCAGTAAATAAAATAAACTTAATTTATTTTTGCCGTTATGTAAGATTTAGTTTTAAACATTGGTACATTAAGGGCCTGATTTATCAAGCCAGGTGCAATTGCAGGTGCAAACTGAAAAATATGCATGTTATTTGTGAGCGTTTTTCACTCAATTTGATATTGGAACATACACATATAACGTATTACACAAAACAGATATGCATCACCAAATTTTGCATCTTCAGTGTCTGTATGAAACATATGAGCTGTGTCGAGTTTTTGCACTCTCTAACTTAGTTTGCACATGAGCAAACGCTTGATAAATCCGGCCCTAAGAGTGCAAGGTGAAACACAAAAAATATTTTTCCAAAGAGACTACAAATTTACATTTCATGCCCAGTTAAGTAGGCTAAGGTAAACGTACATTTGATAATGGAAAACCATCATCATATAATGGATATAGATAGAGGATTCAAATAGTATCCAAATAAAGATCGCAGGATGTTCAAACATGCATGAGATACTAAGAGAACCACTTCAGGCATGTTTTTGGTGAAGGAATAACGTTATTTAATAAAAACTTCCAAAAAGTCAATTTTGCACAATACTAGAATAATGTCTTCTTTACACATATTTTAAATCTAATTATAAAAAAAACAAACCTTGAAGCAGTGTAGAGTGAACAGAAAAGCCCAGCCTTGACCTTTCTGTTTTTTCTTATGTTTACTTATTAATCTGTGCGATGACGGAGCTGCACCATCTGTCCACAAAGTCTGAGGTGTTCAAATGTCTCGGAATAAACAGGGACCTGGGTCAGCTTAATAATGTGTTTGTTTTCTCTATAAAACCAAAGCACCAGGCATATCCTCTCATGGTCTGGGAATGCAGAACTACAAACAATCAAATGGAAAGGAAAGTCAGGATGGGAAGAGAGTTAATAACTATTTAAAAACCCTGTATTTATTCACAATAACTTGAAATCATTTTTCACCTGTTTTTGTTATTGTCAAAGCATCTATTTGAAACTAGTTTGCCTAACTTGCCTAACTATGAAACCTTTTATTCTGTGAAACCAGGAAGTACTATGCTTATTTATGCCATGTTCGTGATGACAGACCTTGCTTAAGCATCTGAAACTTCTGGTAAAAACTTATAATCCTATTAACCCTTGTCTGATCCAATCAACATGAAACTTTCATAGGTAGTTCCTGATGTCATTCTGCACAGTCAGTGCAAATTTAGAAAAGTTATGTTAAAAATTGCACCGCCTATAAAATCTATAGCATCTGTTGTCTTCCCAAGTCAGTTTGACCCGAGGACCAGGCGAGGGACTTTTTCTCACCAGAAGAGCTAGTTTGTTTCCCTTTATAAAATAATTTTAAAGAGATTTCAAAAAAGTAAATTTTTATGGTGCCTAAAATGACATTTTTCCTTAAATTACCAAAATGTTCAAAAAATTAAAAAGTAAATACCGTTTATATGCACAAAAACCTTTAAAAAAAAAGTTATTCAACATTAATGTAACAGACCCACAAAGTTCAACAAGCTGAGCAAAATGAGTAATGATGTCATTGTGCAGCGGATGACCGCTTTCCAACTCTCCACAGCAGCGGTGTCAGAGGGAGGAGTTTAGATAGCCCACTGGGCGGCCAGTCTGTCGCGTCAACTTGATGTGACATCGGCGTGTACTGAAAATGCACTGACAGCGTTTGACCATTGTGGCAGTACAGCCGTGGTTTTTGCACACATAACTGCAAAATGAACAAGTTTGCACAAAAATGTAAAAAAAAAAAAAGGCTGGAAAACAGTAGATAATTACATTTTGACCCCATATACACAGTTTGACAGTGAAAAAAAAGTTGATTCTGCGTTCCGTTTTTTTGAAGTCCCCTAAATCTTACAGACCCGTTTGGAGTATTTCTGCAGCATAAGCATTTCAGGCAAGATTAGGTTAAAATACGTCTCCTTGGTAATTTCTTTTGCAGCCAGCAGGTAGAGCTAACTAACTTACCTTCTGATGTTGGAAAAACATAACTATACTTTTTTTTGTTGTTGTTCTCAAACCTACAATGGAAAGCTCATCAATAGCATGTTTAAAAGACAAGAACATTACACATAATTCAACATATTTGTCCTTAAAAATGTAACAAATACTGTAGCATAAACTTCAAATGTTTGTCAGCAAAAGCACTATCATACACAATAGGTTTTTTAGCTCTTCTGTGTTTCGTCTCGGGCAGAACGGGACATGTCTGCGCTGCGTCTGTGTCAACGTCTTCCATATGTGTCCAACTATGTGCAGGTGCGCGCCGCGTTCGGGCCAAGCGCGGCGAACATCAGAGAAACGCGCCTCTATCTTAATAACAGCACACGTGTTGTTAGATAGTGTCTGCTCTTCCTTCCCTAACGAGGCCGCGTCTGTTGATTGAGCGCAGGGTACAATCACCCGGCGTCACGGATGGTTAGCGCACAACGGCGGCGCATGCTAGTCATTTGAGTGGTTTTCTGTTAAGCATGTCATGAGGAAAGAACCTAGATTTACTCTCTCTGATTGTGGATAGGCTGTGTGTGTTTATCATTCCGGCTGGGTTTTCCTTACACGCCTGACTAAAGCCGCCTCAAATTCAAATCGCAGCAGTTTTTGAACCCTTTGGAGGATAAACAAGAGGCTGGTGTAACAAGTCAGATTTGAATTGGTCTTTTGGGGAAATGTAGTGCACTGACGATATGAAAATGTGTATGATATTACTACAAAATTCATTTCATGGTACAATATCACCAGCTTGTCAATGCCTGATCTGGTTGGAATTTGGAAGCTAAGCAGGTTGAGCGTGGGCAGTACTTGGATGGGAGATTGTTGTAACCCCAGGTGCCACAGTGGGACGACTGGAGGACAAACTGTCGTTGTCTCCCAAGACACAGGACGATTTGGAGAACAAATTAAACACTGTATATTGTTTTCCTCTTAGAAAGTATTTTCAATTCTATTTAGTGCTTTCAAAAGAAAAATGCTAAAGGCTTTGGTAATAATTTCTGGAGCATAAACTAAGCAGACTTCCAATCTGCCTTTCAACAGACACTTTTAAGTCTGGCTTCTGCTCCAGTCTACTTTTTTTTTTTTTTTTTTTTACCAACAGAGGGTTGGCTGTGGAGTTCACATTCAAATGTGTTTTTTGACCATTTGCACAATTGTCAATTTGAAATGCCTGGATCGCAATCTTTTGATTAAGTGCCCAGAAAACAGGTAAAACGTGTGTTTTTTTGTTTTGTTTATAAACATGCAAATTAGGACTGTACTCAATGTATCGATACAGGGATATATTATGACAAACTCATTGGCAATACGCGTATCGTTAGAGGAGGGTATATCAGGATACATATCGGGATATATATCGGCATACTTAATTCATATAATTTACACTTTTGAACCTGGACTGCAGCTTTACAGCTGAAAGTATTGAGCTGAACAATGGCTTAATTGTAAGAACTTTTATCTAACATAAAAGCAGTTTGAAATTACAATTCCTCTGCATTTGCTATTCTTCAAAATCAAATTTACAGCACTACGGAGTACGGACAATCTCACTTCCATTAGTCTGCCAAAGAGGCTGCTATGTAAGTAACCAACACCATCTGTTTGTCTACAGATAGAGCAGCTCGGCAATAATATTTAGATCATATAGTGAATGTTATTTTGAAGATATGCAAAAAATAAATATCGAGTATAATGTAGAGTTTAAAAAAAGCTACAAAAAGAACAATTAACAATAAAAATAAAATAAGCAATTCTGTATATCATCAACTACACAATGCAAATTTATATGTATAGCAGCATTTGTATATTGAGTAGTAAAACAGGAAAATTAGAGATTGCTGTTACTTTGACTAATACTTCACATTTAACTGATCAGTAAACCTTATGTAATGCATTTGAAGAGATCGTTATTGACATACCAAGAACACGATACAAGTCCTTTTTGTCACCTGATTTACAAAATTATAGTAGAGCTGCAACTAACGATCATTTTGGTAATCATTAGTTGGGCGATTATTCTTTCGATTAGTTGTTTAGAATGCATGTGACTATACGTTTTTTACAAATTTCAATCCAGAAAAAGCCTAATATTAAATTAGACCATGACTTAATTGGTTGAATTAAGATTTTTTTACTGCCTTAAAAAAGATTTGCCAATGGAACAATCATAAAAATGTATTGTTTTGCTAAAAAATAAAGAAATAAAAAAATAGCTACTGTACTTGAAATAATCACATATAAGGTCTATTGTTAAATTTAGTCACATTTACTCAAATCAAGACAACATTTTTGTTTACTAGTAACACTGACTTATAAGATTGTGTTTTTTTTTCAGGTAAAAAAAAAGCCGTCATTGCTGTCCAATTGGAGTTTATCAATTTTTTTTTTTTCCAATTCTTGCATGTCTGGGAACCTATAAAGACCAGTTAACAATTATTCGATTACTAAATTAGTAGACAATTAATCGATTAACTTGTTGCAGCCCTGTCACTTTCAGGCATGTTTCCCTTAAACAACCATCCTTCAGTAGACTGTATATAAACTTCTAAAATGCTGAACAACTACAGGGTCAGCAACTTTTAAACAGAAAAAGTTTATACATCGACAGCAGATTTTGTTTTTCTTGCAATTATCTTTTCAACTCTATATTTAGGCAGCACATAATTTACCGAGCGATGATGGCACAGTGATGGCATTAGCATGAAGAGCGGCTTTGGGTGGACTTTTTGGAGCATCTTGCTGAGATCTGTTGCGTTTCCGTAGTGATAAGTGGGTTGGTGATAAGTATTCTGCCGACGCGCTCAGACGGGGGTGATAAGAGATCTGTGGAGTCTGTCCCTGCCTTTTTCTCTTCTTCGATCTGCTTGAACCATATTTTAACGTGATAGTATGCTTATTTTTGTTATAATGTTGGTCCCTAATTCAAAATACAACAACTCTTTATATTCATTTTCTACCACTTAATACCTGTTGAGGTTGTGGGTGAGAGGAGCCTATCCCAATGATCCTCGCTTTGGGCCTTAGGCGGGAGAACACCCTGGACAGCTATCAACTTGTCACAGGGTCACAGACAGACAGTCATTCACTTTCTTGTTCTTTCACTACAGAAATATAGAGTGACACCAATAACACATGCATTATACGTGTAAGTTTTTGGATCCGACGCTGGATTCAAACTCAGGGCGTTTACATGGAGGCCAGGAAATCCGGATATCTAGCTTAGTCTGATTTAAACCAGTTTTTCAAGACCCGAGCAGACCTCTTTAGGAGCTGTAAACCGGTTTTCGGAAAACCAGTTGGTGCACGTGGTCTCGACCAATTGTAGTCTGATTTCAGACTCATGTAAATAAACAATCGGTCTGCAGCTGGACAAATGCAACTGAGTAAGCTTACCACGACTGCCCACTTCAAATTCCAGCAATAAAGTTAACATTTTTACAACAAAAAAGCGCCCTGCACAAAGTGGAACACAGACTAACATATTTAACTAAATGCTTAACACAGTCCTACATGTTTTACACAAACCTAAAGTCTTAATTTTCCCACAATTGTTTGCACCCAATATTACAGATACTTAATAATAATCAACAATGTTTAGGTAAATCAACATATTACAGTGTGAATCATGCAGTAGTGAATCTGCAAGGCAAAACTTCTCTCCAGGGTAATGGGTCTACTCTCGTGCATGTAAACAGAAGCAAAACTGGTCTGACCGATTTGAGGGGAAAACCAAATAAAGTCTGGTTTTCTAGCCTAGTTTGATTTCCCTGATCATGTAAATGCACTGACTTAGAATCTCCTGAAATCAGAGTTCTAACCACTCTGTTATAGTGTTGTCACGATACTAAAATTTCAAACTCGATTCGATACTTGAAAAGAAACTCGATACTCGATACAGATTTCGATACCACGTAGCCATTTAAAAAAATATATATTATCACAGAATTTTTACATTTTATTGTATTAATTTTTTATGTCATTAATAAAATAATATAATTTTAATGGAGTATTAGTTTATAATTAACTTGATTCATGAAACTTCACATTAAAACTGGGCTTTGTTTTATTATCAGAAACATTTGCTGTTTATACAGTTTATATAGACTATATATGCAGTATTTGATCTTCATTCATTTCTAATGGGTCAGAGGAGAAGGGGGCGGGGCTTATCGTGAGAAAGGGAAGGAGGCGGGGCTTAGCGTGTGCAGTGAAAGAGCAGGGGAGAGCTGCCTTCCTTTCCTCCCGTTTGAAGAGTCTGCTTCGACTTGTGATAAACTAAATTAAATGATAATGACTAAAAGTACAATTAGTGACAGTTTGGAGGTAAAGACATGACGTTTGTTGTCAGATTATTTACCGCGGGTGTTAAACGCGAGATTCGCGTCGCGGTCACGGGTGACGTAAAAACTCAACACTAATATGTTTTTAACTAAACGTTTCCCCGCGATCATAAAGGCCAGAAACATAATTTAAAAACTGACAGAGAGCTCACACTTTGCTGTGTAAGTGTGGAAAAGATCAACTCTCTGGGCAAATCCTCTTTCTGCTGCGCTGGCTGAAATGACCTGGCGCAGCTCTCCAGTGACGGAGCTGCCACGCGGAAGTTTAAAGAAAGATCGATACTTGTTCAAACGAGTATCGATACCAGTTTTAGTATCGATTAATATCGGGGAATCGATTTTTTTGACTACCCTACTCTGTTATAGTGCACCCCAGGCAGAATCAAATACAGAGACTATTAGAATGTCAAAGAGCAGCAACGTTCATTACAGTCTTATAGTTACAACTAGCTCTTTGATAATAACCAGGAGCCAATGTGGCCTTTTGTCTAAATGGGTTGACACAATATATTCAAACTTACAAATCTGGAAACACCATTTTCTGAGACTCAGAGGGGACAGGAAAATACCTCACAGACAGAACTCCAGCTGTGTTTGTGATAAAGAAGCAATGTAAGACATTTTTAAAAATTAAAAACTTGAATATGTGCTACAGAAATATTGGAGGCTTTTTATGTAAATACAAAATGTAAAAGTTACATTTTTAGAACAATTTTCCGATTACAAACATAAAATCTTTGTGACTTGACTATTGTTTATTTTTTGGCGGGTCTCAAACGTGTCTGCCTCTGGACCTTTTGTGCTTTTGAACCGAGAGCGCCAGTGTCTTTGCCAACTGTTAAAAATCACTGCGAAAATCATTGGAACAGTTGAACAAATTTTTTTTGGGACGACATCGCGTTTTTGGCAACGTGAACAAAGACAGGGCACATTTCCCAGGGACACTTTTGTACTGTGAGTTCATAATTTTCAGTGGAATCTTCTTCTTGGCAAATTATACTCATCTGAATAACTGCAACCTCACTTCCTGGCATCATTTTAGATAGTTTTTATTTTTATATCATAGTGTGCCTGTCACTTATTAAATTTTACAGTTGAGATAAATATTGAATGTGTTCTAAGTTTGTCGTATAAATCACTTTTGTAATGTGGTCTGAAGAAAAGAGGCTTTGTAGAGCCATTAGTTCATTATCACCAAAATAGATTATTTAAACTCTCCAAGTCAATCCAACTTATTTATTTTATGTGTGTAAATTGCACACAAGCAGCATTTGATGAAGTTACTTGTTGCTTAGCTGTTTTCAAATGTCAAATGTATTTAAGTAGAGTAAAATTATTATTCAGTCTTGAGTAAATCACTTCAACTGCTACTCATAATGGATGGACAAGATCTCATGCCACGAGATCTCGTGAGATTTTTCCTTATAATGGGCTTTTATAAATGGTCATGTTTTGTATCTTTGAGCAGCTGTAGTAAAAAGTCTCCTCCACACACAGACTTGTAGCAGACTTATTCTGACAGAAAACAGTCTAAGGTAAGGTAAGGTAAGGTAAACTTTATTGTCCTCGAGAGGAAATTTGTCTTGGGCCACAGTGCCCACTGCTGCTTTAAAATCACAGACAGTCTATACAAGCAACACATTCGATTACCAAATACATACACTACAGGTCTGTCATCTGACCGACCGCACAAACCATAGTTCAAGCACAGATATAATCCACAACAGTAAGAATAATACAGTAGCAGGAACACCAGGGCCCGGGTCGTGTGCTGTGTCCCAGTTTTTTTTTTCATAATGATCGAACCAATATTGACAGAGGGAATTAGTTCTAAACATTGCAAAAGTTAGCGCGAAAAATATATAATATACACGCGGACATCGCGGGACAGCGCAGTGTTTTGCCCATTTAAACATAGTTTAAATAGAGCCACAAAAAGATATTTAGGCCTATGTCATCAATAACTTTGTAAAAAGTATGAAAGTCTTCTCTGTCT
Organism: Mugilogobius chulae; assembly: GCA_038363315.1. NCBI lineage: Eukaryota > Metazoa > Chordata > Actinopteri > Gobiiformes > Gobiidae > Mugilogobius > Mugilogobius chulae. Next base: position 26,673,866 of record CM076397.1, read on the forward strand.
GGTCCCTGTCGCTGCAGAGGCAGGAGAAAGGGGGCGGAGCCTGAGTTACGCGAGGGGAGCAGGACCATTTCAGTCAAATGATTTAACTCATATCATTCAAATACTAAGAATACAATGTGATAGACATAATGAAAGACAAAGCTAAACTAAACAAATATTAAACTAACAATAATAAACAATAAAAGTCTAATTTTGTAACTTGCCTGAATTGAAACAAATAATGCAAAATATTTCAAAATCTTGTATTGTCTCGATCTCGTGACCTAATCTCATGGCTCGTCTTGTCTTGTGAAAATTCTGTCTCGTCCCATCGAGACTGCTAATAGTAAAATTAGTTTTCTGTAGATTTAACTAAAAATCCTTCATTTTGTATTAATTTTTTCGCTGCAAAACAGAGAGTTGGTATTTATTATTTCCAAGCATCTGGACTACTTCCAATCTGAAAATAACAGTGGATAGTTATTTCCGGTCTATTCATTCACTTGGAGAATTGACTGAAACACTGTCAATTAATTAAATATTTATTTTACACAAAGCGGATGCGGATAACAAGTTACAGCAAAATAATTATTTTTCACAGTTGTGTCTCAAAGCCAATGCTAATCTATATTATTGTCAAAAGAACTCTACAAACTGAACTAGCTTTTTACAAAAACCCTTAGTTGGTCTGACAAATTTATTTGTCAGCATTTAGTATTGATGCAAAAATCTGCACTTTTATTAATACATAGTCTTTTATTTGTGAAGTATTTACCTCGTATGTGTGAAGGTCTGAGCTGCCAGTGATTATCTAATTGAAATACGCTCTCTCTTTTGCAATTTTTAAATATTGATTAATTTTAGCGAATGTCAGCAAAATCTTTATAAGGTATGAATGGGACAAGAACGAACTATCCACAGGTATCTCACAAATCGAAACTAGCCCAGCCGCAGCGTGAAAAGGGCCCATTTATTTCTGGTTCCAATTACAACTCAAGAACAGTTTTTTTTACAAGCAACAAAGCAAAACTGGAGTGAATCTTTCAAGTTAATCAGGATGCAGCTTTTTGTCCAGCAAACACATCGTAAAAATGGGACATAAATAACACAGACATTACACACTAATTATAATATCTTGTAACACTTGTAATTATGTGAAATGATTGTTTAAACTCTGAAAAACTGTCAGGTGTGGCTAAAATGTCTTTGCATTTTGGTGCGTTTTGATGACATGTGGAGGTGTTCTGTTTTAGAACTGAAATACTTCTTGTAATGGTCAATGTTTATTTGTTAAGCACTACCCAATAATCAACTTAAAGGGACAACCGATGTTTTACAATAAAAATAACTTAAAAATCTATTTCCTCTTAGCACGTATATATCTTCTTAAAGGATACCTATTATGCAAATTTAACTTTTCTGAGTTTTTAGCCGTGTTATACAACAGTGTTCTGTCATTAATAGTTTACCCAAAGTTTTATTTGAAATGATTCATGCATGCTTGAGTAATCTTGCATTGTCCTGGAGCTGATGCTTGAGTGCTTTGAAAATCACTGTCCTCACCTACCACCTATCCCCGCCCACTTGTCTGTATTAACTTACGATTACTCAAAAATCAGATCTGAGTAAAACACACAGGGTTCAAAACTGTCAGTAGCACATTCCAATAACAGTAAATGGTAATTTAAAATATGTTTACCATTAAAGTAAAAGTTTACCAAGAAAATCTGCTGTTTTAACAGAAAGTCAATGGACCTGCTTCTATCTACTGTTTTACAATGAAGAAAATGTGAATTATTGATCTACTTATGCCATAGCCTCCTCTAAATATCCAGAAAAATCACATTAGGTCTCCTTTTATGTATCTTTTCAGGTAGAATTTAGTCCGCACAGTCCTGGTGTTTAATAATGTCCAGTTTGTTTACCCTCTCTGCTAAGTTTATCTGTTGTTGTTGTTGTTGTTGTTGTTGTTGTTGTTGTTGTTGTTGTTGTTGTTGTTGTTTAGAGGCTCAGAATGCATTAGGTAAGTGAGCAAAACATGTAGACTGATGTAGAAAGTTTAAAATGTATTATTTCTGTTTGTTAAAAAGCAAAAATCTGGTATTGTACCTTTAACTGCTTTAAAACTACAATAAATATTTACCACGAGGATAATCATACCAAACTATGTCAAAACTATAAAAATGTGACAATCTGTCGTATGGGCTTTAACCTGCCATGCGCACTGTAAAGAATTTTCTAATTAAAACCATTAAAAATCGCTTCAACACGGTTTATCTTGTTTCACCGACGTACACTTGGTTTGGCGCTGTTCAAACGCCGCCTCAGTCACGGTTTAGTCGCGGTTTCAGTCCCATTTTTGACGTCGCTCTTAAGTGTGAACGCAGCCTTCTAGCGCCGTGTGTTTACTCTGACAGGGCTGCAGACTGTGTCCAATCCTCTTAGTCCTGATCCTGTGAAGACAAGCACCAGTCATCGCTTCGCCATCACCGCGTTTAAATCGGCTCCCTTTGTCCCGGCTCTGATTGGGGCCAGTTTGCTTAAATTACAGGGAGAGAGTGGAGGAGGAAAAGGCTCTGTCCCTGCTGCCTGTGTGTCCTGCTCTTATTGTTTAGCCCCTGACGTGACTTGTGTTTCAATGCTGCCGACTCTAGCCATGAATTTTAAGTAGTGATTGGATTTTTTGAGGGTTTGAAGGAGACTATTGAGAGCTTTTTTGCATGTCATAATCATTTTTCTCTCATTATTAGCTTAGTCTGGGCAGTGTTTTGACTGATTTATGCATGGTTGTGTAATCCTGTTTTGGTCATCCATTCGAGGCATCATCTAAAGAAAGTGATACAAGTGCTCACAGAGTTGTGCTTGGTATAAGTCATGAGTTACATGTGCTATCAAGGTGAAGCACATTAAAGTTGATTTTCACACTAAAAGTATTTAAATTAGGGCTGGGCAATATCATATCGTATATCATATATCACGATATTCATGTGGTAAAGTTTCAGAATATCGTGATATGATTGCACTTGCACCAAAGCTCATTGTGCAATCCATGCAAACAGAAATTGTGACTAATATCACAGTGTTGTCAGAATTTCACAGATTAATAAGCAACAAGCCTTCAAAAAAGCCAAAACAACCCATCTTATCATTAATAAAGGCTTTAAAACACATTTTGTGCTTCATATTTCAGTCATTAGTGGGGATATTTTCATGGATCAAACTTAAAAACAGATGTACAAAATGAACATATTGTAACCTATGACCAGTAAATAAAAAGTAAAACATAACAATTTAAAGGGGAGCTTGCACTTTAACTGAAATTACCTGAAACACATAATTACAACAATGATAAATGCTATATACTGTCGTATAGATATATCGTCAACTGTATCGTTACCACAAATGTTCCCTTTCATACCGTGATAAAAAACAACAGTGACATGTTGACAATGAGAATGATATGTGGTCATAATTGTGAACAATCTCTAAATCGTGATATTTTGCCTCGCAATAATCGTAACACTAAATTTGTAATCTATCAAATCAATTTATTTTTGTCGTCTCTGAGGACTTCCAAGATTAATAATTTAGTAAACAACATGAATAGTAGGAATAAAAATAAAACAATACACATTCAATGAAACGATAAACATTCAGAAGCAGTAATTGATCAAGAATGTCAGATTATTAGTAGAGCAAATGAATGATTGTCCAGAACATCCCCTGTCCTTAGACCCTCCTTCTAGGCAAGAAAAACTCAATAAAACCCCTAAGGGAAAAAGAGAAACCTTGAGGAGAACCACAGTGAAGAAGGGATCCACTCCTATGGATGGACAGGCTGTAGATGTAACTAAGACTAAAGTTATAGAGTTTATGTTTGTAGAGCCAGAGTCCATAAGCAGAGGGAAACGACTCATCTAGCAGGACCAGGACAGGCCAATCCTGGAGAGGGAGGTGGGGCGGAGGTCCAAGCATCAGTGGTCCGGCCCACGTCACTGGAACAGCAGCATCTGAAGCAGACAGGGGACAACGAGTGAATAGCAAAGAACAGACTAGAGATGAACTGTAATTCAATATTCTTTACATTAAAGGCAGAAGTGAGAGGATAGTGCTCAAGTTGACATACTTTCCCCAGTATATTTGCTCCTAGGGCAGCCTGACTAGAACTGTGGGTTTAGAGTCTGTTCCTAACTGACCTGACCATAAGCTAATCCGAAGAGGAACGTAAGAGTAATTGTGACATGCCTAACACAGACACGTCACACGGCAAGCTCCCTTCTTCAAGTCATGGTCATTGCAACTACATTCTGACATTAGTTTCTAGAGGCTATTTTTGTTTTGTTTTTCTTCCCTTTGTAATACCTTTTGCTATATAGAATTGAGACTCAGTTCTTGTTGTGGTAAATGCTTGACTGTTTTGGAAAGAAAAAACATGAATAAATAAATAAAAAGCAAAAAAGTGCTATTTGGTCTTGAATGTCACCTAATTCAAATTCTCTAATTCAGCTTCCCCTCTCTCCTGTCTCCTGTGTAGAGGTTCCCGAGGCGACACTGAGCACGTCCAAAACTCCGGTGAGGGAGGGGGACAACGTGCAATTGTCATGTACCACTTCAGGAGTCCCAGCGCCGCAGCAGATCTGGAACATGGCCCTCATCACCAACTACGAGGTCAGTCACTCACACGTACAGCAGTGCTTTGGAATTTAGAAACTTCCTTAAACCACTCAGACTAGAACCAGTATAGTATTCAATTATTCTTTCCTGATTTATAGAGACTTGTGAGCATGTTTTTCTTATTCTGCTTTTTCCTCTTTCAAAATTTAGTCTCTTGTAAGGACTTCTCCCTTTTGAAAATATTACTTTGTGATGATTTTTCTTCATTCAAAAAATTACTTTGTGAGGAATTTTGTTCATTGAAAAATTACTTTGTGGAGACTTTTTTCTTTTCAAACATAGATTTTGAGTCATTGTGTGGAGGTCTGGGGGAATACATATCCTAGTCATTTGCAGCCACTATGGACACTACAGAAAAAAGCACTTACGATTGTTCATAAGGTTGGGTATTTAGACCATACAAACAGACTCTTTTTTGGAATCAAAAATACTTTCCAGATTTGGTGAAATACAAAACAGATTTGGTGAAATATAAAACAGCTATAATCATGTTTAAGGCAAGGCAAAATGTATTACCAGCAAATATCCAGAAATGGTTTTGTGACAGACAAGGAGGCTACAGTCTGAGAGGGGAGTTCAACTTAAAAAGGATTTTTAAAAAAGCAGAAACTTGGGGCAATTAAAAAGGATGTTTAAAGAGACTGTATTTGGCAGTTATGTTGAAAATGTTCTGTAATAACACTCTTTATATGGTGAAGTTCTAGAGAAAATATGGATTGTTCTAAAACAAAAAGATTGAGATTGTTTTAGTTGTGCTGTATATCGATAGGGTCACATACAAAGTATTAGTATGAAGACAATGTTCATGCAACTTATTGTAATGTAACTTACTTTGCAAATACATGTATATTGTTTAAGATTTTTAGTGAAAAAGGGGGTAGGATTTACATAAGTTGTACTTCTACCTACTTCTTTTCGAATATTATCTTATATTTTGTATTTTCTGTTAATTTACCTTTGAAAATGTATTCGAAATAAAGATTTCAATCAATCAATCAATCAATTTTTGTGAGGATTTTCCCCATTCAAAACATACTACTTCGGGACGACATTTTCCCTATTGAAAATATTAGTTTGTGAGAATGTTTACCCCCTTCAAAACACTTTTTTTTTCTGAATATTTCCCAAAAACAGTGCTTTGGGACATTTCCGCATTGTTAGCGGAAAATTTAATCCCCGGACTGTAGTCTTTGTTTAGAAAAAGAACCAAGACTCAAAAGATTCAAATTAGAATAAGGTTTACTTTGAATTCAAAGGGAAAACACGTAATGTTACAAAATCATGTCCTTCCTGATTTAAACTCTATAACGTCTCTAACTTGATCTTGTCCCTTCGTTCGACGTCCTCACATTGTCGTTGCGCGTGTTCACAAAAACGTCCAAAAGTGTCTCTTTTATCAATCCTCCAGAAGTCTCCTTTTGGCGAGGTTAACTTGATCGGTTCTCCAGCTTAGGTTCTCGCCATTTTTGGTTGTCACTGAATCTTCTCAAAACGTCCACTCAGTGATCTCATCCCAGACAGACTTGGAGACAGTTTCAACTTGAACCTTGTCGATTGCAAAACCCAAGCAAGATCAGCAGTCTATGACAGTTCAAAGGTCAACTGTAAACCATTTCTTTGGAATTTTGGTTTGCTTTAAACACACCATCCCTTAGCTATAGTTCCTTCACAGATGCATTCTACATCACATCATTTAAACATTTGAATGATTACAAATTACTTAAACACACATAGAAAATACTTTTTCCAACACCCATTGAACATTTTTTTAAACAGCAGGAACAGGTTTTTGCTTGCTAAATTGTTGCTTAGATAAAAAACTGTTGTGTTCATGTTTCCTTCAGATCCAAACCTCAGGTCAGACATCAGTCCTTCATCTGTACAACATCTCGTCCATGGATTACAACAGCACAATCAGCTGCACCGCAGAGAACGTGGTGGGTGAGAAGGAGGCATCAGTGCTGCTCGACATCCTCTGTAAGCTCATCATTCTACTCTTCTTTTCTTTAAAGTAAATCTCAATTATAATACAATTTACACATCAAACAAAGTCAAATAACAATATATATTTTTTAAATTTAATAGCTTATTTACGCTAAATTTGGCGCTGGCCTTTTAATACCTGCAGGCTCATGCTGCGTTCACACCGGACACCTTATTTGCGTCTAAATTCGCCTGAACGCGCGTACAATTTCGCCGGTTATTTCTGCTGTTGACGCCTCAGTAAGCTTCTAAACTGCTCTGAGCGTCAAGGCTTTGGTGGACAAAAAGACACTTTTAACGCCCCAAAGCACTTCGAGCTCCCGCTTGTTTACAGGCTTTGTTTTGCTCGTAGACAGATCATGTTGAGAGAAATACGGAGGGAGAGAGAGAGTGAGATAGAGGCTAAGTACATTTATAAAACGGAGCTTACCCGATCACACAACTTTCTCCTCCTCCAGGCAGTGTCCTTTTGTGTCTCCGTCCTCCTCGGCTTCTCCCGTTGTAGCCTACAGGTTTAAACACGGCACCGGGCATTTTTAATACGTCCATGTGAGCGTGTTGTAAGTCCAGATCATGTCCCGTGTTGTTTGTTTTGCCGTGTCTCTAGATTTTCAAAGCAACAAACGGCCAAGTCTTTGAAAAAAGCCCCAAACAAGCGACCTTTCATTAAAAAAGTTATTAAAAGACTTCAGTAAACAGTCCTCCTTTCCCCTTGGTGTGACAGGGGAACAACATGTCATGTCACGTGTCACAGGAGTGTAGTCTCTGATTGGCTGACGCCGACTTCCAACGCGTCTGAAGATGGATTTTCCCAACTCCTGCGGCCGCCGCAGCTTTCAGCGAACTTGCGGCTGCTGCAGCTTCGAGCTTCTAATCCGCAAGACGTCGCGTTTTCAGAAGCCAAAACGCGCGGAAAATTCGCTTGAATGCTCAAGACGCGGGTTTATATTGACTTAACATTGAAAATGGACGCAAAAACGCCAAGATGCTGTCAGGTCTGAACGCAGCATGAGACTATCATTAGCACTTTAGCTTCCCCTTTGCCCATACCAGAGAAAACAGCATAACTCTATTGGGTCATCGGCAGGTAATGTGTCTAGGGAGACAGGGGTGGTGATTGCAGATCGTCCTTCCACCTGGAGAGTGCTCAACACTATCTCCCTGTTTGTCTGATGCACTCACGAAAATGAACTATAGTTTTGTTTAGGTTACGCTATAACTTGTGTCACAAAGTACATTTAATACAGCACACATGATATATTTGCTGTAATCGTTGACAAAATTAGGGTAGAAATGATGGCACAACAGACACTTTTCTATCATCCCCACAATATGTATTGTCATATCGCTCAGTACTACATAGATTTATAAATGCATATGGTCAGTCTTTCAAATGTTACTCATGCCGCTGATGTAGAAATCATATTTCTGTAGAAAACACCTCTGCCTGATAATAGAGTCCGCAGAGCCCTCACCCGTCCCTCTCCCTCCATATCCCAGTCTCCTCTCAGTCTCACGCTTCGCTGGGCTCCCGAGGTGCTGCGCCTTGACCATATCTGAAGTTCACATAGTGCTATTTTTGCTTGTGTTTTATCTGCAGTTGCTCCAAAGATCACCAAGCTGAGCGACGCCATCCCCGACCACCACTGGTGCATCCCCTTCAGCGTCACAGGTAACTCTTATCTGCAGCCATGACCTTTCTTTTTCCCCAGGTATGAAATAGTTGTATTTAAAGGGCACATATTATGCAAATTTTACTTTTTGAAGTTTTATTCCTATTCTAAAATCGCCTCCTCATCAAAAACACAGCTGAAGTTTTGTCTGTGTGATATCATCCTGACTCACTTTGAGCATTTCTGCAGCATTAGCACATCAGGCAAGATCAATTTGATTGTTTTCCCTGTGAAACTTTCTTTTCAGTCAGTAGATGGAGCTCTAAAGGCCAACTCATACTTCAGCCGACGTCCAAACTTTGTTCGGCCCGCTCAAGCTGTCCGAACAAAATGATGGCTAGTTTTTCCAAAGTGGGCGGGATTTCTCGTAGAATCCGCTGCTGATTCTTTTGACAGTTCTGTGCTGCCCTGCCCCGCAGATGAAAATACCGTTGTCTCCCCCGGTCAGTGCAAAGTACGGCCGTCAACTGATAACGTCCCACCGTTTGGCTGTGTACTTGTCCCGCATTTCAGGCAGAACCTGTTTTTAATAGAAACAAAATAACGAGCTACTGACGAGGTCAAAACTCCTCCGCAGCAGCACGGACACGACTCGGGGTCCTGCTTTACGCAGCAGGTTAAACACAGCGGAGAATGAACAGACAGACCCGACAGAGCGTGTGCCCAGCGTGTATGTATCTGCACGCGGAAAATACAGAAAATCTCCCTTATAATAACTAATCTGTCTGTGATACAAATCTACATAGCAGCGCATCTGCTGAAGTATGAATATCAGAGCCGAAACCAACTTTGTTCTTGTTCTTACAAAAACTGATACTCAAGTGCTCAGAAAAGTCCTGTTTTCACCTACCACCTATCCCTGCTCTGAGAATGTTAAGGGGTCTCTATTACTTGATGGCAAACTGTAGTTAAACTGTTTGTCTGTTTATAAAGAACTGACAGCCTTTGCAGTGAAGATTTTCATCCACGGCAGGCGTTTCTGCTCTCTGTAATCTCAGGTGTCCATGCTGGTTAATTTTCTTTTTCTGCAAGCTCGGATGCAACCTGCCATTATACAATCAGTGACTGTATAATGCAAGAATATTTTCTCCAACAGAAGCAGCTTTTCAGTGCCCTGTGCACATTCACAAAACAGAGTCATACTTTGAACTAATTAGGCTAAGTCAGTGATTACCACAGTGAAAAGTATAATCCACGGTTGCAAGATGATTTTAAAATATGATTTAAAGATAAGATCTAATAAATAGGAACACAATTCAATGAATCAATTAGCCTGTAGTTAATAACCAGCAAAATACAAGATTTATGTTTGTTCCAACATGTGAAAAACTATTACATTAAAGACCCTATGCCTTATTTTTGTTTCCTTAAAAATGTACGAAAAATAATACATTTTAAGCTTTCTACATCCGTCCACATGTTTCACTCACTTATCAAGTGCATTTAAAGTGCATATGACAGGTTTTTACGATTTTCAAATTGTCCTTTTTTTTTTTAGTAGGCTAGATTAACACCTGTTGTATATATAAATGACAGTTTTACGTTAATCAAGAACAAGCTTGTAAAGAAAACTGAAAACATGCTGAAAACCAGGAAGTAGAGCAGAGTTTAAACTGATGACATCACACTAAGGAGACAAAAACATTTTCAATTTTCTCACAAGAAAAATATTTTTATTTCCCTGTAAACACACCGTTAATAAAAACAAATTAGTTCTAGTGTACCTTTATAGCTTAAGTTAAAAAAGTCTGGTTCATTAAAAGAGTTTTGGCCAGTTTAGACAACTACCTAGCGTGATGTCATCATTGATGAACAGGAAGTACATTTTTAATGCTAAAAAATGGCCAAACTGGAGGGAAATTTTAAAAATGTTTAGTAAAACCATAAATATAATGATCTTAGCTACATCTTTGTGAAATGAGTAGTTCAACCTGTCATAGGCACTTTCTCACAGCTGTTAGGGCGAGATGTGCCAGTGTGCTAACGACAGTTAGCCACAATGCTAACAATAACAGCACACGAACTAAGCAGAGTTTGGTGAATAAACAGGACTTTATTAGACAAAGACAGGACATTGTGGACTAATTTCTACTTGAATATAGATACATGAACAAGATATGTGGGGAAATTGATTTTAAATTATTTTATTGTAAAAAAAATTGTCAATTTAAAATTGTACCTGAGATGTTCTTCAGACGCCCGAATGAAGCAGTTTCAAAACACAAACGCAAATACAAAAAAAAAATCTTCAGCGCAAAAATTTCAAAAACTTGCATTCGATTTAAAAACACAAACACAAGCTCAAAAACAGGCACATGCATTTTAAAATACAAACGCAAATTCATAATGTACATGCAAATTCAAAAATATGCATTCAAAAAAACACAAAATTCAAAAACAATAACTCAAATAACAAACAGGCATGCAAAAAAACTATTTAAATCGCATGCACATATATTAACAAACTTAAATTCAAAAAGATGCACACAAATTCAAACACACAAACAATTTTAGGATTTACCTTTTCTGTAATCTGCATTGCTGAGTTTCTGTTTCTGTTTTGAATTTGCGTTTGTGTTTTTGAATTGACATCTGTGACGCTTCGTCTGTTGTGCCTGCGCAGGAAACCCGGAGCCTACGCTGACCTGGTTCCTGGACGATAAAGAGGTGTCGGAGGATGAGTACATCATGACGATAATCCACGACAAAACGGAGCGTGAGTCTCACGGGTGTCTGCAGCTGGACAGCCCCACCCACCTCAACAACGGCCTCTACACTCTGGTGGCCAAGAACAAGTTTGGGATGGACCGTAAAGAGGTGGACGCGCACTTCATGCACACGCCCTGGGACGGTTAGTATCAAACACTCGACACATTTTTAAGCTTTGCATTGAATTCTTTTCTGAATTTAGAGCTGTTATTATTCACATATTCTAAGCCAGAAATTATGTCAAACTTAAAAATAAACCCTGCTAAATGGTCTGATCTTTGCACCTTTGGAGATTCGTTCACCTTAGGTTAAGGATATCAAGATTATTAGGTTAATCGATAATCGTGATTATTCAAGTCACAAGATAATTGTAAGAACAAAAAAATAATAATCTTGGCAATTTCATTCATTCATTCATTCATTTTCTACCGCTTGATCCCGTTAGGGGTCGCGGGTGACTGGAGCCTATCCCAGTGACTTAGGGCCTTAGGCGGGAACACCCTGGACAGTGGCCAACTTGTCGCAGGGTTAGACAGACAACCATTCACTCTCTCATTCACTCACTAAGGGAAATTTACAGTGATGCCCAATTAACCTAAACATGCATGTTTTTGGAGGTGGGAGGAAACCGGAGTACCCGGAGAAAACCCACGGGACACGGGGAGAACATGCAAACTCCACCCAGAGAGATCGTGAGATGTTGATATGGTCCGACCCGGGAGTCGAACCCACGACCTCCTTATTGGGAAGCCAGAGCTCTAACCACTTGGCTACCGTGCACCCCTGTTCTTGGCAATTTTAGAAGTAAAATTAAATTCTTTTAGTTCACTGTATAGGAACTAGGGATGGACAAAATTTCAGTTACTGTTTTGGCTAATTTTATAGCAAAACCACCAAAAAAATGGCACATTTGCACATACAGTATGTTATGTTATACCCCAAATATATACGTTTATAATACATTTTGTTCTAAAATGTTAATTTATTTTTAATTAATTAATTTATTTATTTGATAGGGACAGTGCATATTAATGAACATCTGTAACAGTTACAGTGTAAATATGCCAGATTATAGCAAAGATGCTAATTTCCATCTGTAGTCCCTAGGCAGGTACACAGATAAAGACACAACAAAAATACAAGAGTAGTATTTGTGATTTAAAAATTCAAATATTTATATCAACAAACAGCTGGAGGTCAAATAAAAATTTACCAAAACATAAAATAATGTATAAATGAAAGAAAAATCATCATTACAATTTTAAAGCAAAATTATGTATTTCAATCTATATGCATTTTTAATTTTAGAGGCGATATACATATTAAACATTCAATTTAACTAGTTTAGTTTTTGTCACATTAACTTTTTATTTTCATTAGGAAAATTTGATTTCATAAAACTGGTCCCAAACTTGAGGAAAAGTGACATGTTTGACAATGAGAAAGAAATTTATAATCGTGAAAAATCGCTAAATCATGATGATTTGTACTGTAATAATCGTAACACTTTTAATATAGTGACGTTAAAGTATGACTAACCCAAAGCAAGAGAAAATAATCAAAAAAGAGAAAAGTTTAGTTTATTTAAAATTCTAATAGCTTTTGCTTGGCGAGGCAAATGATTAATGATTTGTTGTACAAACCAATGCAAGAAACTGATGCAGGTTTTGTTTTTTGTTTTTTCAAGTAGGCCTTGGAAGTGAGCCATATTATTACGGTAAGATCCATTAGATTTTATATATCTAGTTGTACTGTTTTGATAATGTCTTCTATTAATACATGCTTTTTCTTTTACTTGCACTGCAGAAGTGACAACAGGTATTTACTTTATTTTGTCATGTTTTATTTCTTAGTTTTATTTTTCAAATGGCAAACAAAATTAAGTATTTTTTTATGTGTTTATTTTTCTTTAGAAGGCTATCCAATCGACCCTCCAGAGGACAGAGTCGCTGTAAGTTCAAAATTCACAAATACAAAAGCATTTTCCTTTTTAGACTGATTCATGTGTGTTTGAGTGATATTTATTCTTCTCTAAACAAAACAAAATGGTCTTTCTTTCTGCTGATACTGATCTCTTTCTTTCTTCCAGGTGTATGTGGTGGTGGGCATCGCAGCAGTGGCTTTAGTCGGCTTCCTCCTCATGTTGGTGATTCTCAAGTTCAGTGGAAATTCAAAGTTTGGCATCAAAGGTAAGAGTTGAGAAGTTTATCTTTGATTGTACCGCTCGATAGTGAATGTGTTTCTACTGCTGAGTGCTGCTGTGCATGAACTTAAACATTACACTGGAGACACTAACACACAATAATTGTTTCGAGCTGAACAGTTAACAAGGGAGGTGCGATATGGCAAAATAAAATAAAATTGTGAGCGCTGTATTTACTGTATTGACTTTTAGTTTACCTAGGAAAGGTCCTGTTCTGTTTAATGCCAACACAACCACCAACTCCTTAAAGACATTTGACCATTTCAACATAAATTTGAAAACCAATGTCTTTTTTCTTCATTGCCGTGTGCTGCTCCAGTTCTTCATGTTTACAGAGCAGCTTTACTTCATGCTTATGTTTCCATCTAAGACAGGGGTGTCAAACTCGTTTTGACAAAGGCCACATTGGCATCGAGATCGTCCTCGAAGGGGCGGTTGTAACTAAAATGAACCTTGCTAATCCTTGATAAATAATAGTTGTATTTGATTATTGTAAATCAAGTGACAATTACCGAAAATACAAATGCATTAGTCTGAAAAATGACTTACACTTTATGTTTCAGACTAATCATTTCATTAGGTTTGAGCTCCCAAACTTTTCAGATCAGGACCCCAAAATGGCCATGCAATGAACTCCCGACACCCCCAGCAAAATAAAATATATGTCTGTAATAGTTTTAATTTGGAAAACCATTAAAGTTGGGTTCAAATGCATTTATTTTAATAGTTTTTTTTTTACTTGACCGAAACTTAGTCAAATGTGATGCTTATAGTAAAGAACAAACAAAAAACTGACTAAATACCAAGTCATAATTGTAAAATTACATCTTAAAATAATCGCGTGACCGCCATTTTGGGAACCACTGGGATAAGACACCCAAATTACTCATGGCACTAATACAAACTTAAAGTAAATCTTATAGGATCTTGAGGGCCACATGAAATGATGTGGAGGGCCGCATCTGGCCCCCGGGCCTTGATTTTGACACATTTAAACTGAATAAAATCATGTCTTATTCATTTCCAGCATTGGGTAAACAAAAAAAAAACATGTATTTTTCTTCTCTGTTCCTCACTTTTCATCTCTTGTCTGCAATTTCAGACGGTTCTCCCCAACCTCTTGTGACTTTCAGCCGCTGTCTGTGGTCACGGATGGACGAGCAAAGCTGGAATGATAATAAAAGCAACATAGATCTCTCTAAGCACTAGGTCTTACTCATATAACCATGTTTAATTCAAATCAGAGTTCCTAAACAGTCCTTGGTGCAAAATGCACAGGTATGTTTTTGTTGAGCAATAAATAAACTATTTTACTTAACACAGGACATTAAAGCTTCTAATAATACAAAGATTGAGCTAAAATTGTTACCAAAGCTCAAAGATAATCATGATTTTATTTTTTGCCATATCGTTCTTCTCTATATTTAACACTACTGACTTTGTCCCACGCTTTCCACACATTGTCTTTGTATCTAATGTTTGTGGTTGGATAGAAGATTTTGAATCTTGTATTTGAATCCTGATGATTGATTATGATAATTAATGAGATGTCCCATTTGTGGAAGTTATGCTTTAGTTTGGAAAAAGTGGTTTGACGTTAGCTTGAGGTGCGTTCACTTTAGGTCAATGAGCTTATGTTTATCTGTCATGTGCACTGATCATGATGAATCCACACTTACAGTATTTGTACAGAAGAGTTTTTGTTTGTATTTTTGCCACACCTAAGCAGTGTGTTTTTTTGGAAATTCGTAAGTTAAGTCTTCTCCAAAATAGTATTGTAAAAACAGCACTAAACTATGTTGTATTGATCACACACAGCGCACATACACATGCTGTACCCTGTTTGAAAGCTTAAGACCATTTGATGTTTGTTTGTGGCTAATGTACTTACAGGCTAACCGCGGTCTATCGCAGCAATCCGACCGACAAGCGATTATTTAATAACTTTAAAAATCGTTTTGAAGCGATCCAGAGAAAAAATGCCTTGCTTATTTGTTAGTGCACATGATCATAGCATATTTGGAAAAAATAACCTACCTGAAATATTGTTTTGCCGCAAGTCCTCTCAGCAGGTTACGTCAATGAAATGAACGGGGGAGGAGCTGACCAGAAGTGCGTTTCCGAGTGTGTAACGATAGAAAAAGTGGGCGGGCGAAATAAGATGGATACCGTCCAGCCCTAAATTGAAGTCCTAATTCAAGTCCTAATTTATAAAACATGAGAATCTATCCTATTTGCTTTGAACAGGCAAAAATAAGTGTTTGTCTTAGTTTACGCTGGTGTAAAATTGACTTTGCTATCTTCTGGCTTGTGTCGTGAGTTGTCCCCGTTTCAAACATTGTTGTACGGACGCCAGCGCTGAGAAGAGTCAAAGGAGCAGTTTTTTTTATGCAGTGTAAACAAGGTTAAGACTGGAGCTTGTTAGTGGCCGGGGCGGGAGAGCTGGCAGCAGGACTCACACAGGCAAGTTCCTTCAAAAAACCGCATTAGCTATAGTGAATATTTGTTGCTTCTGCTATAAAGTAATTGACTTTGTAGCTGCATTGTTTTGTGCATGAAGTATTTAATTACCAGGAAAAGTAACTATTACGTTTAGCAATAGAAGTATTTTTAAATATGGATGGTGTTATAATAATTTTTTTGTTTATCTCTTCGTTATTCAGACGATATTTTGTCAATCCAACAAAATTAATTAAACAAAACCACATTTTTAAACTATTTATAACTTGCATTCAGACTGCTAAGTTTGATGATGTGGATAAAAAAACATGTTTCCTACCATCAAATATCTAAAAAAAATGTGGTTAGATGACTTCTTTAATGACATCACAAGGTAGAACAAACTGTTTTTAGTTTGAGAGCAAAAACATGCAGACATTTTTTTTAAAAAGCATGAATGAAACCAATGTTTTTGATAAGCAACTGAGATTATAACATAGATCTAAATGAGTTTAAATAGGCTTTTAAATTGTGGTTGATAGCGTTAGCATTGAGTGCTAAGTGTAGTAAATGGTCTAAAAACACACAAGACGATTACCCTCACATTAATAACCAATAAAACCTCTTGACACAGCAGTTAGGACCCCGAGTTCTTCTCCACTAAAATATTAAACTGGTGTTGACATCCGTCGTATGTTCGCTGCACTTATTCCTGCTGTTCTGTGGCTGAGTCATTTGTTGTGTTGATAGAGTTGTTGCCTGAGCGGAGAATAAAAGGCGTTGTGCCCCGGGTGGGTCCTGAGGGCAGGTTTTTGTTGGATATTCTATTCAAACTCTCAGTGTTCCTCTCCAAAGTTAAACGTTGCTCCAGGAGCTGTTTGTGCCCTGCAATGACGCAGCGTAGGCCTAAACCTGCTGTCAGTATTCATATTCAAATTTACTGCTATTGAAAAACTATTTTGCCACGTTTACATGATGTTTATTAACTCTGAATTAATTATTCCGAATTAAATAGCTAGGAATTTAAATATTTAAATGGGATAAAAGAATAAAGTAATTTGGCTTTAAAAGTATAATAAACCACACACTTACTTTGGAATTAAGTTTAAATCCGAATAACCATTTTCATTAGGAATTAGGAATTTATTTCTGATTTCCCTAAAAAATACAGATATTTCTTATGACAATACTAAATAATAGTACTCTTATAAGAAATATTTGCATTTTTTTCTCTGACATTAAAGGAAAACTCCCCAGACCTTTTGTTTCATTTGATTGGGTCCAGTAATTACTGTAATGTTCACACTAATGAGTGCACCATACCAACCAGAAAAAAGCTAACATGTTAGCTATCTTAACTCTTTCACCACCAGCCCATTTCTGGCTTTGACCGCTCCTTCCTTGTCAGGCCTTTTTGCTAATTTTAAGCAATATTCACAGCTCCACTAAACATTTTGAGTATCTGGAATCATGACCTGTTGTACATCAAATGAGAAATAAAAGTGTCCACTTTCATAAAAAAAAAAAAAAAAAAATTTTATTCTACATTAATCTGTTTCCTAGACATTGAAATTCCTTGTTTTCATTAGATTTCAGCGTTTGACGAGAATCTTTTGAAATAACGGTCTTTTTCTAAATCAAACTTCATGTCAGTGTTATTTTCATCTGTTCAACTTTGTGGTGAAAGAATATGAGCCACTGCAATGAAATAATGTCTCTGTGTATTGTGTTACGTGGCAGCCATCTTACTTGGCCAAACAAAACACGGCAAGAGGAGCTGCGCTATTCGTTTGGCTTTCTTTTTTTTTATCTGAGCTAAAGGCAGTGATTTTCAATTTTGTGCTTGGTCTGAGAATCTAAGGACATTAAATATCTTCATGTACTTGTTAATGTGAAGAAGAAGAAATAATAATAGTAATAATAATTTAGTTCAAATCTAAAGGTAAAATAAGCCACAGAGTCCTTATTAATTCATTTATAAAGCATTCACGGATTGAAAACACAGACACGGCTTTAGAATTACATGAGGACGTCTGAGTTTGGCGAATTACAGGAGAAACTGTACAGACACTTTTACAGACATGGACGATTTGTACAAGAATAGAAACTCAGATGAAGTCCGTAATTATTACAATTCACATGAGGTCCCGCAGTAAATATGAAGCCGTGTGAATTGGATACTAGATGACTTTAGGTTTCATACTGTTCAACAAATATGTTCGAGTCACACAAGGACCTCGATGTACTTTTCCTTTCAGAGACTAAAATGGGTTAGTAGGTTAAGATGTACCCAATGCATAATTCAAGCTGGAAGGACAGAAGTGCAAGACGGTGGGGCGCAGACAGATGCAGACAGCACAAATACTTCACAGACATCATGTATGTAAAAGGCTTTTCTGGTGCTTACAGTTTTAGCTTAGGGAAGTGAATGCTTAAAGCCTTTTTATTGCAGTCTTTTTACATTATTTGTAAGAAACTGTATTCTTTTACATTGAGCTTTCAAAACAAAAGGAAACAAATCTTACTCTCATTACAAAGCCGCTTTCAGACCCATTGTTGGTCTGAATTGTTGTCGAATTGTTGAAACAATTTTACACAATTCTACCTACTATGCAATAATTTAGCGGCTAGACTTTTTCCTTCCTCACCGGTAAACTAAGTTCAACACCATTAAAACAGCAGGGCTGAATCTGCAGCAGAAAGCAACAGTGGATTGTAATAAGATCAATAAAAGAGGAAGAACTAAAAATTAAGTATGCATTGAAGATGCACACTTGAATAATCTTGCAGCATTATTGATTCAATAACGATAATTTGGCGTTAATTTCTGTCACACTTATATCAAGAACTGAAAAAAGCTTTTTTTTCCTTTCTCATCATTCTTTAAACAGTCTTATCGACGTAAAGGCCCAACCAGGATGTCAGGTAAACCATTAGGCTGCAGTGGGATCCAGCTAAATTTTGTCATGAGTCTTGCTTCATGGTAAAAATACATTTTAACAGGCAGCAGATTTTGTTTATGTTATTTTAAGGAAAGGAGCTAAAAAACAATTTTGAACCCCATGTTTCTCTGAAGGGTTAGAATTGTGATGCATCAACCAAATCTGATTTGATTTCACTTTGTGGAAACCATCTCACATCACATCATTGGGGTTTGTTGGCTTCACAGTAAGCAGGGACTTTTTTGATTTATTCCAGGAAGTAGACCATAAACATTTGTGTCAGTGATTGTTGACGTTTCTATGTTGTAAACTTTGAAACTACTAGGTGCAATATCATATTCTAAGTTAGTATTTGACGCAAGATCAAAAGAGGAGGATGCATACAGTCTGCTATTTCAACTCGGATTGGTTCTGGTCAACACACCACTCTGCTCCTGCTCGCTGATTGGACGACTGTACTTCCTGCCTTTTTCAAAACTGTCTGCAGTCTTCGATACCTGACCTGTACGCTAGTAGCTGGAGTGAAATGAATTTGAGTGGAGGCACTAGGTGGCGTCAGCCTGGCTATAAATCGGCTACTGGGGTCAAATATTGGCAAGGATTTTGCTGGATATCTATTCCATTAATATCAGTTCAGCTGATATCATGTTTGTGCTTTTACCTGGGACAATGCAACCAATGGAATTTTTAGCGCCCCCAGACTATGTTTACGAATGTATTACCAGGAATCTGGGAATGTTGTCTGCTACGAATCATTGACCATCACTAATGTACATATTCACAAAAAAAAAAAAAAAAAAAAAGAAAAAATATATTAGAAACTGCCGAGAAGTACCAATGCCTGTCAAATGAGTGACCCCTGTTACGATGATTGTCCGACTATAATTACCATGAGCATAAAGTAAAACACTATATTGTCATGGTGCTATTTTGTTGTGTTGTCATTTTATTTTAAAACTTGTTTTGTTTTGTCAATTCTGTATGTAGTTTTGTCTTTTGGTTTGACTTCCTGTTATTTTAATTATTGGCCCCGCCCTAATGTGTTTCATCTGTCTATATATATCCTGTGTTTTCTTCTGTCCTTTGTTGGTTCTTGGTCATTGTCATGTTCTGTTACCGCTGTGTCTGTTCCTGTTTTTGGATTTTGTTCTTCTGGACTTATTATTGTGACTCCTCTGCAGGACAATACAAGATTACTCAAACATGAACAGATCAATCTAAATACAACTTTGAGTAATCTGATGAAGAGAGAACACTTTTTTACTCCATGTATCTAAATGCAGTTGTTCTTTGCTCTCCTGTCTGTGTGGCTTCAGTCTTCTTGAATCTATGAGAGGATGTTTTGAGCTTGTCTCAGCGTGTCCCGCGTCTATCAGAGAGCCCATTGTGTGCGCGCCCTTACATCATTTCCTGTCTGCGCCGGTCAGCCTGACCTTTTCCTCGCCGCCCGGCTTCACAAAAGAGACCTAACAGCCAGAGAGAACTCGGAGTGATAAAACACTGCATACGACTCAGCTCCAAAGACTATCTCCTGCTTGAAAAAAAAAAAGGACTGATCTCAACTCAATTATAGTCAGCTTTAAAAGGCCCCACGGTTCGCACATCATTACATTTCTCCATTCCTAACCTCATGCATTTTAGCTCACGTTAAATAGGCTTTT
Organism: Mugilogobius chulae; assembly: GCA_038363315.1. Classification (NCBI taxonomy): domain Eukaryota; kingdom Metazoa; phylum Chordata; class Actinopteri; order Gobiiformes; family Gobiidae; genus Mugilogobius; species Mugilogobius chulae. The sequence goes on from CM076397.1 coordinate 26,694,129, forward strand.
AAATTGTCTTCTACCACACCAAACGCTTATTCAGCAGACAATCTACATTTTTATGAATATTTGCATGTCTGGCTGCAATGGCAATTTAATGAAAATATTTGGTTGGTATTGCATTTGGAGTCAAACTATGAAACAATAGACGTTCAGTCATAAAACATAATGCGGACAATAATGGATGAGCTCATTTATTATTTCTCTTTCGCTGCCACAAATGACTTTCACTTTTTTTCAACAGACGCAATTTAAGCCGTGTCTTTTTCTTGTGTGTGGCAGCCTATATGTCCAAGACAAATCAAAAATCGAAAATCTTTCACAGTTTTTCAGCTTTTTTGTCCGAACATGTTCAATAATATTCTCAGTAATATGCCATAATTGGTTTGAATTTGGTTATTTGGTTAATGAATGCTCAGTTGCTGTATAAATTGCATTATTTCTTTGTTATTTCATTAGATTTTAATAATTGTAGCAAAACATAAAATTATATTTAAGAAGCTTCTGCAAAAGAAGCAGCAGTGGTCTAAAAATATGACACATCTTGACTTGCAAATAGGTCAAATAGGTCTTAATTTGTATGTTTGTGGTCTCAAAAAACATCTAAAAAGTCTTAAAATTTGACCTCTCGATCCTTGCAGAAACCCTGTCAAGACAACAAGAGCAAGTTAAGTGCCAGTTCTTAGAAAGACGTTTGTGGAGGTGCACAGTATTTCAAATTTTAAATAATAATGTAAATGCTTCAAAAATTGAACACTCAGTAGTTTTATTGTTTATAGTAAAACAACTAAAAATAGATTTGAAAAATGATGATGAAGCTTTAGAGAGGATATTTCTGGATTTTTCTGAAGTCTGAGTCACGAACCAAGTCAGAGCTAGTCAACAACAGGATTGACTTTGTGTGAAGTCATCATTTCACATATTCAGAAAGTTTATTCTGAAAAATTGGCTAAACTGTAAAAATGTAACACTTTTAAACATGATTCTAACTCTGTCTTCCTAAAAAAAAAAAAATGCATTGGATATACAGTATATATAGTATAGCACTTTTCATGACACTCAAATCACCGCCATTGACCATTCACATGTGTCTTGCCTAAGGACACAACAACAGTTTCTCGTCTAGTCTTAGATTCCAGCGGTCTTCCATCCAATTCCTGCCCAGACCCAACCAGCTTAGCTTCTGAGATCTGACAGGATTAGGCACCGACAATCTGCTTTGGCCACGAAATTTGAAGTGCAGGTTGACAAATGCACCTAAAAACTATCCAAAATCAGATATTATTGACTAAAACTAAGCGTTCGTTTAGGGTTTTGACAATTATGCCATCAAATATTTTCCTTAGAAATGTAGTAATCATATTCGAGTGTTAGCATATAATATTCTCCAAAGATGTCTCTTTTTCTGTTAGCCTTTTTGAAATTTGACGAGAAACACCGCCTTGCTGCTGTGTGTTTCGTCAGCCGCTGAGCTCCACTTTGCCCTGAGCACAAGTGAAAGATTCATAAGTCTAACTGCAGCTGTTTAGTATCGGTCCTGACACTGCGGTAGTAAATAATATTCAGTTTGTTGTCAGAGCGGCTCGGCCCGGCGGAGCTCATGTCGTGTCCGTGTCATCCTGCCTTTTTCATTTCTGCACGTGAACGAGCGCCAGAGCTGCCAGAGAAGCTCCATTCAACCAGAGCCAGCTGCTTTTCCCAGGCCCGGTGCTGGATGTCTTTATGAGAGGAGCTAACAGCCAAGACACTGACTGGATTTCACTTTACACGTGTGGGAAATTAAAGTGCAAATGACAGGTTCTTGTGTTTGCAATTACCAGCTTCATTTGCTGGGGTGGTGTCATACAAATTTTTTTTTCAATTCATCTTTATTCCGGACTCAAGGTCCATTTAAAAAACGCAACAAAGAAGTACACACATTTACAAACAAAGACAGCCATACCAATGTTGCCACATTTGTGACTGATAACGACTGTACTAAAACTTATATTTGTGAGAGGCACAAGGATTTCATTTTTAGACTTATTCAGCCTGCAGATAAAGCTGTACATAAAGGGTCTTTCACACCAAGCGAGGGTCGCCTGTCTGAACCGGTTGGCAACTTCTGCGAAGGCGGCTCACGTGTGCTTGGTGTGAATGGCATGTCGGGGGTCAGGGAGCGCGGAGCACGTCGTCGGAGGCGAGGTTTGAAGACTTGCTTGTAAAGTCGGCATCGTCAGTGGTCGGTAGTTGCCCATATGCGGCTGTTTGATTGGCCGTGGCTAGCGAATCAGTGTGCAAGAAAATGGTGCGGAAAACCGAAATGACGCTTATAGAAAACAGTATTTACCTGAGCATGGATTGTTGTTATTGCCGGGTTCAAACGAGACGGAGACGTAAGTACGGAGAAGAATGGCTATATTTGGTCCGAGGAAAACAAAGATGAAGGAGTACAGCTGTAGTACGAAGGCTGGACTAACCTAACCCTAACCAATGTGCGGGAAATAGAAGCTTAGCCTAATCGTGAGGTAAGATAAAATCTGTTCCACAGAGTTTGACAGCTACTCGCGCAAACTTCTGTTTTGTCTTTTTCGTCAAGCGTTACGTCACGCGCATGCTCACTCGGCATTTGTTCGTCGACTGTTGGCTGCTTGGATCATGTTTGTGTGAATGCTTTTTTACATCGATGCGCCCCAAAGAGACTAGAACAGACGGTGCGTCGCTCCTCCCTACGACAACGACTGGGAGTTGTGTTGGTGTGAAAAAGCCTTAAGAGTTCTTTGTAGAGCTTGTAAGGTGTTCACTCGTGCTGTAACAAACATTTCAGTTGCACTAGTCCATCGTGGCCTCCTCATGAGCACTCGAAAAGCATCATTATAAGCCACCTGCAGCCTTTGCAGACTGGCTCTTTTATTAGTCCAGCGATGAGCTGTGTACAAAGGTATACAATAAGATTTAAATAGTCACCTTCACATCATCAGAACATGAGCCAAACTTGCGCTTCAGAGTGTTCGCCTGAGCGTACAACATTCTACATTGTCTATAAAAATCATCATCATCTGCCAAGTCTGCAGTGATCCAATGTCCAAGATATTTCACTTTAGTTGTAACATCCAACACAACATTTGACAGGCGAAAATCAGGAAAGTTCATATACTTGTCCTTAGTCCTACAGATCATGACCATACTCTTAGCTGCATTATACTTATGTCATGCTCCACACCATAAGCTGAACAGACATTCAGTAGCTGCTGCAAGCCAAAAATGTAAACTTTAGGAACTTTTTCATTCATTTTCTACTGCTTGTTCCTATTTGGAGTGGCAGGTGGCAGCAGCTTATCCTAGTGACTTTGGGCCTTAGGCGGGTGGAAGAACATCCTGAGCAGTGGCCAACTCCTCACAGGATCAAAAGCTGAACTTAAAGGTACAAGACTGTTGGTAGCACTTTTTTTTATTATTACTTCTTCAGAGAGATGGACAATAAATAATAAAGGAGTTTTAAAACATAAGACAAGAAAACATAAGACACATAACAATATATAAAACAATAAGAATAAAAATAAGAAGCAATAATAAGAGTGAGAAGAAGTAAAAGAAGAATAAGTAGAAACATAATTAAAAAGAGGAAAGAGAATAAAAATAGTAAGATAAATAGAAAAGAAGAAAAGAAAGATAAGATAATAAATAATAATAATAAGAAAAAGTCAGAGTAAAAGAATAAGACAAATAAAAATAATGATAGAAAAAAACAGAAGTAAAATTAAAGAGAGCAATATAAGTAAATTAAAATAAAATGTATAATAAAAAGATTAAACAAGGAAGAACAGTAAGAGGAATAATAACAATAAGAGTAGAATGAAAGGAAAAAAAGAATAACAACAAGAAAGATAATAGTTGCAAAAAAACCAAAAACAGTATAGTTTACAAATAAGGAGGCAAAAAACATGAATACATCATATTAAAAAGGGCAAAAATAATTGATAAAAGTGATAGCACCTTAAAGTTATTATTATTATTCATATAAATAAACATTATTTCTTTCCTCACTTTTTTACGAATGAAAAAAATCTCAATGTGACAAAAACATTTACTTAGATTTGACTTTTTTACTGGCCATGTTACGTTTTATTATTATAACTTTTTATTTTTTAAGTCATTACCAAGTACGTAAATGTTTTATTGTATTTTATTTTTTTTTTGGAAGGCTTACAAAATCACAAATAACGTTTTTACTTTAGTAGACAGAAAAAAATAATGCATTTATTAAGGATATAAACTCTCTGTGCCAAATATTGACCATTTTAGATCAACTTGGATAGATTTTTCCCATCTGTAGCTTCAATAGAATGAACTAAAATATTTAATTTTGCATCCAAAATGATCACGATTCTTATTCTTTGTTCTTACGATTATATTGTGACATGAACAACCATGATTATCGATTAAACTAATAATCTTGATGTGCCTTGTCTGGACCAAAGGCTGCTTGAGTGAAAACACCTTAAAAATCTTGATCAATTTTTGATCAATTTTGTGTTGTAATTGTGGGTTGTTGTTTTTTTGTTTTTTTTTTGGGTGCACGGTAGCCAAGTGGTTAGAGCTCTGGCTTCCCAATAAGGAGGTCGTGGGTTTGACTCCCGGGTCGGACCATATCAACATCTCACGATCTCTCTGGGTGGAGTTTGCATGTTCTCCCCGTGTCACCGTGGGTTTTCTCCGGGTACTCCGGTTTCCTTCCACCTCCAAACACATGCATGTTTAGGTTAATTGGGCATCACTGTAAAATTTCCCTTAGTGAGTGAATGAGAGAGTGAATGTTTGTCTGTCTAACCCTGCGGCAAGTTGGCCACTGTCCAGGGTGTTCCCCGCCTAAGGCCCAAAGTCACTGGGATAGGCTCCAGTCACCCGCGACCCCTAACGGGATTAAGCGGTAGAAAATGAATGAATAATTGTGTGTTTTTCATCCTTCTGATTATCAAAATTGGCATGAACAGAAAACACTGTGTGAGAAGGATTCTTTTTCTCAAACTTAGCTGACTGGGCTTGTTTTTTTTTTTGCTGTAGTAAGTTGATCCCGAACCGGAAAAGTCTTCAAATATGATCTTCAGAAGCAGTTGAGCGTGCCGGAGCATATTGCAGTGCGTCGGCCGGTTTGGTTTTTCCTCTCTCCGGTGTGTTTTTGTGGATTTGTGCTGCGTGTGTTTGCTCAGCGGGAGCCAGAGGAGTCACAAATACAGAAGGAGTCTCGATCAGAGCGGAGGGATTGATGGAGGGTTTGATATCCAGCCTGCAGTGAGCCAGGAGAAAAGAGTATTAGCCTGCTCCTTCCATCACTGACCACTGCTTGGAATTACGGCCTCAAAACTGCGCCAAACTATAAACCGAACAATAGAACAGCACAGTTAATCGAAATCACTATTTGAATGAATGTACTATAATTGTCTTTTAGTGTGGATTTTTTGTTGATATTTGATGTTCGACCTCCTGCTGTCGTTGATAACCGATATACATTACTGAATTTTTCATTTTAAAAATATAATATAGCTTCCAAGAAAAGTGGGCAGGGCAGAATAAGGTGAATATTCCAGTTAAAGGACCTATATTAAATACATTTGACCCATGACATACATCCAGTCTTGTCTTTTGCCTTATTTATACATTTTAAGCTAAATTCTTCTTCTTATTATTATTATTATTATTTTTAGTCACAATTAGTCGCTTAAAACTATGTGGAGTTTGCATGTTCTCCCCGTGTCTGCGTAGGTTTCCTCCGGGTACTCCGGTTTCCTCCTACAACTAAAAAACATGTCCATTAATGCCTTCCCTGACCCCAGGGCTCCCCTGCAAAAGAGATTCTGAATCTCAGTGGGACTTCCCTGGTTAAATGAAGGTCAATTAAATTAAATTAAAAACTTAGTTCACCGACAGTTTTTCAAAACTTTCTGCTGAGTCGTAAGATTAAACCAGAGTAAATAGACCAGAGTCATAAATACAGGTCCTCAACTTTGTACAGTTTGACAGAGTAATAATTGAACAGAAACATTGACTTGAAAACAGCTTGACCGAACGTTGAAAGAGGATCTGTTTTACTTTGTCAGACTCCCACTTTTCCTCCTCCGACCTCTCCGTTTCAAAGTGCCAAATCTACAATGTCCTGCCGACAACGCCAAAAAGCAAGCTCATTATCAGCTCCCAAATCAAACATAACTGACAAGGAAAATCAGAGAAAGATTCATGCATTTGTAATAATGGCCGCATCCAAAAGCTGTAAAAGTCGCAATGATGGATGAACTGATAATGTGTGTGTATGAAAAAACGTATGTTTGTATAAGTCCTGTTCATGGTTTTTGTGCCAATGAAAAAACACTAAGCACTCAGTTAAATAGACTCAGTGTAATAGAGACATCCAAGTTTGCAGTTACAAAAACATGCATGATGTGATATACAGCTGTAATAAGATTGGATGGATCAGAAAGATTTGTGGATTTGCATTTGAGACTTGGTTAAAATACAATAGCTGTCCACATGTGATTTCTATTGAGTTAGCACATAACAGTATTTGCATAGAAAGTTACTGAAATAGTTACAATTTCTTTTGCAGGCAAAATCTTCATCTTTTCTGGAGAAAAATGTTGATCCGTCAATAGTTTTTACTGTTACGTAGAGATAAAATGCAGATACATTGACCACCATTTAAACTTTGTGCAAAGCTCAAATGCAGTATAAGGTTTTAATCTACATAAGAAGTTGTTGCTCGACTAAAGATATGCCCTACTGAACGATTTTTAATCTTTAAACCTAATGTGTTAGTTAGAATCTTTAATTGCATAGTGATTCTCCGTGTCAATAATAAATCTTTGTGAAACATAGAGTAGTTCTTGTTAAACCAACAATAGAAGAACTCTGTTGTGAAAAGAACTTTGTTTCTTCTTTTCTCTTACTATTAATAACTCTGAGGAACACAAAAACACGTGTCTTTGTGTTCCTCAGAGTTGTCACATGTTGCACTAGTGTCTGCTAACAGGTAAAGCTCTAATGACTTTACTACACAGAGCCAAGTGAAGTTCACTCTGTTCACACTCTGTTGTGTGAATACTTTCAAAGTGTGACTGTAATTGTCTTAAAAAATAATTGAGTCTGCATAGAAGCTGTTTATAGAACTTGCTAAGCTTTAGCATTAGCAGTTACAGACAAACACACAAGTGTCTTTTGGTGAAGTGCTCTCCTGATTTAAGTTGTTCACGTATCAGAGAAAACCAATCACAAATCACCGTTTTCGTTGTATTGTGTACTCCAAAAACCTTTCAGATAGTTTGAAAGTACATCCATCTCGATGTACTGTAAAATAAAGATAAACTAAAGCTTTATTCACGTGTGAATAAAGCTAAATACACACATCAGTGCATTTGACAGGCATTCACATATTAATAAACAATGCCTGTCATTTTCTTGTTTTTACAAGCTAGATTTCTTAAATGAAAACATATGTCTTGATTTGGAACAGTAACTTTTTGATTTATTCATGACCTGAACATTTCTTGTGTTTTATGTTTGTTTTATCATGAATGGCCTGAACTCTGAGCCTTTATCGTCATATTTTATTGATCGTTGATCAGAATCACATCCACATAATCTAATTTCTTATGAAACAGCCTTAGTCTCTCTCTTAATTATTTCATGGTGATAATGTCCCTCCAACTAAACCAGGGATCTCAAACTCAAATGGAGCTGGGGCCGAATTAATTAAAGTCAAAGTTGGTCGAGGGCTGCATTAGCCTGACTATGTTATATTGTATGTGTAAAAGGTTATTAGACTCTATAAGACCTAATATTATCCACATTCATTTGTTTATATTTTTTATGCTGTATATTCCCCCTTGTGATTTAAAAAGAAAGTTAATAAAATTGGGTAACAAGGGTCCGACTGTCTTTGGACAAATTGTATGCATTTTATTCCAGTGCAATTTAGTGGTTTTAGAAAACAGCAGGGATGTAACATTAAATGAATAACGATATGCTAAAAACATACTCATTTCAAATTAATATGTGCTTTTTATTGGTGGGCCACTATCAATACTAACCTGAAATCATCCCAAGGCCCACATAAAATCATCTCAGGGACTGCATTTGGAAAAACGGGAATAGTATTACATTTTGACAGGACTAGAAACTGTCTATATACATTACAATTTACATGAGGTCCTGAGGTAAATATTATCCCGTACAAATAGAAATAACTCAAACGTGCTTTTAAAAAAAAATCTAAAAACAACACCAATGCCAGTAATCATTGAAATTGCATTATGGTTCACTTATTTCACCTCCACTTCCGTTACATCCAAAAACTGTGACGATGGAGTGTTTTGGTCTGGCTGCCCCGTGCTCCGTACCTGTCCCTCATGTTTGGTGTCTCCGCAGTTGTGATTCACTTTCTGACAGACTCACAGTGATGATTTAGCTTCGGGAGCGGCGCAGGTTGGCGATGACGCAGGTTACCACGGCAACGGCAGGAGCAGCAGCAGCGGCGGCGGAAGCGGAGCATGCCACGCCGCAGACCTCCTCGCAAAGAAAAAAACATCATATACAGTTCATATATATAAAAATATCTGTCCTTCCGCTGCAGAACATGTTAGGCTTCGCATGCGTTTGATGAGTGAGATGTACCACTGTGATTCACATAATACATCAGGCTCACGTTATCGTCAGAGGTGCCACTTTGACCACTTCAAATATTTTTTTATCAAACCTATGAAGAGGCTATTCAAGCAAAGTTGAGTGTAACAAAGGATTTATTTTAAAGGTGCATTGAGCATCTTTTTGATCAAAACTAAACTTGAATAAATGCGCACTTTTGTAATTTAGATGCCTTTGTTACACTAAATCAGTGTTTTTTCCTCAAAGCCCCCCCTGACTGAACGGGAGACTTGTCGAGCCACCCTTGTTTAAACCGGTGGCCTCTGAATTGTTATTGTATCATGAAAATTAGAATTAAAAACATTTATTTCAGCCAAATAAACAATTACTGTGGTGTTTTGGTGCTTAGATTTGAATATAAGCCGCACCCACTAGATTTAAGTAAGAAATATGATAATGTACATATATTGGCTGCACTTGTTAACAGTAAGTCTATGAATGTATAATTTCGCTGCAGTGCCTTATAAGCCGCATAGTTCAAAGCTCATAAAAAAGTAGCATTTTATAATCCAGAAATTACATTAATACAGTAGAAATCTACGTTTTTACTTTGAGTGGACTTGCATGGCCTCAAAATAGTCTATTATTTGAATTGAGGTTGGCTTATATGGCAACGCTGATTGATCACATGACCCTGGTCAGCTGCTTATAGAGGACCGCCTTGAATGTTCATTCATAAAAGTGCCCTGACGGAGACACGTGTCCATGTAAATAAAGGACTTTTGTTTTTCTACATTCAGTGTGCCTCGGATCTCTTTTTGACTGCTTCTCGATAGAATATTTTTGACAGCTTCGCCAGTCAGCTTTGTTATCTCTTACAGTCTATTATTAGGCTTGGAGGAGGCCCCGAACACACTTTTAGCTGATTTTTGTTTTTCATGTTATGGCACAAAATGTATTCATCTTTATTCAGAAAGTCCCAAAGTATTGTTTTAACTTTCTGTTGCTACTGAATTGTGTAAATGACTTTTCACCTTCAGAAAGTTACACAATGCTCTTTTAAAGTATTCATGTGTTAATATAACCCTATAATTCTTAAACTCTTCTAATGTAACAGGCTTTTTTAACTTGAGCCATGAAAGTACGCTAGAACTCACTTTTTTTGTTAAATGTGCGTTTACAAAGTCATAAAAATCTGTTTCTTGTAAGAAAATTGAAAATATCCTTGTCGTCACTTAAAACCCTTGACTTCCTGGTATTTTCAACATATTTTCACATATTTTTTCATAAACTTGTTCTTGAATAGCATAAAACTATAATTTATTATTACACATTATAGCAGGTGATAATCTACTAAATTGAATGATTATTAGAAAAGTGTAAAAAAAAAAAAAGTCATGTAATACTCTGGTAACCGGTGACGCCTCTAAAATATGTATTTATAGTGAGCAGCGGTTTAGCTTAGTCTTCATTTTGTTTCTGGAACTGAACTTTTTAATTTTCTCAAAAATATTCACATTAAATTGAAGAAAATTAGAGGATTTGAGACAGAATTACAAATATGTGTGACAAGCCATTTACACATAGAACCGAGTGATTTTATCATTTTGCCTTGATTGACACATATAGTTCACCCTTAGCTTGTTTTGGCTGCTCACAAGCTCTTGTCTGTTGGTGAGGTTTGAGTCTTTTACCACATGTGAATAGATCTGTACTGTTGGAAGCTAAATTCAACGAACATGTGTATTTCTGAATGACAGCTGTGTGTTACCAATTCCATTCACTTTCATTCTGTTTGTCTGCAGTTTCATTACAGCACAGATCCAATAAAACTTGAAAATGGCACTAGGCCCATAGAGTATTTAAGCAGATGGTAAAATATGCACAAACTTTCCAAATTTGGCAAAATAAAACAGAAATTAATTTATGCAGGAAGCTGAATACCATAAAAACCTGTGCTGTCAGCTGTTTGTGACTTGAGAGAAGAGATGATAGTCCAAAAAGAACATAATTTTAAAACAAACATTTGGGCATAAGTTCAGATTTTACAAATAACAGGTATGTTAAGGTATAGTTTTGGTTTTTGAAAACATCCATAAAGAAACTAAGAGATCAAATTCAGTCACATCGGTATTTTTTGTTTGCAGGTGCGTAAGCACCCAATTCTGGGCCCCAGGCACAAGCTTTGTTCATGGGCCCCTAACACATATTCTTGTGTTTTAATTATTTAGACCGCTCTTGTTTTTTTTTTTTTTTTTTTCTATTCACGTGGGTTTTATTTTCTTCTAGAATACTCATAGATTTGTTTAATTTCTAAATTCTACACATAAACAGTGTTGTGTTGTGTTGTGTTTGGGTTTTTGCAGGTTTCAGCAAAACAAATGAAATGCTTTATAATGCTAACTTTCAAGACCATTATTGCCGTAAGTGACTAGAAAACAATACATGACAAAAGTATTGGGTTCACTCACCTAAACATGAGAATAAAAAATAATGTCTTTTAAACACTCTCTTTTACAGTTTCGCTAACTTGTTTCAATAAATTATGCTGAAAATATACTTACAAAATCCTTGTGGTATTTTCAACAATTATAATGTTGAAGTTGTTTAAGTTGTGATATATTTATATTAGAGCTGGGCAGCGATTAAATTTTTAATCGCGATTAATCGCATGTTGAGCTGCGATTATCGCGATTAATCGCGATTAATCGCACTTTACACACAAAGTTCCATAAATAGCTATTTTAACCTATTTTTTCTCCAAAAGATGCTTTTTTAGGTATATTTAAGGGTCTTCATTTTGTACAGTGTACAATCCTGCAAATTTTGTGGTATTTTGGCTTATATATATAATTTTAGCTACTCATAGAACTATAGTTACACTAGGTAACGAACATTTTGAAAACCTGGTTCAGTTCTGGGATAGTCCTGATTAAAACCAGCTCAGTGCTCACTAAATACACTGTGGGAAGTGAAACAAGGCCGTTTTTAAAGTTTTCAAAGTAAACATCACAAACACGTGTGTAAAAGTTCGTGCATCGCCGCGGATCGAGCGCCGAATCTCCGTGCGCATATTTAATGAGATGTTGACGGTTTGAAGTCTTTAACAACACGTAGCTCCGTGGTTCTTGAGTCTTTTTGGATGATTTAAACACTCAGACGAAGCTCAGACTCGTCTCTGTCCCGCTGTCTGTACAGCAGAGCTCACTTCCTTGTATTTAAAGCGCTAGCAGCGACGGAGCAGATCTCTGTTTTGACGTTATGAGACGAGAAGGAAAAAGACCAGCGCAGCAGTGCGGGCGCTTCATTCAAGCTTTTTGCTGATCATGTGACTGCGTTAAGCCGAAAATATTTAATCGCGATTAACACGTGCTGCGTTAACGGCGATAACGCGTTAACTTGCCAGCCTAATTATATATATTCAACAAAAATGTGCATCCAACTGATCGTTTTGTGTTAACTGAAATCTACAGTTTTGTATATGTTAATAGTTTGGCCATTTATTATTTGTCTTTTTTAAGTAACTTTCCCTGGTTAAAGTTATTTGCTATGTTTTAAAGAAGAAATGAAGCTCTTCGATGTCACTAATAATTGCATGGAGGAACAGTATTTATCTCACAAGCAAATTAGACCTACTTTTGAGAGCCCTTTCCAGACTGGCCTGAAAACTAGTACCTTTTACCCCCCAGTCCAACGCCCCTGTTTGTTTGGGAGTTTGTGGTTTATCCTGCATTTCCTCTACTTCCACCTGCACAAAACAAAAAGACCCTAAATCCCAGTCATTCTTTTTATTAGTTCTTGGCTTTTTTCTAACCTTTACCAAATCAAAGAACCATAAATAGAGAATTACGAAATCACAAAGACATCCAAAACAGTCCGGTTATATCAGAGTGCTGGTGATCTGTGACTCATTTGACATTTGGAGCTGGATGCCTACGGAAATAAGGCAAACTCGGCATCACAAAAATGATAATTATGCCAGCTGCTCATCTTGCGTCAGGAAACTTAGTCGTGCATGTAAATGATCGTTTGCATCTGTCATTGGCATTTTATATAAACATGCCAAATTGTACTAAGAAATTGTGTCAAGAAATTGTACTAAGTCACAAACAATTAGGTGCAAAATTGTTAGCATAATTGTATATATAATTGTTTGCTATTTTCAAATGCATTATTCACAGCAAACTGTAGTAAACTATCACAGAAACAAGTTACATGCTATGACTATAAACAGTATTTTACTTTATACTTCAGTTAGGAAAAGGCCATGCAAAATACAATAAGCTTAAAGTAAAACTAAACACAAAATCAACTTTTTTCAGACTTTAAGTATTTTAGTAAGTAAGTAAACTTTTTTTATATAGCACTTTTCACAGACACAAAGTCACAAAGTGCTTCACATATTTGGAAAATTCATTCTGTCTTCTTCTTAGTTTAACTTCCGCCTTCGTCAGAGGTCCTCTGACGAAGGCGGAAGTCCTGCCGCCGAAACTGTCAGGTAAATGAGCACCTAGCTTATTACGACTGTCTTATTACAAGAAAAGTAAAGTTAAAGTGCTTCACAGTTTGACATAAAAACAGCTTAAAACCAACATTAAATAAAATGTTTAAGATCGTTTTCTAACAATTTCTTTTGTTCCTATTTTGTATTTTTTATTCTGCTTTTTGATAGAAAAGCAGGAAAAACTACAACTCTCACAGACTTTAGGATCACACACAGTTCAACTCCTTACTTTTTTCTATCCTTAAATGGGATGATTTAGTTTCTTGGTCTGTATGATGAGTTCATTTTACTTGGTAAAGTCTGCAGAACCACATTTGATATCATGCTCTTGCCACTCAGTCAGAATATTGTGTAGCATTTTAGAAATAAAATAATGTTTTCACATTACATCTATTGTGAGACACTGCGCTGTGATTGGTTGGCTAATACTAAATTTAAAGTGACACTGTGTAACTTCTGGGGGTGAAAAATCAGGTGCATAATTCAATTGAAATATACAGTTATAACCTTAGCTTTGGGTATTCTTTATTATATACAACAAATAAACAAAACAAAATTTCTGGCAGGAGGCTCCTCTAGGACACAAAAAAGTCTATTTGAGGAAGATGCAAACCTGCTCAGAGTAAAGACATGGGGCCTGATTTATTCAGCAAGGTGCTACATTGCGGTGCAAAACTAGAAAAAAATCATGTGTTATTTATGAGCATTTTACACAAACTTTAATATTGGAAGATGCACATACAACAAACTAAACAAAACAGATATGAACCACCTCAAGTTCTGCATCTTTACAGTGTGTGTGTGAGAGAAAAATGTCATCTCTGCCAAGGTTTTGCCCCCCCTAACCTGTTTTGCACATGAGCAAATGCTTGATATATCTGGGTCATACAGTTTTAGGTGTTTAGTCAAAAATATTCAATTCATTCATTCAGGAATGTTTTAGTTCAAATCTATTTTTTGGCAAAGAAGTTACATGGTGTCTCTTTAACTTACTTTTGTGAAAGTAAGTATTAAAAACAGGTATGCCCACTTTAAAGTTACATACATGTGCAGCTATGACCTCAGCCTGACGCTGTAGGTAGAGACTGTTTGACTGCATAAACCATCACTTTGAGTCCCTCTGCTTAACCAATACAGCCATGGTACTTCCTGGACCATTCCCTCAGTGCACCTGGGGACTGTAAATCCATTAGATCTCAGACATCTCTTGTGCTGCCTGACTCCACTCTCAGACAGTTAAGATTCCTCCTGGCATAATCATCTTTATATATGCTGGTTTGTAAAAATGTGTTGGAAGTGCTGCATAGCTTTGTCATGTGGAGACAGTTTTCGGTGTTGCTAGTGTTAGCTCGCATTAGCTCTGAATGAACTGGCCTGTGTAATCCTGCAGAGTGAACATGCCATGTGCTGAATGCCAGAACAGCAGGGGGAAACGGTAGCAGCCATCGCTAATTACAAGTTGGATCAGGAGTTCTGTCTGGAGTAACGCGGGTTTCACACTCATTATTTCAGTCCTTCACTTGGAGCCAAGTTTGCATCACACACATTTTACATTTACATATTTGGCTCTGCGCTTTCGAAATGTTCTTTTCTCCTAATTGTTTTATTATAGCAACCTTTGTCACTTTTCTTTCACTTATATAGTAGTATAGTGATTGAGTGAAGCCATTTATCAAGCAAATGTCGTTTTATTGTTCATTTAATCTGTGGTACCAGAGTCAGACTAAACATGTCTATCTTGTTATTGTGTCTTTGAGCCAAACACTTCACCCACCTTGCTAATATGAATGTGGTGTATGTATGAATAGATGACCTGGTGATTGGAGAAGCCGTTGGTACCGATTTGGAGCCATATTCAGGCGACTTGTCCTCAGACACTCACGTTACCTCACTAGTCTCATGTTCCAATGGTAACGATGTGATTTCGTTTAGGCTTTCCTCTGTTAAAAGCCGTTTCCTTCCAGGCTTGGGTGGGCAGGTTGTTTGATTGGGACGTTCTGTGGGGGTCCTTCGCTTTCACCGCTGCTTCTTCGAGAGCTCACAATCTGTTAGCGTTGCTAGTTCTGGTTCATCAGCCTCGGATCTAGAGCCTTTAACCGTCAAAGTGCAGCGAACAAATGTACGTGTTGCTAGTTATCCTCTCCACATCTGGTCGACCACATAAATACTGTCATCATCTTGCTTTCTTCGTCTTTACCTTGGCCTGCTCTCTTTCCACTGTGTCATATTGTCACTGATCTTCCCAGGTTTTGGAAACCGGATGAAAAATGTTCCCTCTGGCAGTCGCTCGGGATATCTTGAGTTCAAGTTGGATTGTCCCCAACTGCAGTGTTTTGTGCCCCCTTGTTTCATCATGATTTGGTTGTTAATTGTGAAAAAAAAATTGTTTTCGAACCACATTTGCACACATGCAACCACGCTGCGCTGCGTTTTTTTGTGTACGCAGTTTGTACCCACAATGCTTTGTGGCGTGACGTTACAATCTATTTTTAGAAACTGGGGAAAGAACTATTCCACGACGTAATAAGCAATCAGATTAGTTTATTTGTGTGACGCACATAAACCAAAGGAGATGATTGGTCTTCTGTCATTTAGACCAAAATCAACTTCACTCACCTCACATTAAAATAGCTTTTTTGCTTCACTCATTGATTCTATAGAAATCCATGATTCTTTTTCTATATTTTCTTGGGTATTTTTGTTGGGTTGTAAGCAGCCATGTTGGTTTTCATACGGGACACCATGCCTGTCCCTGATTGGCTAATTAATCTGTCAATCACAACTACTGAAATTCGAAAGAAGGACACGGTGGCCAGATAATGTATTTTGTTATGTCATCTTGATTTTCCGGACAATTTATTTAGCCTCAAGCAGGTACAAGTGGTAATAAGTTATTAATAGTATGTTGTAATATGATTAAAGATAGCTATATATATTATTTGACTTGTTTTTTTTAAATATTCTAATCCTTCTTAATTCCTTTTGACATTACTTACTAAAACATCTTGTATTTAACATCTGACTCGGCTAATACTGCACTTCACGCCTGTCCAAACTAAATGACTACAAACTGTCTGTCATGTTTAACACCGGACTTAAGCTGTGTCCTAACTCACTTCTCGCCGTTCCTCCTGCCACTTTTATCATTTGTATCTTTATATTGATTTGTTGATTTACTTTGCGTTTGTGATGTTTGTGCTTCTTCTCGTAGGCTGTGCGTTGTTTCAGAGCATCCCGGTGGAGGTGATCACGCACAGAGAAATGGGACCGTCGGACATTTAGGACTTTTGGACACTGACTTGTTTTATGTGTTTAGATGACAGACAGTTTACGGTAAATATGTAAAAAGAAAGAACAGATATATTTTTAAATGTAAATTAAGTGGAGAATGTTTACGTTTAATGTTACTAATAATATGTAAAAGCGTTGGTTATGTTTTAATAGGAAGTGCTGTAGAGCTTACTGATTTAAAACTCTTGGATGAGCTGTCAAACTGATTTCATTTGTAAGATCTGGCAACCCAATGTAAAAAGCTTATTCAAGATTAAAATTGGATGGTTGGTTTAAGAAAAAGAATAATTATGAACAGCTTTCATATTACATGCATCATTTTATTAATTCAAATTGAATGTTGGCTTTGGCTTTAGTAATTTGATCTTACAGTTTTTCTTTTTGTAAAAGAAAAACTGTAATATCACACTACTAAAATATAACAGATTAGACAAACTATATATACACTGAACAGAATATAAATGGAACACATTTGTTCATGGCTGAACATTTTCTGTGAATACAAAAAAATATTGTACCCAAACGTGTAGAGATGGGAAGAGACAGAATTTTCACGAGACGAGATGAGCAACGAGACTGGGTTTAAGAATCAGGATGAGATTTTAAAATAATTTGCATTCATTGTTTAAATTTAGAATTTTAGCTAAGCAAATTACAAAATTAAGTTCTTAATGTTTATATTTGATTTACATTTCATCATGTCTATAACAGTATTCTTATTTTTTAAGTGCTATGACTCTTGCTCAGGCTCCGCCCCTTTTCTCTTCCCCCTCTGCTGCTGCAGACAGATGCACACAGAAGAAGGAGCAATCTTTCCTACTTTTTATCAGGTTATAGATGCAATGGGGTGAAATATGTCATTGTATTTTTTTTTTTGTGGATTCCACCTATCAATACGAAATAAAAACTAGAGATACACCAATCCAGCTTTTTCAGTTTCGATACCCATTCTGATACTTTGTCTTTAAGTATCTGCTGATACTCGATATTAACCGATACCAGAGTAAGGACTGAAATGTCTTATGTTTCCTCTCAAAACATTAGACATTTGGTTATATAGTATTATGTAACTTATTTATAGTGCAAGCCACAACTTAATTTGAATAAAATGTCTAATTGAAATGAGACATTCTGGATCAAATGCAGAGACAATTCCCACGAAATAAAGTGTACCTAATTAACTACTAACCTTAACACCAGCCAAGAAATTTGTCTCATTATGTCCAATTAAAGGTACAACTATATATTGGTTGTACTGATATATAATAGAGCCGATATCCGATCCCAGTATCAGATTGCTGCATCACTAATAAAAACAGTGAGACAGAGTTTAGACTGTTTTCTGTCTGATTCTGTGCTCTACATTCTCTACATGCACTGAACATTACCAAGACCGCGAGACCGTTCTTTACGTGTGCACACAGTATCGCGCCACAAGATCTCGTCCCATCCCCACAAACGTGTCTAAATCTCCTTTGCTGAGATAATTCATCCTACAGTGTCACAAGTTCGTAGTGTGAATATATGAAGTTCTTTTTCAGAAAGTGTTGAATGTTCATGGTTTATTGCTCTGGCCTAAGAAAGAAGGTCCAAGTTTATCTGAGTTCTATGTAGGTTTTGAAAGTTCTCAGTGTGTGCTTAGTATTCTGGTTTTCTCTACCACTAAAAACATGCACAATAGGCAAGAAAATTCTAATCTCAGTGGGACTTTTCTGGCTAAATAAAGGTCAATAATTGGTTCTATTTGGCATAGATGGGGATTTTGCTCTTTTAACTGTTTAAAGTTTCTTTGGACTCTCCAAAGCAACTAATAAGTAAATTACTTAATTATATTTGGTTTGATTCCAAAGCATAGTTCAAGGTTCTCTAGTGTACCCTGCCTCATTAAAATTAAAGCCCCACTATGTGATAAAAAAAAAGATGAATTTTCAACGAAATTGTTATTATTATTATTTGTTGTACTTGGCTGTTTTTGTTGCACTAAAACGTTATCAAAATATGTGTCTGACCAGCCTTGCATCTCCCTAAAATCAACTCTTTTATGTTTTACAAGAGCCTCCTCTTAGTTGTTTTCATGCTACAAGGAGAAGCCACACTTATGCTCCAGGAGACAGGCCAAGTTCCACTCTTTTAAACCCCAATATAGTGTCTCTTTACTCGGCTTCAAACTGACCAATAGTGTGCAGATGTTGTTCTTTTAGTCCGCAGTATAGCATGTAACTAATTTGTATCAATGAAGAATGTCCCAAACTAATATTTTAGCTTCCTATAAGGTAAGGTAAGGTAAGGTTTATTAAGGACAGTGTACAATTACATTAAGCACAAAGGCAGAGATGCTTGTACCAGATTGTAGCTTACAGCTAATTTCCATCTGTAGTCCTGGGTAGGGGAGGAAGTATTCGATTTTGAACCTCAGAAAGCTATACGTTGTCACTGTAATGGTTTGAGAGATAATTTTATGTAAAATGGTAATCATGTTGTCGATCTCACCCATGCACCTCTAGTTTGCTCCAACAAAACTGATTTCATACATTTCCTCTTTCATGCATGAAGTGGGCGGGACATATGACTTAACACAGCCAATCAGAGCGCACCTTCTCTGAGTAAAAGTGAAGGCTCCTGGTGGATGAATAATTCAGAGCAGAGGGACAGACACAGCCATTAGCCTACATGTCTCCAAACTGCACTCTCTCGGCCCCCACATTACCTTTTACTCACCGGAACGTTCTTTTAGTCTTCTGCTGTCTCCAAACATGGCTCTGTCTGTTGTCTTTTCTTAAGCCTGAGACCTATTGTGTTTTTTTTCATGCTCCAATATTTCCATTATAAGCAAACACTAAATATGTTGCATTTTGTTAATTTTAACACCTTCTCATTCTGACCTCAGGCAAATTGCTGGAGTCTTTTTAAAGCTGTATCCCTGTAGTTTTAGCTTCTGATGTCCAAGAGGTTCTCATCAGAAGTGAGAACTTTCTCCACGCAAAAGAAAAACACAATCTAAATTACACCTACATTTTGTTGGTAGATTTAAGGAATGGTATAGCTTCTGTTGACAGCTGAGAATAAATAGCACTAGATTTGGCATATTTTGGGTTTTGACTATTCCTCTGTAAAAGCTGAAGGCAATAGGGGTAACAATTTGTTTTAGGGACCCAAAATTACTCAAAAAAATGTAGGTGGAGGCAATACAAAAGTCCTATTAAATTTTTTTTTATTTTTGGGGACTTTTTTTAATTTGGAGGTTTTCAGTAGAAAACTGAGTCTGGATCATCCCAGAGACTGATTTAGCTATAAATAAAGGGGATACAATGGTAATTTTATATTTAACATTTCCAGGAGCTTCATAGTATGCTTTTTTCAGATACTGAACAAAATTGAATTTTTAAAGAAAAAGTGTGATGTGCCTTCGAAGGGACGCTGGAATGATAAGAGATTTTAAAGCACAAAATAGATCTAAAACAGCTTAGAAATGTAAACAGGTCCATCGTTCTTAGCTGCCGAAATGATAAGTCCCACCACTCTAAAGTTAAAAGCCCCCCCTCATAAAATTTTACTAGAACAATTATTGTGTGACCAGGTGACTGTTTTGCAAGTCTCAAGTCTTTGACCTTTAGTACCAGTCAAGTCCCAAGTCAAAAAAAGACAAGTCCAAATCATGTCCCAAGTCACTGACATTCAAGTCCCAAGACAGTGTCCTACAAGTCCAAGTCAAGTCCAAGTCCTTTTATTTTAGTTTCAAGTCTTTTCTAGTTTTTCTGTCAAATTATAGACTAGGCATGGGACGATATTAAAATTTGCACTCACGATTATTGTGACCAAAATTATCGCGATTAACGATATTATCACAATAATGTATTAAATGTAAAAGTGCACAGATTCAAAATCACTGAAATATTTATATGCATGTGTTTGAACAACCATTATTGTATTTTGGTTTAAGTACAATTAATAATGATTCAAAATGAACAATTGTTTACTATGTTGAGCAAAAATCTACTAACTTTGTCTAGGAGCCATTAATTAACTTTATCACATAATCTTTTCTTTGTTTAACCATAACACAGCTTTACTGGGTTCACAGCAGTCAGATTTTAGATGCTCTTAAGAAGCCACAATTATCGCCAGGTACGATTATCACGTATCATGGTGATAAAATAAACACCACGATTATTTAATTGTGGCTCTTAATTATCGCGTTTAGCAATAATCTCGTATATCGTCCCATTATAGAATACATGATGTATTTTTACAATTGAATCATTTTTATCCCAAACATTTTTCCTGTTTGTTAATGTAAAATTACACCTTTTATTTTTGATTAGCATCAAGATATCTAAAGACACAGGGCCAGTCACTGACCTTCAAGTCTAAGTTCCAAGTCTCAAGTCATCAAAATAGTGTCTCAAGTCCTAGTCTCAACTTACAAGTCCGCACTTCTGACAAATGCAGCCTCAGTCACCCGCTCTTGAACGCAAAATCCTATAAAACCTTTCTACAAATTCTTCATTCATTTTTGGAAAAAAGAAAAAAAAATGTATCATGAAACATCGGGACTGAGTTAAGATGCTTTCCTTGTAATCGATCCGTATCCAAACACAGAGCCGTCCAACAGTGGCTTGGCGCAGCGATTTCCCCACGAGCAGAAGGAACAGAACAGTCTCATTAAATCCCATCACAGGAAAACCACGAAGCAAAAAAAAACAGAACTTTGGACAATCTCTTCATGTTCAGCTTGGCACTATTTTTTCTGAGTAGCAACAACAACTGGGTGCTTGCTGTTTTTTAGATTTTCAATTTTTCCAATTTCTTCAACAAGTAAAAGGACCACTCTTAACAATCATTGCTTCATTTTAGTCTTTTTAAATATGTAATTTGTCGAGTCACACCGCAGGCCACCACTACAATTACAACAGTTTCTCGAATCTTTTTATGTTTAAGGTGCTACTGATTCCTTAAAAATGTTACCAAACTGAAATATAGTATTTTATATCAATCTTTTTACATCAGTCTATATGTATAGCTCATTAATTGCTCACTTAATGCATTCTGAGCCTCAGAATTATTCACCACAGTGGGCGTTCCATTGTTGCTGCAGCGTGAAAATCCTTCAACACGCTAGAAAGCATTTTTTGTCATAGAGCGAAATGCAAACACAAACGCACACACAAAATGTGCAGCAGAAATAGCATCTATAGCTTTAAGAATGGTTGGATGATGTTGCTAGTTTTTACCTATTTTTATATCAAAAACCTAATAAACCATTTGGCTCCACTAGGCTTGTGCTCATCACGCAGTGCATCATGAAGGAAACAACTGCACATGTGTCATAGCCTATAGAAAACCTAGCAAAAGATTAAAGCTACAGGCCAGTGTGCCAGCGAGCTCCAAAACTATTGACGCAAAGCACCCGCCATATTAGGTCTAGTTTACAAGACGTTCTCCAGAAAACCGTCACAGTCGTAAAGTTTTGTGCTCACAGTTTATATGGTGTCGTGGCGAGCTAATAGTCCTTTACAAGGAACTAGGACTCCAGAAGACCTTATCGTGACCCCACGCAGCCTATGATAACACAAGTAATGACAGGTTTACAAGTTATTCATATCAATAAAATGGCGAAGGGAGCAACAAGGACCAGCGCGCGAGGAAAAAGGGAGATTGGCCGAAACAAATACGGAGGTCCGAGGACCAGTGCGCAAATAGCGGCTACTGCATGCACAAATCAGTGACTAACCGTCTTCATTGACAACTGTTTCTGTTTACACCACGATGTATCCATTGATTCTTCGCGGCAAAACTACCTCTTGAATCGTATCCAGAGGAACGCCGATTTAATGAACTCGCTGCTGGAAGTCTTGTAAAAGAGAGGCCAATCTGACATTGAAACGTCACGGATTTGTAAAACTCGGCGTATAAAATGCCCCTTAGGTCACTGGGGCCTGGAGAGAACAAAATCACATCCCTTCAACAGTTTCGAATTGCAACCAAATGCGTGCTTGAACTTGCATGAATTACATATAAAAACACTTGAGTTATGTTTCTATTGAACGTTAACAATTATGAAAACTCCATCAAGTGATTTTTTATTATACCCTGTTAAGTCTAAAGTTACATAAACTTTTACCTAAAATGCACTCTCTTTGCTTCATGTGCTCGTCTGATCGCTGGTTTAATGACTTGAGCAGGTACTAAACACCTGTCCAAACATCCTGAACACTCGCTGTGAGAAATGTCCTGTCCTCCTTCAGAGACAAATGCTAGAGTCAGAATGTGTAGCCTAATAAATCACAGAGCACATATCACAACTGCAGGGAAATAATCTTTACAATGATGTACATTCACTGCATGTCAGAATTTAATGTCATAATTTTAGCTTCAGATCCACTGTTTTGGAAAGAAAAAAAAACTGAGGAGGTCAAAGTAAAAGTACAGTACACCTACCCTGGACTCTGATTTGAGTTCTTCTGTATTATCCACCTGGAACCTCCCCTGCTGTTGGGAAAAGGTGTAACGTCTAATGAAATACTTTGGGCTGATTGGGTAACTTGTCAACTAGTGTCCATCTACCTTAGTTTGAGCTTAACCAATCAAAGCAATGAAGTGTACTGGCGTATCCAAAGTGCGCGTGGGATACAATAAGTGTCACATGGATACCTCTCTCTGCACCTCTTTCAAAAAGGCGATGCTCAGTATCAATCAATAGCGGCAGAAACTATAGTAGTACATCCTTGGGAACTGTACATCTTTGTTTTGATTCCGCCGCTACTTGCTGTCATTTTTTTCTGTCATCTTTTCTAACAGTCTTCCGCACCCCTGCTGCAATGTGATTAGGCTGTTAAACCACGGATTTGGACTCGAAACAAATCTACTTTTGGCTCGGCTAGTTAACGGTACAGTTCTGCTAGTTCAAACTAACACTTCTCTTGAATCCTACACAATAAAAGCCTCATAATCTCCAGCTGCAGAAAGCACTTTATTGTGAAAGAGCAGTGTAATAAATGCTTATAATGAGTCTTAATACCACAGTTTGGCATGAGGATTTGGAAAACCATTATTTTACACTTCAAGATAGTAACACATTCTACAATAAATACATAATAAACAAGAATGAAAGCTAAATATGTTATTATAATGCAAAATGCTTAAAAAATTAGAAAGTAAAAACATGTAATTAAATGTGTTTTATCGCAATTACATTTTTTAATCGCTTGACAGCCCTATAGTCCATATCCTGGTAATAAGCACAATGAGAAAGTGAATTCGTGACTCAGTTAACGTAAAATGGACAGCTCATACAGGCCGTTCAAAATGCCTCATGCACCACTGCACAGAAAAGACTCGTGTTGTACTTGGCTAGGTGAACGGTCGGAGGTCGGGTATTCAAAATGACTCAGAGATATTGGAAAAGCATTGGAATCCACATAAACAGACATGGGCTCAGGCTCCTAAATGTCTGCTTGCTTTGGCACTCTTGGCTCCGTAACGATGAGTTTATGGATGGACCAGTATTTGTATATAAGCCTCCAGTCCAGGTCTTAAGAAAGCAGCAAATAAAATGTACACATAAAAGGCCTGTGCTTCTTTAAAAAAATAAAAGAACTTAAAATCAGTTCAGTCCTAGCACAGATATTATGTTCATTTCATTACAGTCTGCCCCAAAATCCAATCATTATTTTTTTACAGTTTTAAAAAGTGGATACCAGCAAAGTTCTCCATACACCATGTTACTGCAGGGAACATCTTTACCTTTAACAAATACTTTAAAAATCTTACCTGCAACCTTTCAAGTATATCTATTCTTTCATAACCCTATACCTCGGATGTATAAATTTTTAATGGGGAGAATTGTCTTAAATCAAAAGAAGTATCTATTGTTGTTAGCTCATTGCTGTTAGTTCAAAAAAGAGAAGAGAACACGTAAATACCTGGCTTTCTTATTACATGAAAAATCTAAGTGTCTTCATGTGACGTTTGTTGATGTTAGTTTTGCTTTTTCAGTTCTACACATGGTCAGTCTGATTAGATTGTCACTAAAAGCTGTCGGGAAAAACTGGAACATAACAAACAAATGAAACTCCAGGAGATCTGCTGGGGTGTCTGTCAGGAGCAGTGAACTATCAGAGAATGGCTGTGATGTTGTGCTTGGTTTGGTCAGGGCCTCAGCTGGAGGTTTTAATCCCGCTGGTGGGGAAACCAGAGCAATAAATAGATGACAGTAAGGTCCAGGTGGATAGGTGAAACTTCTGTTGTTTCAGTCAGTGAAAAAGACAAGATCTTCTGCTGCAGCAGGTGTAGCAACTCTGTAGCAACAGTTAAGTTATTAAACAGATCAAAATACAAATCAATACATTTGCAACTCATTTGCCAGTCCCTACACGCTTTGACGCCGGAAATTCCACTAAAACAGCGTTTTCGTAAACATGTAGCGCAAGGATTTTTTCATTATGAAGCCTCACAGTTTGCTGCTCAAGTTTTAAGGAATATATACATTAATTGTTCAAAACCAAAGCACGAGCCGAATCATCTGCGTTCGCCTTCTTGAATGTTTTGAAATGGGGCTTGAAAGCAACTTCCGACTTTTTAGTGTCACGTGTCAGAATCGCCGTCCTTGATTGGATCTTGAAATTACTGGCCGAGGTTCCAGTTTCAGACCCTTCTGCATTCAAACAGAATGTAACACAATGTGGAGGGGCTGACTGGTCAGGCTAGCAACTTAATTAATGTAAATCTTGACTCACTACTAGTTGGTTTAGCTGCATAAATCCACTTTTTAAAAAACGGGAAATGGCTGCCTTTCTTCTGTTTTTGATCATTTGTAAGTCCCAGTGTGCAAAACTCAATGGAATCATCAGTACCGTGTCGGAGATATGCATGCTAAAATAGGCCGACGTCAGCTGCAGGAGCTTTATACCTTAAAAAAAACATATTTTTGATACATCTGATGTGGACTACTACAAAAAAATTAAATATTAGTTTTATTGTTTACTCTGTTAGAGTAAAATCTGATGCAGTGCATTTTATGTAGTCTTCATAGCAACATCATTGACATGATCTTGTAAACAACATTACCCACATTTACGTCATCATTTAACAATATTTCCGTCTGTCTAATTTGCATTGCAGCACTTAATGCACTCCCTCTTACAAACTGATCTCAGCTATGCCCGCATGTCTATTTTAAATCTACATCTCGTTCGTACGACGCGAAGCCACTTAAATGTGCACGGCCACAATGGCACATACAAATGAATTATTATAAGCTTGTGTCTAGTACATCACATATTCATTATTGTCTCCTTTCTGAATCAAGCTCACATCCAGAGCCGAAGGGGAAAAGAATATTTGATTAGGGAGGTTACAGGGTTATGCTTCAAGGGGTGAGAGAGACAAAAAATACAACATCTGGAGCCTTGAAAATCCATATCTGAAAATGACATTACGCAAAAGAAGTCTGGTTTTATGTGACCTTTGAAGTAGAAGAGTGCTGCGGTAAAAGCTTCTTATTTTTATCTATAGAAATGACACATAATTGGCTCTGGTTGTGAGGCAGAATTGAATGTCAAAATTTTGGTCTTATTCTAGAGGTTCCTTGGCGTCGCCATTAGAGCTAGGCAATGTAATGAGATTTAGAAATATGTGAATGTTGTTTTCAAGACATTAAAAAAATAAAATATTGAGTATATTGTTTATAGAAAAAACACCACAAAAGAAGGCAAATAAAAATAATACATAATTTTTATGCTGTACTTTTCAACTGAGATCATAAATGTAATTTTTTGCACATTTGTGATCAATTTTATAGTCATTTCACATTTGTCTGAACAGAGGTTACATTCATATGACATCCCAACATACAGCCCAATAATATTTGATGCAGACTGGATTGAGCAGCTAAAATTTGTTGTAATACAAAAAGTCTAGTCACTAATACACATCGCCAGAGTGAAATTGCAATGTTTTTAATTGGAAAAACCTGCTTTTGGACTTATGACATACTCAAATTCTGCAATGTGTACGCCACCTATCAATGTAAACAAAAAATCACTATCACTAAAAACATGTGCCTCTTTCCTCCCCAAGACTTCAGATGGAAATTAACTGTAAAAGCTACAATCTGGTACAAGCATCTCTGCTTTGTGCTTAATGTAATTGTATGTAATAAACATAGCTTTTGTCATACCACAACTAACCTTTGATGTTCCTGTGATGTGTCTGGTTAGCTGGTTTATACAGCTTTTGGCGCAATCTGCTAACCCGCCATCGAGGTTCGAAAACACTCTAAATGAAGATGAGGGGGGCATACCGACTTTCTCACACCAGGAATACATTTTTGAAGAAGTCGGAGTGCAGATGACTCTGTTGTCCTACCGTCGCAAGTAAGAAAATGGCACCACAACCTTTATAAACTAGCTGACTAGACACATCACTGGAACTCCAAGTGACACTTCTTGGAGGAGAAGGATACAGTGTGCAGGAGAAACTGTCATGGTGCGAGTATACAGGTGCTGGTCAACGAAATAGAATAATTTGAAATGGTGCAATCATTAAATTCTTTGAATGCATTTGTTGTGCAGAAGAAAATCAGGTGTTCACCGCACCTGTCCTACTCGTTAGAGTAATCACAGAACTCGTTACCTGTAAAAAACCTGCTCAGCTGAGCTTTCCAAAAGGTCCATTTAGGCCATTTAACTGTGACACTGTTGTTCCATTGAATTAGAATAATGGAGAAAACGTTTCATTGAATTAGAATAAATGCTTGAATTTTTGTTTTCTGTGAAGAGTGTTCACTGTGCAGTATAAAGTCAGGGTTGAGTAGAGTTTCTAAGTTGTAAAATCAATCATGGGTAAGTAGCACGACCTCTCAACCGGAATAGTGGCTCAAATTCAAGCCCTTCGCCAACAAGGCTTGACCCAAACTAAAACTGCTGAGCAACTCGGCATCAGCCAGTCTTCCGTCTGCAAAGCTCTCAAGAAAAACTGCAGCAAGCGCACCAACTGTTCCGGCGTCCGAAAAACCTCTGCTCGCGACAACAAGCAGCTGAGAAAGATCGCAGTCAGCAACCGGTTCAAGTCCACTTCCGAGTTCACCGACTTGTGGAACAAGCAGACCGGCGCTGACGTCTCCAGATCAACCACTTACCGTCGTCTGCGCAAACTCGGCTTCAAATATCGCGTTCCAGCAGTAAAACCCATAGACATACTATGGTAAAACCGATGCTGAACAAGAAACAAATGCAGAAACGGCTGAAGTGGGCCAAACAACACGGCGAGTGGACTGCTGAAGACTGGCAGAAAGTGGTCTTCAGTGACGAATCACGCTTCTGCATCTCCTTCGGTGACCAAGGTCCTCGTGTCTGGCGTCGTGGTGGCGAAACCTACAACCACGAGTGCGTGAAAAGATCCGTCAAGTTTCCCCAGAGCGTTATGGTCTGGGGATGCATGTCTGCTCGAGGTGTAGGGAAACTCTGCTTCCTCAAGAAGACTGTCAATGCTGCCGTATATCAAGATGTTCTGGAAACGTTCCTGATTCCGACTGTTGAGGAACAGTTCGGCGAAGAAGACTTCATATTTCAACAGGATCTTGCACCGGCTCATGCGGCAAAGTCGACCAAAGATTGGTTCACTAGAAAACAGCTTGAAGTTTTGGCATGGCCGGCCAACTCGCCTGACCTCAATGTCATTGAAAACCTTTGGGCCATCGTCAAGCGGAAAATTTGCGACAGAAAGCTGACTACGCTGGACCAACTGAAGCAGAACATCGCCACTGCCTGGGAAGCTGTGAGTGCGGAAACTTGCGACAAGCTGGTCAAATCGATGCCGCGGAGACTTCAGGCAGTCATACAAGCCAAGGGGGCAGCCAAAAAAATACTGAGAAAGTGATGATTCTAATTATAATAAAAATTATTCTAATTCAATGAAACGGTTTCTCCATTATTCTAATTCAATGGAACAACAGTGTCACAGTTAAATGGCCTAAATGGACCTTTTGGAAAGCTCAGCTGAGCAGGTTTTTTACAGGTAACGAGTTCTGTGATTACTCTAACGAGTAGGACAGGTGCGGTGAACACCTGATTTTCTTTCTGCACAACAAATGCATTCAAAGAATTAATGATTGCACTATTTCAAATTATTCTAATTCGTTGACCACACCTGTAACAGCGGTCTGTTCATAAAAACTAACACATGGCATCTCTTGTTAAATTGACAGAATACCTTGAACCTTGTGCCAGTTTTTATTTCAATATCATTCATAAATCGGACAAAAAAGACTCTTCCCTTGGGTCAATATTTAATTGTATAGCTAACAATAACAATTTTGCTGTTGTTATAAATGTACTTTCTTTGTAAATGTATTTTCTATTAACCCATACACTAATTGTAGCACTTTACAGATTATAGAATCAAGATGTAAATATGTGTGATCATAAAAAAATGTATAAAAAAGATGCTAGTTGTGCAATGTGTAATTGTTGCAGTAAATGGGTTTTTTATATTTTTGTTTTTGCCATAAATATATTGGCATAATTTTGTTAACAGTCAAAAATAAGCTTGAACTAGAAGAAAATGTTTTCAATTTTTGCATATTTTTCATGTCAATGATGTTAACAATTATACAACTGAGAAAATGTGTACCCAATAATTGTCTGTTTAAGATGTTTCTTTTAAAACTTTTGTGTTTTTACATTGTTGTTTTCTGTGTCTGCATACCTCATTTTTTATGTCGTCATCAAACTCTTGTACTAGCAAAGTACAGAAAATAATGAAATAAATGGCATTGAAATGGAAATCTTCCATTATCAAATAATGATGTATAAATACAGTGAGTCCAAGTACTGACCCCTGTGGAATCCCCCAAAAACAGGAATCTGGAATTATATTGTTTATATGGTTTGAACAACTCACTTGCTATGGTCTGTTCACTTATTTTGTAGTGCTGTAAAACTGTATATAAACAATTTGGATTTTATGGGACAAACTAGTTTTTTCTAATCTATTTCAGTTAGATTTTGTGAGCTGATACCTACTTTAGCCTAAAGTAGCTGCAAAACAAATAAACGTAATTTATTTATTTTTTTCCAACAAATGTAATACAAAAATGCCTTTGAAGCTTCCTTATAAGTTTTCTTGTTGCTCTTTACTTACATTTTGATCAACATTCTGGGAATGATTTAGCTCAGCAAGCCTTGACTGTGGTTGAAAGTATATAGTGACAGTAAAAGTGCGGGAAAACTAACCGAAGTGGAGCCTACAGTGTGCTCAAATATATGAAAAGCTGTGGTCATACTGGAAAGGACACAGATGGGCAGACAACAATTCTACAGTGATATGTTCCCAGCACATTATGATAAAAATATATGTTGACAAACTAACCCCAGGCTCAAAAGCATCCAGTCCAACTCCTTTGCAGCCACAGGAGCCTTTACTTAACTTGAAAAAGTCCAAGAGTGGCTGACACGGCGTACAGTCCAGTCCGGTGTCACAGCTGTGGATATTTGCAGGAAGCTGCATATTCCATATATTCAATCTTCACTAAACTTAACCATTCCCCTAACATTTATCACCGTCCCAGCACCAACTCTTCTGGAGCTCCCCACAACCTCTCCTTCTTTTCTCTCGGGTCCCTCATCTGACTTATAAAGTCAGGGAGCAATTCAGCCTCGCATTTGACACACACGGGCTCGCAGTAGCACTGGTACGCATGAGGAAATATAGGGAAAGAGTCACAGATAGATTTTAGTCCTAAAGGCCCTTTTTAGATGATTTCTCAAACATTTAGTAATGTTTTTTCCACGTATGAGCTTGTGCGCTGACCCGTGTCATCACGCTCTTCCACACAACCAGAATAAGACAGAAAAAATTATAAACAATGTAAGAATTAAACTAAAATGCTAATTTATTTAGAGACAGAAAATAAGGCAAAAACAGTAACAACAGTAACAAAAGTAACAAGATAAAAAGTAAGCAAACTTATAAAAATTAAATAGGCTTTTCAACGAATTACAAGCATATCTAAACTTAAAGTTTACAATAATAAACTGGACAATGTGCCTGAACGAAAAACAAAGAATTGCAGGGAAATTCAACTCAAAAGATAAGTAAGACAGTATATTTACAAAGAAAAGTGCATGGTGCTGAAAGAAGGCAGAGTTGTGTCGGGCCCTGTGATTCTCTCTCTCTCTCTGTCTCTGTCTCTCTCTCTTTCTCTTTCTCTTACTCTTTCTCTCTCTCTCGGACTAGAGGTCTGTCGGTATAAAGGTGTGTCGGAGTAAAGGATGAACCCCACTGGTCCAAGCACATCCACAATTTTGAGAATCATGAAAATCCTCTACAAGCTTCGTTCTTTTGTAAAAAAAAAAATAAATTGTAAAATCAACTTAGGTTTCTTCCCAATGCACGTATTTTGTAATTTTTGTAAAGAAGCTGTTGGGTATAGTTGCTTCAAAGTTACAATTACCTTCCAGGATGCACACATTTTTTTTTCTCTTTCCTACATTTCAATAAAAGAAGTCATTTATTATGGTCTCTGGTGTGTGATGTCTTTGTCAGAGGCAGTGCTTTTAGCTGAGCTCGTCTCACTCTGTACTTGGAGACTTACTTTATTTATCTCACGGCTTCGTCTGGCACAGTGAATGGACATATCTGAGGCTCTTTGTAATCAATGCCTTTTCAAATCCGCCTTTAGTGCACTCATCTTTCAGTATTTCCGCCTTTCTTTGTTGGTGGGGAGCCTGCTGCTTTTACAACTCACTTGCCTCACATCAAGAAGGTGCCTGGTTCACTTCCCAGAGTGGTTTTTACTAAGGTTTTATGCTATTGGGACGAGGCACATGAGGCACATGAGATTGAGTCAGTGCCAAAAAGGACTGGGCAGTTGATAGAAAGATGTCACTTCTACCGAAGGTTCCCAGATACTTAGCTTTTTATTCTTTTAAATCACTCATAGTAGAAAATCAAATGCTCTGAAGACACCTGTTTGCCAGCCTTTATTTTGTGACAAAGGGACACATTTGCTGAGTTTCGAACACAAACACCTGATGGATCAACACGGCTGCAGATTTAAAAACATACTACAGATGAGACATTTCTTGTCAATACTCCCCAATTCTTTTAGAAGCCACTTAAAACTTGAGACTCTTTGTCTTGACAAAACTCTCAAATTTCACAATGACCCATCTGAGTTCTGGTGAGAAGTGTAGCCACTTATTGTAGAACGAAATTACATATTATAACTCGTCACTTTTATTGTTCTAAAATACCTTGGATTTTAAAAAAGTGCATCTGTTTTGTTCAGAAATTTAACAGTTTCTGGCTGAGGACCCATGGGATCCCCCTCAAGTCTAACCGATAATACTACTGTATATAGAGGGATTATTTGTCTGTCAACACAGGGGATATGCGCGCAACTTGCAGGCAGAAAGAGCTGCAGTTGACTGTCACAAGCTGTAGCAGCAACATTAGCCAGTGCTAACTAAAGAGTTTATCATTGTGCGAAAACAAAAGTAAGACCCATACAAGTCACATTTGAGTGTGAAAACGCAGAGAAAAACACTGTCTCAAGCTTCAGTAGTCAGACATCATATTATTATACTGGGTCCAATCGTGATCAAAACAGCTCTTGTCCTATTTTTTGTTTTTAACAAAATGGTTCCCAAGCCAACTAGACAGATACAGTATATCTTTCTGCATTGATGTGCACAGTAAAGTGGAAAGTGACGTCGACTGATAACCTTTCTTCACTATTCTAATCAGAAGCTCTTATTTCATGGCTACCAAACATGATCAAGAGGGATGGGATGGAGGCGTTAAAAGTATAAACATAAAAGTTTTGTTCCGTTGTAAAAAAACTGAAAACATAGTGTGTTTTTTTTTAGTTGTCACAAACATGTTTCAAGCATTTCAGGGTAATAGAATGAGCTTCCATTTTTTGTTCGCCCTACATCACACCATATGCTTTGTGTAAATGTGTTTTCTCTAGTGTAGTTTTCCACCGCAAATGCATTAATTCCGAAGTGCTTTCCAGGCCCATTCACTCACTCTTTTAGTTTGATAAAATGGAAAAGTGTCACTTGTGCTCGTTCAGTAGTGAATGTGTCACCTCCTCATCTTTGTGATCACACTTCAGTGGCTCTTCTTGTTTGTGTTTGTCCTCCGTCTTTCCTCTGCTTTTCCTGCGATCGATGGATGATTTCCGGTGTGACACGCAGTTTAGAGACTTGAGAGCTCGTGTTACCAGGCCCCTCTCTCTCTTTCTGGTTAATGTGTGTGAGAAGTGTGGATGGACACATGGAGGAGGTCCTGGAGGTCAGCAGCAGCAGTGGTTTGTGCCTTGCGGCTGTAGTTTTTATAGGGCTTGGATGTCTACGATGGAGCTGGTAGAAAGACAATAATAATGTTTTGTCTGGATTGGGACGATTCATTCAATTTCACTGGCTTTCGGAAATGGTTTCTAGAACATGAACTAAACAGGCTTCTAATCTCTGCTATTTAACACAAAAAACAATCACATTTCTTCCTCCAAAGTCTGGCTTCTGCTTCAAACCACATGTTTTTTTCTGACAGAGGATTAGCTGTAGCGCAAACCATTCACAAAACACACTTATTGATGACAACAGTTTGACATGACTGGTTTGTGATCTTTTGATTGATTGCCCAACTAGATACACTCATTCTAAAAAGACCTTTAAGGCTCTGCAGAGGCTGATACACAAAAGAATGAATGAAACAAGATGTGGAGTTGAAGCAGTGTATACAGCTATGACAGTCTGAAAAAATATACTGTAGAAATTGTCGTCTGACTCTGGATTTTTTGCCACAATGAGTTTAACTTTCAGAAGTCAGAGCAACAAACATCACCCATACCAAGTTTTATGAAAGAAAGTACAACATTATTAGACTACTGCTGCAACAAGTTAAATAATTAAAACTTCAACACATCATGAGCTAAGAAAGACCTTAGATTTAACAGCAATTACATGAACATGTGTTTTTGATGTAAATATTAGTAAATCAACACCTCCATAACGTTGTCAAGCAATGTTACCTCAGCTCAAACGAAAACTTTTTTTGTATTCATTTTTTTCTAAGCAACTACTATCGTTTTTTCTCTCTTCCTTCTTCTTTTGTCCTTTCTTTTACTTTACTTTATTATTCCTCTTATTGTTTTCCCTTTTCAATCTTTCTATTATACATTCTGATACTTATTTATCTTCTTCCCCTTAATCTTCCTTCTATATCTTTTTTCTATTATTCTTGTGTTTGTTTTATCTTTTTGTCTTATTCTTTTAGTCTGACCTTATTATTTCTTTTTTATTATCTTGTTCTTTTTGTTCTTTATTTCTCATTTATTTTATAATTCTTATTCTTTTTTCTCTTTTTATTTTTCGACTTATTCATTTGCTTTTTCTTACTCTTATTATTGCTTCTTATTCTTATTGTTTTATATATTATGTGTGTGTGTTTATAATTGTTTGTCACGTATGTCCTATGTTTTCCTGTCTTATGTTTTAATACTCCTTTACCATTGTCAATCCTCCTGAAGAAGTAATAATAATAATAATAAAGAGAGGAGAGTTACCATCAGCTTCCAAACATCACAATCTATAAAAAAGCAGGGCCGACAATCCCTCGATCGCACGTGAGTAACACCGTAGCAGAGACAGAGAACAAAGGGGAGTGTAGAAATGTTCCTGTAATAAATCCTGTGTTGCCTTTTCCTGCTGCTTTGTGCTTGCTCATAATTTGAATTCCAGTGCGGCGTTCTCTTTCTCTCTCATCTGGAAAAACTGACCAATCTGCCTTTTCCCCTCCACAAGAGCCGCTGACCTACAGTGGACCTAAAGTGAATATCCAGAAATGCCACTTCGACTTTGTATTTCAGGTCTGCATTAGGAAAAATATTCAACTTTTATGACTAGTGAGTGATTGTGGTTAATTCTCACATTCATTTTTTTTTTTTTCAAATGAAGATTTAGATATTTAAGGTCCATGAGCAGGTACACTTGATTTTCATGCTGCGAAAGGATGAAGATCTAAGAACCTGACATTGGTGTTGATGTCTTTGTAAAGCGTGTTCTTTTGTGAGATTTTCTCCGATAATTTTAAAGTTTGGCAGTCCACTACAGTCTCCTCCGGTGTCCCAAAGCAGCAGCTGGCCCTGCCCTTTTCCCCTTGGTGTGTGAGTAACTATGGCAGTTTGAGTGACAGGAGTGAGTGATGGACACACGCTAACTTAACACAGTAAAATCAAATCAAAAAGACTCTAGATTGTCCACAGGAATTTTCTGAAAAAAGTTGTATCAGATGCATTTCCATTCAAATAAATGGCTAGATTTTACTAGAAATTGTCTTCCTTTTCTATAGAAGTACTTTGGTGCTGAATGATTCGTCCAAAAAGTACATTTAAATGTTCTTTATCATTCCATTTTATTAACACATTAAATACTCTGTGCTACAATACGGTATTGCACGATACAACAAACTGTACCACAAAACAATACTGTATATTGTCGCAGTCTAATATTCAGTGGTAGGGCCTAATTAAAGTGAACATTTCTGCTACAAATTAAACTAAAGACTTATCAGGACAAGAATTTTTTATGAAGAAGCTGTTCCTTTAAATAGTGTATTTCTTCCCATTAAAACATCAGATGTATTGATTTCAATTAAGAACTTTCCAAAACTATATTTTAAATCAATAAATTGACTTTTCACCTCCAGAAAGTTATATTAAACCAGAGGTATTTTTTAAAACTTCGTCTTTACGGTCAAACTTATTGTAAAAGAAAAAAATCAGATGGTGGTGTTCTGTCTGGATCAAATATTTATTTATTTTTTTCTCAAAAGTGCTATGATTGGCTGTGCTTGGATGGTCCACTAGAGTTTCATTTTGCCGTCTGTAAAAAGATGTTCCCAAGCAATATCTACTTCCTGTTTGACAAAAAAAAAAAAAATGAGAAAAAACATCTTTATAACAGTACAATATATAACTTTCATATCTGCAGAGAAAACAGACACATATTGGACACATTTACAGATGATTTAGAAGGTTCCACAGAACAGCTAACCTCATTTGTCTGGTGCAGCGACAGCTCATGTTTTCTCTTATGTTTTGTGTTATAGTTATGTTCCCCCGACGTCTCGTAACCGCCGCGGTGAACTTGTTTCAGGACAAATGAAAGCTGAGGCGGCTTTTTGACAGAATGTACATCTGATTCTATTTAAGTCATACATCTTTCTTTACCGGATCTTACTGTACTGGAAATATTCTTACATGACCACTTGTTTCTTGTTATTTGAAACATGATATTCTCAACTACAAATGTTTTCATCATTGTTTTTATCAGCGGCAAGGTTCATTATAAACTTATCTTTATCCAAACATCACAGCATCTGGTTAAATATGCTCAATATGAAACAACAACAAAACAACAATGATCTCAATACGGCCTAATAGATGCGAACGCTAATAACCTAGATGCAGTAGCAAACACTTATTAATAGTTTTAATATAAAGAAGTTCACCTGCTCTTCCATTATAGTAGATGCTTTAAAATATGAGCTCATAATAAAAAGCAGTAATCATTGATGACTTTGAATAAAATCGATTAAAATTGAAATTGTCCAAAAATGAAAAATCCTGATGTTTTCAGTGTTTCTGTCTGTGAATGCAATGAAACAGCAGTTATCTCCCCAGCATAGCACAGCACAGCACAGCACAGCTCTCTTTATCAGACGTGTGTGTGTGTGTGTGTGTGTGTGGTCGGTGTGTATCCATCAGCACATGCAGCTCTGCCCCGGTCTGTTATCGACTGACCTTCGCCCTCTGCGCACTTTAAACAGCAGCCCCGGTCTATTAACACTGTGGGGTCGTGACCTAGGAGCGCTGACACCCTCACCTCCGTCTGTGACCCCACCTACAGTACGCCCCCCTCGGGTTCTGTGGACCGCCCAGCCCCCACTGTGACCTCTGTGTGGCCTTAGTAGAAATGTTACAATTTAGTGCTCATTATTTTTACACCAAGGGCCATCAAATATTTGGCTTTTCACCTACCACCTGATTCAAAATGGGGTCTATACCTGGACTATTAGGTCTAAATTAGGGCTAATCAAGGTCTTGAGTTGTTATACATCAGTGCCACAGACGCTTTAGAGTGATTATAACAGGTTAACCCAGTGTTTTCCAGCCAGGGGTATGAACTCGTTGAGGTACGCAAGCTCTTCTTAGGGAGCACTTGGAATGAATTTACACTTAAAAAGAAGATGAAATTAAGTATTATCTGATTTTAAGAATATAATTTAACACATCCGTGCCTACTTATAAGTCCATTTTTAACGCGGTAAAACCACACGCGGATATTTGGAAGCTTATATCGTTTTCGCGTCGCGCATGGTTGGACTTTTTCACATCCGAAACTGCGCCAGCGAACGGGGCTCGCCCTCCACTGCCAAGTTGTCTTGTGAAACACGCGATTAGCACATCACCTTTTAGCTTTGAGCTCCGTGTTGATATAGAAGAAGAGAAAAGTCCTAAAGATTTTGCTTTGGGATCTCCCATCTCGCTGTGAAATGAGCCCTGTCCTCACACAGACAGAGCAGTTTCCCTCTGGGCTGTGCTGCGAGGGGCTCGTGTAGGTCAAGGTCCAGTAGTTCATTTCGCTAGTGCCGCTGACATGACAAATATATTTGATATATGTACTTATCAAATATGTTTAAGCTACAAATAAATGCAACTGCAACACAATCCCTTAATTACTAGAATCATTTTGCAAGTGTTTTTTTACTATAACAATGTTAATTTTAATAAAATTTAAATATATATATATATATTTTTTTGGAGGGAATTGAAGGTGTCGGAACATCGTGCCGGACCGTTCTGGCCCACTTTAACTCCTGGTTACAGGACACTAAAAGACCAAATTTCTATGTTTTGGCAAGAAAAATTAAGCTAACTCAGTCTTTACATTAGTATCAGTTGATACAAATACAAAAAGTCAAAGTATTGGAAATGTTATCCGAACTGAAAAAGCTGGACCAGTGCATCTCTAAGAACATTAACACCAGACTAAGTCAAACATAGTAAAAGGTGATCTAAAAGGACTCAAAAAAGATTTAAAAAATAAATAAATAAAATACACGCACAAAAAAGAACAAGGTATTGGAAAGAAACCAAAACAAGTGATCTTTAGCCTGATGCATTAGGTGGTTTCACTGATTGGATTAGTAGATGTAGGGCCTTTTAACGCTACGCTAAGAACTACCACAACTGTAACAAGTGATATTATTTATTTTAATATGTTCATGTTGTTTTGTTGTTTCCTACATTGATTCATACATTTTATTTCTAGTGACACCACAAAAAGCCAATCATCACCTGATAAAATTGTTTTACATGAGCATGAGTAAAAAAACACACACACACACATGCAACAGATCCAAACAGAGAAACAGCAGCTGACATGCTCCTGTCGTGGTCTTAACTGGATTTCTAATGATCTGACCTTTGACCTCTCTCTGCTAATGTCTCCGGTCACTTCCCTCGACAACATCGCCGCACTGACACGACTGAGCTTGGGGGCTCAAGTTGGTTCTCGGTAAATAAAACAAATATGTTGCGTTCACGTAGCATCACAACTTTGTAGGACTCCATCAGTTGAGCTGGAACAGGTCAGAATAGGTTGCGTTCTTGTTGTACAAGGTGAAAATGTCTTAAGGCAGAGACATTTTTTCCTTTTGCCATGGAAATACTATAGCTAATTGGGCATACCACACATTTTCTGGTGATTTCTAGATCCATTCACCTTTTGTATTACACCAACAAACTGCATTTAAACATTATAAGGAGTATTACTTCCTAAAATTTTCAAGAAATGTTTGTTCTTTCTTCAGATTCCTATGATGAATGTTACACATCTTTTTATGTTTAAGTGGCCCATTTTACTCAATCGATGAACGTGCGAATAATGATTTACGCCACTGTTTACCACCAATCAACACTTATGCTGCGTTCACACCGGACAGCTTATTTGCGTCTAAATTCGCCTAAACGCGCGTCAAGGCTTTGGTGGACAAAAAGACACTTTTAGCGCCCCAAAGCGCTTCGAGCTCCCGCTTGTTTGCTAGCTTTGTTTTGCTCGTAGACAGATCACGTTGAGGGAGAGAAGGAGAGAGAGAGAGAGAGGGGAAGAGAAAGAGAGAGACTTGTTGCATTTATAAAACGGTTTATAAGACTCAAATCTAAACTTTGAGACCATTTGAGGCGAGAAATTGTGGGTATTGTTACCAAATCCGCGGTCATTTTAACTTTTCTCTGCTAAAGGTCTGGACCCTAGGCTTTCACCGGGTTCTTCTGCTGGCCGTAGCCGCAAGACGAGCTCTCTCTGGCGGCCGGATGTTTTGCCTTTACGGGGTTGCATTTATAAAACGGAGCTTACCCGATCACACAACTTTCTCCTCCTCCAGGCAGTGTCCTTTTGCTGTCTCCGTCCTCCTCGGCTCCTCCCGTTATACAGCAGGTTTAAACATGGCACCGGGCATTTTAATACATCCATGTGAGCGCGTTGTCAGTCCAGATCATGTCCCGTGTTTGCCGTGTCTCCAGATTTTCAAAGCAACGAATGGCCAAGTCTTTGAAAAAAGTCCCCAAACAAGTGACCTTTCGTTAAAAAGTAATTAAAAGACTTCAGTAAACAGTCATCCTTTCCCCTTGGTGTGAGAGGGAAACAACATGTCACGTGTACGGGAGTGTAGTCTCTGATTGGCTGACGCTGACTTCCAACGCATCTGAAGATGGACTCCTGCGGCGGCCGCAGCTTTGGGCGAATTTGCGGTCGCCGCAGCTTCGAGCTTCTAATCCGCAAGACGCCGCGTTTTCAGAAGCCAAAACGCGCGTCAACTGACATCCCAGACATCAATACGCGCGGAAAATTCGCTTAAACGCTCAAGACGCGGGTTTACATTGACTTAACATTGAAAATGGACACAAATACGCCAAGACGCTGCGTTCAGACCCGGTCTGAACGCAGCATTAGATGTACTATTAGTGTGGAAAGTCTTTGCAAACCTCATCTTAAAATCTGATATTTTAGTGTGAAATAAACTTAAATCTGAATGTGACTGGGTCTGATTCGTTCACTGTATTGACCATCAGTCGCCCTCGTCTGGCCTATACCTTCTTCTTTTTTTTCTTTATGTGGTGAAAACTTTTGCATCATAAATCCTCATTAAACTTTTATGGCTGCCATCTTTGCTCGATTGAATAGTTTTAGTGTGTTTCTGCTCTTGCTGTCTTCAAATACACTTTCATGTTTCATCTCATTAAATGCAGGCGGCATGGAATAAATAACCCTGTGTATGTGGGTTTTTCTCTCAACTAACAAGCCATTTTACACTTTCTTTTTCAATGTTTTTTTTTTTACAGTGACGCCCTGAAGAAGTTGTTGAAAGCAAACCATCCTCCTTTTGTTACTCCCTCTCAGCAGTTTTCCCTGGGTCCTGAACATACCATATAATTTAAAATTGAGTTTAGCCATGTTACAACAAAAAGGCGGGACCAGCAGAATCAGATTCAAAGATTTGAACCTATTTAGAATTGGTTTCTTTATCTCTTTTACACTGTTGGAGTATTGTAGTTACACTATTCACACACATTTGAGCAATTGTTGTTCTCCTCTGCTCTCCATAGTCGAGACTCTTTGCCGTTATTGCGTTTACAGTGATGCACCATAAAGAGGCAGAAGACAGCAGTGCAGCACTTTGCAAATTGTTTCTTTTGTCATTTTAGAAGATCAATTCTGATATTTTAAAAGTCCAACTTGAGCCAGTCCTACGTTTGATTCCATAAAGAACCTTTCACACCAACACAACCCTCAGTCGCTGTCGTAGAGTGAAGCAACTACTTGTCAACTCTGACGGAGAACAGCAGTTGCTGTCATGCCTGGTCTCAAAAGCTGCATTAGATAGTGACAAGACAGCAAAGTTACCTGACAGATCAAGCTCAACTTCTATTTCCCGCCACAGTGCAGCCTTCTTACTGCGATTGCTATGGCTCTTCACTGTCATTGTTTTCCTCTGTCCAAAGAATAGCCTTTCTCTATACCTATGTCCTGTTGTTTGAACCCGTGTAAATAACAGCTATCCATGATCGGCTAAATACTGTTTTTCGTATTTGTCATTTTCAGTTTTCCAGTGCACTGTTCACCAGTACCCATCAAACAGCTGCATATGCTGCAATTGACAATGCAGACTCTGCAAGCAAGTCTTCAAAAACCAGCCTTCACAGGCTCCTCCTTGCGTCTCTGACCCCCAATAGCCTCATTTACACCAAACACACATGAGCCATCTGCCAAATCGTTTCAGACGGGCAACACTCTTGGTGTGACAGCCTTAGGAGCCCTGAAGCAACTAAAAGGTCCCCAAAGCACCAAGGATGGTATACAAATAAAGCAAAATCTTAAGCAATTGCATAACAAGATTAAAAAATAATAATAGTACATAACACTTGTTATGTTTTTCAAGATACTCAAAGATGCCTTACATGAAGGGGACACACAAATACATGACCACAAAGAGTTTTCAAGGATTTTCAGAGGGTGGAGGCAGCAGCTGAGAAGGCCCTGTCTCCCCAAGTTTTGTGTTTGGTCTTGAGGGAAGACAGGACCTTTGCATCAACTGATCAGAGCTGATCAGTTGATGCAAAGGTTGTTGGAGGATGGGGAGTCAGCAGAGGTCTTTAAAAACAAGGGTGATATGCTCACGGGAGAAAGTGTGAGTGGGGGCAGAGTTTTGAATGCACTGGAGTCTATAGAGGAGCTTGGATGGTGAACAGTAGAGCAGACTATGCAGTAGTTGACAAAAGCATGAAAGAGAATTCCTGCAGACTGTGGAGTGAGGGAAGGACAAAGCCGGGCAATGTTTTGAAGGTGATAGAAGGCAGTTTTGGTGATGTGTTTGATATGGTGTTGGTAAAAGCTACCATGACTTCTTTATTTTATTCTTTTGTGTGTTTTAAAAATGGTAAACACAGGTCACTATTTTGATGACTTGAAACTTGACGAAATTGACTACAACTTGGAACTTGACTTGCACTTGAAGTGATATGGGACTTGGACTTGGACATTTTCAAACTCTTAGGTCCATTTTTCATATTTGCGCTTTTTAAACACATTGTACACTGTTGGGATTGTTTTCTAAAACTCAAATTTAAACCTCTGTGACTAACTCTTTTGCGGTCTACTGTGTTACAGGACCTTCTTCAGTGATCAGTAACGATGACGACTCGGCCTCACCGCTCCACCATGTGTCCAACGGCAGTAACACACCCTCCTCCTCTGAGATGGGCCCGGATGCCGTCATTATTGGAATG
The DNA here is from genome assembly GCA_038363315.1 of Mugilogobius chulae. Lineage (NCBI taxonomy): Eukaryota > Metazoa > Chordata > Actinopteri > Gobiiformes > Gobiidae > Mugilogobius > Mugilogobius chulae. The sequence continues at coordinate 26,735,885 of CM076397.1, forward strand.
ACCAAGATCCCTGTGATTGAGAACCCACAGTACTTCAGAAGCACCAACAGCCTGCTCAAGACCGACACATGTGAGTGCTACATACCCTTTTCTACAACATTCTACAGTGACCTCATGTTCCAACAGACCAAAATCATACGTGTGATTTTTAATCTTAGCATTTCACAAAAAGAAAGTAATCCTGAGATTGTGATGCTGTGAAATGTGATTTTAAAAAGGATGAAAAATAGATTCTGCTTTATCTGCAGCTTTTTGTGTCCTATTCTTGACACTGTGATGAGTCCAGATGGTGGGCAAGAACCATTTTTTCTCATTATTCATTCATTCATTCATGACAGGTTCTTACGAACAAATTTGTTCTTAAGGGCTCCTTACAAAAATTATTGACATTTACAAAATTTGTTCTTAACGGAAAATGTTTATCTGTAAGAACAAATCCTAAAACTCAGAAGAACTCGTAAGAAACACAAATGTGTTAAGTTATGCAAACAAAAGACCCCTTTAATAGACCGGCAGCAGCCTTGTGTTCTAACCCCCACAGGACTAAGAACCACATCAACCCCTGGGACCAGAGCACACTCAATTTTTTCCTCTTAAGTGTGTTCATGAGTGTTATGACATTTTTAAAACACGCTGAAGTTTTGAATCAGCGAAAGTCAGTGACTCGCTGTTCAGGAAGACTGTTCCAGATCTGAGCTGCATAAAACTGAAACGCTGATTCCCCATGTTTAGTCCTGACTCTGGTCCATGTTTAGTCCTGACTCTGTCCATGTTTAGTCCTGACTCTGGTCCGTTTAGTCCTGACTCTGGTCCATGTTTAGTCCTGACTCTGGCACCAGCAGGAGGCCGGTCCCTAAGGTCCTCAGAGTCCGAGATGGTTCATAAGGCACTAACATGTCAGAGATGTACTTTGGCGATTGTCCATGGAGAGACTTGAACACAAGAAGAACTGTTTTAAAGTCTATTCTCTGAGTCACAGAAGCCAGTGCAAAGACCTAAGGACAGGATTAATGTGATCGTACTTCCTGGTTCTGGTCAGGACACGAGTAGCAGCGTTCTGGATGTACTGCAGCTGTTTTACAGCTCGTTTGGATAGGTCGGTGAGCAGGTCGTTACAATAGTCTAACCTACTGGAGACAAATGCATGGATAAGTCTCTCCAAGTCAGGCTTTACCACTATACCTTTGATTTGGCAATGTTTTAGATGGTAAAAAGCTGCTATTACCCCCAAAAATAAAGTTAGTTTGTTGCAGAAGCAAGTTAGTGTTTGATGAGTCTCTACCTGGTTTTTACAACTTATGTTTCATCTGGTCCAATCATTCTAACTCAAAAGCAGGACCTCAGTGAGCCATGGGAGGGTTTCCTTTGTAGCTTGCCCTGATTGTTGGACCCTTCACTGCTCTTAGTTCCCCTCAAACATTCTGATACAGCTCGCTTTCAAACACATCTAAAGAGAACCAGTCAAAATACGCCTTTTAACAAACTAGAACAAAAACATAATTTGACAAGCAGCTTTAGCAGGTGGCCAAAGATATCAGTCACACGTAGTTGTCATATCAGCCTTCTCCAGTAGAGCTATCCCACGTGTGCCTTACCCAGCGCGCAGAGACTAAATGGAAGCACACAGAGGCAGACAGAGCCATATCGATCCGCTCCATCAGCGTGACATTATCATTATTGGCACGTCATAAAGCCTGCTGCAGCTATGGCCTTGTGTAGTGAATTATAGAAGTCCATCAATGTTTGAGCGCGTGCACCTTTTCCCATCAGCTTGCATGTCTGCTCCAAAGACACACTGGCCTCTTCAGATAGAACTAAAAACACTCAGGGATTTACAGTCCAAGAACCAGGAGTACCGCGATCGATGCCAGTCAATATGGCCCACTCATATATTACAGTCATTACAAGTCGCACAGCTCTGTGGCTCAAATCTGACCCAATATCAGATGGTATTATCAGGCACAATGGGGCTGCTAAAGGAGGGATGGAGCAAGGCAGTAGCGACTATGTTCATGTTTGCTTGACTAAAAGTTAGTGACAAGCTTTGATTTTAAAAAGATGCTTGACAACGCTTGAAGTTTCAACAATCTGTAAATGTTTTATTGCAAAAGATACTGAGATACTTAAAGTGAGACTGAGCATGTGGTCAGAGAGAGACTTACTCCGCCCACAACTGCTCCCCAACAGCTTCACAAAAGTGGGAGGCATTTTTAGAACATTCAGTGGGTGTGAAAGATATTGATTGACAGGACGAAATATGGATAGTGAACTTGGGGAGTGATGCGAGTTGTGTATCGGAGCGGTCCTGCCTTGCGGGGGTTTACTGCTTTGACGCTCTGCAGGTCTAGTTGGTTACTTGCACTACAAGAGCATGCATGTGAGTAAAATAAAATGAGGAAAAAAAAGAAAAGGAGGATTTTGATCTGTAATTCTACATCTGATGCCGTGCCGCACCTGTCACCATCACTGAACTCTGCGTTTACAATGCTAAGGACCGTGTTATTGACTGTGAAGTTTTTACACACTAGCTGGGTTACATGGACATAAAGCAACAGTCAACTTTAAACAAGCATTTAAAGGAAACCCACAGTTTTTTTTTTTTTTCCATGTATTTAATAATAAGCTTGCTAGCCATAGACATCCGTTCAAAACTGTGGAACTGTACAGCCCAACTGCTTCAATGTAAAAATGTATCTGCTGGAGAATCTGCAGAATTAGGTGACATGTTGACTGATTTCTCATTTTTATTGTTGAAAAATTGAGAAATCAGTCTAATTCTGGCCTCTGAATTAGTTTGTATGCACCAATTAGCCAAATGCTAGCAATACTAAGCATAATATATTATAATATTATAACTTTACAGCATTATATATTTTTGCTGTGCATTGGAACACTGCAATTTCCCCATTGTGGGACAAATAAAAGATATCTTATCATACTTCTTGTCTTGGATTTTTAGTAGATAAACATCTATTATTAGACTCTGATGTAACACTCCAAACCAATGTTCACCTCGATACATTTAAGAAATAGATCTTAAATTGTCAAAATGCTTGATATTACGGTTCAAATCCTTCAATTAAGCAATTTTAGCTTGTCTGGAAATTATTTTTGCAGTGTGTTAGTTAGATTGTCATTTAAAGTATAAAAAAGTGCTGTTCTGAAAACATTTCCAGAATGTCTTCATATCTTAGATTGAGCTTATCTAAAATGTAATACATTGTAATGAATCTCAAATGTAAATGTGAAATCATTACTTGTCACAGTTGAATAGTTGTGTTTCCTTACCTCTATGACAAATCCTTTTTCTATCTAACCTGTCTCATGGCTTTTTCAAATCACCACTTTTCATGCGGCACAATCCGTTTTTATTTCCGCTGTCCGGGTTGTGAAGGATTTCCGACGGAGCAGAAAGAGACAGGGCCAGCGAGAGGCAGATGGCAAACACACAATTTAATGACCTCCGCACATATCCAATTCTTCAGCTGTGTAGAATCTGCTGATGAGAACGCAACTGTACGCAGTCCTGACGATTTATGCTTTAATGTCCTCATCAATAAAGCCAAGGCAAGCAAGTGGAGCTGGGCCAGTCAGGAGGAAGGGCTGATTGGGATTTTTCTTGACAATTCCAATTTTGGTTGTCAAACTGATGCAATATTGGTTGCAATTACAATTTTTCAATCTAGACTATACATATTTTCTCATTTTGGAAAAGACAAACATTCAGTAAAGCCAATGGTTAATGATGGTAACTCCAGGCTCTGACTGCAACTGGTCTCAGTCTGGTCCAGCTCTGGTGCAGCCATCGTTGCAGTAACCGTGGACTTTATGTTTCTTTAAAAGTACAAGAGCCTTTCAGACGACACACGGTGCAGCCCGGAGCTCTAGATTCTTCTGTTTGAAAGGAAATTTCACTAGACCGCTGGATCTCTCCACAGCTCGTTTTCCTTCACAAATAATCAATTCCTGCAAGAGTCTCCCGTGCGCTGGGATCAAAGGCGGTCACAGCAGCAGCACCGGAAGAGTGAATGTGACATTTCATAAGGTCTTGACTCGCAGACATCTCCATGCCTCTGGACTCTTTGGTGGATTGTGGTTCGAAATATTGTTCTACCACATTAGAATATTATAAAGATATTAAACCAAGTTAAGACTAGTGTCAGGACCCCAAAACCAGACTTTGAATTAGCATACTACAGAAGTAAGGAAATCAAGTTGTCCATGGAACAGACACCAAACTTTTTAAAACTTAAAAACAATGCAGAAGATCTCAGAGATCTACCGATGACATCACAAATCTGGGTCATTTAGAACAGTGTTTTTTGATAAAGAAATTGTAGACTTGAATCCGGGGTAGACCAAATCAGCTCCCCATTATCACTTTGGGTGGAGTTTGCATGTTTTTCTGTTACTGTTGGTTCTCTCCGGGTACTTCGGCTTTCTCTCACCTCCAAAAACATGCATGTATAGGTCAACTGACAACACAAACTTCTCCTAGTGAATGATTGAGAGAGTGAATGCCTGTCTACTGTATGTATTTGCCCTGCCATGATTTAGCCGCTGTCCAGGCTGTTTCCCTGCCTAAGGCGCATAAGTCTCCATCACTCACCTTCCCAAACAATGAATGAACAAAAACTCAAAAAGTTATACTTTACCTCGCTGAGTCATTTTAGCTGAACATAGAAGCCCATTTTTAATCAATAAAGTAAAGTACAGTGGTCACTCGTTTATCGCGAGGGTTAGGTTCCAAAAATAACCCATGAAAGGCGAAACCCGCGAAGTAGTTTTCATTTTTTTACCAGTAATTTCAGTTGATAACCTGCCTGGTTATGATGTTTAGTTTGATGAACACATGATTCACTGCGAGATACAACAGCGTGAGTCGTTTTTGTGACGCTTAACGAGGGACGGTGCTGTGCGCGTTTGCCTGCTCTGCTTTTGGCACGTTGCCCGTCCCGCTGCGCTCCACAACCGACCGCAGAGCTACAGATCACACAGGCTCCAGAGCCGACACGAAACACATCCGGATTCTAGCGAAGTCACAACACGCTCCTCAAACACATCTCTGAACTACACAAATGATGTTCCAGCGTGAACAAACTATCATCGTAACTACGATCTCAAAGAGTCAAATCCTCACCTGGAGAAACGTCCGGCATCAGGTCAACTTCCCCTGCATGATCCAAACTGTCTAAAGTTTTCTAAAAGAGCCTCTGTGCTGTTGTCTGTGAATGCTGCGATGTATACGATCCACAAACATGCGTTTGGCAGAAAAGCACGCTTACAGCGCACGTCTATAGGACCACGCACTGTAAAAAAAAAAAGCAAAATTGCACTAAAAAAAAAATCCGCGAAACATGGAAAGTGAACCGCGATAGAGCGAGGGACCACTGTAATCCAAAAATATGTGACAGTAATCGTAGTAGTGTCATGGATTACATTTACTAGTAATGACGTGTAACTATGTCAAAGTAACTTCCCTGATGCTAATGATTAAAGCTAATATTTTTGTTAAAAAGACCCAACTATTCTCTATTATTTAAATTACACATAAAAATAAAAAGGAAGAACAGCTTTTGTGTTTTTGATTGTGTTTAATCTTGTTGCCAACTAATTTGTCAGATTAAGCAGCGATGGAAGAACGCCTTTGCAGAAAATTCCAGAGTCGGGGTCTGTAATGAGACTGGATGGACACATGCTAAACGACCTAAAATGAAAGAGTGTGATGAGCTCAGTGGTGGCTAATGAAGACAAAGTTGGCAGAGTAAAGTTTGTTCAGCAGGATTAAGATTTCTGAGGTTTTTAATGAGGTGAAGAAGAGTTTTAGGCCTGACAGTGCAGCACCATGAGCTCATTATACGTACATATCTACATTTACTACTAGTCTGAGCTGCCAGGGTTTGGTCTGTGTCATTTAAGGATAGTGTTCATATAGAAACAAGTGGCTATGGGAGGTCTTTCTGTGACAGGCTGGACTACTCATTTTACTAAGATCGGTTAAAGTTTATATTTTTCTTGATCTTTTTTTTTTAGTTTTTGTTTCTTATGTTACTTCCTGGTTATGAAAGTTGTCACTAGGCAATTGCCTAAACTGTGTCGATGTCCACACTATTCTCTACTTAGGGCAATGTCTGTGGAGTCATCCCATTTTATTTGTTTTCATTGTCCTGCAGGTCAAAAAGTAAAAATTGCCAAACTGGTCATTTTAATCATTAAAAAAAAATACTACACCATGAGTTAGATTTTATTTTTATCTACAATGCCTTTGTCAAAGCACAAAATTTGTAATACACAAAATTCGACTTGCTGACCAAAACGAGAAAATGTAGGAAGTATTGTATCTTACCTGTAAAAATGATTTTAACATGTTTTTGAGTTTAACCCTCCCTAAAATCAATTTTCATCATTTTATTCCAAAAATGCTTAACAACATTTAGAATGAGTGGCATTTCTTCAATGTATTTCTTTATTGGGCAACAGTTTGTCTGCTAACAACAGTTGATGATTTAGGACATTTTAACTGCAACAAACATATTTTTTAAGAAGAAAAAGGTAATAAGTTCAACTGTGTGTGATTTCAATGTCTGTGATAAATGTGAGAAGCTAAAGTCTTGTTGTTTATCTGCTTTGCTACAACTGTTTACTTGATTTTCTCTTTTTACATGTCAGTTACAAACCCAGTGCTCAGTAGACTTATGTGGGTTGATTTTTATCACTGTAGTTTATTTTTCCTGTTTTAGCTGTTTATTGAGCTCTTACAAGAAAATGTCCTTTCTCTCCATTAACTCTCATGCATCGTTGCCACTCAGCATGAACATTTAGAATGCTAGTCATGTCACCTGCATAAACTCTATAAAACTCGAAATACAACTAAACAACAAAGACACTACAGTCTGATAACAAATTCATCCCACAACACTGCTGAGACTGGGTTTGTAACTGGCATGTCAACATAGAAAATCAGGTAAACAGTGGTAGAAAAGCAGATAAAGAAAAACAATTTAGCTTCTGTCACATTGCTCACAGACATTGAGATCACTCACAGTTGAACTTATCCTTTTCTTCTTAAAAATATGTTTTTGAGTCTGTTCTAAATCACCAACTTTGTTAGTTTTTCTATTGTTTGCCACTCATTCAAAATGTTGAGGAGCATTTTTCAGATAAAAGAACGTCCGTGCACAACCTCAAACAAAGAAAATGCCTGATATTATGATTCTGCAGAAATGCTCCAAACAACTTAAATCAGTGCAGAAGATTTCATCTGCCTATTGACCCTATTTTGTCCCGCCCACTTTTCTAGGAAGTGCACTTCCTGTTTAGCTGCATTTAGCCTGTAGACTTCAGTGGTGGTTTTATTTTAACTGTCATTACGAATGTTTGAAACTGTCCCACAAGACAGACAGACAAACATGTAAACTACCAGTAACAGAGCTAAACAGGAAGTGCAAATCCTAGAAAAGTTGGTGGGACAAAATAGGGTCAATAGCATTACAAAACTGTAACAATCAGAACAGTTTCTGAATAGTATCATACAAACAGAACTCCAACTGTGTTTGAGGAAGAAAGGTTAGAAACTGATAAAGTCACTTTTGCATAATATTTGCCCTTGAAGACCTTCTTACAAACATTTTTGTTATTCACAAAATTAGTTCTTAACTGAAAATGTTCTCCCCAAGAAGAATACTCAGGAGCACTTGCACTGTTACAACTATTTATATAAATAATCATGTAATAAGTGACTGGATGCTGGTGAATTTGACAAATTTGGCAACTTGGCTTCTTCTTAAAGAAGCCAGCATCTTAAAGAAAAAGTTAAGCACACTTTTTACTAAAACCTTCATGAAATAGTCTTCTTTCTTCAAATTCTTGTCTCATCTAGACAGTTTTTAGATTTGAACACAGCTATTAATCGTATCAGTGGAAGTGACTTGGAGCACAGAACATCAGTTAGCTATTTATTTAAAAAAA